>NW_021011579.1:525187-1194535 GCF_003987935.1 Bombyx mandarina
TCAAAACTAAATGCATACTGTGATGCAGACTATGCCAATTGTAACAAGACAAGACGCAGTACAACCGGATTTGTGATAATGTTAGCAGAAGGACCTGTGTCTTGGTGTTCAAAACGACAACCAATCGTTGCATTATCATCAACTGAAGCAGAGTATATTGCAGCAGCTGATTGCTGTAAGGAATGCTTATATTTAATGTCATTTTTAAATGAGTTGATTGGTTCTGAAGTTGAAATTACATTAAATGTTGATAACCAAAGCGCTATTCAGCTGATCAAAACAGGTTCATTCAATAAAAGATCCAAACACATTGATGTGAGATACTATTTTATTCATGAAAATTATAAAAAGGGTAAAATTAATATTAAATATTGTCCTACTGATAAACAGACTGCAGACATATTTACAAAACCATTGTTAAATAATAAATTTAATTTTCACGCTCAAAATATTGTCAACTAAATAAGTTCATGATATATGTATATAACTTAAGAAACATCTACTTAAAATTTGTATAATTTAAAATTTGATAGCATAGAATAACAAGTATTATTTAAATTGTAAACAATTTTAATAATAGGAGAAGGTGTTAGTGGGTACATCCCTATTAAGAAGCTGTATGTAGCACGACACTAGTATAAAAAAGGATATAGAAGAGTAGCGTCATAACACGATGGTCTCTAAGAAAATATAAAAACAGTAAAACCAGTAATGTCCAGTTAAATAAATAATATATATTAATAAAAGGTTTGTTTTCTCTCGTCTGAGCATCTCCACACCCTTCAATTTTTGGGCGTATTGTTTTTTTTTTGCCTACTCAAATTCAAATTCATGAAAATTCAAACCTATTTGCCTCCATATTAACTATGATAAGCTTAGGCCATTTTTGCACTGACGGCCTCAATTATACCTACCCTTAAATACTGACAGTGACAGTGGAAATCTTTTTTTTTTTCTTAAATATGGCGATCAAGCTTCATTCGGAAGCTTATTTTAGCCAGAGTCGAGTCAGCAAGTGGAAATCTTGTTCATCCTCGTTATGGTTTGACTCCGGCACGGTTTGTGCATTAGCCAACGTCAAGTACTTAATAAGATTTTTATAAGTCGCCGTTTTAATTATTTACAGTTTATGAATATTAAAAAAACGAAGGAAACTTCATCAATTGGCATGAAATTAAATGAAATGAGATGATATGATATGGGATGAAATTTAATCTCAGTAAAATGGTGGTCATTTACTGAAATTTTTTCAGTGGACTTTTTGGAGGATCCCGAGAAGTTACGTTCAGCGGCTTTGTTTCATTTTCACACATTCGTGCACTTTCACAGCTGATACATAAACATGATAAATAAACAGTTAACAAACCACCGTTATTACACTTTTAAACCTGAAGAAACACTAAATAGACAAAATAAAACAAATCACACACAACTTCACTCCTCGCGTTCCCGCCAAAAAGTCTAACTTCATCTTATTTCGCCTCATATCATTCATCATAATATCGAGGGTTGAAAGGCTATCTGGTTTAAGCCACATTTTTGCAACTTTACAGGAAAGCCGTTTAAAGCTTAAACATTTGGAAAATATATCATAAAAAAAAAGTTCTTCATCTATTTGAATGATTAAAAACATCGAACTGTTGATGCTGATAGCAAATAAAGCGGTCCTTTAATTACGAATATAAATGTCGCGTGTTAAGCCAAAAATGTCTATTAAACCAAATAAACTTAACTTCTAAATATAATAGAATAACTATGCGTTTATTAATTGAAGATTTTTATAAGCCCGACACTGGCAACAATGGCGTCGCAAGAAGGCAATTGCCACCATATTTTAAAAGTAATCTCGACACTGGCATCAATGGCGTCGCAAGAAGACAATTGCCATATTTAAAAAATAAGCCCGACACTGGCAACAATGGCGTCGCAAGAAGACAATTGTCGCCATATTTTAAAAATAATCTCGATAATGGCAACAATGGGGTCGCAGAAAAAATTGCCATATTTAAAAAAAAAAGGAGTAGAAAGGCGCGTACCTCACGTAGCCGTGTCGCGAGCAGACCGCCACCACCCTACCCCCCTCCCCGGGGACGAACACCAGGTCGGTCACCCAGACCGGCTGGCGTAGTTGGAGCCAATCGTGGGCCAAGTTCTTGGCAGAGAACGTTGGCTGGGACTCGCCGATGCGCCAAACTTTCAAATCGTTTTCTTCGCCGCCTGGAACACGCGCGAATGTACGACAAAACTTTTTTTTAAGGGATTTTATGACCTGGTAACTAAGACCTTTAAGTCATGTCTTATTTTAATTTATATTCTTATTTTTATGAAAAGCGATAATATGGAGTGAAATGAAGATGATTATTTTGAGACATTAATCAACTGGGATGAAACTAAATGAAGTGAGATGAGATGATATGAGATGAAATATAATCTCAGTAAAATGGCGGTCATTTACTGAAAAATTTTCAGTGGAGTTTTTGGAGGATCCCGAGAAGTTACGTCCAGCGGCTTTGTTTCATTTTTCCACATTTGTGCACTTTCACAGATACTAAATAGTTAATAAAACAAAGCCGTTGGACGTAACTTCTCGGAATCCTAGTAGTCGTCGTGGTCTAAAGGATAAGACGTCCGGTGCATTCGTATGTAGCGATGCACCGGTGTTCGAATCCCGCAGGCGGGTTTCAATGTTTCTAATGAAATACATACTTAACAAATGTTCACGATTGACTTCCACAATGAAGGATAGCATCGTGTGATAAAAATCAAACCCGCAAAATTGTAATTTACGTAATTAGTGGTAGTAGGACCTCTTGTGAGTCCGCGCGGGTAGGTACCACAGCCCTTCCTATTTCTGCCGTGAAGCAATAATGCGTTTCGGTTTGAAGGGCACGGCAGCCGTTGTAACTATACTGAGACCTTAGAACTTATATCTCAAGGTGGGTGCATTAACGTTGGAGATGTCTATGAGCTCCGGTAAATGTTTAACACCAGGTGGGCTGTGAGCGCGGCTACACATATAAGCAATAAAAAAAAATATGCCCTATCTTACTTGCTTTTTAGACTGGCCATTTTAATTTCGATTCGTATACACCATTTTTTGTTTTTACTCATAAGATCAAACCTAGATCTACCATTGCTTAATATAAATAACACAACAATGCTGTACACCTAATCTATACATATCAAATAAAATTGGAATGTCTGTTTGTAATATTGAAATAACCACTCTTTACTACATGCATATGAATATATATACGGTACATACACCAAGATAACATTTTTAACAATTTTTGTCTGTCTGTTTGTTCTGGTTAATCTCTGGATTGGCCTAATCGATTTTGACGGGACTTTCACTGATAGGTAGCTGTGATATAAGGAGTGACTTAGATAACTTTTTTGAGACTAGCTTCACCCCGCGGCGTCACCCGTGGTAAGGCAATAACCGCGGGTAACAAAGCGGGACTCAGTTAGTATATAATACAATCCCTCTCCATTGAACCTAAATACAAGACATACCTGTAGCAAATAATGTATCATCGCTGCAGACCCTCATCCTATCCAGCTTCCCGCCAGTGAAAATATCTTCATTCGCATCATCGCCCCATACTCTGACGGTGCCACTGGACACCGCCGATAACAATGTATTGTTCACTTTCCCCAGACCTACGACATGTCCTTCTGCATAGTCGGCTGTATAAATACACTTGTTTCCTTGTAAAGTGTGGTAAACTTGAATCTGGAAACGAAATGAAATGACAGTATAGAAAATACAGCTGCACTTATTATTCATTAATTATTATTTATTTATTAAGCTGCACAAACAAAGTGATCATCATATACAAAACATTTCTGCCATGAAACAGTAATGTGTTTCAGTTAGAAGGGTGGGGGGCACCTGTTGTAATTATACTTGAGACCTAAGAACTTATATCTCAAGGTGGGTGGCGCATTTACGTTATAGATGCCTATCAGCTCCAATAACCATTTAACAAAAGGTGGGCTGTAAACTCATCCACCCATCTAAGCAATAAAAAAATTAAAATTAAAGAATATTCTTTCGAAAAATTAAAATACATAAATTTAGTTATCCACGACCGTCCAAATTGTAAGGTATGAGAATCATCAGAAACAATATAATGATAAAGTTTTGAATACTAAAAAGTTTTATGTCTCACTACATCACTATACTCTCGGTAGAAGGACCATGACCATTCTTTTCAGTGATGAGTTTCATAATCCAGTCTCTCCTATTTTCCAGCTGTGCATCTTCTGCTTATGTTATCTACGACTCGCAGATACCAGAGAAGATACTATACCAAGTGTTTATTACCTGTTGGTTCTTCTTTCCAAGCAAAATTTCTGTTTGTTCTTTGTTACCCCATTCCATGCACGTTATACCTTCGCCTTTCTGTAAAGATTTAACGTCGACCAAGTTTTCTATGCATTTCTTGTTGTTTTTCGTGTTGTCCGTGTAATATTTTACATCTATCAAACGAAATAGACACATAGTTAATCTATTTTAGTGGTAGATTCTGCGAAGCACTGCTCTTTCTAGCGCCAGTGTTAGGTGGGCTAACAGCGAATAATTAAAGGGAAAAAATCCATTGACGAAAGATTTGCATTTATTTTACGAATTATGTTTTATGTATGAATTCATGTAACAGAATAATTAAAAACATGAAAGAACTGCTCGTAATTAACGTTGCTTTTGCTTTATTTGTTTAATATAACAGTTTTATGAAGAATAATTTGAAATAATCTTTTCGAACGAATTACCTACACTAAGATGTTATTATTAAACTACTTACGCTTGAACGATCCAATCGTACTACCCACGAATATGTCTAACTGAGAATCTTCATTAACCACCATGCTTTCTATTAATTAACACCTAAATAAGTCTTGAATTCGATAAAAAATTATATTAAACAACATCACATGTGAGCGAAAATGTCAAACTGAATTTATGACGTTGACATTTACTTGATGAATTAGTTTCGTTTCACGCAAATGTTGGATCCTGAATGTAGTGTTAATAAATCCTTTTAATATTTTTAGGTAGAAGTAATTTATTCAAAACACTGCACAATAAAATTGTTTAATAATTGTTAGAAATCAGATTATTAGAGAATGAGAATTAATTAGAGCCATACTAACATTTAAATGATAAATTTGGTATAGTCCCCGGCACGTAACTTGGCAAGAGTCGCTAGATGCGCAGAAGTCGTTTTTAGGTCTGGTCTTGTCTTAGTCTTGGTCTTGGTTGTCAAGCGGGACGCGGGGAAAGATGTAGCACCGTTCCGAGCGCGCGATTGGTGAGTCAGTCGACCCTCCCCTCCCGCACCGCTCCCGGTTACACATGAGCCTACAAAGCTGTAGGAACCCTGTGTTTATATTTAGTTTTTGTTACGAATTGTTATTATTGTTTTAAATGTAGTTTTTGTTACGAGTGTTATTGTTTTAAGTTTGTTTGCAATGCCATGACCATATAGTCGATTCAGTCACTGAGCGTTTTATTATTTACGCCACTGACGACAGAGACTCTTCGTTATGTCGACGATGAGGAGTCAACTCCTTCCACCAGCTCAGGTGCTACCATAAATTTAATCCAAGGGGTAGCACTATTAGTAAATGATAGTGACGACGGCGACACATAATTTTTAATATTAAATATATTTTGATAATTATACTTCTTAACTTTTAATTGTATTTTATTTATAACACCTAATAAACTTCACGAATTCTTCTCTTTTCTTTAACTTTCTTCTAAACACACAGGCTTAAAAATAAATTAGGGCAAATAATAAATTTAATAAAATAAAATTATAATGTAAAAGTGACCATTTTTTTGTTGAAATGTGCACTATGCGCGACATTACCCCCACTACACCAAAACCTTGCCAACTTACGTGCCGCTTACTATACTGATCTTGGTAGACAAACGAGATGACTGCCCGAGTGTAGAATATCCGTTAGCAGAGCTTAAGGAGTTCAAGGAACTCAAATATAATAGCAATAGCAACATGACGGCTTATAATAAAAAAATCATATTTAAAGAAAAGTACTACCTATATTATTTTATTATTTCCAGAACACGTGGTAATTTTCTAGAAATAATATCGTTTAATACAAATCAAACTAGCATAAATAGTTTGAGTAATCCCTGGTGCCCGACTGGACGTCTTGAAGTCCAGACAGATAGGTCCTACCGCCCTATCTATTTCGGTCGTGTTGTCATGCGCGCTGATTTAAAAAAAAATGCTGTTCATATTAGAAAATTAAGCAATAGATCTCATTGGAGCAGTGGCGTAACGATCTAAGCTCGCGCCCGGGCCCAATACCTTTTTAGCACCAATTTTTCTTTTTCATTTACGAAATAACATTTATTATATCACACTGGGACTAAGTTTAAATTATATTTTTCAGAAATCAATTAAATAAATAAAAACTACAATTATTTAGCAGTTTTTTGTTTTGCGGACCATTTGGCGCCTCTTTGTGAGTAGCGCCCAGGGCATGATGCTCCTCCTCGCTGCATTGGAGATCGGCATTCACACACTGGTAGCTGATAAATTTATCGTAAAACTTAAATCTGGTCAACTTATACCTCGAAATAGGTCGTGAGCTAGTAAGTTCACCTTTCTTCTTCTCGCTTCGGTTTCCTCAATACTGAGGGTCGTGACCACCTCCTCGCAACAAGAGCTTATCGCAACGTGTCGGCCCTCTACCTCGTGACTGATTACTGATTTGTGAAAAAAGTGTAATGTGCCCGACAAAAATGGTTTTGAGAATAAACGTTCGAGAGAAATTGTCGGTCTTTCGGGGCCCCCTGAGAATGGGGGCCCTGGGCACGGGCCCCGTGTGCCCTTATTGTAAAGACGGTATTGCCTATATCAATAACTAAAATAGTTACACTGAAATCATTAGCTCATGTTCTTGTTAATGATCTGGTCGTCAATAAATTTTTCAAATATTTCTTATCTAAGTTCCCAGTGTCCCCGTGTATTAGGTAACAAGAGCATTAGCTCCAACATACACATATGAAGAAAACTAGCTTTACTCTTATGGTGGATATTCACCTAGCCGTGTAGCACGTAACGTATCCAGTGAGTACGTAGGCACGAGCCCGCTGCGAGCCGCTCGCGGAAGGAGCGCAGCAAGCTCGCAATGACCCGCCGAGTGGCGGTATCACTGCGAACACAAAGGCGGCTCGCAGTGTGCTCGTGGCAGCTCGTAGCTAGATACGCTGTGGACCGTGGACCAGCCGTACCCACTTGCTGGTTGATACAGTATCTGTCACGTTACGTGCTAAATAGCTAGGTGAGTAGGTACCCAGCTTTATATTTGGAATGGTTGAAATGATACACAATTTTTATTATAAGTTTTATTCAGTTCCTCGGTTTGTTCTCTTTGTCACTCCAGTCCCCGGACACGCTTTGTATGAGGTTCCACAGGGCATTGCTGTCGGCAGAGTCCACTTCGAAGGGTTGCAAAACCTTACGAGACTCGTTTTTTATATCTGAACATCGCTAAAGAAACTTTTATATCACTATTCGTCAATTACTCTAATTAGGCCAGCGGTTAACAAATCGCAGCTCGCGAGCCGCTTTTTTTAATACGCTTTTATTAGCTTCAGACGTATGTATGTTAGTATGTAACGGAATCTTTGAACATGATCTTGACCCCCTTCAAAACGTCGGATTAACTCGAAATTTGGTATACTTATTAATGACCAATGACAAAACAATATTTAAAAAAATAATGAAATTCAACTAAAAAATGAAAAATAAATATGTAATAGTTTAAAAAAACTAAGAAAATACGCTTTTATAGAAAATCTAAGTAAAAAAATAGAAAAAAAAACTCACAAATTTGAATTAAAAATAGTGTAAGAAAAAAATTATTATTGTAAAAAAAACGTAGGGTGCATGGTATCAGTAGTTATAAATATTTTATAAACAGATATGAGTAGAAGGGTTATTTTGATAAGCACCACACGCTTTTTTACAATAAAATAATTTTTTCTTACACTATTTATAATTCAAATGTGCGAATTTTTTTTTTCTATTTTTTACTTGGATTTTCTATAAAAGCGTATTTTCTTAGTTTTTTTTAAACTATCATTTATTTTTTAAGATCAAATAAGCAAAGGATTCATTTAGCTGTAAGTACATACAAGCAAACTATTTACACATGAAAAAGTTAAATTTTATTTTAGTGCTAAGTGCTCACTGGAGCTCATCACATGACATGTAGTTGGTGTTTCAACAATATTTGTGTCTGCTTTGTGTAGACTGGATCTCATTAACAGGATAGCTTTGGAGCAGAAACCGTCAAGATGATATTAGTCAAATAATTATATGAAAAGGATACATCCTTTGGAAATATTTGGGGGTGCACTAAAATCCAGTCTGACACCTGTCAACTCTTTCACTAGTTGNCTGGAGCTCATCACATGACATGTAGTTGGTGTTTCAACAATATTTGTGTCTGCTTTGTGTAGACTGGATCTCATTAACAGGATAGCTTTGGAGCAGAAACCGTCAAGATGATATTAGTCAAATAATTATATGAAAAGGATACATCCTTTGGAAATATTTGGGGGTGCACTAAAATCCAGTCTGACACCTGTCAACTCTTTCACTAGTTGATATGTTTCTCTGAAAATGAGAAGGGTATTATGAAGTCACAGTGACCTAAATGATAAGACTCCGGTGCATTGTTATTAAGCAACACCACTGTGCCGATCTTTACTTAACCCAGTAACACAGTATTTTTAACCCAGTATTTTTACTGGTGGTAGGACCTCTTGTGAGTCCGCACGGGTAGGTACCACCACCCTGCCTATTTCTGCCGTGAAGCAGTAATGCGTTTCGGTTTGAGGGGTGGGGCAGCCGTTGTAACCATAATTGAGACCTTAGAACTTATATCTCAAGGTGGGTGGCGCATTTACGTTGTAGATGTCTATGGGTTCCAGTAACCACATAACACCAGGTGGGCTGTGAGCTCGTCCACCCATCTAAGCAAAAAAAAAATTTATTACTTCCACAACAATTTTGTAAGTATAAAATCAAATTAAAAAGAAATTTGCAATTACTGGTGGTATTGCATCTTCTGAATCATACAAGGGAGAACCATCAACCAAATAGGCTATTTCTACTACGGTGCAGTAATGTGTTCTCATTTCAAGGGTATAGCTGTTGTACTAAAAAAAAACACACACTTCAAACTCATGTCACAAAGTGGGTGGTGGCATTAACATGGTTAATGAGCTATCGGTCCGAGAAACCACTTGACATCAGCTAGGCTGTTCTTCTAGCTTGTTATTCTATTATTGTTATTCTAGCTTGTTCACCTGTCTATGGATATTTGTTTTGTGCAATATTTTTTCAGAGGCAAGTAAGTATGCCACTTGGTGGTGAGTTATTACAATTGCTTGGACCTCAACCAATCTTATTCTGCAGATATGCATATACCACAGTGTGATGTACTTTTAAGGGGGCCAATACGAACCCTATCTTTACAGTAGTTGTTGAGAATTTTGAAACAATTATTTTTTTAGTGCCCTTCTCGGAAAATTGGCATACAGCGCACCTGATGGTGAGTGATTACCGTCGCTCACGGACATCAGCAATGGTAGAGGCAGAGCCAACCTGCTGCCTACAGTACTCTCATAATGAAGTTAATAATTTAAAATATTTACTTGGCATTTTCCAGTCTGTTCTTATCGCTATCAGCTATGGTGAGACAAGATTGAAGGCTGGCACAAACATTATCAAGCTCTCCTGAACGCCGGGACAGCTCTGCCAGACGTTCACTCAATTCATTCTGAAATATACCATAACATATTATCATAACATATAGTATATTTATATATGCCGCCTGGCTAGGTGGTGTGATGACCTCTGAACGGTGGCTGGCAAGAAGTGGATGAAGAGAGCCATAAACCAGGCTCAGTGGTGTGAATTGGAAGAGGCCTATGCCCAGCAGTGGACGACTGTGGGCTGTTGATGATGATGATGATGATGATAGTAATTAGTAACAAAACTAAATCACAACCGAGTTTGTCGCTGAATCTTCTCAGTGGGTTCTCATTTCGATCTAGTGGTAGATTTAGTAACGCACTGCTCACACTAGCTAATGTTAACAATTCTCTAAGATTGAACCTGTGAACTCAATCTACCAGTCTGCGCATAGTCAGAATAATCCTTAGGCTATCAACGATTACGTAAGAAAAAGGCAAAACAATTATAGATATGGATTCAATGAGATAGAACCAATATTAACAAATCATGTACGTTTTTATTCTTTTGTAATTTTTCAAATTGTTTATATTATGTAAGTGCTATTTACTAGTGGTAGACCTCATGTGAGTCCGCGCGGGTACGTACCACCACCCTACCTATTTCTGCCGTGAAGCAGTAATGCGTTTCGGTCTGAGGGTGGGGCAGCCGCTGTAACTATACTTGAGACCTTAGAACTTATATCTCAAGGTGGATGGTGCATTTACATCGTAGATGTCTATGGGCTCCCGTAAGGTGGGCTGTGAGCTCGTCCACCCATCTAAGTAATAATAATAAAATATCATAATGTCACAGCTGAAAAAAAAACAACACAAAAAGCAATAAAACTGTACTTACGTGTACTTTCGTTTCTTGGGCTAATTTCGTCTCTAGTTCAGTTTTCATTCGGCTAGCCTTTAATTGTTGCTGTTCTTTTTCAATTTTATCTACAAACATTTGGTAGAATTAAAAAAGCACTTTATAATATATTCCTTGTTTATCTGAAAACATTTGTTTCAATTACCATCAAGTGTCTTGAAGAAATTGTCGATATTATCAATTAGCACGGCACACCAATCTTCTGATTCCATTGTGTATTATTATTTGGAAATTCGTACTTTAAGATAACGACAAAACTTTTGAAATATTTTGAAATTTGTTTTTTTTTTAAGAATTAGGTTTATGAAAGCAAAGGGAATATAGCCAATACGATTATAGAATTTGTAACAAAGATTAAAGTCATACCAGTCATGTGTCAAAAGTGAAAAGAAACAAAAAACAATAGTAAATATTCGAGGTTGCTTTATGGCGTATCCGAATAAAGCGACCCTAGCGCTCAGTATCGGCAAGTAGCGGAATTACACTTAGTAGCCATTTTTGTGATGGCGGCTGATATTTATAGATCGTAGGGAGTGTTGTTTTTCAATAAATAAATGTGTTAAAATGGAGGAAACGAAAGTAATTTATTACATAGACGATGAAGAAACTCCGTATTTGGTTAAAATACCTATTTCACCCGAGAAAGTTACGTTATTAGACTTCAAAAATCAGTTAAACAGACCGAACTATAAATTTTTCTTTAAATCGATGGACGATGATTTTGGTGTTGTTAAAGAAGAAATAGTCGATGATAACGCTCATTTGCCGTGTTTTAATGGTCGTGTTGTGTCGTGGCTCGTATCCGCCGAGGGCTCGAACCCCTCAGACGGCGGCTCCCAGTGTACGGACAGTAACGCAGGCAAGACAAAACCAGCTCATGGAGCTCCAGCGGCGCCTCTCACGAGGGACACCTGTACGGATACGGACAGTACGATAAGCTCCCGACCGGGGCACAGAGCTTCCTGCGACAAATACAAATATAGGGGCCTCCGAATCAATGGACACTCGAAATTTGGCAATCATGGCCTAGAGTATGAGACTGCTTCGGTATTAAGCTCGGATTTAGACTCGACTAGCTTGTTTGACAGTCAATCTGAAATAACCAATACAACAGGTCGCCACACAAACGCTTCAGTAGACAGAGCACTAACAGAGTGTAGCAGTGTATCGCATCTTCAAGTGAGTTCGCGAAAACGACCTCAAAGACGGCGGAAAAGACCTCAAGTTATGTCCCGAACGTCATCGTACTCCTCGATCACGGACTCTACAATGTCTATGCACATTATCACTGTTACTTTAAATATGGACACAGTCAATTTTCTGGGGATCTCGATAGTGGGGCAGTCCAACAAGGGTGGGGATGGTGGAATTTACGTCGGAAGTATCATGAAGGGCGGTGCTGTGGCCCTAGACGGAAGAATAGAGCCCGGTGACATGATTCTGCAGGTAAGACTCATAATATTTACCTATCAACCATGACTATTAAAGTTGGCAAGATAAAGCTATCTAGAACTATGTAACAGAACTAGAACTCTGCTGGTAACAGGGAAACCTTTGTCAATGTTTGAAATTGTGATTATCATGGTGCTTATTCTTAATATTCTTGATTGTGCAAACACCTAAATGATAAAAGCTGGATAAAAACAAAACCTTAATGACCTTGTCATGGAGTGTAAGCTGGCTAAATTTCAACTGGGAGTTGCTATGGATTGATCAGATTTTAATTTAAATTTAAAATTAAGCTTGGTTAATCTAAAAGATAACAGGATTGATAAGAAACATTCACTAATAATCACTGAACAAAAGATTAAGATAAAAATAATGAACCTCTAAAAGGATAAATCTTATAATTTTGAAGGAGTTTTGTACTATTTAAATAACAGGATGATATTTTAGCAAAGGCATCTTACAATAGCTATGGTATTCTCATTTTCTGTCAGCATTGTCCATGTTTTAGCTTACTTGCTTATGAGTACTGGACCATAGAATCTGTCTTCATTTTACTTTAGCTTAACTTTTTTCTTATTGCCATTAGCCCACATTATCTGAAATGTGCAACATGTCCTCTTGTTGTGAGGTGGATCGCCTGTCCAACATTAACCTTCTATTTTTGTATCTCCATAGATTTGTTGTAACTTGCCATTGGGAGGTGCCCTTAACAATTTCTATTTTTGGTGTTTTTTTACCGCATCCATTTTGGGTTCTTCTTTGTCTTGTGTCACTCTTGATAGTGTGGTTGTGCTTATCATTTGATTGGTGTTTGTGGCAAGCTTCTCAACCTGCCACCACATTTCTCTGATAGCGGTCTCCTCGTTTAACTGCAGAAAATGTCCACAAATATCATACCATACCATAATATAGTAATTAGTAACGGTTAAGGTACAGACACTAATACCATTGTGATATAAAGATGTAGATGATGAGATCTTGAGATGCAGAAGTATATTGTATGTTACNATTTGATTGGTGTTTGTGGCAAGCTTCTCAACCTGCCACCACATTTCTCTGATAGCGGTCTCCTCGTTTAACTGCAGAAAATGTCCACAAATATCATACCATACCATAATATAGTAATTAGTAACGGTTAAGGTACAGACACTAATACCATTGTGATATAAAGATGTAGATGATGAGATCTTGAGATGCAGAAGTATATTGTATGTTACAATACCAACTCTATAATAATCATAAAATCTTAGTATTTTAAATACCTAAAAAGTAGATTGGAGTTTTTTGTATTGCTTAGATGGGTGGAGGAGCTCACAGTCCACCAATGTTTATTTATGTTTTTTTATTAGGCACACAATACACATTACAAACTAAAAAGATCGCCCCTTCTGGCTGAGCCCTTGCTTGCTAACCTGTCCTTGTGAAACTAGAAAGGCCTCCTGGCCACCAGTAAACTCTCAATCATAAAAAAAAAAACTAAAATCTATATCTATACTAATATCTATACTAATATTATAAAGAGGAAAGATTTGTTTGTTTGTTTGTTTCGAATAGGCTCCGAAACTACTGGACCGATTTGAAAAATTCTTTTTCCATTAGAAGCCGACATTGTCCCTGATGAACATAGGCTGCTTTTTTTTTTTTTTTTTTGTTTCATCTGTGTTTTAATGTTTCCGAAGCGAAGCGAGGGCGGGTCGCTAGTATATAATAAATAACAACAACAATAACAACTAAACGAGACAAATGTGCAGAGTTTGTACACAATGTTCCTTGCAACTATTGCACAAAACAACACGATAACGAAAACTAATTTAACTTATAATGTAATGAAATAGTTCCACTCACAATAAACACTAAACAGTACACTAAATAATCTATTATTTAACATAATCTTTTTCATACAACAATCAAGTGGATAAGAATCTGTGGAAGCAATATCATTGCATAGTATTTCAGTGTTGAAAAGAGAATATATATAAAAAAATGAATTGCTGTTCGTTAGTCTTGCTAAAACTCGAGAACGGCTGAACCGATTTGGCTAATTTTGGTCTTGAATTGTTGGTGGAAGTCCAGAGAAGGTTTAAAAGGTAGATAAATATGAAGATGCTCGGAATTAAATAAAAATAACAATTTTGTTTTTCCTTTGATGTGTCCCCCCTCAGACGGATTCCTTTGTTTGTTTTAAGTTTATTTTATACAAAAACTTATGTCTTTTATTTATCGGTTGAGGCACTACAAAGTCTGCCGGGTCAGCTAGTATAATATAAAGAACTACAGACCCTACTATTTTTCTATTTCAGGTCAATGATGTCAATTTCGAAGATATGACCAATGATGAAGCTGTCCGCGTGCTCAGGGAGGTCGTTCAGAAGCCTGGACCCATCAAACTGGTGGTAGCCAAATGCTGGGATCCCAATCCTAAAGGATACTTTACCATACCCAGAACAGAACCTGTCAGACCAATAGACCCAGGTGAGCCGGCGACGTTAAAATCTATATATATATGTAAAAATGAATTGCTGTTCGTTAGTCTCGCTAAAACTTGAGAATGGCTGGACCGATTTGACTAATTTTGGTCTTGAATTATTCGTGGAAGTCCAGAGAAGGTTTAAAAGGTGAAAAAATATGAAATTATATAAAAACAAACAATTTTATTTTTCCTTTGACGTGTCCCCCGTCGGACGGATTCCTTTTGTTTGTTTTAAGATTATTTTATGCAAAAGTTTAGGTCTTTTATTTATCGATGGAGGCACTACGAAGTCTGCCGGGTCAGCTAGTATATCACTAAATACTACAAAAATATGAAGTTTTTATAGAACCATCCGATCCACTTAGACTGCTATTAGTATAGACGCCTGCAGCTCTATTGCTAGAAGCAGGCTTAGGAATGCTGATATCCACTGAAACTCTTTAAACTCATTAAAGACTGTTAGTAGGCCTACTGATAACAGCAGCTCACAACTTACAGGAAAAATATGTCACAGATCATTTCCCAGCTAAATATAAATTAAAATCAAATGTAATCAATTTTAGTTATTTATTTATTTTTGTTGTCAATGCACTGTCGATTGCACCTATAATTGAGGTGACATCTGCCATGTACTTTTGTCAGTTTGTTGCTGCAACTAGATAAATAAATCAGTCCTCGTGAGTTTCTTGTAAGTAGTCTGCGATTCTGATCTGGTAGTAGATGCATTTGCAAATATCAAACACATTCTGAACACTCCCACACCAAAACAGTGTCCGCTAAATAGTTAAACATGGCAGAATAACAGTTTCAACAAGTAAATAATAATGTAGAATAAACTAAACTATATTAGCATATATTATTATTGCCAATAGTGGCATATATTAGCATGCCAATTATATAACAGTATGCCAATTATTGCCAATAGAGGCGTTTGCGCCCATATACACATGGTTCGGAGGCTCTGTATTGATCTGGAGCTCTACTCATACACGAATAGATCTCTGTCCTATATCTAGCCACCACCAGCCTCTACATGTCTATATGTCTATATTTGCAGGGGCATGGGTGGCTCACACGCAGGCCCTTCGCGAGGCGTATCCGCCGCCGCCTCCCTCGTTGTCCGCGCTGCCGGTGTCGTCGGTGTCGGAGCGCGGGGCTTCGGACGCCAGCACGGTCCCGGCCGGAGCCCTGGAGCCCCAGCTCTCGGTCAACATGGACATGGCTGTCGTCGTGAGGGCCATGCTGAGGCCGGATTCTGGTCAGTGTTAACTTAATATATAGTTAATATAATATAACTTAGACAATAAACTTTTTTGATTTATTCATTAATATTTAAATTAAGATATAGATATCATCTCACCCACCTATTATATACGATACTACTAGTCGAAATTCGGCTATAATTAATTAAACATTATTATAGTTCTATTGTCAAAGACTATTTATTATACTTTTATAATCACAGATTTCGCCAAGACTACACTTTAAACAAATAATATTAAAGACAAAAAATATTAATCTATTCTCAATTTGACCACAGACTTTAAGCAATAACAAAAGTTTGACCATAAACACAGAGTATATATATATATATATATATATTTATGTTTTGTGTCAAACACATGTTAGTGTGTGTAATTCTTTTTTTATTGAACTAAGTATTTTTTATGTATTACTAAAAAAAAAATATTACATTCCGCACTCCTCTATAATTCTATAAGTGTGGGAAATTTCATACTCCTCCGCTCATGCAAATTTCGTAAAAAGGGGTACAAAGTTTTTGCTTCACGTATATAAAATATCATTTAAGTTCCAAAAATAATATGATTCGTATACATGTTTCAGGACTGGAGATCCGTGATCGGATGTGGTTGAAGATAACTATACCTAATGCATTCATCGGTGCTGACATAGTGGACTGGATACTACAGCACGTAGCCGGGATAGCTGACCGGAGAGACGCAAGAAAATATGCCTCACATATGCTCAAGGTAAGAGAGAGAGAGAGTATTCTTTATTGCACACCAAAAAACAAATAAACAGTGCAATACATTAAACACAAAAAAGCACGATTGGCGGTCTTATCGCTAAGAGCGATCTCTTCCAGACAACCATCAGGTGGACAAGAATCATTTGGAAACGAACTAAGCGCTGGGTACCAATCCAGTGAAATACATATACATATACACATACATACATATCGACGCTTGAAAGGCAAACGTGACTAAGCGACAATGCGTGAACTTTACAGTAGACTAATTAAAAGTTGAAATACCTGAAAACAAAATTTATTTTAACGAATCTAGCTCGTAGTAGAATCTAGCTAGTAGCTGTAGGATTAAAATGATTTTAATAGACCTAGAAATATATATTTTTTGCCCATCGAATATGGTTATTGCCTATCATTTATGTACAAAGCAGTTATTGTTGCTTAGTCACGTTTGCCTTTCAAGCGTCGATATACATATATGTACACATACATATACACATACATATCTCCGTAAATATACATACAATTAATACACAATTTATTATAATATAATATGCGTATAATATAGTAAGCATTGTACCTCACACCCATGACCGTGTAGAGAGCTTTTCGTCACTTAGTATTCCAAGTTCTGTCAATATTGTGACATGTCATGCAAAAATTAGCTTTTTTTTTATGTACTAGGGTTTTTTATATTTTATTTTACCACCACCCTGTCTATTTCTGCCGTGAAGCAGTAATGCGTTTCGACTTGAAGGGTGGGGCAGCCGTTGTACTGTAAAAACTGAGACATTAGAACTTATATCTCAAGGTGGGTGGCGTTGTAGGTGTCTATGGAATCCGGTACACCACAAATATTTTTTGTAGAGTAATAATATACATGTATTATTTCCAGGCCGGCTTCATAAGGCACACGGTTAACAAGATAACGTTCAGCGAGCAGTGTTACTACGTGGCGGGCGCGGGCTGGCTGGGCGGCGAGCTGTCCTCGCTCAGGATACGTGCTGACGACGCTGACGTCAAGCCCCTCCCGGACCCAGGGTCGGTGCATGGACCGCATTGTGTACATTGTCATTGGAGACCGCAGCTATAGTGATACTTGGGGCTTGTGTCTCAAGGCGGGTGACCGCTCTTGTGTTGCTGATGTCCATCACCTAAGCAATAAAAATGATAGTAGTTGTCGTCGCCCATGGACAACAACAAAGCAGCTGGCTACTGGTGAAGTTCTAGAAATTTATTTGAATAAGGATAGGTTTTTTTTATTGCTTAGATGGGTGGACGAGCTCACAGCCCACCTGGTGGTTACTGGAGCCCATAGACATCTACAACGCAAATGCGCCACCCACCTTGAGATATAAGTTGTAAGGTCTCAGTATAGTTACAACGGCTACCCCGCCCTTCAAACCGAAACGCATTACCTACCCGCGCGGACTCACAAGAAGCCCTACCACCAGTGATTACGCAAATTATAGTTTTGAGGGTTTGATTTTTATTACACGATGTTATTCCTTCACCGTGGAAGTCAATCATGAACATTTGTTGAGTACTTATTTCATTGGAAAAATTGGTACCCGCCTGCGGGATTCGAACACCGGTGCATCGCTTCAACACGAATGCAGCGGACGTCTTATCTGTTAGGCCGCGACGACTTCACTCGCACTCTTGATTTATCACCAATTGGCACCGTCATGTGACTTACTAAGAATCCGTCATAATGTTCAGGGAACATTAAAAAGTTAGAACATTAGTTCATTAGAACATTAGGAAACATTAGAAAGAGTTCAGATCCCAGGGTCTTAGGGTGTGCTGGAACGACAATCAAAGTAGAATTAGACCGTACTCCAGTGACAACAACAATGAACCTACACATGTCACATGTTTTAATTGTAATTTTCTTTATTGCGCAGCCTCATGGCCCCAGGATACGTACCATATGCTGGCTCGTATGGCTACCAGCCCATACCCTTCAAGTATTCCTGTGCCAACAGCGAACACACCATATACGGGTGAGTCAAGCGTTGAGAGGAATGAGTGGAGGCAAAATGTTGCCATACGTATAAACACCATGCCGGTTCAGCTAAGCTGTGTTTGTTTTGTATTGATATCAGTATGGAGGGTAGAATTAAGAGGACTTTTTGGCCGGAACGCGAGGAGTGAAGTTGTGTGATTTGTTTTATTTTGTCTATTTAGGTTTCTTCGGGTTTAAAAGTGTAATAATGGTGGTTTATTAACTGTTTACTGTATCTGTGGAAGTGCACAAATGTGGGAAAATAAAACTAAGCCGCTGAATGTAACTTCTCGGGCTCCTCCAAAAAGTCCACTGAAAAAGTCTCAGTAAATGACCACCATTTTACTGAGATTTTATTTAATCCCTTAACATCTCATCTCATTTCATTTCATGTCATGTTTCATATTAATCAACTTCATTTCATGTCATAATATCATCTATACTAATATATAAAACTACAGTGGTTTTCACGGATGTTCCGTTATAACTACTGAACCATGCATCCGATTGACTTGAAACTTGGTATCCATGTAGAAAACACATGTACTTAATGAATAGGCTAATATTTATATGAGTGTTGGACTCCCTACACCAGTTGCGGGGACGTTAATTATGAGAATCTTTGTGGGGGTGAGAAATAATAAAGCTAAATTTAAATGCCCAGCGAAGCAGATGGGTACAGCTAGTTTTTCATAAAAAAAAAATCATTAAAATTATAATCAGACTTACCTAAAGGTCTTAGTTACCAGGTCATAAAATCCTATAAAAAATAGAATTAAGAGCGCCATCTAATATTGGGAATAAGTTGAGAAAGTGTCCATATGTAAACAGCGCGCTATTGTTGCAAGACTAACCCAAATAGCGCTAGTGTAGGAAGTGGAAATGATATGTATATAGCAGTTTTAAACAGAGCGAAATGTAATAGCTTATGGCGTTGTTTCTAAAATCTCTCCACTTGCTACTGTGGCGCCATCTTTCAAAGGACCCTTTAATACACTGAGATGGTTCTTCTACCCTCCATGTGTGGAGGGTAGAGGTAAGGAAAACCGTCTCATATGGGAGATGCTTGAAAAAGTGTCCCACTTTCACCACTAAATAACAGTTCAAAAATCCTCCAGAATGGCGCTAGCATAGGCACAGGGTGTGATATGAATTGAGCAGTTGTTAACTGATTGAAGTATGCTGAGTTAGGAAATTTAATATATTTAATGACTAGAGTAGTTAGTGACAGTGTAATGTACAAGACCTCACACGTTTACGTAGTCCAAACTAATTTTGTCAATATAACCTAAAATTATTGCTGTGGTAAATCGCGGAGACATCGATTGCATTTACTTATCAACTTTAAATAAAATACTTTTTGTGATTTTGTAGTGCTTACAGATCTCTCGTCCTTTTTTATTTATCTATCTTATTCTAATAACTTTCAGCGCTTTTATTAAATTTACCCGGTTGCTACTGTAGCGCCACCCTTATTTAGCAGATTTTAACGGACACTTTTCACACACAGAGACAGTTCTCCTTACCTCTACCCTTCATAGCTCCATGGATATTAGGAATGAATCAATATCACGGACGTTAGTGTGTGGCACGCTGAGAGAGAGAGAGAGAGAGAGAAAGAGCCTACAGGAATGAGCAGGATAGACGACAGTAACATAGTCAAGGCCTACCTCAATGGTCATGTTGACGTTCTGTCGTCAGGTACAACCGAGAAGAGTCCGCGGTGTCGGGCAGCGGGGGCTCGAGTGGGGGCTCGGAGCGCGGCGCGGGGGGCGGCGGCGGTCCGGGGGGCACCGGGGGGCCCACGCTCGACGAGAGGAAGTCCTCCTCGTCCGGCTCGCGCTCCTCGCCGCGGCCCGCCGACAGGCCTGTGCTCTTCCTATAACGGTCAGTGTACTGCGCGCTGATTAGCGATCAGCTGATCACCCACACACGTACGCACGCACATGCACGCACGCACATGCACGCACGCACATGCACGCACGCACGTGCACGCACGCACACGCACGCACGCACACACGCATACACGCATGCACATATACACGCACATACACAGACGCACATACACACGCACACACACACACACACAAACGCACACACACTTAAAAATTCTTACACGCAATGTAACACAATTAAAAATAGACCAAGACGTGGGGTCGAAGACCTCTAGGGTCTTTGCCCTTTCGTTACATTGCGGGCTGGCGGATATGAACTCACTTGAACTAGTAGTAATAGTATATTTTTTTATTTTTATTATTCAATAGACCTCTGAGGAATATAGCGGCTCGGGTGTTAAGATGATAATACTGCATGTGGCAACATGATTGGATGAGGTCGACATTTTCAATTTTCATTCTTATAATTGCCCCGCCCTTCAAACCTGAACACATGGTTGCCTCGCTGCAGATATAAGCACTAATAGTGTGAGCGCTAATTCTCACGAAAGCTCACAAATACTCACGAATGCTCACAGGTGCTCACCGTCTAATGAACGCTAATATCAGTGTATTATTGTTACAGGACCCAGTTGTGATCCCGCCCGCGCCGGCTGGGAGCGTTTCTATGAACACCGCAGATGCGGTGGTAGCGTTGTGAACATATTTGTATACATGTCACCTAATGTTATATGAGTATATCCGGGGAAGTTTATCGGTACGATACAGGTCGTGTAAATAAATTTTAAGAGATAATTATTAGCGTTTGACTCGGACCTCGTGTCTCAAAGGTTGTGGTCCACGGGCCCCGGTGCAGTTGATAATGTCTTCGATGATCACACTCCGGGCTGTGCTTAGGATGAGAATGTACAAGTTTGTACAACCCTTGATTTTTAATTACCAGATAAATTTTGGGAGTGACGTGGAGGGGGAAGCTTAGTGACGACGTGTTGATGTCCACGGGCGACAGTGAGATAATCTAATAACTCATTAATACTTTTGAAATCAATCACAACGTGGCTAGTAGTAGACTGCAGATAGCTCGTCCGCTTTGGCCCCAAATGACGTCATATGTTAGGAAGTCGAGTCCAGGTGCGATTGATTAAGGTCTTAAACAAATTCTATAGTCTTAATATCAATGATTGGATTGCTCGGTGCTTTTGTCCGGGATCCCCGTTGCGATGTAAACATTACGACCTCCTTCGAAGTTGAACTTCTGTTCGCGACGAACTCGCGCGCGTGCTTGTACACTAACATAACGATGGTCACGTACAATTAATTGTATGCGTGTTGGATAAATACGTTGTAAGTTGATTAGTGAAATATTTGAGTTACCCTCCAGAAGTGCATCTTCTCACGTGCGCACATCGCAATTTTTTTACCATCGCATCTGCTCGTCCTCATGGTTCATAATCATAATTCAGTTACACTCCAGAAGTGCAACTTCTCACGTGCGCACATCGCAGATAAGACTTCTCGAAACAATCGCATCTGTCCATACTCATGGTTGGATCTCGGAAGAGTTCTGGAAGATTCTTCCACCGTTTCCCTCGTCAGCCACGGTCGCTTCTGTTTTTGGTAATTAAAAAAATTTATATTCCATTGGGACACCGAGTTGTCCTTGTAGTTTGAGCTATTGATTGACATGTCAGAACGGTACTGACATGCGACAAGTCTGATTTGACGATTTCGAACGTTAGTTACAATTGGCAGCGATGATTATTGTTAATATTTAAGAGTACGTGCCATTTTATTGTATTATTATATTTGTTTATATTTTATTTTGAAAAATTTTCTTTGAGGTCGGACCGCGCTCATTGCGGCTGTCCATGGACGCATTAGTCTCTTAATTGTAGGTTTTTTTAATTGCTTAAATGGGTGGGCGGGCTCACAGTCCACCTGGTGTTAAGTGGTTACTGGAGCACATAGACATCTACAATGTAAATGCGCCACCCACCTTAAGATATAAGTTCTAAGGTCTCAGTATAGTTACAACGGCTGTCCCGCCCTTCAAGCCGAAACGCATTACAGCTTCACGGCAGAAATAGGCGGGGCGGTTGTACCTACCCGCGCGGAATCACAAGAGGTCCTACCACCAGTAAAAATCAGCTAAAAAATCAACTATCTTATACAGTTCTGTTGGGGCGATTGGTGAGCTCACCCGACCAGCTACCACCGTCCTGCCTGTTTCTACCACTAAGCAGTAATACATTGCGCGCTTGACAGCTCAGCTGTAACACAGAATTGAGACGTAGACCTCATTGTCTCAAGACAGATGGCTCGTTTGCCGACAAATATTTATTCATTAGGGGTGATGCATTTACGTTGTAGATGTCTATGGGCTCCAGTAACCACTTAACACCAGGTGGGCTGTGAGCTCGTCCCACCCACCTAAGCAATAAATAAATAAATTGTCCGTCTATAATTACTGCTGTAAAAATCCTCTGTAAGATTTTCCTAGTTTTTTTCTATAAGTCGATTAAAATCATTATATTACAACATACAATTACAATTGTTTTATAGAATGTGGAAAATTATGTCTTACCATTTCTGTGAGGGTATTAAAACAAATTTTTTATCGTTTTCAATGCTCCCAATAAATTGATTTAGAACAATTCCTTCGGAGAAGCTTTACAAGCGTAAGCTCAGTTAAAGCTGGCTTACAATGAGAGCGCGGCCTCAACTATATATGTATTTATCTTTATATAATATTTCCTGACCCCCTTGTGCGCCATATATTGTACGTATTAAAGATTAAATAATTAATTGTAGATAATTTATTTTTTTTAAATGCTAATTTCATTGTCGGTATTAATTATTCGTGACTATGAAGTCGGTCACAAACTTTTGAATATAATCGATTTTTAACGATATTTCGATTAGTAGGGATGTCCACGTAGTCGATGTTTGAAGACCTAAAGAGTCGAGTTTTTTTTATCGATATCTTTTTTTATAGCGTTTAATCGAGAATCAGCAAGTGTTGGTACATTTTATTTATGTTTTTTTTTTTTGTAAATTCCTAAAAACGGAGTCATATAGACTTGCAACATGATGCGAGACCCCAATATTGTTTGTAATTACAATTTTAATATATCCGAAGTTACGACAATATTTTTTTTACTTTGGAGGGTAGTAGTAAGGGGCACGATCCAAATGAAGTTGAGTCAATGAAGGTGGCGCCACAGTAGCAAGTGGAGAGATTTTAAAAACACACTAAACTACCACACCTCTCTCTGTTTAAAACTGCTATATTCATATCGTTTCCACTTGCCACACTAGCGCTAGGTCGATTTTTTTTTACCCTACCTATGCCGATAGCTTTGAGAGGATATTTCAGCTTCTTGATGTAGGCGAGCTCACGGGACTCAAACCGGGAGTGTTGCTAACACTGACCCTAGCAAGAGCAGTGCTTCGCAGAATCCTACCACCGGATCGGAAACGCGACCCACTGAGAAGATCCGGCGAGAAACTCAGTGGGGCCGTGTCTATGGGTCTATGTCGAGGAGTCTCAACAACAGCTCGCTGTGTACAGACGGACATTTTTCCAAATTGTCCCCTATACAAGATGGCGCTCCTTACATCTACCCTCAATAATTTTGTTTCGTTAATTTTAATGTGCCAACATGTATAGTATTTTTTATTTTATTTGAGGTCTATCGGCGTTTGACTCGTAGTGATTAAAAATGTTCTCACATCAAAGAATTTTATTATTAAAAAGAAAACCCCAAGATGTGGTTTAATGGTTTTTAATCATTTACGTCTTAAGAAAGGAAACTTGTTCGAAGTTAATCGATATATAAATAAATATTACTGTATATTGAATGTAGCGTGTAAGATGAATGGTAACCCATCTTTTAGTGGTCCGTAGCGACCGTCGCTTGACCTTTTTAAGCTTATAACGTAATCTATGAATGTAATTATGTGTATCGATAATGTTAAATAAACAAATTTCAATTGTGTGTGGTTTTTTTTATTGTTTTTGAAGTGATAACTTTTACTGGTGGTAGGACCTCTTGTGAGTCCGCGCGGGTAGGTACCACCGCCCTGCCTATTTCTGTCGTGAAGCAGTAATGCGTTTCGGTTTGAAGGGTGGGGCAGCCGTTGTAAGTATACTTGAGACCTTAGAACTTATATTTAGGATTTACGTTGTGGATGTCTATGGGCTCCAGTAACCACTTAACACCAGGTGGGCTGTGAACTCGTCCACCCATCTAAGCTATAAAAAAAAACCTATGTTTGGAGTGAACATAATGGAATTGGTTATCATATATGACCGCGGCGTCGCGAGCGGCCTCTTGTCGCCGCGGGCAGAACCACCGACAAGAAGCACGAGGCGCGCGGCTGCTCGCGTCACCGCGGGCGGGCGGCGGCTGTGTCGCGACCTTTTCTAGCTTTTCAAGCGATACTGATCTTTTAAGTATATAGATAAAGTTTAAAATCATTTCACAGTTAAACTGCTCGCCGCGACGCTGCCGGCCGCTGCCATTCCGGTGTGACTCGGCCCTAATGCGTTTCGGTTTGAAAGGTGGGGCAGCCGTTGTAACTATACTGAGACCTAAGAACTTATGTCTCAAGGTGGGTGGTGCATTTATGTTGTAGATGTCTATGGGCTCCAGTAACCATTTAACAGCAGGTGGGCTGTGAGTTCGTCCACCCATCTAAGCAACAAAAAAAAAATTAAGGAAGGGTAAACCGCTTCATTAGGTAATGTGTTATGGCGTCCTTTCTCTCACGCATACGGCAAGGGTACTGATAACGTATGTATCTCGTAACTATTCATATATATTTTTCACTTTATGTTACAATTTTCCCGACATTATCATATTAATATACACAAAATTTAAGTAATAACCTAAGTATTACTCAAGTTCAACAATATTAAATAGTTCAATTTAGACTTCTGTTGAAGTTCCGAGACGCACTTTTTTTTTCGTTATTCGACATTCAGAATGAATGATAAATTGCTCTATAGTAGAATTATTTTGTCCGTGCAGTTTGGGTCATAAACCATAGCCCGGCTAGGGCGGTGAGCATGTTGCGTGGGCGCAACGCCATTATCGATAAAAACAAATGAGTCATCGAAGGCAGGTACACGACGGCGGGGTGATTTACGAAGAGTGGTGAGACATTGTTATGTTATGAGTCATTTGTTGTACTTAACTGCAAATTATAGTACATAATGTCGAAGAGAAATGTGTTTTTATGCATTCGCTCTCTGAAATTCTTTAGTGACACAATGGCTACTCCTTTGTTTTGTACCAAAACGGCAGAATTTATTCAAAATAATATTTGCACGCGTTGTTATCAACAATGTGTTAAATTTTTCACTGAAATGAAAATATTTCCCGATAAGTTACAAAGTGTTAATTTCTGCCGTTCTCGTTAACTTGCTGCGGCGATATGTGGTGTGAGTGTTCGATTAATGATTTTTACTTTCATTTTTATCACTAACCCACAAAATGACAAAACTAAATACACTATCGATAACGCTTATCGACGACAATAATGCGCATCACTATGCCCGTCCATAAGGCTCGTGAGTGGAACAGAGAGCGAAATACTCGCTTCACCGCGCCGATTATTTATGACCAAAATTGCACGGACAAAATAATTCTACTATAGTTGTCATAGAATGCAGGAACGTAATTAGTGAGAGTGGAGTCTATGGGTATCTAGATGTAAGTGCTTACGTTCAGCCGACAAGTTTATATTCCAATTCTATTGTTATATTAAAGTTAGTAGCTTATAAACGAAAAATACGCGTGCTTATTGTAACGCCGCCGCGCCGGTAAGATTAACGCCATCTATCGTCGAATAGCAAAAACGAATATCAAAAGAACTAGTAACGTCGAGAACGCTCGGGAAGTGCAACGCCATCTATTATCAAACAGCGGAAACACATCGAAACGACTGGTCTTGCCGAGAATCTTCTCGATAATTGTAGAGATGTCGTATCGACTATAAAAACGTTGCAGATGTGACACGAAGGCAGCTAATAAGTGGTCCTACTCGAAGCGAAACAGCCAACGGATCACCTGAAGCGAAGCGGAACAAGTTAATTAGTAAGGTGTTATAAGCGCTTAATAGAGTTTTAATTTGTAATTTGGTGCTAGTTTTATTTATTCTGAACCCCAGCGCGTAATATTATAAAGCCAACAGAACTAATACCTAATTCGTTTTTTATACTCTTTTTTTTTTCTGGTCTGGGTCTTAGTGAAGTTATAGACTTATTATGTCGTCATCACAAAAACAGTAACGTTTACCAATGGCTCGTAAAATGTCTGTTCATACATAAATTAAACAAAAGGTATCGTTAGGGAAGTTATTTATTGAAAAATATACAAGTTAGATCTTTACATTATAGTTATAATTTTAGAATTGAATGAAAATTAAAAAAAAAATAAGCGTTTTATGACCTGGTAACTAAGACATTTAAGTCATATCTTATTTTAATTTATATTCTTATATTTATGAAAAATGATAATATGGAGTGAAATGAAATGAAGATGATTAATTTGAGACATTAATCAACTGGGACGAAATTAGATGAGATGATATGGGATAAAATATAATCTTAGTAAAATGGTGGTCATTTACTGAGATTTTTTCAGTGTAGTTTTTGGAGGATCCCGCGTAGTTACGTCCAGCGGCTTTGTTTCAATTTCCCACAATTGTGCACTTTCACAGATATTAAACGGTTAAAAAACCACCATTATTACACATTTAAACCCGAAGAAACACTAAATAGACAAAATAAAAAAATCACACAACTTCACTCCTCGCGTTCCCGTCAAAAAGTCCAATGAAATTTACATTCGCAGTGGGAGCAATAGTATCACACAGAGTTCCTTAAATTAATTTAATTATTTAAAATCCGAACATGGAATTACATTCTTAAAAACTCGCAGAGAAATGCGAGACAAAGGGCACAGAAGCCACAAGGCTGTAATATTATTCCTACAACTAGGTATTTAATAAGTTAAATAAAATTAAAAACATCGTCAGTTATTTTATTTGAAGGCAACATTAACATTATCTATTACTAATGTGATAGATGTGATTATCTATTTATCTAATTTCATTTCAAATTAGATAAATAGATTTGATTTATTTATAAAACGACAGCAGACATATTTGGTCGATAGGCTTACTTAAAAATTGTTGTGATATCATGGATATCATAAACAATATAGTGGTTTAAAATTAAAGAAATTGCTTGATTATCAAAGCGTAGTAGGTAACAAAGTGATTATCATCATCGTCAATCATTAGTTTTTGACGCGTGCGCGAATTGTTAAGTCAATCGGACGTCTTCAAGTCAGTGAAAACGACATTCAAAGATCTAAAGCATTTATATAAAGCGTGTTCAAATGCAGAGGGCAAAAATAACGAGCACCATCTCAGTGTATTAAAAAATCCAAATCCGCTGAAAAGAAGTCAATATTAATATAATTTACGTTATAATATGCAATATGCTATATATGTCGGCGCGTGTTTTTATAAACCATTAGTTCATGACTAATAAAGATGGGACGACAAACAACACGTGCAAGCATTCATCGAAAACAACACGTGCAAGATAAGAGTCGTAAACAACATCGTCCCACCACGATACCTTGCTATAAAAATGCTCCGTTGCTGTCTCTCTGAGCTCGGAAGCGAGCGAGTCGCCGTATCAGACGGAACGCTCCTGCGTAATATACGCCTTGAGTTAACATTTCTGGTTTTATTGACTTACGAAGACCGCCCGCTTACCATGTCACTACCCGAAAGTGGAAATACTCCAACATATATATCATTTCCACTACATACACTGGCGCTATTTCGATGAGTCTTCCAACAACAACTAGCTGTTTACAGACGGACACATTTTCAACTTGTCCCCTATACAAGATGGCGGCGCTCCTTACCTCTGCCTTCCATAAATACGAAAAATATTAGATAAAGCATCAATAATCAAGACTGTCAACGTCAAGGCATAAATTTCCGATTTTTTTTAAAAATTGCGGACACCAGGCACTACCGAAAATATGAGCGCTTACTACTTTTGGCTTTAGCGTAGTCGTTTCAATCTTATTATTAAGCAAAACGTTATAGCTTGTAGCGCTTTCAGCGTTATTAAAATTAGCAGATCTAGTTGTGGCATCATCGGAATATCGAACTGTGTTTGTCCTATTTAAATTATTCAAACCAGATGCCAGGGTATATTGATTGTTGTATAGCCCGCCATAAGGAGTTTTATTGATGTATTGATTGTTGTATATTGGATTCTTGTTGTCGTAATAAGGAATATTTGCATTACGGACGTTATAATAATTGATAGTGGGTGTTTTGTAGGCTGTATTATAATTGTAGTAACTGTAAGGCACTTGGGTGTTAGCTTGGCTGTATGAATTACCATCCCGTTTTTTTCTTTTTATAATGGAGTATTTATTGAATACATCACGAATGTTCTTTAATGTGTTTCCTTGGGTATATTCATAATTATTTGAGTGTAGCACATCAATGTTCCTTCTAACTCTTATGTTTCTTAATTCGGGTGTATGTGGTATGTTGTAATTCTCCATCTTCATTAAAATATTTGATATTGTTAATATCGCGTACAATGGCAGTAGCATCGTAACCATCATGACAAAATTAAGCTTTTTAGATTTAAAATAGTGTTTGAAATTATTTTAATCTGAATTTAATTATGAAGATTTATTAACAAATAGTTTTAATCGTTTTAATCGATAATCAAATACGTAAATCGATATTTTTAAACATACATATAAATAAATAAACCACTCGCTTTTTTTAAATAGTGATCAATTAAAAAAAAAACTATTGTAATCTGGTTATACGAAATTAATCTGTGTAACGTTTTCTTCCAAATCCAGTGCGAAAAATATTTTGACAAATTTGTTTTTGGCGCGTAGATGAATTTTCAGGTTTCTGTCGCATAGAAGATGGAAAACAGCTTCTTAGATCTTCTCCACCGTCAAATTAGCTTGATTCTTTCACTTGTATCAGGTTGCATTATAATTTATTTGTGCAAATTGTTATCTCCAAGCGAATAAATCTCAGATGTTGACAGCTATGTAACTATTGTCTTTGACCAATGACGTCCCGTCTATTATTGTTGAACCTCCTTGAAAACTGTCCACCTGAATATATAAAACATGTTTATTTAAGACACGGTTGATTGTAGTACAAAAATATGTAATAAACCCGCTTACAAGATTTTTGGCGGGAACGCGAATAGTGTAGGTAGCTGAATTAAAAACTATTGCCATAAAGAAAAAAAAATTGTTAACCCTTTCAGTGCTGAACTTATTTTCACATATTGCAGAAATTTCTAAGCAGTTTTCGAAAAAAAGTACCTAATAAAACTTTCACCAAAAAAAAAACAAAAATCGTGGCCTAAAGGATAAAGACGTTCGGTGCACTTGTGTTGAGCGATGCACCGATGTTTGAATCCCGCAGGCGAGTACCAATTTTTCTAATGAAATACTTACTTAACAAATGTTCACGATTGACTTCCACGGTGAAGGAATAACATCGTGTAATAAAAGTCAAACCCGAAAAATTATAATTTGCGTTTATACTGGTGGTAGGACCTCTTGTGAGTCCGCGCGGGTAGGTACCCTGACTATTTCTGTCGTGAAGCAGTAATGCGTTCCGGTTTGAAGGGCGAGGCAGCCGTTGTAACTATGCTGAGACCTTAGAACTTATATCTCAAGGTGGGTGGCGCATTTACGTCATAGATGTCTATGGGCTCCAGTAACCACTTAACACCAGGTGGGCTGTGAGCTCATCCAACCATCTAAGCAATAAAAAATAAAAAGTACTCTTTGTTATAATCTTTTTTTTGGAGTTCGACGAGTACAGTTACCGGGGTCCCTAAGCCTGTTCCTAGTGTTAGAGCTGACGGCGTCTAGTGCTGAGGTTAATGGTTCTGACAGATCCGTAACGACGTGTCTAGGGCATACGCGGTGGCTGACTGGCTCCTGACACTCTCAATGACTAGCTCCTGTGTAGGAAGGAGCCAGTCATTGGGAGAATAGTCAGTGGCGGTAACGATGAGGCGATTATCATGACGCACGAACTTATCGAAGTACCGTTCCGACGCTGACTTCAGGTGTTTCGGGATTGATTCAATGCCCAAATCGTCGTGTAGGTTGACATACCTCAAAAACCATAGTGTGCTGTCTGACTATTGAAGAAATAACTAGGTATTTGTACTTTATTAGCCCGGTTGACATAGCCCATTAATTATTATTAAGCACAGCGCCACCTATTAAGTATGACCGTAAATCTAGAAATCCAAGAATGCATTCTTAATCATTTTGAAGTCGTCGTGGCCTAAAGGATAAGACGCCCGGTGCATTCGTATCGCGCCTGTGACGAGGTTCGAATCTCGCAGATATTTATCAATTTTTCTTATGTAACACGTACCTATTTAAAACATGTTCACGATTGACTATCACGATAAAGAAATAATAGCTTTGTGTAATAAATAAATAAATAAATAAATAAAAACAAATAATCGTAATTATTATACAATTAAACGTCATAAGCCTAAAGTTTCTAGGTGGAAGACGTATTCGTCTAATATCTTGAACATAGATGTACTCACAGACGCTCATCGGCACTGGAACTCACAAAGAACACTTCGGAAATTAATATCCTCTGAGCTCGCCACAGTTTACACGGTTTTAAGGTTCTTGTGTTTAATTCAAATGTAATTTAGTTTGCCAACAGCGCGCGCTCGAGCTAATTAATATAATAACCAATTATTCGCGTTATCGCATCGAGTGATGACCTCAGAATTCGTCTCCAGTACATATATATAATGTATATAATAACGTAGTTCTACTCCCGTTTTTCCTCCACGGAAACATCGCTGCGTCTAGCAAAGGTTGATTTAAAACTAGCTGGTATTTGCGGCTCGGCCCGTGGTCAAGGGAAACTGTCGATTTAAATTACTAAAGATAATAAAACCATTTTGCCATGGGAATGAGAAATTTTCTCGGGATAAAAGATAAGCTATGTTTTTACCATATCACCGCCTGCCACCGGTATAGACTTTATCCATGCCCTAGACTCGACCTTGCGGATCCATCAGATCTAATAACGTTTGCATTAGGAGCCTTCAGCTCTAACACTAGGAGCAGGCTTAGGGACCCCGGTAACCGTATTCGTCGAACTCGACAAAAAGTTTGATGTGCAACTTATCCCATGCATCAGTTCGCTGAGTTTCCCGCCAGATCTTCTAGCGATAGTAGATTTATTCGCGAAGCAGCTACTCTTGAGTTGTTAGGTCTCCTTCGGTGGCGCTCGGACAGCTGTTAGCAAATCGCACCCTAACTGGCTGAGCCTGCTCGCCCACCTGTCCTTGTGAAACTGGAAAGGCCTCCGGGCCATCAGTAATCCTTCGAACATTAAAAAAAACTTCATCCATACTAGCTAGAATCACTTCGTTCATCTACAGTGCGTTTCCAGAGATCTTTTTTGCCGCGTACCATCCGGCTTTAGAATGAGCTTCCTTCCACGGTGTTTCCCGAGCGCTATGACATGTCCTTCTTCAAACGAGGCCTGTGGAGAGTATTAAGCGGTAGGCAGCGGCTTGGCTCTGCCCCTGGTATTGCTGACGGCCATTGGGGGATAGTAACCATTCACCATCAGGTACGCCGTATGTTCCGCGGCCTATAAGGGCAATAAATATATACACATATATATTTTACGGGGTGGCAGTACAATTGAGAAAAAATAATTATGTGGTGTCGTGGGACACCAGGTAGGAACGAAGTTCCTTCGGCTAATGTAGAATCGACACAATTTGCAAAAAAAAATCGTGCTAATTTTATGTTGGTTTTCTTGATTTTTCTCTTAAATTTTGCTGATTAGTTTTTATTTAAGTACAGGAAAGTATTTAGGAAATTCAGTATTTTAGGAAATAATAAATTACGTAAAATAGAAAGAGAATGGATGAGAGAACGAAAAGAAAGAGGGAGAAAGAGAAAGGTATTATACACTACTCGCTTGTGTATGCGACTGTCGCGCCTGCGCATGTCTCATTTAACGGTTTTATTCCACGCACTTTTTTCCACGGATTTTTTGTTACGGTTTTACTATCACATTTTTTTCAGTTCGGTCGCGCAGCAAAATCCGTATCCCCTCCAAGCCTGCCGTAAGGAACTTCGTTCCAAAAAAATATTGAAAACATACATACATATATACAAGCTTACATTATATTGTATACTGAATACATATAGTTTAATTGGAGCGTTTAATTAATGTTTTAGCTGAAGTGATTCTTCTATTTTTGTCCTCAAAATGTCTATAATCACCGACTGTGGTCAGTCAAAATAGCATTATTTTGGTATTAAAACAATTGATTTTACCTCCGAACCGATGCGTATTAATAACTTATATAGCTGACTTTAGAAAAAGAAGAATGGCATTTATTGCACTATATTTATTTATGTGTCACCTGGGAACTTTGTTTAGGAGAGCCGATATTGATTTTTCAAGTGATAACTTCATATGGGAGGGTAAGACGCTTCGTTATGTAACGCGTTACGGCGCCAGTCCGTCTGGCGTCTCTTTCTCTCACGCACACGGCAGCGGTACTGGGAACGTATATGTAACTCCTATTTATATATTTTTTTCAATTTATGTTACAAATTTCCCTTACATTATCGTATTAATATACATAAAATTTAAAGTAATAACCTCAACTTTTCTCAAGTTAAACATTTCGATAATAGTTCAACTTAGTTTTGTTTAAATTATCACTTCTTTTTTTATGAATGAGGGTTTACTGGTGGCCCAGAGGCCTTTCCAGTTTCACCAGGACAGGTGGGTGAGCAAGGGCTCAGTCAGGAGGGGCGGGATTTGCTAACAGCTGCCCGAGCGCCCCCAAAAGAGACCTAACAACTTAAGAGTAGCTGCAAATGAATCTACTACCGGATCGGAATCGCGACCCGCTGAGAAGATCCGGCGAGAAACTCAACGAGCTGATGCATGGGTTAGGTTGCACGTTAAACTCTTTGCCGAGTAGGGTTATTGGGGTCCGTAAGCCTACTCCTAGCGCCTGAGAGCTGAAGGCGTCTAATGCAAGGGTTATTGGATCTGATAGATCCGTAAGAACGTGACATCACTTCTATCGGGCGTCCCAAGACGCACAATTTTTATTACTAGAGGTCCCGCGGTAGTCGAAATTCGACTATAATTAATTGGAATTGTATAATAAGTTTGTACACTATTATGATTGTATTTTATACTTCTATAATCACAAATTTCGCCAAGGCTACACTATAAAAATTATTAATAGAGACAAACAATATTTAATCTATTCTCAATTTGACAACAGACGTCAAGAACAAAAGTTTGACAATAAATAAATAGTATGCATGCGTGTGTGCACAGAACACTATTACTTCTTGCGTGTGTGCGTCAAATACATGGAATGTTTTTTTTTTTTTTTTTTTATTGCTTAGCTGTGTGGACGAGCTCACANTTTTTTTTTTTTTTTTTTTTTATTGCTTAGCTGTGTGGACGAGCTCACAGCCCACCTGATGTTAAGTGGTTACTGGAGCCCATAGACATCTACAACGTAAATGCGCCACACACCTTGAGATATAGTTCTAAAGTCTCAGTATAGTCACAACGGCTGCCCCACCCTTCAAACCGAAACGCATTACTGCTTCACGGCAGAAATAGGCGGGGCGGTGGTACCTACCCGTGCGGACTCACAAGAGGTCCTACCACCAGTAATTACGCAAATTATAATTTTGCGGGTTTCATTTTTATTACACGATGTTATTCCTTCACTGTGGAACTCAATCGTGAACATTTGTTGAGTACGTATTTCATTAGAAAAATTGGTACCCGCCTGCGGGATTCGAACACCGGCGCATCGCTTCAACACGAATGCACCGGACGTCTTATCCGTTAGGCCGCGACGACTTCTAAAATGTAGTGTGTGTAACGTTTTCTTTATTGATTTAATGTATCTTTTATGCATTATTTTAAAAAAATATTAGCATTGTGCACTAAATCTCTATATTCTCTATAAGTGTGCAAAATTTCATACTCCTCCGTCCGCGCAATTTTCGTGAAAAGGGATACAAAGTTTTTGCTTCACGTATTAATATAAAGAAGATCATTCAAAAGCGTCTCGTGTCCAATTGAATTTGTATCAAAATCCGACCTGTGGTTTTTGAGCTATAAGGATAGATAGATAGATATAAGGCATAGAATCTAGTTGAAGATTGACCACGCACAATCTTCAACTAGATTCTAATTGTATTTCGCTCGAGTCTGTTTTTTTTTCTGTTTTTTTTGTACTAAGTTTATACATTGTTTGACAAGTGACAACCCTGACATCACGCCAACGTTTATAACGCGAATCAAAATAATTATGTTTTATTTATATATAACTAGCTGACCCGGCAGACTTCGTAGTGCCTCAATCGGTAAATAAAAGACCTAAACTTTTATATAAAATAAATTTAAAACAAACAAAAGGAATCCGTCCGACGCGACACCTCAAAGGAAAAACAAAATTGTTATTTTTATTTAATTCCGAGCATTTTCGTATTTATTCACCCTTTAAACCTACTCTGGACTTCCACGAATAATTCAAGACCAAAATAAGCCAAATCGGTCCAGCCGTTCTCGAGTTTAACGAGACTAACGAACAGCAATCCATTTTTATATATATAGATATATAGATGACGCGAACTTGTTTGTTTACGCTTACGGCTTTATAAATAGTGCGATTTTACGACTTATCTTTTTACTGTAAGATACATTATAATACTAAAAGTAATGAATAAATAAACACTTGGTAGACATAGTTACAGCCGATAGAAGTGAAAACTTACAACTCAAAAATTTTAGTATTAAAATATGAAATTTAATTATGTTTAAATTAAAATTATTAACATTAATAAACTGTTTTTCACATCTATTGACACCCCGAGCAACAATTATATACATGTTTATATGGTTTATTTATTATTTAAATATATTACCGGCTGCACAAGGTCATGATTTAACGGCCGTCTGGTGTAGTGGTAAGTGACATGGTCACTACACAAGGGGGTCGCGGGTTCGAATCCCGCCAAGGGAAGATATTTGTATGATAAATATAAATGTCTTTTCCAGGGTTATGGATGTATATTAAATATGTGTATGTGTATAATAAAAATCTTATATATATTTCCGTTATCTGGTACCTGTAACACAAGGTCTTTACGAACTTACCACGGGACCAGTTAACGTGGCGTGACTGTTAGTAAATATTTATTTATTTATTTATATTTATGATAAAATAGAAATGCAATTTAATTGAAATAACAATTAATAAACAATCACTTTTAACTGAATCCCTTCAGTTTGACTTGTAAAGATATACACAGCACTGATTTTGCACAATACGTCACCTGTATAACAGGACTTTTTGACGGGAACGCGAGGAGTGAAGTTGTGTGATTTGTTTTATTTTGTAAATATAGTTTTTTTTTCCTACCTAAGCTGAGAGCCTTGAGAGGCTATATCAGCGTAACCTTAACTAGTAGGCGAGCTCACGGGGCTCAAACCTGACGACGTTGCTAACACGAACCCTAGAAAGAGCAATGCTTCGCAGAATCTACCACCGGATCGGAAACGCGACCCGCTGAGAAAATCCGGCGAGAAACTCAGTGGGCTGTGTCTGAGGGTTAATTTACTCGTCGAGCCCGTCGCTTGCGACGAAGGTCTTGAAGGGCTTGAAAGAACGATGACCGGTGCTTGAGGTACCTAAAAGCACCTTTAGTGGATCGGGAGGATCCGAAATGACGTGTTTGGGGCGACGTCGACTGCTTTCCATTCTTTTCGCAGGATCGGGAATGATGTTACCGGCGGCCACGATGATAGGGTTCTCGTGTCGTGCCGCTTTATCGAAGTGGGTATATAGTGTTTGTTCAGGTTTAAATGTGTAATAATGGTGGTTTATTAACTGTTTAATATCTGTGAAAGTGCACAAATGTGAGAAAATAAAATAAAGCCGCTGGACGTAACTTCCGGGATCCTACAAAAAGTCCACTGAAAGTCTCAATAAATGACCACAATTTTACTGAGATTATATTTCGTCCCTTATCTCATTTCATTTAATTTCACTCCTTAATATAATTTTTATAAAAATAGGAATATAAATTGAAATAAAACTTAACCTAAAGGTCTTAGTTACCGGGTCATAAAATTCCTTTAAAACAAAAAACAGACTATTGAGGGTAGATGTAAAGAGCGCCATCTTGTATAGGGGACAAGTTGAATAAGTGTCCGCTTGTACACAGCGAGCTATTGTTGGAAGACTCACCGACATAGCGCTAGTGTAGGAAGTGGAAACGATATGAATATAGCAGTTTTAAACAGAGCGAAGTGGTAGTTTAGTGCGCTATATTTAAAATCTCTCCACTTGCTACTGTGACGCCACCTTCATTGACTCCATTTTTTTTTGCTTAGATGAGTGGACGAGCTCACTGCCCGCTTGGTGTAAAGTGGTTACTGGAGCCCATAGACATCTACAACGTAAATGCGCCACCCACCTTGAGATATAAGTTCTAAGATCTCAGTATAGTTACAACGGCTGCCCCGCCCTTCAAACCGAAACGCATTACTGCTTCACGGCAGAAATAGGCAGGGCGGTGGTACCTACCCGCGCGGACTCACAAGAGGTCTTACCACCAGTAAATTTCAGCGGACACTAGTGCAGTTAGCACGTGCCAAGTGTCTTCTTAGAACGTATATATGGGCGCAAACACTACTACCACTATTGGCAATAATTAACATCATAACATAATATAGTTTAGTTTGATATACGTTATTATTTATTTATTATTAGCAAGATGAAACTGTTATTCCGCCATATTTAATATTTAGCAGACCACTGTTTTGATGTGAAAATGTTCAGAATATGTTTAATGTTTATATTATTGTTTAGAAACACAAATGACTGTATAAATAATTAAATATTAATAAGCATAACTATTAATAACAAGCTGACCCGGCAGACTTCGTAGTGCCTCAATCGATAAATAAAAGACCTAAACTTTTGTATAAAATAAACTTAAAACAAACAAAAGGAATCCGCCCGACGCGACGGGGGACACATCAAAGGGGAAACAAAATTGTTATTTTTATTTAATTCCGAGCATTTTCATATTTATTCACCTTTTAAACCTTCTCTGGACTTCCACAAATAATTAAAGACTAAAATTAGCCAAATCGATCCAGCCGTTCTCGAGTTTTTAGCGAGACTAACGAACGGCAATTCATTTTTATAATATATAGATAAAGATAATTTATATTATAATTAACAGTAATAATTTGATTAAGTATAAGAATTGTTATGCAAATGATAATTGTTGGCGCCATCTATTATTAGGCTGGATAATAACAATGTTAATTTATTTAAATTAAAAGTAATGTATGTAAAATAAATTAATGTCAGAGTCATGTAAAAATCACTAAAATACGTATTGTGAATATTAATCTATGTTTTGTGAACTGTTTCACAGTAATTACAATTGTTTGTATAAAAGAAGTTGTAGTTGCTACAACCAACACAAAAAGGCTAATTGTCTAAAAACTAAGACGTGGCTTTTTGTAATTTCATTTTCTTTTGTAACGGCGGTCCTTTTTGATTTCGCCAAAGTCAAGTTTTATAGAGTCTGTGGTTTTGGTTATGCTCAGATGTCTTTTGGTGTGGTTTGGATTCATTTTTGTTGGGTGGGCTTCCTGATTGCACAAGGTCACATCAATTTTAATTATTATTATTTTACAAAGTAATCAACTGTTGAATTACTTACCTGGCTTTTTGTAATAAACAAGTAATATTAAAGTTTTATAGTATTGTATTGTATTTTCATTGTAAAACACCTTATGTGTGAAAACCATGGCGTAACGCCGACATATATCAGTCTACAGAGTGGGGTCGACATGACCACATCACCCCCACCAGTACAACAGACTTCTTATCCTGTGGCTATGACTCCAATTCGCTCAATTCATGGTACCGTCATCACAAAAACAATAAAAAAACAATTTCTTTATTAAACTTATTTATTATCCATCAATTTTCACGGCTCCTCTATAGTGGGTCCGAGGACCGCACTGCTGTACGCCAGGTCCCAGTAATGTTCGACGCCGTGTTTTTGGAAATGCTCGCGCGCTTGTTTCTCTGTCGGTACCACCTGAACCAAATAGTGTATTATTGATATTTTTTCCTGGTCAGATGGGTGGACGAGCTCACAGCCCATCTGATGTTAAGTGGTTATTGGAGCCCATAGACATCTACAATGCCACCCACCTTGAGATATAAGTTCTAAGGTCTCAGTATAGTTACAACGGCTGCCCCATCCTTCAAACCTAAATGCATTACTGCTTCACAGCAAAAATAGGCGGGGTGGTGGTATCTATCCGCCTGGACATACAACACACTAGTTAGCGCATAGACAACACAACACAATTATTCGCAGTCGACTCAGACAGAGAATTTAGAAAGTCAATCTTCTTTGTCTCCAACTTATCCCACTAGGTGGGGTCGGCACAGCTAATTTTTCTCTTCCATTCTCTTCTATCAGCCGTCACCTCAACACTCACTCCTCTCTCTCTCATATCGCCATTCACACACTCCATCCATGTCTTCTTCGGTCGACCTCCTCCCCCTCTACCTCGCACTACCATGTCCATACATCTCCTAGTCACATGCGTCTCCTCTCCACCCATCACATGTCCACATCACGCTAACCGTCCGCTCTTGAATTTGTCGATCACCGGGACTACTTTCACACTTCCTCTTACCTTAAACTTGATCTCCCCGAAGGCCCTTTGTTTGGTGGTGCCCTCCCAGACCAGGTGACAGGAGTTAGGAACGTCGCAGCCCTCGGCGTCCTTAACGGTGTCCTCCTCCCACTTAATGCGGTGCAGCATCAACCTGATACGTCGGTTTATTGCTCATAAGCCCTCAGGGTTATCGATGCAGACAAACAAAAAACATCACCCTGTATCTAGGAACGGTCAACGACATAGATTTTTCGAGTAACATAGAGAGCCTATTTTATAAACCTCGAGGATTTATTCTAGATTCGCCGAATTAGTAGGTGAGCTCACGGGGCTCAAACCGGGAGTGTTGCTAAAACTGGCCCTAGCAAGAGCCGTGCTTCGCAGAATTTACCACCTGATCGGAAACGCGACCCACTGAGAAGATCCGACGAGAAACTCAGTGGGTTGTGTCTGTGGGTTAATTCGCTCGCCGAGCCCTTCGTGGCAAGCGACGGGTTCGACGAGGACGGTGACCGGTGCTTGTGGTGCCTAAAAGCACCGTTAATGGGTCGGGGGAGCCCCGTGAGCTCACCTACTAATTCGGCGAATCTGGAATAACCCCTCGAGGTTACTAGAATTTTTCTAATTGCTTAAATGGGTGGACGAGCTCACAGCCCACCTGATGTTAAGTGGTTCCTGGCGCCCATAGACATTTACAACGTAAATGGCGCCACCCACCTTGAAATATAAGTTCTAAGATCTCAGTATAGTTACAACGGCTGCCCCACCCTTCAAACCGAAACGCATTACTGCTTCGCGGCAGAAATATGCAGGACGGTGGTACCTACCCGTGCGGACTCACAAGAGGTCCTACCATAAGTATAATAGAAGAGATTAGAATAGGGAAAAAAACGCGACCCACTGAGAAGATCCGGCGAGAAACTCAGTGGGCTAATGAAGAGTGGTACTTGCCGCTTGTACTTGGCGTGCTGGCGTGGGCCCCCCTCTGCCACCACCACGCAGCAGCCCCGGTGCAGCAGCACGCAGCCGCTCATGTGGAGCTGCTGAGCGTTCACCTCGACCTTGAACTTGGCCGACGCGCACTCGAACAGATCACGGATCCTATCAACAAGGTACCGCCTCAGCAACGACGCTGTGACTCTTCTTCTTTTTCTTATCAGCCCACAGACGTCCGCTGTTGGACATAGGCCTCCCTCAATGCTGGACATAGGCCTCCCCCAATGATGGATATAGGCCTCCTCCAATGCTGGACATAGGCCTCCCCCAGTGCTGGTTATAGGCCTCCCCCAAGCCTCGCCACAAAGACCGGTCCTGCGCTGTCTGCATCCAGCGGATCCCCGCGAACCTCCAAAGATCGTCGGTACATCTTGTGGGAGGCCTAACCACGCTGCGTCTTCCGGTAAGCGGTCGCCACTCAACAACTTTCTGGCCCCAACGGCCATCTGTTCTACGAGCAATATGTCCTGCCCACTGCCACTTCAACGTCGCAATCCTTTGGGCTATGTCGGTTACCATGGTTTTCCTACGAATCTCCTTATTTCTGATTTGACTGTGACTCTATGCGGTTTTATTTATTTCTTCGATGGGTGGACGAGCTCACGGCCAGCTTGGCGTTATGTGGTTACTGGAGCCCATAGACAACGTAAATGCCGCCACCCACCTTGAGATATGAGTTCTAAGGTCTCAGTATAGTTACAACGGCTGCCCCGCCCTTCAAACCGAAACGCATTACGGCTTCACGGCAGAAATAGGCGGGGTGGTGGTGCCTACCCGCGCGGACCCACAAGACGTCCTACCGCCGGTAATGGTCTGGAGAGGCGTTACCAATGCTCTCCAAGTGCGACCAACCAGCTCGGGACATTAAGGAAGAATCCTCAATTGTACCATACAAGTGTCTGAAGATTCTGACTCCGACACGCGTGACGGCGTTGCGACAGAAATACGCAGAATGACGGTACCTGCCGTGTGGGCGCGCGATACTTTAACTTTAACCTTTATCCGTGATTCACAAACTACAAATTTATATCGAGGGGTGAAAAAGACATTTTTTTGGTTTAAGCAACATTTTTGCAAATTTACAGCAGAACCATTTAAAGTTTCAATACCACCACCCTTCCTTTTTCTGCCGTGAGGCCGTAATGCGTTTCGGTTTGAAGGGCGGGGCAGCCGTTGTAACTATACTGAGACCTTAGAGCTAATATCTCAAGGTGGGCGGCGGCATTTACGTTATAGATGTCCATGGGCTCCGGTAACCACTTAACACCAGGTGGGCTGGGAGCTCGTCCACTCATCCAAGCAATAAAAAAAAACAAAGTTCAATTAAAAACACCGGGGCGCTAAGCACTCACCTGTACACGGCCACGTGGACCCCGGCCGACGTGTCCTCCTGCAGCTTGCGGTCAACCTGAGGAGTTCCACGAGATCAGACCGACCACCCTGGGGCCCGGGGACAGCGACATAAAGACGCTGCCCGACGGCACTGAACGATCTGTATCTCTTTTAAATCACACGAACAAGTAATGTGAAGTGATATCTTGGACATTGCGGGAAATTATCTTTTAAGCAATGTATTAATATATATATCTCTGAAGTGTTATCTGTTTTCCCTACCTTTTTTTTATTGCCATTGTAGGCAGACGAGTACACGGCCCACTTGATGGTGAGTGGTTACCGTCGCCCATGGATTTCAGCAATGCCAGGGGCAGAGCCAAGCCGCTGCCAACCTATTCGCTGATATCTTAAGGGGCCATGCCGTGACTAGTAGGTGAGCTCATGGACTCAACCTAAGACAATTTGCTAGCACTGGCCCTGGTAAGAGCAGTGCTTCTCTGAATCTACCACTGGATCGGAAACGCGACCCACTGAGAAGATCCGGCGCGAAACTCAGTCGCCGTGTCTATGGGTTAGTTCCCCTAAAAGCCTAGTTACTAAAAGCACCGAAAGGGAATCCTGGGGGATCCGGCAAGACATGTTGTTCGGTGATATATTACCGAACACCTTTGTCAGCATAATTCGCGTGACACGTTAACTTTAATTCCACAAATCGTCAGTGCACGATCAACAGCCGCGTCACCCGGGTGCATTCATAACATTATAGTTAACATTTCTTTGATTTACTTAATATTTTAACAATAAAATTTTTTAAGCAACATATTCTTTAAATAACAAACTCACACCGCTCCCTACATTTTGGTCCTTCGAGCCGGATGAACCAGCGACCTAATAATATGGATTCGGCGGCGATTCGGGCGACGGAGGCTTTACGTTACCCTGTCGCGGTCTGATAAGTAATTAGCTGCAGCCACGATAAGAGGGTTTTCGTGTCGCGCCGCTTTGTCGAAGTAACGTTCTGACGCTACCTTAAGATCTATTCTAAATTTAGACAATCGTGAAGGTCGACATTCCTCACGCACCACGGTGAACATATAAAGTAAATACAATATATAAAGTTATCTCTGATGTCTAAAATGAGCTCGCGGGCAACGTGTGAGGGTTGCCACCTTTAGACAACATTATATATTGTATGAGGTCTGTGCTTGGCTCCCAAACTACTCCTGTGCTCTTCTATGAAGCTATTACCGAAGAGCCGAGAGAGTTTTTCTTATTGTTTTTTATTGCTTAGTTGGGTACAGTTGCTGCCCCGCCCTTCAAACCGAAACGCAACCTGACCCCCCCCCCCAACCTACCTTCTCCCTCTTCTGTTCCTTGGTGAGAGCTCTCGCCTTGTTCGCTTCCAGATGCGTCTTCTGTCTCTTCGCAATCTGCTCCCTGACCTTGGCCTCGATCGCCGTGGGGTCCTGCACCGCTTCGGTGCCTAAAGCTCGCATCAGATTCGAGATCCTGAAACATTTCATCTTACGATGCTTTCAGAGCCTTTCTTTCCTGCAGACTAGAGATGAAACGGATAGTGGTTTAGCCGGATACCGGGTACCGGATATTCGGCAGGCTGCAAGAGGCCGGATATTCGGCCCTTTCGGAAATATTCGTGCGCGTTGGGGTGTTGTCGCACATAACGGAGATCACGACGACGATTTGGTATTCGTTCACCACAATTTGCCACTTGTCAATTTTGAGTATTAAACAAACTAATTAATAAAACAATCACTTTTGACGTGCGATCATAAAAACTAGAGGTCCCGCAGTAGTCGAAATTCGACTATAATTAATTGGAATTGTAAGTTTATACACTATTATGATTTTATTTTATACTCCTATAATCACAAATTTCGCCTATCAAAAAATATTAATAAAGACAAACAATATTTAATCTCAATTTGACAACAGACGTCAAGAACAAAAGTTTGACAATAAATAGTATGCATGCGTGTGTGCGTCAAATACATGGTATGTAGTGTGTGTAATGTTTTCTTTATTGATTTAATGTATCTTTTATGCATAATTTTAAAAAAATATTAGTATTGTGCACTTCTTCTCTATATTCTCTATAAGTGTGGAAAATTTCATACTCCTCCGTCCGCGCAATTTCCGTAAAAAGGGGTACAAAGTTTTAGCTTCACGTGTTAATATATAGATAAAAGTTGTCCATAACCTATTGTGGTATTATTTGCCTTTTGTATAACCATGAGATTTTCTTAAATTTTACTATCCGAAATCCGGCCGAATTCCGGATAGGCCGGATACCGTATAGTTACCGGATATCAGTTTCATCTCTACTGCAGACCCTACCTCTGTTAGTGGTTCTACGAAGTGTCACGCACCTGAGCTTTGGTTCTGGTGGCGCTTCCAGTCCGAGCCTGACCTTCTCCTGCTCCTCCTTCCAAGCCTCCCGTCTGCTCTGGCGTCGCAGTTTCTTCCTCTCCTTCTTCGTCAGGAAGACCGGCATGAACGTCGGCTTGAGAGGTTCCGCTGCGAGGAACAAGTCTTCTGTTGACTATACTCCCGATCCACTAACGGTGCTTTTAGGTACCTCAAGCACCGGTCACCGTCCTCGTCGAACCCGTCGACGAGGACGGTGGTAAGATCGCTTGTGAGTCCGTGCGGGTAGGTACCACCGCCCCGCCTATTCCTGTCGTGAAGCAGTAATGCGTTTCGGTTTGAAGGGCGGGGCAGCCGTTGTAACTATACTGAGACCTCATATCTCAAGGTGGGTGGCGCATTTACATTATAGATGTCTATGGGCTCTGGTAACCACTCCACGTTGCTTCACGAGCGCTATAGCATGTCCTTCTTCAAACGAGGCTTGTGGCATTGCTGAAGTCCATGGGCGGCGGTAACCACTTACCATCAGGTGGGCTGTGTTCTCGTCCCCCTTAAGGCACCTAAAAACAAAAAAAAAGTATCGACTGACTGGGCGGCCTGAGCTGCTGCGGGTGCTCCACAAGGTTGGTGATGGCCTCCTCGTTGATGTTGTCCACTATGTCGTCCTCGCCCGTGTTGCAGGCGTCCACGCGCTGCTCGTCCGTGCGCCCATCAGCGCCGGCCCCGCGCCGCTTCGACTCCCTCTCGTCCGCCGTCATCAGGATCACGCTGTCCCACCTGCCCCCGGGACGACGGTACCAATAGTGACAGATCTCAAAAATGACAAGTGTCAAAATTGACAGGTGTCAAAAGTGACGAGTCTTCTTTTCGTTCATTAAAAGTGTACAATTTTGAAAACTATTCGAAATTGATTTAATACGCGAAATCATTTCGTATCGCCACCAGTATTTTTCTCATAAATACTGTCAAAAGAGCGTAGTTTAGTTTAATTAATTTTTTTATTATTATTTTATCTATGTTTTGACTATTAACAAAATTAGTAAATCATTTTATCTTAATTTAAAAGACAGATAATTGTAACTGGTAAAAAATAAAAAATAAATGTTGCAAAGACGATTATTAATATTAAAAATGTCACATGTTAAATCTTTAAAACACTCTCCTGTAAAATTATTAAGTTTTGAGATTATACAGTTTTAATGCGAGAAGACGACGTGTCAAAAGTGACAAATGTCAAAAGTGACAAATGTCAAAAGTGACAAATGTCAAAAGTGACAGCTGTCATTGTAGCCGCCGCATATTGTACGCGCTCGTACCGCTCGCGATCGAAGCCAAATAGCAGAACGTGCGCGCGAACTTAATGAAAAGCTCGGCGCTTGATTTGATTTTGGTTTTATTTTATTCAAAAGTCGTAAATTGATAATATTTATTTATATATATTTTTATATGTACATATATATTTATGTATATTTATTTAAGTACGGGTGTTTGTATCTATAAATATTATGTATGTTATATATACACATATGTTTAAGTAATATCACTATCACACCACACTCACCAAGGTTCATCTCAAGAATGCCTATGGCATTAAGTCCGCCTTTATACTGTCTAGTATATAAAGTTATAAATAAATAAAATAAATAATCTCAAACACAAACAAACACACAAAGCGCAGTACCCACTCGTCTATTTATATTAATGTGGAGTTCGCTCAGAGTAAAATTGCGCAGTGTTTTTGGAAAAGTAACAAAATATATTCAGTAGATTGGGGGGAATCGAATTCCAACACAAATTTTAAGCGGTTTCTCTTAAGGTAATACCAATAAAATAGAGATTAAAATGGTTCCGAATACTTAAATTTTCATATACGCCGCATTATTATACATAGTTCATTGAAAAATATACACAAAACTTTAAAAACCAGCTTCACCTGATTCACTTTGGCTTTTGATGTGAATCGGGTCACCTATGGAGACAATAGAGTTTTTCGATAGGGCTGGCACTGTTTAGTTGTTAGATAGGTACTACCCACCTTTAGGTAATTAATTTTTCAATATCAATTACAAAAAAACTTTGATAACGATATACCAGTGTGAACGTGTTATCTAAGCTCCTCCCTAGAATTATGACTATGTTGTTTAGGGGTACCGAAAGGGGTCAGGTCCCCCGGGGGGTTGGGAGGGGGGCTCACCATTCCACGTCGGGGGGTCCGTCGGCGTCGGGCGCGTCGGCCGCCAGCAGCGCTAACCTGGTGGCGGACGAGATGCCGGTCTTCCGCGCTATCTGGGATATCTCGTTCTGCAGCTTCTCCAGTTGCGCCTGGGGAGAGGGGGGGAGGGACTTTCATTGTCACATCTGACTTTAAGCGACATGACAGCTTTATAATTTTTTATTGCTTAGATAGGTGGACGAGCTCACAGCCCACCTGGTGTTAAGTGGTTACTGGAGCCCATCGACAACTACAACGTAAATGCGCCACCCACCTTGAGATATAAGTTCTAAGGTCTCAGTATAGTTACAACGGCTGCCCCACCCTTCAAACCGAAACGCATTACTGCTTCACGGCAGAAATAAGCAGGTTGGTGGTACCTACCCGTGCGGACTCACAAGAGGTCCTACAACGAGTAAGGTTCTGAACATCTTGTGGGATTTTGTTGTACAGGCGCACAGACAAACACCTGAATGAATTTCGTATCTTATGTAACCTACTCATCGGCACAACAAGCTTGTGTTTGTTCATCAATCATGAAGGGATCCTGTAATTGGGGCACTAATCATGAAGAGATCCTGTGGTGAGTCGAGGAGTTGTCAAGACGGAGTACCTTCATCCTGAGCCTCTCGGCCATCTGGCGGAACTTGCCGGGCTCGTGGAAGCGCAGGGGCCGCTTGGCGCGCGCGTGGGGGCGCGAGGACACGCGCGGGTCCACCCAGCGGGACGACTCCGGACCCACCTCCTCAGTGGGACCGGACAGCTGGGCTTTGAACTCTTCGCGTCTCTTCGCTCTAATGTTCGCCTGGAAATCGAATTATTGGGGGGGACCAGCTCACGGCCCAGCTGGTGTTAAGTTACTGGAGCCTATAAACATGTTGGGTCTCTATAATAAGACACGTGTCCAGTTAAGTGACTAACGTATATTGGGATTACAACCTAACGTGCTATCGACGGCCCGACAATCCCGAGACTGACGTAGCATCATTGCAATATAATTACCGCTAACACATACATATAACTGTTAGTTGCTATGAGGACATTTGTAGTCCCTACAGACATCTACAACATAAATACCGCCACCCACCTCGAGATATAAGTTCTAAGGTCTCAGTATAGTTACAACTGTTGCCCCGCCCTTCAAATCGAAACGCATTACTGATTCACGGCAGAAATTGGCAGGGTGGTGGTACCTCCCGCGCGGACTCACAAGATGTCCTACCAGCAGTATCGCAATGCCATACAATTGAGAGCTTGGTTCCAATGCTCTGAGATCACAACTAGACATACTCATCAGAACATTTTTTATAACTTCGAAAACATGCACTTAAGTTTCAGTATTATGGCACATCTGCCCCACCCCTCAAACTGGAAGGCCTTACAGATTCCCTACAAAGATAGGCAGAGGGCGTCCCCCACCCGTGCGGGCTCACAGGGGCTCATAAGGCCCTACCACTAGTAATAGCATTACATTAAACCGATCAAAAGTTAACTAGTAACAAAGTGTCTCAATAAGATTCTCGGGGTACCCTCAACTATCAAGATACCAAAGGTCTTATTTTTTTAATTATTTTTCAATTTATAGCTTAGATGGGTGGACGAGCTCACGGCCAACCTGGTGTTAAGCGGTTTCTAGAGCCCATGGACAACGCAAATGCCGCCACCTTGAGATATGAGTTCTAAGGTGTCAGTTTTTACTAGTTAGGCGATGGTACCTACCCGTGCCGAATCACAGCGTGTTCTACTACCAGTAACCACCGCTCTACGGAATTGTTTGAGATGATACCATCGTCTCGTTTTTACCATCGCACCGCCTGCCACCGGAGTAGAGTTCATCCATACTACCTGGAGCCACTGCGGTCATCCACAGTGCGTTTCCAGAAGTCTTTTTTGCCACGTACCATCCGGCTATGGAATGAGCTCCCCTCCACGGTGCTTCCCGAGCGCTATGACATGTCCTTCTTCAAACGAGGCTTGTGGAGAGTGCTTAACGGTTGACAATGGCTTGGCTCTGCCCCTGGCATTGCTGACGTCCATGGGCGACGGTAACCACTCACCATCAGGTGGGCCGTATGCTCATCTGCCTACAAGGGCTATAAAAAAAATGTAAAAAAAACGTTGGCTAGTATACCTGAAGCGTGGGAGCCACGTGGGTCAGTTGAACTATCCTGCCCGTGGTGTCCACGGTGCGACCCTCACGGTCCAAGATCAAGGGGGCGGGCCCCGAGCCCGGCGTCGATGATAAGGCACCCCCTGACAACGAAACGTCTTTTATTGCATAACCAAGCACAGAAAAAGTCTTTATAATTTGTTATAGACACAAATTGATTATATTTTATCAATTATCAAAAACGCGATATATCAAAAAGCGTGGGGTGCTTTTCAGGATATTATCAAAATAATCCTTCTACTCATATCTGTTCATTTAATAATATATAATCATAATTATATATACATATATATATAATCATAATTAATTCATAAAATATTTATTACTACTGATACCATGCACCCCACGCTTTTTTTACAATAAAATATTTTTTTCTTATACTATTTTTAATACAAATTTATTAAAATTTATTTTCAAATTTTTAGTTGGATTTTCTATAAAGGCGTATTTTGTTAGTTTTTTTTAAACTATTATTTATTTTTCATTTTTTAGTTGAATTTCAATTTTTTTAATTATAATTTTTTCATATTGAATTGTCATCGGTCCTTAATAAGTATACCAAATTGCCAGTTAATCCGACGTTTTGAAGGGGGTCAAAATCATGTTCAAAGATTCCGTTACAAACATACTAACATACGTCTGAAGTTAATAAAAGCGTATTAAAATGTAGGATAGGTAATATGTTAATGCCATCTACACGAGCAATGAGACACTAATCGAAACGAAGCCATCTAGTGGCCGACGCCCGTAGACATTTTTGTTGAGTTATTGAGTTGCTTATCTATAACGAAGTAGTGGTCCCGCAGTAGTCGAAATTCGACTATAATGTCAAATGAAATTATATTTTTAAACAATATTATAGTTCTATTGTCAAATACTATTATATTTCTATAATATGATCACAGATATCGCCAAAACATACACTATATATAAATAACATTAAAGACAAACAATATTAATCTATTCGGAATTTGACCACAGACTTTAAACATTAACAAAAGTTTGACTATTGACAATAAACAAAGAGTATATTTATAATATGTATGGTGTGTGTGTGTCAAATACATGGTAAAATAAAAATAAAATATATATATATATATATTTAAAATAAAAATAAAAATCTAATATTAAAAAAAAAACAAAAAAAAAAACATGCCCGCTGAGTTTCTTGCCAATTCTTCTCAGGACGGAGGCTAATTCTTGTGAATTGGCGGTAATTCTTTTGACGTTCAATAAGTATGTACTTTCATTTATGTTGAATAAAACTTTTTTTATTTGATTTGATTTGATTTGAAATAAATAAATAAATATTTACTAACAATCACGCCACGTTAACTGGTTTTTATTATACACATACATATATTTAATATACATCCATAACCCTGGAAAAGACATTTATATTTATCATACAAATATCTTCCCTTGGCGGGATTCGAATCCGCAACCCCCTTGTGTAGTGACCATGTCACTTACCACTACACCTGACGGCCGTCAAACGGTAGTATGTGTAATGTTTTTTTTATTGATTTAATGGATAATTTTTAAAAAATATTAGCGTTGTGCACCCCTTTTCTATATTCCCTATAAGTGTGGGTAATTTCATACTCCTCCGTCCGCACTATTTTCGTAAAATGGTGCACAAAGTTTTTGCTTCACCTATTAATATATATAGCTTTGTGTGTATTATCTATGAGGAAGGTAACAAGGTACAGATATGTACTAGGTATATGATAGTTCACAATACCTTTACATTATTAATGATCGGTGAGGTGCAAATACCTGCAAGTTTCCGCTGTATCCTTGCTTGCAGCTCGGCTATCTTCCTTTGCTTCTCTAATTCTTCGCGTGATAACGGCAAAGTTTCTGTAAGAAAAACCGGTTGTCTGTAAAGTCGGTTTACTGACGATAGTTGAACGTGACAACGTCATAAGAAAATACTGATGGAATGGTTTCATTTTTCAATAATTATCATTGCTATAAACAATTGAGACCACATTCACTTTTCACTGAACTTCATACTTGACGAAAACATGTAAATGTATTATTGTATAGCAGCTGTCCACGCGGATGCATCGCTCACTCAAGTAGAAGAGAGACAGATGTCGAACGCTGCCGAACGCGGAGGCCGATTGTGCCTCTTTGTCGCTCGTTGCGCGCTCTCGCTTGCACTTCAAGCCTTAAATGGAACGCCTCAGAGCGAGGTAACGCCGCATGAGTCATGTTTTTTCGTGCGTGCAGCCGGCTCCATCGAATTATAAGACGTTGTCACGTCAAAATTATATGTATAATATATTATAGTCTTATAGTGTAAGTTGATGTACAAAATAATATGTGGGTATTGTGTTCCTTTTGTTTTTTTGTAACTCTGAAATTTCTATATTTCTCTTCTCTGTTCACTTTCTACATTTATATGTGATTTTGATTGTGGAAACATATTTGATTATTGTTTTAGCTATTTTTTTTAAAATATTATATGTTTGTATTGTACAGTTTGTTTCCCAAATAAATAAATAAATACGTGTAATACATATTATGTCATGTACAATTCCCAACTGTTATGTATTTTGCTCCGGTTATATGGCTTTTGAATCATAACAGTTGGAAGAAATATGTAATTCGAGCAAACAAATTACTGATTTTGATCTTTAGTGAATTTAATTTAATGCGTATCCGAGTCACTTGATTCTCTGTCTTTTGATTCTTTACGTAGAGAGAGTGGGTCGGAATCAGTAGAGCAGCAGAGAACCGTCCCTGTATCTTGTAAACTAAGTTTTTTTTTTTCTACCTAAGCTGATAGTCTTGAGAGGCTATTTCAGCGTAACCTTAATTAGTAGGTGAGCTCACGGGGCTCAAACCTGATGACGTTGCTAACACGAACCCTAGCAAGAGCAGTGCTTCGCAGAATCTACCACCGGATCGGAAACGCCATACACTGAGAAGATCCGGCGAGAGACACAGTGGGCTGTGTCTGTGGGTTCATTTACTCGTCGAGCCCTTCGTCGCAAGCGACGTGTTCGACGAGAACGATGACCGGTGTTTGGGGTACCTAAAAGCACCGTTAGTGGATCGGGTGGATCCGAAATGACGTGTTTTGGGCGACGTCCACTGATTTCCATTCTGTCCGCAGGATCGGCTATGTGGTTACAGGCGGCCACGATGAGAGGGTTCTCGTGTCGTGCCGCTTTATCGAAATGGTGTGGAGAAGCAATGTAAAGTGTAACACTAGTCTTCAGGTCATCGACCCCGTGAGCGGATTTGTGTTACATTGCGCAGTACGATTGCAATCGCGATTTTACTAACAAATCCGAATAGCTTTTTACTGGTTGTAGGACCTCTTGGGAGTCCGCGCGGGTAGGTATCACCACCCTGCCTATTTCTGCCGTGAAGCAGTAATGCGTTTCGGTTTGAAGGGTGGGGCAGCCGTTGTAACTATACTTGAGACCTTTGTGGTGGTCCGTGTAGCGGGAGATACGGGTTGTCCCGGCGTGTTCCAGAATATATCCCAAATTAAACACTCCACCAACAGTTAATAGTTTGTATTTGGTAAGAAGCACAAGCACAGGGAAGCAGAAAGAAGAAGTGGATAATTAATTATAAGTTCAAAATGATAAAATAAATTTTCTGGCGGTAGAACGATTGTTATTAATATTATAGCAGTGTCACATGCGTCGCAAGCGAAAGCGTGGTGCGGACTGGCGGGCGGGAGGTGACGTGACCGGCCGTCGTACGAGTCGAGCTTTTTACGTTTTGTTTATGCACATTACACCGTACGATTTTTTTGCATGTCTGCCACTGTGTGGAGGACGCCACACCACTCCCCTCCAGAGACCGTCCTACGGGCGNTCATGAAGGGATCCTGTAATTGAGGCACTAATCATGAAGGGATCCTGTAATTGAGGTACTAATCATGAAGGGATCCTGTAATTGAGGTACTAATCATGAAGGGATCCTGTAATTGAAGTACTAATCATGAAGGGATCCTGTAATTGAGGCACTAATCATGAAGGGATCCTGTAATTGAGGTACTAATCATGAAGGGATCCTGTAATTGAAGTACTAATCATGAAGGAATCCTGTAATTGAGGTACTAATTATGAAGGAATCCTGTAATTGGGGCACTAATCATGAAGGGATCGTGTGGTGAGTCGAGGAGTTGTCAAGACGGAGTACCTTCATCCTTAGCCGTTCAGCCATCTGGCGGAACTTGCCGGGCTCGTGGAAGCGCAGGGGCCGCTTGGCGCGCGCGTGGGGGCGCGAGGACACGCGCGGGTCCACCCAGCGGGACGACTCCGGACCCACCTCCTCAGTGGGACCGGACAACTGGGCTTTGAACTCTTCGCGTCTCTTCGCTCTAATGTTCGCCTGGAAATCGAATTATTGGGGGGGGGACCAGCTCACGGCCCAGCTGGTGTTAAGTTACTGGAGCCCATAGACATGTTGGGTCTCTATAATAAGACACGTGTCCAGTTAAGTGACTAACGTATATTGGGATTACAACCTAACGTGCTATCGACGGCCCGACAATCCCGAGACTGACGTAGCATCATTGCAATGTAATTACCGCTAACACATACATAGTTGCTATGAGGACATTTGTGGTCCCTACAGACATCTACAACATAAATACCGCCCTTGAGATGTAAGTTCTAAGGTCTCAGTATAGTTACAACGGCCGCCCCGCCCTTCTAACCGAAACGCAGTACTGCTTCACGACAGGAATATGCAGGGTGGTGGTACCTCCCGCGCGGACTCGCAAGAGGTCCTACCACCAGTAAGAAAACGCTTGCTGGTATACCTGAAGCGTGGGAGCCACGTGGGTCAGTTGAACTATTCTGCCCGTGGTGTCCACGGTGCGACCCTCACGGTCCAAGATCAAGGGGGCAGGCCCCGAGCCCGGCGTCGATGATAAGGCACCCCCTGACAACGAAACGTCTTTTATTGCATAACCAAGCACAGAAAATAAAAATAATAATAATAAATCATACAAGTCTTTATAATTTGTTATAGACACAAATTGATTAAATTTTATCAATTATCAAAAATGCGATATATCAAAAAGCATGGGGTGCTTTTCAGGATATTATCAAAATAATCCTTCTACTCATATCTGTTCATAAAATATTTATAACTACTGATACCATGCACCTCATGCTTTTCTATCTTTTTGTTGGATTTTCTATAAAAGCTTATTTTGTTAGTTTTTTTAAACTATTATTTATTTTTAATTTTTTGGTTGAATTTCAATTTTTTCAATTTTTTTTTCATATTTTTTTTTAATATTGAATTGCCATCGGTCCTTAATAAGCATACCAAATTTCGAGTTAATCCGACGTTTTGAAGGGGGTCAAAATCATGTTCAAAGATTCCGTTACAAACATACATACGTCTGAAGCTAATAAAAGCGTATTAAAATGTAGGATAGGTAATATGTTAATGCCATCTACACGAGCAATGAGACACTAATCGAAACGAAGCCATCTAGTGGCCGACGCCCGTAAACATTTTTGTTGAGTTATTGAGTTGCTTATCTATAACGAAGTAGTGGTCCCGCAGTAGTCGAAATTCGACTATAATGTCAAATGAAATTGTATTTTTAAACATTATTATAGTTCTATTGTCAAATACTATTATATTTCTATAATATGATCACAGATTTCGCCAAAACATACACTATATATAAATAACATTAAAGACAAACAATATTAATCTATTCGGAATTTGACCACAGACTTTAAACATCAACAAAAGTTTGACAATTGACAATAAACAAAGAGTATATTTATAATATGTATGGTGTGTGTGTGTCAAATACATGGTAAAATAAATAAATAAATAAAATAAATAAATAAATAAATAAATATTTACTAACAATCACGCCACGTTAACTGGTTTTTATTATACACATACATATATTTAATATACATCCATAACCCTGGAAAAGACATTTATATTTATCATACAAATATCTTCTTGGCGGGATTCGAATCCGCAACCCCCTTGTGTAGTGACCATGTCACTTACCACTACACCTGACGGCCGTCAAACGGTAGTATGTGTAATGTTTTTTTTATTGATTTAATGGATAATTTTTAAAAAATATTAGCATTGTGCACTCCTTTTCTATATTCTCTATAAGTGTGGGTAATTTCATACTCCTCCGTCAGCGCTATTTTCGTAAAATGGTGCACAAAGTTTTTGCTTCACATATTAATATATATAGATTTGTGTGTATTATCTATGAGGAAGGTAACAAGGTACAAATATGTACTAGGTATATGATAGTTCACAATACCCTTAGATTATTAATGATCGGTGAGGTGCAAATACCTGCAAGTTTCCGCTGTATCCTCGCTTGCAGCTCAGCTATCTTCCTTTGCTTCTCCAATTCTTCGCGTGATAACGGCAAAGTTTCTGTAAAAAAAACGGTTGTCTGTAAAGTCGGTTTACTGACGATAGTTGAACGTGACAACGTCATAAGAAAATACTGATGGAATGGTTTCATTTTTCAATAATTATCGTTGCTATAAACAATTGAGACCACATTCACTTTTCACTGAACTTCATACTTGACGAAAACATGTAAATGTATTATTGTATAGCAGCTGTCCACGCGGATGCATCGCTCACTCAAGTAGGAGAGAGACAGATGTCGAACGCTGCTGAACGCGGAGGCCGATTGTGCCTCTTTTTGCACTTCAAGCCTTAAATGGAACGCCTCAGAGCGAGGTAACGCCGCATGAGTCATGTTTTTTCGAGCGTGCAGCCGGCTCTATCGAATTATAAGACGTTGTCAAGTCAAAATTATATGTATATATTAAAGTTTTATAGTGTAAGTTGATATACAAATTAATATGTGGGTATTGTGTTCCTTTTGTTTTTTTGTAACTCTGAAATTTCTATATTTCTCTTCTCTGTTCACTTTCTACATATATATGTGATTTTGTTTGTTGAAACATATTTGGTTATTGTTTTAGGTAATTTTTAAAAAGATTATATGTTTGTATTGTACTGGTTGTTAAATAAATAAATAAATACGTGTAATACAGAACTTTTTACTGATGGTAGGACCTCTTGTGAGTCCGCGCGGGTAGGTACCAACACCCTGCTTATTTCTGCCGTGAAGCAGTAATGCGTTTCGGTTAGAAGGGTGGGGCAGCCGTTGTAACTATACTTGAGACCTTCAAACTTATATCTCAGGTGGGTGGCGCATTTGCGTGATGTCTATGGGCTCCAGTAACCAATTAACACCAGGTGGGCTGTGAGCTCGTCCACCCATTTAAGCAAAAAAAAAGCTTTTTTTTGGTCAGGAGGACATCGTCGGACTTCCGCCCTCCACTGGTGATGGAGGGCGGGGCATGTCGGAGTTCGGACCGGTGCTTGAGGTGTAAACTGAGACTTACCAGGCTTTGAATAGAGTACAGGTTTGATTACACTCGGTGGGGGTATCGCATTGTTCTGCTGCATCTGCACTTTCAGGTGTTGGGCCGCAGCCACCGCAGCATTAACACTCGGTTTGGTCTCAACCCCCTTCAGCACTTGAAGAGCTCTCTTGCGTTCCTCTATCTCTTTCTGAGCGTTGGCCATCATTAACTGGAACGGATAAAATCTAATTTACATAGACTGTCATTTGGTCTTGACACAAAATTTCTGCGTTTTGTTTTCATTGCCTGAGCAGGCAGACGAGCATACGGCCCACCTGATGGTGTTAAGTGGTTACCGGAGCCCATAGACATCTACAAAGTAAATACCGCCACCCACTTTCAGATGAGTTCTAAGGTCTCAGTATAGTTACAACGGCTGCCCCACCCTTCAAACCGAAACGCATTACTGCTTCACGGCAGAAATAGGCGGGGCGGTGGTACCTACCCGTGCGGACTCACAAGAGGTCCTACCACCAATAATATGTGTAATAATAAATGTGTTAGAAAATGGAATCTTCAAACATATCCAATCAGGTGGTATATTTTAAAACTGTTATGTGCATATGACTGGTGGCTAGCAGGTTTGATCATCCAACCACAATGAGGAAGTCAATAACACATACCTTAATCCTGTCTGCACTCAGGATAGCCATCTTCGATCCTGGAGTCTCTCCTTCGGGAATAGCGGGAAGATCATCAGTTCCATTCTTTTCCTCCACATCTTTTTTCTCCACATAAACTTTCTCCTCTTGTTTTGAATCTTCGTACCGGGATCTCTTACCATCTCTGTCTCTATCACTCTCATGTTTCCTTTTCGATGAAGTTTTTGATGACGTTATCAGTTCCTGGGCCAATGCTATGACCTTATCGGTTAGTTTGCTTGCCTTTTTGGAGTCTATGTGCGATGAAAGTCGGTCAATAATTTTTCTACGTTCATATCTGAAATATGAAGAACAATTTTCTTAGTTACTAGTGGTAAGGTATGTCAAGGAATACAAAGCTGATGCTTTTTTAAGATTTTCAGCAAGTGTAGTGTAGTAATATTAGAATATTAATATCATTTATCATTTGAAACATAAAATCAAAGTTACCATCTCATTTGTACAAATATTCAAAATTATAAGTTTGCAATAATGAGGTATAATATTATAAGTCAGCACAGGTAGGCATCGCAATGCTGACTATTTTTGCCCCAAATTAATAATACATTCCGGTCTGGAAGATGGAATAGCTGTACAACCTTCAACCTTTTTTTAATGCCCTTGGAGGCAGACACAACGAGCAAGCAGCCCACTTGATGGTCACCGGGTACCGTTGCCCATGGATGATGTAATACCAATAATAGAGCCAAGCCGCTGCCTATCATATGTAATCTTGACAAGTCTTGTTTAAAGAAGGACATCTCATAGTACATGGGAAACACCAGAGAGGGGATTCCAAAGCCAGAAAATCTCATACCATACGAGTTTTAGGTCAATGAGGCACAGTGAACATTAATGTCTGTTCTTTAATAACTTAGAAATTGAGTAAATAGCTGTTTTCATAAGTCAATATTTTTATATATCTATGCTTGAAAGGCAAACGTGACTTTCGGTTTGAAGGGTGAGGCAGCCGTTTAACCATACTCGAGACCTCAGAAATTATATCTCAAGGTGGGTGGCGCATTTACGTCGTAGATGTCTATGGGCTCCAGTAACCACTTAACACCAGGCGGGCTGTGAGCTCGTCCATCTAGCAATAAAAATAAAAAATAAAGATATTTGATTATTTCAAATTCTGTTTGTTTACTCTTCAACTAGCAAGCTCACCCGTTCGTCAAACACGACGAAACAGTCGATAGAATTGAGTTATCCGATTTTCCTATAGTCCTGTATATGGCACGGTCTATTGACGACCGGAGTTCCTCCACCTCGCGTCGGGACAACTGAAGTGCCATATCGTCACAACAACTCAACAGAACGAAGCCAAACAAAAATATATATCTTTAGCTGTTTTTTAGGTTAAGTTTGACAATTTATATTCTAGCTTTTTATTCAATAGCACGTAATATATTTCGGTTTAACTTAGATTAACACTTTTTTGGATTACATTTTATTGGTAATTTGTTAATAATAATACATTTTTATTTAAGTCTATTTCTGTTACTAATTCATAGATTATACACTTAATTGTACTAATTACTATGTATTCCGTCAAAATTTCGCTTTGACACTTTTGCGTTCATATGACGTTGACGTAAATGTACCAATCAAAAAATTCAAAATTTAGTTAACTAAGCTTTGCGATGTTAGTTAAAATTAATAGTGTAAATATTTATGATAAACAGCAATTTTCGTAACCGACACTTATATAGCAAAACCGCATCATTCCCGGTTGAGTATGTGGTGGCCGGTTCTGGTAATACTAGAAAGGTTTCACCAAACCCTTTGTCCAAGATGTGTAAGAGCATTTCGCCAGTGATCAATATACACATACCTCTATTGTACTCATAGTCACCAGCTTGAAGCTGCCATTGATAACTATCGTTGCAGTTGGCTTAACTGCTCGAGCAGTTGGCAATTTGGATTACATAGTTTATAATTCCATTTATGTTCTTACATTTTCAGCACTTATGACGTAGCTGGTAACTATATACCCAATCCTACGGATCAAACGGTAAACAGTCGCCGTCGCCCTAAGCCCTAATCTCAGATTCTGCTCTTGCTAGGGACAATGTTAGAAATTTTGCCAGGTGTGAGCTCACCTACTCGTTTGGTGAATCAAGTACGAACCTTCGAGGAAAAGAAAAAGAAGAGGATAGTGTAGACGATTATGCTTCTATAAATAATAAATTAGACCGCATGATGCGATTTCTTCGTCATTTCGATTAGAAAAATAAAACCAATACCAAGTTTGACTTCTGACATTAGTGACTTTAAGCTATAGATCGACTTGTTGTATTTACGACAATTTGCGTTAAAAACAGGAAATTTTAAACGGAAATCTTAAACAACATAATATATAATTATTATTAGTGTATATTTGCATTTCAATACAGTAAAAACAAAGTTTTTAAGTTCCTGACTGAGACAAAAATAAGGTTTTTAAAGCCTTTGATCAGAACCAAAACATAACCTATTAATATAATCGGCATTTATTTTAGCTTATTTATGTTAATTATTAATGAAAGTCGAAGTTTAATCAAAACAAAAAACCACAATGTCTGATGACGAAGATATCGCGTATCTAAAGAAACAGAAGCAGGTACATTATGGGTCGCTGGAAGAACAGGAAAAGGCGAGACTAGCAGCCTTAGCTGCAGCCGCCAAAGAGGGAGCAGAGGACCCCGGCGGCAAAGAACTAGGAGACATACAAATATCTAACGGTAAAGCCTTATTAATACGCTTTTATTAGCTTCAGACGTGTGTTAGTATGTAACGGAATCTTAGAACATGATTTTGACCCCCTTCAAAACGTCGGATTAACTCGAAATTTGGTATACTTATTAAGGACCGATGACAGTTCAATATTAATAAAAAATTGGAAAAAAAATATTGAAGAAATTGAAATTCAACTAAAAAATGAAATATAAATAATTATTTTAAAAAAAAACTAACAAAATACGCTTTTATAGAAAATCCAACTAAAAAATAATAAATAAATTTGAATTAAAAATAGCGTAAGAAAAAATTTTCTTATTGTAAAAAAAAGTGTGGGGTGCACTATATCAGTAGTTATAAATATTTTATGAACAGATAAAGTACAAGGGTTATTCTAATAATATCCTGAAAAGCAACCCATGCTTTTTTTACAATAAAATATTTTTTTTTACCCTACTTTTAATTCAAATTTACTAAAATTTATTTTCTATTTTTTAGTTGGATTTTCTATAAAAGCGTATTTTGTTATTTTTTTTAAACTATAATTTTTTTTCGGGTTGTTGTTCAAAGACTTAATGACTTCACTGATGTTAGAATGTCTTGTGAGCCCGCACAGGTAGGTACCACGACCTGTTTATTTCTGCCATGAAGCAATGCGTTTCAGTTTGATGAGTGAAGCGGCCATTGTATTGTAAAATTGGGATTTGGAACTCATTTCACAAACTAGGGTGCTGCATGGTTGTCTATGGGCTCCGGTAACCACTTAACACCAAGTAGGGCATGAACTCATCCACCCTTCTTTCTTCTCGCTTCGGTTTCCTCAATACTGAGGGTCGTGACCACCCAACTAAACAATAATAAAAAAATACTTGGAGTGCTTGTGTGTAGTAAGTGTTTATTGCTAGTTGTATTGACAGTTGCGACTTCAATTGCTCAAGTTACATCAAATAGCAGCATTCTGGTTGTGAACACCAATCTCCACTTCACACTAGGTGACCGTGAGCTTTATCCGTTGATTGAAATAATAATAAAATTCTGTCGTAAATTTCATTATTGTTAATCGCCAAATATGCTCAGTTAGCCTTAGATGAACCGCTGAGTGTTTAATATTTACTGTCTGACAGAGGATACAATTTTTTAAATCAGAATGTTTTTTTTTTTCCGAATGCAGTTTCTAAATCACGAAGAATCAGCAAGATACCCAATGCTTGTTATCTTATGACTGTGCAACAAGTTGCAATAATTGTTATTTATTCTGACAGAGTATATGGAGTTAGAAGAAGAAATATCCAGAGATAAGAAGGCACTACTTGAAGAGTTTGAGAGGAGACGCAAAGCAAGGCAACTGAATGTGTCCACTGATGATGATGAGGTACTGTTATGGGATGGATCCAGGAGCTCTTTTTAAAAAAGGAAACTGTGACTGGCACTGAGTTAATTTTATAAAATATATTATAATATAATTTTATATATAATATAATTTTATAATATAATTTTTACTGGTGGTAGGACCTCTTGTGAGTCCGCACGGGTAGGTACCACCACCCTGCCTATTTCTGCCGTGAAGCAGTAATGCGTTTCGGTTTGAAGGGTTGGGTAGCCGTTGTAACTATACTGAGATCTTAGAACTTATATCTCAAGATGTGTGGCGCATTTACGCTGTAGATATCTATGGGCTCCAGTAACCACTTAACACCAGGTGGGCTGTGAGCTCGTCCACACATCTAAGCAATAAAAAAAAAAGAAAAAAAAGAAATAGTAGTACAAACAATGTGTGTTTCCGCTACTCAAGCCAAATCTGTTCTGCCGCACTTTAGCAATAAATTGTCTTTGTATAGAGACGATGCATTCAAGAATGCCTTAGTCTGCATTATTATTTATATTGCACTAGCTGACCCGGCAGACATTGTAGTGCCTCAATCGATATATAAAAGACTTAAACTTTTGTATAAAATAAACTTAAAACAAACAAAAGGAATCCGTCCGACGGGGGACACATCAAAACAAAATTGGTATTTTTATTTATTTCCGAGCATTTTCATATTTATCTACCTTTTAAACCTTCTCTGGACCTCCACAAGTAATTCAAGACCAAAATTAGCCAAATCGGTACAGCCGTTCTCGAGTTTTAGCAAGACTAACGAACAGCAATTCATTTTTATATATAGAGATTATTGAGGGGCATATGTAACAGTTTTTTTTTTTTTTTTTTTCGGGCCGTGAAGGGAGGTCCCGTTGCTTTCCCCATGAAAAATAGCAAAAATGCAGTTTTTTTTAATCCAATCAAGGTGTGCCAATCATTATATTGTATTCGCGTCTGTTGTTCCCAGGTAAGGAGAAGCTTACGGCAGTTGGGTGAGCCTGTATGCCTGTTCGGAGAGGGACCGGCCGAGAGGAGAGTCAGATTAAGGGATTTATTAAGCTAGTAAGTCAAGTGTAATATACATATCGACGCTTGAAAGGCAAACGTGACTAAGCGACAATGCGTGAACTTTACAGTAGACTAATTTAAAGTTGAAATACCTGAAAAAAATGATATTTTAACGAATCTGTAGGATTGAAATGATTTTAATAGACCTAGAAATATATATATTTTTTGCGCATCGAATATGGTTATTGCCTATCATTTATGTACAAAGCAGTTATTGTTGCTTAGTCACGTTTGTCTTTCTAGCTTCGATATGTGAGCCTTTTATTATTTGTTTATCTCGATTTGCTAATGGCGTTTCTGGACTGTGAATCATGTCTTCCCCAAGCCAACGTGATGGTCTCATAGACAATCGGTAATCTGAAGCGACTGACTATTTTCTGGGGCAGCTGAGTTAGTGCTCAAGATGTCTCTGCTGACCGCAATCAAATAAGTAATAGTTTAAAAAACTAAACAACACGCTTTATATAAAATTCAACTAAAACATAGTAAATTTATTTTAATAAATTTAAATTGAAAATAGTGTAAAATATATTTTATAGTAAAAAAAGCGTGGGGTGCATGGTGCTATTAGTTATAAATATTTTTCTGACAGATATGAGTAGAAGAATTATTTTTTGAAATATAATATCTTAAAAAACACCCCACGCTTCTTTTTAAATAAAATATATTTTACACTATTTTCAATTTAAATTTATTAAAATTTATTTTTACAATTTTTTTGTGGAGCTAATATAAAGCGTGTAAAAAGACGCAATTTCCTGATGTTGAATTGTGAAGAAATTCCTATTCACCATATCATGGTGATCAGCATTTGGTAATAACGTGTAATACTAAAACAAATTGATAAATTTAAAAATGAATTAATTGTTCAATTTGAAAGATTAAACTAATACTAGATGATGACCGAGCTTTGCTAATTTTTTTTTTTTGATAACGCCATCTTGTTGTCTTTAAAGAGGTTAGTTACCCTCAATTAAAAAAAATTTATAAGATTTCCCTGTCTTCATTTGGCTTTGATATTTTCAGTCTCGGCGAAGATGCTATCAATAAGAAACTAGAGGAGGAAGAAGCACGCCTGGAAAGAGACAGAGGTAGAGAAGGTACCTGGTACCACGAAGGTCCCCCGACCTTGAGGCAAGCGAGGATTTGGATAGCCAGGTACTCCCTGCCTAACGCCAAAAAAAGGTCAGTTTGAATTTTTTTTATAGCCCTTGTACGCAGACGGGCATACGGCCCACCTGATGGTGAGTGGTTACCGTCGCCCATGGACTTCAGCAATGCCAGGGGCAGAGCCAAGCCGCTGCCTACCTTAATTCAACTCTACCCGGCTGTGATATCTTGGAGAAATCAATAATAAATTACAGTTTCCGAAGCGAAGCGAGGGCGGGTCGCTAGTTTATATTAAAATGATAATGTCAGGAAAGTTGTAACATAAATTGAAAAAGATATATAGGTACTATAGTCGACTATTATCGCACAAAACATCGCGACTCGAGCATCCGAATGAAGCGGAGCTCTCTGTTGTTATTGTTGTACACTTGCAACGTAATAAATTGAATTCATTGGAAAAATGAGTCTAATTATTGTCACTATGAAAGGCAATAGTAATGGTAAAGAGAATCGATCGTCAGCGATGCTCACGTCATCATTTTAAAAACGCCATGGAAGCACCCTTTCCGTCACATATTTTAATTATTTATTACTAGCGGTACGCTCCGGCTCCGCTCGGGTCTTTAACAAAAATTTCAACGATATTTGACGTTGTTTTATTTTTAAAAATAAAAGAACACTTATTGCGGCATAACTATAATAGTTAGACATATGCTGTCGCGACACTTTTTGTAAATAATAATGTGTTCTACAAAGTCGTAGCACATTATTTTATTCTATCATCAATAGTTTTCGCAGGGCACACGATGTAAAGGATATTTTAGGTATTTTTTTACCCCTTGGATTACATTATTGGAGTTTAGGGTAAGGGCCCCTAATTTTTTTCAAAAAAGATTATAGCCTATGTCACTCGGGAATAGTGTAGCTTCCGAACAGTGAAAGAATTTTTCAAATCGGTTCAGTAGTTTCGGAGCCTATTCAAGACAAACAAATCTTTCCTCTTTATAGTATTAGTATAGATAAAAACCTCGTAAATCAGTGTAGAGCAAGTGTACCGTTTCTAATAATAAATAAATAATTGAATATCGTATATTTTAACTCGCCTTTATTTGATTTTACTGTGACATACAAAATAATAATTACCATAAAATAGATACAATACGCTAAAATTACAAAGAAATGTCGTTTAAATCAAACCCGTCGATATATATATATATAAATCCCGGATTTATATATATAAAAATATATATATATATGTAAAAGAGTTACGGGGTTTATATATATATAAATATTGTGGATACATCTATGGACTAAACATGTGTAAGTTACTGGATTATTGTTACAGGTTAAACAAAGCCCGCGAGGAACTCAAGTTGGCTGGCAGCGTGCGCGCCGCTGCTAAGCAGGAGTCACAACGGAAGGCGTCTGCCTTTAGCATTTACTGCAGCCAGGTGAGGCCCAGGTCGTGGGAGATAGAGGGGATAGGGATAGGGCATAAGTTCCTGCCCCCCCCCTACATCTCGCAAGTGAACGCACTTCGTTGGACGGTCGTTGCTGTGGATCCTAAGGAGTTTCAGTGGTGGGAGCCTGGGGGGGGTAATATAGAACCAGGGTCAAAATGGCCGACTATGACCCTGTGACGTCACGTATCCTTGTAAATTTGAACTGGCAGACATTCTTACTAATAGAAGACTCGGTCCCATAGGCATTTGTGATGTTTTGTAACTGGGATGATGAGGGCACTGTTTATCTGTTGTTAAGTGGTTATCGAAGTCGTTTCAATTTTTTTTTTGTTCCCACCTAAGTTGGTGGTAGCCTTGAGAGGCTACGCCGGCGTAATCGGGCAAGTGAGCTCACGGGGCTCAAACTTGACGACGTTGCTAACACTGGCCCTAGCAAGAGCAGTGCTTCGCAGAACCTACCACCGAATCGGAAACGCGACCCACTGGGAGGACTCGGCGAGAAACTCAGTGGGCTGTACCTGTGGGTTAATTTACTCGTCGAGCCCTTCGTCGCAAGCGACGGGTTCGACGCGAACGGTGACCGGTGCTTGGGGTACCTAAAAGCACCGTTAGTGGATCGGGAGGATCCGTAATGACGTGTTTAGGGTGACGTCGACTGTTCACCATTCGGTCTACAGGATCGGGTATGTAATACCCGCGGCCACAACAAGAGCGTTTTCATGTCGTACCGCCTTCTCAAAATGGCGCAATAATGCCGTCTGTAGATACTTACTGAGTCAAGTTCCAGGTCATCATGGAGATCTACATTTTTTTTATTGTTTAGATGAGGTTAAGTGGTTACTGGAGCCCATAAACATCTGCGACATAAATGCGCCCCCCACCTTGAGATATAAGGTCTCAAGTATAGTTACAACGGCTGCCCCACCCTTCAAACCGACACGCATTACTGCTTCACGGCAGAAATAGGCAGGGTGGTGGTACCTACCCGCGCGGACTCACAAGAGGTCCTACCACAATTCCTTAGGAACCATGGTGCTCCAACGGGTATCCTGCAAAAACGGAACGTCTTAGTTTTTACCGGATAGGCCCACGTGATGTCGCAGTCATAAGGTTCTCGTGTCAGGGCTGTCTCGTTCCAAACCTGAGCACGTGGCTACCTCGTGGTGGTCTCAAGCGTGCGGGGCAGCTCAGCACGTCGCGCCAGAATTTCGTCCGCGATAAATCCGTGGTTCTCTTCATCAGATCGGAGACACGAGGCCGCTGAGCTTCTGCAGGTTCAGCCAGGACAGCAAGATGCTGATCACTTCGAGCTGGTGAGGGTCTTTGCTGATATTAAAGGAAGTTTACCATTATGAGACTTTTTGGCGGGAACGCGAGGAGTGAAGTTGTGTGTGTGTGTTTTTTTTTATTGCTTAGATGGGTGGACGTGCTCACGCCCACCTGGTGTTAAGCGGTTACTGGAGCCCATAGACAACAACAAGGTAAATACCGCCACCAATATTGAAATATAAGTTCTAAGGTCTTAGTATAGTTACAACGGCTGCCCTTCAAACCGAAACGCATTATTGCTTCACGGTGGAAATAGGCAGGGTGGTGGTACCTACCCGTGCGGACTCACAAGAGGTCCTACCACCAGTATTAATTATTTACTAATTCTTCTTTTTTGTCTCCACCTTATCCCACTCGGTGGGGTCGGCACAGCAAACTTTTCTCTTCCATTCTCTTCTATCAGCCGTCATCTCAACACTCACTCCTCTCTCTCTCACATATCGTCATTCACGCACTCCATCCATGTCTTCTTCGGTCGACCTCTTCCCCCTCTACCTCGCACTACCATTTCCATACATCTCCTAGTCACATGCATCTTCTCTACGCATCACTGTCCATACCAACGCTAACCTATTTATTCAGTGGTGCCTACCCGTGCGGACTCACAAGAGGTCCTACCACCAATAAATGACTCTCCTGTAAAGTTGCTAAAATGTCACTTAAACCGAAGATCCTTTCACCCCTCGACATGTATTTTGGGCTTGCAGGTCAGGGCTGGTTAAGGTCTGGTCGGTACCGGACTGCGCCCCCCTGCAGGTGCTCAAGGGCCACACTTGCAACGTGAGCAGCGCGACCTTTCACCCGAAGGCGGAACTGCCCTCGCATTTCCGGCAAAAGGTGGGTCGGAAGCTCAACTTCTCTTGGATTGGATAAGGGAAACGTCATTGGAGCTATACTTAGGATTACACGAGCGCAGTATACGTGACAGAAGTTAAACTTCTGTGACGATAAAAAATGAGAGCAGAGCGCTATTAATGACGATGCTAGTGAAGTTTTTGATGGCTGTCATAGAGCCTTGCCTTGCTAATTTAGCTGTGAAACTGAAGAATTGTTAACGACTATAATAAGTCGAATCTAAGTCATGTGAATTTTATTGCTTATTTTGGTAACTTAGGGTTTCCGTACGCGGTGCGATAGTGGCTGTCTGTGAAGAGGCAGCATTAGTTTAGGATCTGTGCAAAGTTCACAAGAGTGGAGACATGATGTGAACTGGTCTGACTTGACTGCCGAGGTTCCTCCGAAGAGTCTATTAAAGTCTCAATAAATTCCCACCATTTTATTCAGAGGTCGCGTCTAACTTCACGTGAAGCAGATTCGGCTGTACGGGCCTAGTTCCCTTTGCCGGATAAAAGTGTATAGAAAAAAAAATCCAGCAAACGTTAACTTCGCAGGTGAACGTAGCTAATGGGGACGCGATGGAGGCGGACGGCTCGGACGACGATAAGTCTGCCGTTTGCACGATGGCTTCGTGCGCGTACGACGGTACCGTCCACCTGTGGAACTTTGCGAGGTACGTGCGGCCGCGGACCCCGCGACAAACCTCTGATACCAAATATCTAGGATTACCAAGCTATCGGACTGCAGCATCGCTCATTAAAAACATCGATATTAGGAAAAAAAAAACTATTTAACTGTTTTTTAATTTTTAAATAAACTACTACTAATTGAATAAGAACTGTCTGATGAACTCATCTTTGTTTAATACTTCACTATTAAATTTTATTGCCTTTTGTTTATTTCACTTTTACACTACACACAATATTGCAAATTACCCGAGCACAACAATGGCGGAGAGCTTTAGGTGCGTGAGAGCAGACGTAGACACTAACGCGCATGCGCACTTGTCAGTACCCAGGGAAGAAAAATTTACACTTTCTTTCCTGTTCAGCGGGAGGAAAACCGAACTTTCCGCGTCGGTAGGAGAAAAATAATATTTGCCAATGATTTTTCTGTCCGAAATCGGAATTTGGGTAGCACCTCGATTGGTGATAAGGTGTCTTGTCTTGACGGGGAATCACCGTCATGCCTGACTCTGTCAAGGATCCATCAAACGTCCCGGTGTGACAGGACGACCGTATCAATGTCCCCGAAGCTCCCTCCACTGGGGGACAGGATTGAGTGAAAATGAGTGTTTGTTCGCCAGTGAATCTCCCATGGCTTCGTTGCCGGGACACAGTCCGCACCGCGTGTCCCGGGCAGAGTTCCACCCCTCGGGGCGGTTCCTCGCGACGACGGTCTTCGATCACTCCTGGAGGCTGTGGGACTTGGAGACAGGTAGGCATCCTATCCTGTCATTTTCACAGCTGGTTTAACGAGAGGATCCCACTCTTACGTAACTCTAATTTGGTCTCGAAGGTTCCCAGGGTGTGGCCAATTTCGTCTACTGTCGTCCCAAGAACCTCCATGGCCATCTAAGCCAGCGGTCGGGGAACCCGGGAAAATTACCCCGAATGGGGTAAAATGAAATGTTGGGGGGTAAAAATGAAACTTTTGTGAGTAAAAAGTATATATTGAAGTGAAACTTCTTTAGATTCGTTGTGATTTCAAATTATCATGGGGGCTATAATATGAAAGATGCTAAAAAGAAGGCATTTCGTTTTTTTTTTGTTCTTCGCCATGAGGTAAATTAAAAAAGTTCCCCGACCGCTGATCTAAACTGATATATACAAATATAGTCTTAATACATTTTAATAAACTTGCTAGTCAATTTAACTATGATTTGAATGGGAATTAAAATTGTATACTGCGTAAACAGCGACTTGGCTGTACACCCGGCATTGCTGTTGTCCATGAACAACAATGACCACTCACCGCCAGGTAGGTCGTATGCTCACCTGCATGCTATGGCAATAAAAAAAAATTGATTTTTTTTGTATGGAAACTATCGACATCTTGTAGCGGATGCCCCTAAACTTATATGTTGTTAAAGATATGGCATTTAATTATTGTATAACTAAACACTGAAAATAAAAAAATAAAAAAATTATACAAGTCCTTATTTATTATAGACAAATCGACTAAATTTTATCAATTTGTGGTTTCTGAAAATTTACAAAATCCTTCATTAAAAATAAAATATAGGATAGGTAATATGTTACTGCCATCTACAGGAGCAATGAGAAACTAATCGAAGCAAAGCCATCTAGTGGCCAACGCCCGTAAACATTTTTGTCGAGTGCTTGAGTTGCTTATCCATAACTAATTAAGTGTATTTATTATCTATGGGTTTTTGGCGGGAACGCGAGGAGTGAAAATGTGTGATTTGTTTTATTTTGTCTATGTAGTATTTCTTCAGGTTTAAATGTGTAATAACCTTGGTTTATTAGCTGCTTAGTATCTGTGAAAGTGCACGAATGTAGGAAAATGAAACAAAGCCGCTGGACGTAACTTCTCGGGATCCTCCAAAAAGTCCACTGAAAAAATCTCAGTAAATAACCACCATTTCACTGAGATTATATTCTATTCCATATCATCTTATTTCATTTAATTTCATTTCACTCCGTTTAAATTTTTTCATAAAAATAATTAAAATAAGATATGACCTAAAGGTCTTATTTACCAAGTCATAAAATCCCTTTAAAAAAAAAGAAGCGAATTAAAATGCTTTTGTTTGTTATAGCGACCGAAGTTTTGCATCAAGAGGGTCACGCTAAGCCGGTCTATAGTATAGCTTTCCAGTGCGACGGGTCCCTGGCCGTCACCGGGTGAGTGCGGGGGGACCGGAGGGATCGACCGGGTTCTTTCGATTCTCATTCTTGTACATCCGATGATTTAAGTAGATCTTGGTGTACCTATTTAGTTTCAGTTGACAGATTGGCGGTTTTTATTTTAACCGGCGGTTCTTATTATTTATTTATTTAGTTGCACCTTTTTTACCTAAGCTGATGGTTTAGAGAGACCATGTCAGCGGTTTGTAACACCAACAAAGTGATCATGATGATCATTAATACAAAACATTGACAAACTGACAAAAAAAAGTACATAGCAGATGTCACCTCAATTATACATAGGTGCTATCGACAGTGCAACAAAAATATATTTCGATGGGTGGATGAGCTCACAGCCCGCCTGGTGTTAAGTGATTACTGGAACCCATAGACATCTACAACGTAAATGCGCCACACACCTTGAGATATAAGTTCTAAGGTCTCAGTATAGTTTCAATGGCTGCCCCGCCCTTCAAACCGAAACGCATTACTGCTTCACGGCATAAATAGGCAGGGCGGTGGTACCTACCCGCGCGGACTTACAAGAGGTCCTACCACCAGTAATTACGCAAATTATAATTTTGCGGGTTTGATTTTTATCACACGATGTTATTTCTTCACCGTGGAAGTCAATCGTGAACATTTGTTAAGTACGTATTACATTAGATAAAATTGGTACCCGCCTGCGGGATTCGAACACCGGTGCATCGCTACATACGAATGCACCGGACGTCTTATCCTTTAGGCCACGACGACTTCATTAGTTTGTAAGTGGGGGTTGTGGTTCCACAGCGGCATGGACGCTTTCGGTCGAGTGTGGGACCTCCGCACGGGTCGCTGCGTGATGTTCCTGGAGGGTCACCTGGGTCCCGTGCTGGGGACGGACTGGTCCCCGGCCGGACACTGCCTCGCCACCGCCGCCGGAGACCACCAGGTGACTTGACCACCGTCCCAAGTCGTTAGGGCTTCGTCCCCCCCCATTTATGCTTTATACTACCAAGGGAAGATATTTGTATGATAAATATAAAATGTATTTTCCAGGGTTATGGATGTATATTAAATATATTATGTATGTGTATAATAAAAATCTTACATTTGTTTCCGTTATCTGGTACCTGTAACACAAGTTCTTTACGAACTTAGCATGGGACCAGTTAACGTAATCCAAACCTAGTGGATCAATGTGGTATACAAATAGAACTCTTCATATTATCACGAGTCAAAGGCACTATTTAATCTTGTTAATATGTCCTACCTATGCTGATAGCCTTGAGAGGCTGGTCTTCATGTCCCATTTATACTTTATCTAAGCCTAGTGGATCAATGTGGTGTACATACAGGACTCTTGACAATGTCACGAGTCAAACGCACTGAGAGCCTTGAGAGGCTATTTCAGCGTAACCTTAACTAGTAGGTGAGCTCACGGGGCTCAAACCGGAGTGATGCTAAAACTGGCCCTAGCAAGAGCAGTGCTTCGCTAAATCTACAATCAGATGGTGTGATCAGATCAGAATCGCGAGCCACTGGGAAGATCCGGCGAGAAATTCAATGGGCTGTCTGTGGGTTAGTTTACGGTAACCGGTGCTTGAGGTACCTAAAAGCACCGTTAATGGACCGGGAGGATCCGTAATGACGTGAAGTTGTTTACTACATTAATCTACTAAGATTGGACAATAATTCGTCTTCTCGCATTAAAACTGTATAATCTCAAAACTTACTAATTTTACAGGAGAGTGTTTTAAAGGTTTAACATTTGATGTTTTTAATATTAATCAATCATCTTTACAGCGTTTATTTTTTATTTTTTACCAGTTACGTTATCTGTCTTTTGAAGTTAGATAAAATTGTGTATTAATTTTGTTAATAGTAGTCAAAACACAGTAAACTAAAAAAAAAAAGACAGTATTTATGAGAAAAATACTAAAATGATTCCGCATATTAACTCAATTTCGATTTTTTTTTTATTGCTTAGATGGTTGGACGAGCTCCCAGCCCACCTGGTGTTAAGTGGTTACTGGAGTCCATAGACATCTGCAACGTAAATGCGCTACCCACCTTGAGATATAAGTTCTAAAGCCTCAAGTATAGTTACAACGGCTGCCCCACCCTTCAAACCGAAACGCATTACTGCTTCACGGCAGAAATAGGCGGGGCGGTGGTACCTACCCGCGCGGACTCACGAGAGGTCCTACCACCATATTAATTCAATTTCGAATATTTTTGGAAATTGTACACTTTTAATGTGAGGTGACGTTATGAAGAGATACCGCGGGTTGGCCGGACGTAGCTGATGTCTCGTGTTTGTTGCAGACCAAGATCTGGGACCTCCGGAGGCGCTCGTGCCTCTACACGGTCCCGGCTCACGCGCATCTGGTCAGCGGTAAGTATAGCGCTCGCTGTGGTCCCCTGACCGCAGTCAAATGTCCGCGATTGACTTCCGCGGTGAAGGATTTTAAATTGTGTAATTATTTTACACATTGAGTTACATTATTGGAGTTTTAGTAAGGATCCCTATTTTTTTCAAAACAGATTATAGCCTATGTCACTCAGGAATAGTGTAGCTTCCGAACAGTGAAAGAATTTTTTAAATCGGTTCAGTAGTTTCGGAGCCTATTCAAGACAAACAAACAAACAAACCTTTCCTCTTTATAATATTAGTTTAGATTCAAATTGTTCAAAGTCGTCGGTCCTTAATATGTAGACAGTTAACTATTAAGAACTTGGTTGTGGGCATGGTAATGTCAGGGTGACAGCCAAGCCTCATTGAACACGGAGTAATGTTCCTCCATCAGACGTCCGATACCAACGAAGCCACGGGCACTTTCTACTAACGGCTTCGTACGACCGGAGCGCGAAGCTGTGGTCCAACCCGGCCTGGCACCCGCTGCGGACCCTCAGCGGACACGACAACAAGGTATGACTGCTTCGTATGTTCGTTGTTGGTGGGGAACCACCCGGGGAAAAGGGGGACCGGGTTATGGATTGGGGGATAAAACACCATCTCTAGAGCGACGTGCATGGAAAGTTTTTTTTGCCCAAAAAATGTATCGTTACGCGCTGGGGTTCGGGATAAATCAAAAATTCTACCGAAATATAAATTTGTAACTTAAAACACTTAAGGAGCACTTTAAAATTCTCAATTCGCTTCAGATGATCCATTCGCTGCAGTTCTGCAGACTTCTGCATGGACTATACTAAGGATTATGCAGGAAATCTTATGAGTAGCTTAAAGTATTTTTTTATAAAAGTTAATCTGAACTTAAATTTTAACCATGAAGAAACTTAAGAAATATTTTTTTATTTTTTATTTTGTGTCCCCAATAGCTGTACTATGAGGTGTTTCAGGATTATCCATTCTTTCTGGGACACCCTGTATATATAAGACATCGTCCAAAAATCTTTGAGGTTGTTTTTTTTTTCGCAAATATTAAGAAATTTGTGTGGTCGTTGATTATTTCTCTAGAGGAGAGTTTTATTCGCGGTCAAGGGGTCCACCGTGGTCCACTAGTTTAAACATGAGCCCTGTGTGCTTAGTGCGAGAGTTTTAAGTTAGCTCATATTTGTATGGAATGGGATCGTTTGCGTACGTTTGCCGCTAGGGGCGCTGTTCCAACTGCATACAAAATTGAGTTAACTTTTACGCTATCGAGAACGTTAAAAAACTCTCGCACTAAGCACACCGGTCTGGCGTTCGACGTGTTAAAATTTATCTAATGTTATCACTACATAGTATAAAACAAAGTCGCTTTCTCTGTCCCTATGTATGCTTAAATCTTTAAAACTACGCAACGGATTTTGATGCGGTTTTTTTTAATAGATAGAGTGATTGAAGAGGAAGGTTTATATCGACGCCAACGTGACTAAGCGACAATGCGTGAACTTTACAGTAGACTAATTTAAAATTGAAATACTTGAAAAAAATTCTATTTTAACGAATCTAGCTGTAGGATTGAAATGATTTTAATAGACATAGTAATATATGTTTTTTTGCGCATCGAATATGGTTCATCATCATCATCATCATCATCATCAGCCTGCGGCAGTCCACTGCTGGACATAGGCCTCCCCCAAAGCTTGCCACTGAACCCGATCTTCGGTTTTACGCATCCAGTTACTGCCAGCTGCCTTGCGCAGGTCGTCGCTCCATCTAGCAGGAGGGCGTCCCACACTACGTTTGCCGGTTCGCGGTCTCCACTCCAGAACACGTCTACCCCAACGGTTATCGGTTCNCCTGTGTGTTTTCTCGCCTTTCTTCCATTAGCCGGAGAGTCTCGGATGATAACTTTGATGTTCTGCCTGTACGACCCTTTGGACACAGTCTCTGTCCCTCCTGTCTCAGTGTCCTCACCACGCCATCTAAGGCCTCGTCTACGTCTGTGGTGGTTTCCAAGGCAGCGAATCGGTTATGGAGATCTAGCTGGAATTGCTCCGGATCTACAGCCATGTGATGTAGGCTGGGTCGAAGCGTAGACTTTATTAGACGAGTGCGTTCTAACTTGAAGTCCATATTCAGTGTGCCTCTGACAAGTCGGTGATCACTACCGGTATTGAACCTGCTGATCACAGAGACATCCCTGAATATATGCTTCTTGTCCGTCATAATAAAGTCTATCTCGTTTTTCGTCACAGTGTCGGGGCTTAGCCAAGTCCACTTCCTTTGTGGCTTCTTTTTAAAGAACGAGTTCATTAGAAAGAGCCTCTCACGCTGAAGGAAGTTGACTAGCATTTGCCCCCTGTGGTTCCTACATCCATAACCGAAGGATCCTAGCACCGATTCGTCGCAAGTCTGTACTCCCACTTTAGCGTTAAAATCTCCCATGACAACATTGAAGTGGGCTTTTGTGGTATCGTGCAGAGCCCTGGTGATATCGTCGTACACAATCTCCACATCGTCATCCGAGTATGACGAAGTCGGTGCGTATACTTGCACCACCTTAAGAGAGTACCTTTCGGTGAGCTTAATTATGAGGTACGCTACCCGTGTCGACACACTGGATACCTCTACAATGTTGTCCGTGAGGATTTTATTGACGAGAAAGCCAACTCCACCTTGTCCAGGTTGGTCTCCTTCCCGGAAGTAGAATAGGTGGCCTGAGTCCAGAGTTATGACGTCCTCCCCCTGTCTTCGGACTTCGCACAACCCTAGTACGTGCCATCGTATCCTTCCTAATTCCGCTTCCAGTTCCTCAATATGTTCGTCAAGCCGCAGGGTCCGGGTATTGAGAGTCGCCAGGGTCATTTGGTGGTAGCTGTCCGTAGCCCGGGGATTCTTCGCACCCCCTGCCTTACCGTTACCATGACTGCTACCGTAGCCAAAGCTGCCGGGAACTGGGGGCCGTTTTTTATTTGTAGCTGCCATAAGGGGGGGTTATGCCGTAATCGCCACGCTTGGCAGGCGGGTTGGCGATCGCAGTGCTCGGTGCCTTGCACCGGTAATGCTGCTGCCCGTTACCGGCCAGGAGATTTCCGCACCGAGTGGTTTTCGTTGATGGTTATTCCGCCATCTATCGGTCACCAGAGCCCTGTTCGTCAATCAGCAGGATGCACCACGTGCAGGTAGGGTTGGCATTTGAGACAGTGTGGTGTTAATTTGCCCCATTACATCCCATACATCGAATATGGTTATTGCCTATCATTTATGTACAAAGCAGTCATTGTCGCTTAGTCACGTTTGCCTTTCAAGCGTCGATATGTATAATAACATCCATTAAATAGTGGAGAAATCAATAATAAATAACAGTTTCCGAAGCGAAGCTAGGGCGGGTCGCTAGTTTATTTATATATTTATCAGACTGATGTCCATTCAGTCTGGTTGTAACGTGGTGAGCGCGTTGTCGTGTTGCAGGTGATGAGCGCGGACATATCCGGGGACAGCAGACACGTGGCCACGTGCTCCTACGACCGGACCTTCAAGTTGTGGGCTCCGGAGTTGATATAAATAAACATGTACTCTTTTGGATCGTGTTGTTTTTGTTAAATACCAAAATGGGGTGCGGGGAACGTTTTGCCACGTACCATCCGGCTATGGAATGGAATGAGTCACGGTGTTTCCCAAGCGTTATGACATGTCCTTCTTCAAACGAGGCTTGTGGAGAGTATTAAACGGTAGGCAGCGGCTTGGCTCTGCCCCTGGCATTGCTGAAGTCCATGTGCGACGGTAACCACTCACCATCAGGTGGGCCGTATGCTTGTCTGGCTATACGGCAAAAAAAAAACTCGGACCTCTCGATCCACCACTTTAGGGGGGAGTTGAGGCAAATTAGGATTTGTGGAGCGGTAGGGAGTTTAGGGTAGTATTTCGCTTCGTGTAGTTCTGAAGCAGTAATAAGTTTGTTTGGAGGGTAGATCTACCTTTATATAGGACTAGCTGTACCCGCCCGCACCGCTGGGCGTTTAAAATTAACATTATTATTTCTCACCCCACAAAGATTCTTGTCATAGACGCCCCCGCAACTGGTATAGGGAGTCTAACACTCATATAAATATTAGCCTATCCATTAAGTATATGTATTTTCTACATGGATACCAAGTTTCAAGTCAATCAGTCAGTCGTTCAAGTCGTTCAGTACATCCGTACGGAACGTTACGGAACATCCGTAAAAACCACTGTAGGTTTATATATTAGTATAGACAATTGATAATTCGAACTCGTGTCAAGGTCGCGATAGTCACGTTCTATGGTCTATGGGCTACGGACGACATACCAAATGGACGGTGAGCTAATTGACCCAATTACTTAATTTAGAAAAAAAAAACCATATTTTTGTTGTTGTTTATATTTTTTAAAGAGATTTTATGACCTGGTAACTAAGACCTTTAAGTCATGTCTTATTTTAATTTATGTTCTTATTTTTATGAAAAATGATAATATGCAGTGAAATGAAATGAGATGAAATGAAGATGATTAATTTGTGACATTAATCAACTGGGATGAAATTAAATGAAATGAAATGAGATGATATGGGATGATATATGAGTCGACTATTATCAAAGCCGGCAATGTGACTTTTGGACAATTATTGGTAAATCAGAAAAACGAATTATTGACTTTGTATTCCATTGACAGTCACAAAACTCTTCGGAACGACATCTTAGATAAATAACAGGTTAAGTATTAACCTTTATTTAATGCAGGTTTTGAACCGAATTCTTTGAAGGAGACGATTATATTCAAATAAATCTGTAGTGACATATCAATAAATTTTTTTTGTCCAAATGCACAGATTGCCACTTTTGATAATAGACGACTCATATAATCTCAATAAAATGGTGGTCATTAACTGAGATTTTTTCAGTGGACTTTTTGGAGGATCCCGAGAAGTTACGTCCAGCGGCTCAAGGCATTTCAATTCCGTTTGCAACGCTGTCGAGTCCGGACGTGTTTTCTCGAAATATTGTCGCTGCCGTCGCGATCTTGTGTTTTGGTTTACACGACATTGTCGCTGTCGCGTCGATCGCGACTTTGTTGTGTATTCCTGACGCACGGGCGCTGGCGTAGCGACCTTGGGTCGAAAAAACATTTCGAATTCGTTTGTTCTGCATTCGAAAACGCCNAAAAAAAAAAAAAAAAGAAAAAAAAAAAAAAAAAAAAAAAAAAAAAAAAAAAAAAAAAAAAAAAAAAAAAAAAACCAGCTGCTTTGTTTGATTTTCCCACATTTCTGCACTTTCACAGATATTAAAAAGGTTAATAAACCACCGTTATTATACATTTAAACCTGAAGAAACACTAAAGTGACAAAATAAAACAAACTTCACTCCTCGCGTTCCCACCAAAAAGTTTTGTTGTTATTAATTTTTTTCAAAATCACTTGTACCCTCATTTTTTTTTTTTGAAAAGCAAATTCGACTTCATATTCTTTATAGAACTATAGTCATAGAGGATCTCAACGAATTCACAAATAAAACTCCGTATTATTTTTTATTTAACAGTTTTTTATTGTATTTTATCAACTCTTACAATCAATATCCATAATATATAATTTCATGTGACTATTAACGTGTGAACTGTGTTACGCTTTTTCTTATAACGATTTCCGAAGAAAAATCTGACTAAAGTTTCCTTTTAATATTAATGCGTGAACTAAACATGTAACTCGCTTAAAATAGAGGGTATCACAAAATCAACTATATTCATGGGTAACATAGTTCATATACGGTAAGGCATATTGGATATATGAATCGCATGTGAGCCGGTCTGAAGGGTGGCATAGCCTTAATACCTTTTTTTTATTGCCTTTATAGGCAGACGAGCATAAGGCCCACCTGATGGTGAGTGGTTACTGTCGCCCATGGACTTCAGCAATGCCAGGGGCAGAGAGAAGCCGCTGCCTACCGCTAAGCACTCAAAATTGAGACTTCGATTCAATTTCTCATAGAGGGGGTAATGGTTTTTCTTGCGTATTGCTAGTAACCTTTCAGGTTATGTCCGCTGGACGTGTAGGTGAGCTCACGGGGCTCAACCTGAAGAGTGCTAGTACTAGCCCTGGCAAGCGTAAAAGTTAACTCTTTACTTTAGTTACTTGTTATTGGAGGTAGGACCTCATGTGAGTCCGCACGGGTAGGTACCACCACCCCGCCTATTTCTGCCGTGAAGCAGTAATGCGTTTCGGTTTGAAGGGCGGGGCAGCCATTGTAACTATACTGAGATCTTAGAACTTATATCTCAACGTGGGTGGCGCATTAACGTTGAAGTCGTCTATGGGCTCCAGTAAACACTTAACACTTAACACCAGGTGGGCTGTGAGCTCGTCCACCCATCTAAGCAATAAAAAAAAATCCTTCAGAACCACCACCGAAATCTTAAGTAGACCATTTCTACGACCACACGCATATAACAACGGGAACAGTAATAATCTTTGAATTCTCAACAGTATTTGATATGAGGTAAATATGTACAATCACGGAACGATATATAAGGAATGTATATAAGAATGTCACGACGAAATTTAGACTAAGCGCTGTCCGGTGGAATCACATTCATGAGACTTCGCCATTTTTAACCGACTTCAAAGAAAAAAGCAACTACCGATAACCCTCCTTATAACACGGTAGATACGTTTCTACAAAGTCCCGTGTTATATGAGACTAGGAGCCAGTAGGTACACAGAGGAGAGTAATTTTTTCTGAATAAAACATCTCAACTATGCCTGTGTGTATGTTTTTACCTATTTGTTATATGTAAAAAATAAGCAGTAATATTTCAGATATTTCCAAATATTGTGTGTGTCATAGTGTCTAATGTAATTTTCTAAATAATTATTACAACAAATATCCCGTTATCGTGTTGTAGAAATACCGCGTTATACGATAGTTTTGGGGAATTTTTCTTTTCGTCTCAAATTTGAATCGCGTTGTAAAATAGCGCGTTTTAACAGGATTACCTGTACCCAATTCGATATTGATGATTTTTTTTATTTGAGATCCAATGCTTCTTTAGTGGACCCATTTAAGGTGTACCAAGATCCGACCAGTATAGTCTTTGAGTATTGTATTATCCATAATAATGCATATTCGATTGACTTGGCCTATATCGATGATGCCTCATTGAATTTCTTTGAAGTCGGTTGTATTTTTAGTCGAAATATCTCTAATAACCCAAATCGAGAGAAACAAACTCCTAAGATCCGTCGGCAATGAGGATCCCGGATCTACGCAAGTCCTGAAAACCGATTCTCAGTCTGTTGTCGACAGGGTTAAGAGCTTCTCTGAGGCCTTCACTGCTCCGCGTTCTTTAAGAGCCGATATCAAAACAACTGGCCTAATAAGGCCCTTACTATATCGCCCATCGGCTGATCTTAGATTTGACCCAAAACCACGTGATTCCAACAAAGTTAAATCAAAATTTTGACACAAAATTCTGGAAACGACAATACGCAATGTCTATTGATGTGGCATATTGAGTCTAATGAAACATCGAACAATAAGAATCAGTTTGGGCATTCGAGGATTGAAATGGTAGCTTCGTTAGGGGTAAAAATTGGAATCGGTTTAAAAGCGGGTAATGTTTTTGTGTCGATTTCGCTGTGAGATTTGGGGACAGCTTTAGGTTCTGATGAACTGTACAAACCCAAACGAGGTATTTCAGTTAAATATTAACTCGCAATCTTTCGAACAATTCTATTGTTATTGGTAATAACAGCAAAAAAAACATATTGTTTCTATAGTTTCCACGAATTTGAAATTCCAAAAAAATGGCGGATTTTTATGTTTTTAAATAGTATTCACTTTGTTGTCATTTGGTTTAAATTAGTTTGGACTTTCAAACGCCAGGATCGGGAGTCGAAATTTCCACGTCCCCAACTCCCGAATCGCGAAAAGGTCTTTTAAAGACCCCCCTTGTGTGTGAATACGCCGACCTCCCCTACAGGTCTGGCTCATCAAGGGTGTGTAGCCAATTGAAAATGATCATGTTCCTCTCGTATTTCGAGAGGGGCCTTCGCCTGTCCCTCTCCAGGTCGGCCGCAGTCAGCGCTGTCTCCACCGCTTCTGTCCCCCCGAAGTTTACACACACATTATTCATCGTGGTGTTGGCAACTCCAACAAATATTACATTGTGCACCAAGGGAGAAAAGTAGGACATTTCCTCCCGCGTGTAAAATTGCAAACACGCGGGATGAGATGTCCTACTTTTTTCCCGCGGTGCACATACTTTTTTATCTCCTACCAGGCCGAAAGTTCGTGGAGTAGTGTCATATGGAATAAGAACTGTCTGATGAACTCATCTTTATTTAATACTTCACTATTAAATTTTATTGCCTTTTGTTTATTTCACTTTTACACTAAACACAATATTGCAAATTACCCGAGCACAACGATGGCGGAGAATTTTAGGTGCGTGAGAGCAGACGTAGACACTAACGCGCATGCGCACTTGTCAGTACCCAGGGAGGAAAAGTTACACTTTCTTCACTGTACAGCGGAACGAAAGCCGAACTTTCGGCGTAGGTAGGAGAAAAATTTAATTTGGCAACATTGTTGATGTCAGTCTCTTCCTTTTTTAATCATCACCGCAAGCGGACGTGTTTATTGTACTCATAAAATATCAAGTGTATAAACATACAAATAAACCATATTACAACCCATACAACCCGCAACAAAACAAGTGGCTTGCAAACGGGGTCTGCGGTGTACTTAATCGTGCTAATGTTTTGATGTTTTATGGGTTTGTTCGCTTCGTTAGTGACCCGTCACCGACATAGACATTGGCAATGCCAAGGGTACGGGGCCAGGTCGCTTCGATTTTTTCCAAATATTATTACCACATTGAAATTGGACTGCATGAGTTGTGTCCGTTTGCTCCGATTGCTCGTAGTACTCTTTTATCAACATCCTCCCCCTAATTCTTCATCAGTGACGTTTCCACTGTGTACGAGCAACGAAGAAGCAACCTCCCTGCCTATTTCTGAAGTAGTCATCTCTTCCGATTTGAAGGGTGGGGCAATCAAGACTTAGACCAAATATCTCCAGGCGAGCTGTGTTCAAGAAGGAACAACGCCACTCGGGGATTTGAAGACCTTAGCTACCGTCCGACAGACAGCGATGAAGTTCCACCGCCCTGCCTATTTCTGTCGTGAAGCAGTCATTTCTTCCGATTCGAAGGGTGGGGCAAACAAGACTTTGACCAGGAACAACTGTGTTCAAGAAGGAACAACGCTACTCGAGGATTTTTTACTGGGGGCAGGACCTCTTGTGAGTCCGCACGGCTAGCACCATCGCCTATTTCTGCCGTGAAGCAGTAATGCGTTTCGGTTTGAAGGGCGGGGCAGCCGTTGTAACTATACTGAGACCTTAGAACTTATATCTCAAGGTGGGTGGCGCATTTACGTTGTAGATGTCTATGGGCTCCAGTAACCACTTAACACCAGGTGGGCTGTGAGCTCGTCGAACCATCTAAGCGATAAAAAAAATTTGAAGGTCTTAGTTTAGAGCACTGACCGTGGTGCGGGTGTCGCGGGCGCGGCACGGCGAGCGTGCTGGGCCCGGCGTGCGCGGCCGCCGCGGCCTGTGGGGGGCGCGGGGGTACAGTTCGTACAAACACAACGTTACATTTAAACACAAATATATATACCGGGTGTCCTACAAAATCAAGCAGAGAACTGTATGCTTAGTGCTTGTTTTTAACGTTTTCGATAGCGTAAAAGTTAATTCAAATTTGTATGCAATTGGAAAAGCGCCCCTAGCGGCAAACGTAGGCGAATATTCCAACTCCATACAAATTTGAGTTAACTTTTACGCTATCGAGAACGTGACAAAACTCGCACTAAGCATACTGCGCAAGTGTGTGTTAAAATAGTCGACTCGACGATAAAATTAAAATAGTTTCGGAATAAAGTAGTTAGTTAGTAGTTGAACATAAACAAACAAAGGACTAACTAACTAAAAACTGAGAACTTGAGTTCGTAGCTCAGGCTGGACAACAACATCTATGCTCTAGTTGTCTGTGGGTTTCTATAACCACTTAACATGACACACAATATAATAATAATAATTCGACGCTTGAAAAGCAAACGTGACCAAGCGACAATAACTGCTTTGTACATAAATAACAGGCAATAACCGTATTCGACGCGCAAAAAATTTTTTTTTTTTAGGTCTATTAAAATCATTTCAATCCTACAGCTAGATTCGTTAAAATAGGTTTTTCGATTTAGTTTAGTTTAGGATTTTTTTTCAGGTATTTCAACTTTAAATTAGTCTACTGTAAAGTTCACGCATTGTCGTGTAATCATTTTTGCCTTTCAAGCGTCCATATGTTCTAGCTCCGCAACACAAATGTCGCCAAGTCTCGGACCATTGAGGTACTCCGCCGGCGCCGCTAATCCGTTCCCACTGTGTCCGCATATCAAACTACTTCTTGTCTTTGCAATAAGGTCAAATTTATTAACATTCGTCGTAGTAAGATTGAAATTTGCAAAGCTTTTTAATCTCTAGTTATACGGTTGCATTTTTTTTTTGGTATTCATTATTTGAAATGAGTTGAACGAATCTGTCATTGTCTATCTCGTTCTGACGCGTTTAACTTTAACTCAGAACTGTCATCGGACATTTGAAACTATTAATAAATATGGACCTGCAAGGCGTTTCCGTGAATCGCTAGGATATCCATCAAATTTTACCATTCATCACTCAATTGTAAACATTTTACGATGTTTGCGAGAACTACAAAACCGGGTCGCAAAGTTTGAGGTCATTTTTATGTCCGGTCGCTCACCTCAAGTTTGTCCAGGTTGAAGTCGGACTGGGACATCCTCTCCAGAGCTCGGTACGTGGTCAACAGCCTCCGCTTAATGTAGTTCTGCCTTACCTGCCAACGTGACCAGACTTTTTGAAATGTTCCCGCTAAGGCACCAAAAGTTGATATGCGAATTTTCTAGAAACTTCCGTGTATGTATCTCGGTGGCGCCGGGATAACGGTGTCGAAGCTTTAACAGCACGATGGCCTCGCAGTAGAAACACGTGGTACTGCGGTGCCAGTCCGTGCGAGCTCACAGACCACTCGTGTATAAATATTAATAGATATGTTTTTTTTTCTTTTTTATTGCTTAAATGGGTGGACGAGATCACTGTCCCCTGGCGTTAAGAGGTTACCGGAGCCCATAGACATCTACAACGCAAATGCCGCCACCCACCTTGAGATATAAGTTATAAGGTCTCAGTATAGTTTCAGCGGCTGCCCTACCCTTCAAACCGAAACACATTACTGTTTCACGGCAGAAATAGGCAGGGTGGTGGTACCCTCCCGCGCGGACTCACAAGAGGTCCTACCACCAGTAATACTTATATACATTTAAATATATGTATACAGCAAACAAATCTGTTCATCACATCGTTTGCCCGACGCGGGAACCTAACCCACGACCCTCGGCGCCGCTAACCACTGCACAACCGAGTCAGTACTATGATTAAGAATAAGCAATTATATTTGGAAGCTTAGATCTCGATCATCATCCCCACGTCTCAAAATCACACAGTGTCACATAAGAATACACCAATTTCAATCAAAGTTTAGCGTGGCTTACTTTCTTATTGTCGCTGGGTAGCGGTCTGGGTGACGGGTGAGAGGGCTGACTCCGCTGCGGTGACGGCAGCTGGGACCCCCCTGCTGTGGAGCCGGAGATGTTAGGACCGCGAGCCTAATTACAGTGGCTTCGCAAGCAAAAATGACCTTAATGATAATGAATTTGGAACTACACAAATGCAGCGACTTAAAGTTGTTTTAACGCTCGCGTCACTTGAAGTGTTTTAAGTTTTGGCCACATTTTTGTAGCCTGATGGCAACCCTCCTTGGGAATGCTTTTGTTGACCTTGGGCCTAGGTTGTATTGGCTTTGGTGAGGCTTTGGCTCTTAGTCGCTTTTTACGACACCCGTGAGTTAAGTTTGGTTTGGAAGTATTCTTAGGCACTCAACACACACACGCGAAAGACGATATGTATAAGAGAGGAGTGAACGAAGAAATGGTGTATGATAGAGGAGCATGAAAGGTGAAAACATGTTGCGCCGACCCCAGGTGACTGGGAGAAGGGCAGGGGAACGACAATGATGATGTAACTTGAAGTGCTCACGAGTGCTCACGAGTGCTCACAGTGGAAGATGGCATTTGTTTAACGTATTCTTCATACTTACTCGCAACCCACGTGCTGCAGGAGCGCGAGACTGCGTTCAGTGTCATCGCTTCCAAGGCGGCTGAGAGGCCGACCTCAGAGGTCGCACTGAAAATTATATTTCATCAAAATTTCAATATTTAATTTATTGAAAAAATAATATTATTTTAATAATTAGTAAATAAATATACCGCCCGCGGGCGCCATGTCGCCCCCGATCGATTTTTAGCGCCCCCTCGCTGGACTAATGTAATGTATGACAGCCAGAGCGATTTACTTACTCTTGTCAACCGGTGATACACAGCAAGTAGTCAGTTGAGTTTAGGATTGTGCATAGATTAGCAGTTTGCTAACCTTGAGCGTATCTAATAACACGCGCGTAGACCGTGCATTTAAAACTACTACTACAAATATAGATAATTGTTTAAGGACCGGGAACTCTAAATATATACCCAATTATAAGAAATTAGCTGAAAATATGGACACCCAAGTTTCATACTGAATTACACCAACAAAATAAAGTTATAAAAAATCTGGGTTTTTTTTTAATGGTTTATTGATACCTGTTGATTATCTGTAAAATATGCGCCCTCGGTGACTTTCAAATTTAGTATTGCGCCCTTGACAGGACAAACAGGTTGCCGACCCCTGCTCTAAACTAAGGCCTTCGAATCCTCGAGGAGTGTTGTACTGTGGAGTTGGTACCTGCGGACTGGCGTTGCGGAGGGCGGGGCGGCGACGTCGGCGGCGCTAAAGGACCGCCTGAGGCCGAGCTGTGCACACAGCGCCGCGCACCCCGCCAGCACGTCGCGGCAGCTGTCCGCGCGCCCCCCCGACCTGACGGCACAGTTCCCAGCGTCCTAGAGTACCGCCCCCACTTGCCCCCCTTGGGCGACATAAGCTGGTGGTAGGACCTCTTGGGAGTCCGCACGGGTAGGTACCACCGCCCTGCTTATTTCTGCCGTGAAGCAGTAACGCGTTTCGGTTTGAAGGGCGGGGCAGCCGTTGTAACTATACTGAGACCTTAGAACTTACATCTCAAGGTGGGTGGCGCATTTACGTTGTGATGTCTATGGGCTCCAGTAACTACTTAACACCTGGGCTGTGAGCTCGTCCACCCATACAAGCAGTAAAAAAATAAAAAAGGGACCAAGGGATTCCCCCACGTATCGACAGCAGCGTTCTCTTAGCATCATTATAATCACGATCGGAAACCATAATTGAGGCTGTTAGCGCAAAACCGGCCTAACCCACAATTTTTCATATTAGCACTTTTATATTGCAATTTATTTAAAACAATAAATTTTAATGGAGAACCGGCGTATCCTCAGTTTTACCCATAGACAACAGATTGTAAACATTATTTTTGCCAGTATTATTAGTGCTTACGAAGCAATGTAAAAGTAAATTCAAACCTAATTATCTCCATGATATGCTTAGACCACTTTTGCGCTGACGACCTCAATTGTGCTCTTAGTAGGACTACCTAGGTCTAGGACCTAATGGAAATCGTCGTGGCCTAAAGGATAAGACGTCCGGTGCATTCGTATGTAGCGATGCACCGGTGTTCGAATCCCGCAGGCGGGTACCCATTTTTTTAAATGAAATACTCAACGAATGTTCACGATTGACTGCCACGGTGAAGGAATAACATCGTGTAATAAAAATCGAACCCGCAAAATTATAATTAGCTTAATTACTGGTGGTAGGACGTCTTGTGAGTCCGCGCGGGTAGGTACCACCAGCCAACTTATTCCTGATTGAGACTCACATCTCACGTCTTAAGGTTCGTTGGAGCACATTACCATGTCTACGGGCTCGGAGACCCACTTTAAGTCAAGAGGGTCGTGAGTACGTTCACACTATTCACACAATAGTACATTGTAGCACATACTATTTTTTCTCCTACCAGGCCGAAAGTTCGACATTGTAAAAAACTTAGCACCCGTGGAGTACCTGGCCGGGGTCCAGTAGGAGAAAAAAAATTCAAACGCTCAGATTTTTAGCTGCAAAAGATGGACCGAGGATGGTTCACACTCTATCTGATGTTAAATGGTTACCAAAACTATAACTTCGTCTCATTGCTACAGTACTTACTTGGCATATTTACTGTCAGGGTTAGGGCTGGCGACCCTTAGAGTCGGATCAGGTCCTTGGCCGGCCTAAAAGTACAATAATAAGTTATTGCGGAAGCGGATCCCTCAAACCCCCAATCATGCGCTAAAGGCAGCTCTCACCACTTCACCAATCCACCATAACACGGACGATACAAGCACTTAACCAAACAATTGTTTACCAAAAACATGTCCATTTGAAATAGACCGGTACCCAAAAAATATATAGAGAATATTTATGGGAACATTTATATCATCATCATTCTCCTGCCCTTCTCCCAGTCACCTGGGGTCGGCGCAACATGTTTTCTCCTTCCATACTTTTCTATCATTTCTTCGCTCACTCCCCTCTTACCCATATCGTCTTTCACGCAATCCATCCATTTCTTCTTAGGTCTACCTCTTCGTCTATATCCTCCCACGTTCATAGTCTACGCTCTCTTACCAACCTCATTTTCATTTCGTCTCATCACATGTCCATACCATCCCAAACGCGCACTTTTCAACTTCTCTGTCACAGGTGCCACTTTCAGACTTCCTCTAACATTCATTCCGTATTGTATCCATTCTCGTTATTTATGGGAACATAATTGGATTCAAATTCGGAGTCTAATTATGAATATACATCCACCATGAAACAGTTAACGTCAAACTTAGTTAGAAGAGAAACTCTCTTTTTCTTTCCATATCTAGTAACCTAAGGGTATTCCAATTACGTCTGGTTTGATGGGTCACCCCACAGGACTCAACATGGAAGCATCTGTTCTAGCAAGAGGGGGGCTTTGCTGAATCATCGGTCAGAATCGCGACCCACTGACAAAGTCCATATGCCACAGAAAAACATTTTCAACTTATTAAGTTGAGCACTTGTAAAATTATTAGCTTAACCATACTCTTGACATTGTCAATGACCAACGGTTACAACCATATTGGGTAGGTAGCCTTCAAGGCAATAAAGAAAAGAGACTAGAAATCATAATATTTATTGGTGGTAGGACCTCTTGGGAGTCCGCACGGGTAGGTACCACCACCCCGCCTATTTCCGGCGTGAAGCAGTAATGCGTTTCGGTTCGAGGGGTGGGGTAGCCGTTGTAACTATACTGAGACCTTAGAACTTATATCTCGAGGTGGGTGGCGCATTTACGTTGTAGATGTCTATGGACTCCAGTAACCACTTAACACCAGGTGGGTTGTGAGCTCGTCCATCCATCTAAGCAATAAAAAAATAAAATATTAAGTGCAAAATTCGAAGTTTATACCTTACAAGCAAGTAGTCGGAGAACTCTTGCATCACTGGCTGCTGAAGACACACTGAACAGTGACAGATCGGTCGTGACCGACTCGTGAGACGGAGACCGTGCCACACGGCAGGACTCGCCGCACATTTCCACTGTAAAAATAGAATTAATTCTACAGATTAACTCTAATTAAACCACTTCACCATTGATTCCTTCTCCCCCTCGCGTCGTTTTCCTCATTACATTAGTTTCTCCCGTACGATTTCCCTCCATCTGCTGCGATCCTTAGCTTCATGAAGGGCATTGTGGAAGTTGATGTGTAAAGAAGATCGTATTTAGTCCGACCATCTCGTGGGAATGCGTCCTCTGGGACGTTTGCCATCTACCTTTTTTGTCACCATCAGCTGTTCTAGATTGTGATCCTCTTTACGAGCAATAAACCATCACCATTGATTCAGTACCTAATGAAGTCATAAAATCACACATCCTGGTTTGAACATCATCAATATCTTAGGCCTTCCATGGTGCCCGTTCTGACCCGGCAGGCTGGTTCTGGCCCAGCGGGGTATCCTGGAACACCAGCGGCATCGCCCGGACGGCCTGGTAGGGCCACTGTACCGCGTAAATCGGCGTTGTTTGTCGTCGACTATCGCTTTGACGACCCGTCGGTCGGGCGTCCTAGGGGTGGCGCCGCGTGTCTGGTTGTAGTGTTGACCGCGGGAACCCCCCTACTCTGACCGGGTTCTGCCCCGGACGGAGATCGGACGTCGGGTGTAAGAGAGCAGAGGAGTCGTTTAGTGCGGTAGGGCCCTAAAATTTTCCTTGGGCCCGAGGTCTGCTCCCAACACCTTGCAGATCGTCAAGTCCCACATACCCCGCGCGCGTCCTAGGCGCGGGGACCTCGTAGGAGGTTTGGCCCCGGCCCGGAAAAAAGAAAAGAAAAAAAAAGCATTCTACCTTAGGTGTCCAATTTTAATAGTTTTAATATGGGATCTTCACTCAGATACAAGCAGTCGATTCTCGTCCTATTTGCTGGGTACTGAAGTCTCTGAGCCGCCCTAAATTAGTATGGGTCTCAGTAGGGTTTTATAATTTCATTACTGAATTTTGGGACAGAATTATTCGACAGTTTCAAGAGCTTCAAACTCATAATTTTGTCTATGTTTACTTAGAGACCAGCTCCCAAAGACAAAAGTTTCTAGAGCAAGGTATGCACTCTATACTGCAGATGTTCTACCAATCATATCAAAATCATCCTAATATCCGAGCACCTGACCACATTTATTGAAACACATTGCCCCTGTCGCTATTGCTGAGTCACAGATACACTTGTAGAGTGTAGCATGTGAGTGAAAATGAGGGTAGGAGAGAGCAATACCCTGTCTAAGCCCATTGGGGGTTCCAAAAAGATCCGATAAGTCTGTTCAAATCCTTTGGGATGCAATAAGTGTCATTCTCATCAAATATAGTTTAGATAATATGACGACGCTTGCAGCTGAAAGTAAGTATTGTACTTTTTGACGAAGCATGTTGTATTATAAATAATAATATTGTTTAGATAATATAACATTCTAGCTGTAAGCCTGGTCTAATATAATGTCATTCTCGTCAAATATGTAAGTTTACATAATATACTATTCTAGGTGAAAGCCTGGTCTAAGATATCACAATGCATGTTGTCCAGGCAGCTTTAAGTTCAATAAATAGGTGATACATGTCTAATTAAATATCAAGGATTTTCATTAGAATCTGAAGAAGTTAGAAGTCACAGTTGTATTATCTTAGTTCAGGATCCGAAGGTTTCAATTTGTTCGAAAGAATGTTGGCAAATATGTTATAAACAGTATTAAGGAGAGAAATGCCCAGATGGTTATTACAATTGAGAACATTCCCCTTTCTTGTGGAGTAGACAGATAGATAACAGCAGTTGTATCTCAAGGTGGGTGGCGCATTTACGTTGTGGATGTCTATGGGCTCCAGTAACCACTTAACACCAGGTGGGCTGTGAGCTCGTCCACCATCTAAACAATAAAAAAAAAAAGTTATACATTCTCTGGTATAACTTCAGTATTCCTGATCTGCATAACGAATTTATGGAATTCTTCTTCAAACTGACACCTAGCTTATTTTGATAATTAATTTAATTAATAGTAACAGAGTAAATTAGTGATTAACAATCACTAAACAATAATAACGTTCCAATTATAACCAGTGATGTAGACATGGGTGTTATACTACACAATTTTATTTTAAAACTCCGCTTATCCTTTCTATTCAGTTCCCGAAATATAATTTTCGAAATAAAAAAGGCGTAATTAAATTTACAAGATTTTTGTCGAAAAACCATTTTAAAAAAGTGGTAAAATTAATTTTATCACTATTATAAAGAATGGAATTGTTTAAGGTGCAAATTTAAATAAAGCGAGACAAAAAATCAGTTTTTAAACCGTAAAATAATTTAATTAAAAGGGTGCGTATTCTAATTGGTGTTAAAAAAATATATTTGCGTGTATTGTTATTAAAACTGTACTTTTTATTTCAATAATGTGCTTATAATTTACTATGTATAGTTGTATTAAATTCAAATGAAAGCTAATTAGAATAGAATCTAACATTCATAATTCTAATTTTAATTTAATGCCTACAAAAAGCCGAAAGAAAACAAACGCGCATCTTGAAGGCGTATTAATAATTCGTATAAATCTACGTACCGTTTATATTAGGGTCCACGGTTATTAGATTGGGTAACATTAATGTTATTTTTATTTAATTATTCTAAAGCAAAACTTTCAATTTATTTAACGAAAATCTAATTGTTTTGTTAATTTTTCCTTTTTCCATTGACGGCTAATAGTGTAGCGGCCTAGTAGCATCTCTGGAGACATGAAATCGATTGCGGAAAAATCGATGTTTTTTAATAATTGGTAATAAACTGTACCTACTAAAAGACATACATCTATTGAAGATGTCATGTTACTAAATAAATTCGCCCATATATACCTAAATTTATTTTATGATATATGTATATCTATGTTTTTTTTTATTTATTGCTTAGATGGGTGGACGAGCCCACAGCCCACCCGGTGCTAAGTGGTTACTGGAGCCCATAGACATCTACAATGTAAATGCGCCACCCACCTTGAGATATAGGTTCTAGTCTCAGTATAGTTACAGCGGCTACCCCACCCTTCAAACCTAAACGCATTACTGCTTCACGGCAGAAATAGGCGGGGTGGTGGTACCTACCCGTGCGGACTCGCAAGAGGTCCTACCACCAGTGTGTACGCAAATTATAATTTTGCGGGTTTGATTTTTTTTAAAACACGATGTATTCCTTCACCGTGGAAGTCGATCGTGAACGTTTGTTAAGTACGTATTTCATTAGAAAAATTGGTACCCGCCTGCGGGATTCGAACACCGGTGCATCGATACATACGAATGCACCGGACGTCTTATCCTTTAGGCCACGACGACTTCAAAATAAAAATAAATGTAAAAGGAATAAACTTAAAGTATCCACGATTGAACGAAATTCGATTATGATCAAGGCACAATTTTCTTCAGAACGAATCGACATGTCAATATAATACTACCAGAGTATGCATGTATGGTTGTATCAGTTGTATGTAACTATTTTTAAGACAAATGAATACCCGAGTAATCGATTTGAACGATCGTATTAATTCTGTATTTTTTTCATTCATGGGGACTTACCTGATTCTACCAATAAAACATTTTAACCTCTTGCCACTGCAGCGCAATTTATCTCTGATAATTAATTACACACGCAGCGTTCCTATTTAATGGACTTTAAAAAATCGTGTTTTCTACGTACTGTCTGTCTGATTTTGCGCTTATGAGACATTTCAGTATAAGATGAATAATCATATTGGAATTTGTATGAGCTTTTTCTTCTTTTTTTCTGGGCCGGGGGCCGAACCCCTACGAGGTTCCCGCGCGTAGAGGGCGCCCGTGGTATTTGGGACTGGACCGTCTGCAAATGTTGAGAGCGGACCCAAGGATGGTTTTTAGGGACCCAGCCATTAAACCACTCCCCTGCACTCTTGCCCAAGCGTCCGATCCCCCAATGACATAATCCGGACAGACTAGATGGTTACCACGGTCAACAAATACCTATGAAATCGCCTGAACGAATTGTTTGTATTGCGGTCAGAAGATCGTATAATGATCATACTCCGCCCGGCTTGATTCCTTATTTCTTAGTTTAAAAACCTTTGCTTTCTCTGATTTAACTCCCGCCGCCGAAGGGGATAGAAGGGCAGTGGCGTAGCTACCCAGGGGCGGCCGGGCGTCTTTGGGGTGAGCTGCGCCGTCTGGTTGTAGTGTTGACCGCGGTAACCCCCTTATCTCATCCGGGTTTTGACCTCGGAGGGGATCGGATGGTTGTCGAAGAGTACAGGGGAGTTGTTTAGTGGGTAGGGCCCGGAAAACATCCTTGGGCCCACGGTCTCGCAGTCGTGGACCAGTCCCACATAGCCCGCGCGCCCCCTAGGCGCAGGGACCTCGAAGGAGGTTCGGCCCCCAGCCCGAAAAAAAAAAGGCCCAACCTTTATATAATAAGCCCTTGAATTTTTTCTATTCTGTTTTATTAGCCAAACCACACATACACCAACTATTAATTGTTATTTATGCTGTTACTGTTTAATATTTTTATTACCTGCCCTTTATTGCAGAAAAAAGAGCTTGATTAGCTTAGCATTTTTAAAGTATTTGTATATTTCGTATTTTTATTTGATAAAACCTAATCAGTTTACATAGCAGTGGGGCCCCATTTTTTAATTTGCCCCAGTGCCCTTGGTTACCTAGCTACGCTACTGTACAAGCGGTTAATGTCCCATACCCAACTCCCCTCACATACCGGCTTGGTGACTTGCAAAAAGGAACCAATATGAGCATGTCTCTACTTGCGTGATGAAACACACCTAAACGTTGACCATACTCTTGAGCTACTTTTGACCTAGCGACGTATCTCGAGGACATGATTTGAAGGCCCCTTCTTGGCTTCCGCGAGCTCGTCTACTTGGAGCCGAGGGCCAACGTTGTAAAGTGTGGTCTCAGCACACAGGCCCCCGCATACTTAACACCACCCCCGGCTTTGACTGGTTTTTATTTCTAGTGAAAACCAGGTAGCCTTGACATGCCCGAACGGCTCATTACCCCTAGCACATGGATATGAACAGTTAGCAAACCTTGGGAGAAGCTGATGTCACTAAATTCAAACTGCGATTTGGAACTTTTAGGAAAAATCGAAATAAAACAACAATTTCTAATAAATCTTCGAAATAGCATATAATTTTAGGAAATAAAAAAATACACAATAGATATTCTTACGTAATTAAAACATAACTTCTTTTTTCCATTTGAAAACTTAAAACTATATATTTCAATATAGGCGAGAGCGGCCATTTTACTTTGTGACCAAAAAATAATAATTCTATACTAAACTTGGAATTTATAATGAACATTAACTTTCTGAATACAGTATGATGAGACTTTCTGAAAATATGCATTTGTCATATTAACGTTTTGTATGTACGAGTTATAGCTGACAGCTGTCAATTTTGACGTCTGTCATCATTTAGTATTGGTTTTCTCCGATCACTGATGTGTTTTGCGCACTCTTATATGATTTTCCACGAATAAACAGTGCAGTTTACGAATAAGCACTGTATATTTGCATACTGTGAACACTGCTGTTAGGGAAAGTTATTCTTTGTTAATTTTCATTACAAACTCTTGCACTTAGATGTAATATGAGGACAAACGCGCTTCAGCCATTACGACGGGGACATATCTTCAAACGGTGGGGATGTTACGTTTTTTTTTTGGACAGAAATACAGGTTATAATCGCCCTACCTCAAGATTGATTTGCTGAAGCGTCTTTGCCTTATAAATCTCATATCATTCTTTATTATTTTCGAAATAAATAAAACCACTCTACGACTATCGTATCGTTAACAATTTTAAATGTTTTCCGTCATCAACTTGTCATTTTACAAACTCTAGACCGACTCTAGGTAATGTCAAATTGAATGCCTGGTCTGGCAACACTGATGTCAGTTTTGACGGCAGTCAAAACGTAAACTATGGAGGGTAAAAGTAAGGACTATCTTCTTACACTAGCGCTATTTCGGTGAGTCTTCTTCTTCTCGCTGTTTACAAACGGACACTTTTTCAACTTGTACCCTATACAAGATGGCGCTCCTTACATCTACCCTCCATAACGCAAACCATCTTGTTGTCTATTTAAAATTTCCGAAACGAACATTTAAAGTCGTTTGTGTAAAAATTAATAAAAAATAAAACTATTTAAAAGGACCAAAAGTCAACAATGTACTGTAATATTTGTACGTGGTGCTTTATTCGCAATGGCAACACCCGTGAACTTGAAAATACTTAAAAAGAAAAATAATATTTTGTAGCAGTTGAAATTTAAAAATTACCAAAAGTCGTCCATTGAATGAATGTGTTGCTTAAAAAAAACAAGAAATTGAAAAAAAAAACAAAAAAAAATACAGTACAGCTATGTATGTGTATGCGTTACATATGGCTACAATACTTAACTTACGGATAGATATATTAATAGATTTGTATATTTTAAAAACAATAAAAAAAAATTTCATCTCCTTTACATGAGAAACACGAAAACATTTCACGGTTAGCTGGAAGTTAAAAGAACTAGCCAAATCCTACAATCTACATTCCGTAAATAAAAATAAAAAAAAAAAAACAAAAGAAAAACTAAGAAGCCAATATAGACATGATTTCCAAACTTCATATTTCTACATCAACGAAAAGTAATACTTATGAAAGTTTAATTTTATTTTTTTATATATATATATAAATATAATTATTTTAAAAGCACGAATGGCGCCGAACCCCCTCCCCTCCTCGGTTCTCGAAACACGTCAGCATCACATGCCCGTTGTGTATATAATATAAAAACGATTTTAAGACGCACCAGAATCGCGAGACGTCATTCCGAATTCAACCCTGACAGCATTCGATGTTCGAGAAAAGCCCGACACACATCACTAGAGCGGACTGCAGATTACTATTCACGAAACCGATATAAACAAAAGTGTCATAAACAAATAAAGCAATCTGTGACTGTCGTTTTTTTTTTACCACTACAGTATTACATTTTGTTTTAATCAAGACTTATAGCACCGTGATAATTTAATAGTATCGGCGGGAATCTTTCCTGATGTCAAAGTTATCATATTTTGACATTCAAAAAGTATGAATTTGAAATTGTTTATTTTTATTTTTATTTAATTAATACAGTGATCGTTTGTGAACTGGTTTCGATTCAAACAGCCACAAATCAACAATTGAATCTGTGTGGGGCATAAAAGTAAATTCTGTAAAAAAACACACACAACAAATAGCTGCCACAAACGTTGCCAGCATTAAAAACGAAACGAGAACGCGTTAACACTAAAAAGATACACGTAAATAAAATGAAAAAAAAAATTCACAATATTTCATTCCACATAAGAAATCGTTTGGCAAGTTATATTTAAAAAAAAAACATAAGATTTTGAAGAAGAAACAAAATATATATTCTCTTTTTTTTGTCAATAAATTAAACTGAAATCTCTTAACTATGTCATAGCATCTACTATTTGATGAATAGAAAAGAACAGCTCATTTTTGAGCAAGGAGTGAACTATTTCCCTTCTGAGCATTACCAGAGTGCAAACTACACTTATTTACTGACAACACAGCGATTACTTTTTTTTTTAATTCGATTTATTTAAAATAGCTCAAGGTACACACTACTGCTTTCTGAATATTAAAAAAAAAACTTCACACCAAACGAAACGCGCGTCACACAAGCGGGGCAGGCTGTAATTATTATATTTATATGTTTTCCGTCATCTGAAGCTATATAACCCACTAGAAATATATAACGCAGCCGCAGTCAAAACGCTAGGTGTCCGCTATACCTTATTACGAGAAATCGGAAGCGTCAAGTCGATGAATCTATTTACCGTAAAAAATATTGTTTTATTGACTTCGAAGACTGACCACAATGTTGATTAATCACACCCATTGGATCATCAATGCACCATAAACAAACATCATCAATACATATAATAAGAAATAAATATGATTTTATCAAAATCAACAGTCTCTTAGGATCCTTTTCGACAGAATCCATTCGAGCCTTCAGCGAAACTCACTAGGACTAGATCCAGATCAGCATATATAGGACCGATAGGGTCAGCATCAGAGATTTGTTTAAATACCGATTCCTATTATCTGCCCCATTAGTGTGCGACACGTGTACAACAACAACGCTCAAAGTAATGCTCATTGAGTGACCGCCAGGCGTGGTCACTCGATACTCGCGCCATCTACAGTAGAACAGCAGATTAAGCTAAAACAACGGCGTAGACAGAGACGCCGATAGTCAAAAAGCACAGCGCGTGAGTACATAGCAGAAATGCCCTTAATTTAGCCGAATAGGTGGGTCTTGGGGGTAGCACCCCTCGCTCGAGTGGTATACAGCTTGCGTCGATAAATTACGCGAATCGGTAAGCTATTGCTAGTAATTCCTTGTTTGCTTTATAACATCTTCACTTACTATAATGATGTCGTCAATGTAAACTTCTTTTTAGAGTTTTTAAACTCAATAAAGAAACTAAAACTGTTACTGTGACCTCAAAACGTGAAATATTTATTAGAATAATGAAATCGCAAAGCTTTAACTGTATATTATTCGTTTTATTTTAGAAGGGATGGAGAGAATGAAGTCCAAGTTCATGGGATTAAAGAAACTTAAGCTAAATTTAACCATGGATTTACTGGCTAATATTGGAAGAAAACAATGCTTATGCGACTATAGGTTTTAGTGTGGGATGATCGCCACACGAGACAGACGAGGGACCACTACTTCGACGCACGAATTCAAGACGCGAACTGTACACCTGGCGATTTAAATATATTAAAAACAGAGCATTATTTCACTTTTAAAATCTGACATTTCGCAATTAGTCAAACTTAACATTTACAGTAATTTTAATTGAAAAACAAACATAAATGTTTATATCGATACATCAGAACCAAACTGATTACAAGTCAAAATCTTATTATATCAATGTCTGCAATATCTTATTGGAATTCAGTTTGTATAAAAATATTTAATCAAAACATTTTGGGTTGTGATTTTGGAACAGTAAAATGCAGTTTTCTAAAGTAACCAAAAAATTGCATTGATAACCTCAACCTCATTTATTATCCGCGTTACGGTTCTGATGTGTCGATATATAAACATATAGTCCGACATTTTTAATTATTTTATTTGGAATTCAAACGATAGCAACGCTAATTCCATTTTAATCAAGAGGTCCATTCTAGTATTGCATATTTCCAAATAACTTTTTTTCGATCCACATGTCAGACTTAACATATAAATACATATAGTTCAATTTATTTTCTGTTTAAAATTATGTACATCCCACCGCACTTAATAAGACATGAAAATCAATAATAAAAATATAATATAATAAAGCTGTTATATTGTAGATTACACGTGTAATTTCTGTATTTCGGTTTTTTCCTTCTTTTTTTTTAATATATTTTTAAATTTTATAATTAGTATATTCATAATAAAATTACAAGTAATTTCTGAAGCGAAATGGCAGTACAGCTTTGTGGGATTTATCTGAAAAAAAAATACAAATTTTCTATTTTTTGGCTTAGACTAATGAATGAGCTCTTGGCCCACCTAGTGTTAATATCCACCTTGAGACATGGGTTCTAAATCTCTGTCCTATAGTACAACGGCTGCCCCACCCTCCAAACTACGACAGAAATAGGCTAAATACTGCTTCACGGCAGAAATAAGCACCATGATTGTACCTACCCGTGCGGACTCACAAGACGTCCCACTAACACCAGTAATTACGCAAATTATAATTTTGCGGGTTTGATTTTTATTACAAGATGTTATTCCTTCACCCTGGAAGTCAATCGTGAACATTTGTTGAGTACATATTTCATTAGAAAAATTGGTACCCGCCTGCGGGATTCGAACACCGGTGCATCGCTACATACGAATACACCGGACGTCTTATCCTATAGGCCAAGACTAGTTAGGCTTAGGCTTCTTCATCTTTGTCTATTTGTGGCGATGCATGTACATCCAATAAGGGAACACTTCGTTGATGATTTAGTAGTCTGTCCATCTTGTGGGTGATCAAACGCGAGAACATTGGCTGTCCCCTCTTCCATGAACTGTTAATCATTCCAAAGAGCTTTCCGTGATACCACCTACCCCTGTATGGAAAGATCTACCTTCTACGTATTTCTAACTCTTACATCTAGGCAGGCTGCGGCGTGCTGGACTTCTCCTTCTTTTTTTCTTTCTTCTTCTTCAAAAACGACGGCGTCCTGAGTCCCTTCTTCTTCTTCTTGTCCTTCTTGGGCGAGTCCTCGGTGGAAGCCTCCTTCGACGGAGAGCCCTGGGAGACCAATAAACGTGATGGAAACAGTCAGTAAGATTAGATTAACGTAGCATTGGAATAGCTTATGCTTAGAGCTAGATGGCGGTAACAGCCGCACATTGTAAGAAATTACAGTTCGGGTTTTTTTTACATGCTTTATATCAGCTTCACTTGTATGTAGGTTTGTAACTGACTCCTTTAGACGCGATTTTGACCCACTTTAAACGGCCAGTTTCATTCAAACTTTGTAGATTTATCGAGGACCGATGACAATTCAATAATAAAAAAAATTAAATTTAAAAAAGTTGAAAAAATTTTAATTCAACAAAAAAATGAAAAATAAATAATAGTTTAAAAAAACTAAAAAATATATTTTTTATTGTAAAGAAAGCGTGGGGTGCATGGTGTTATTAGTTATAAATATTTTTCTGACAGATATGAGTAGAAGAATTATTATTTCAATAATATATTAAAAGCACCCCACGCTTTTATAAATAAAATATATATTTTTTACACTATTTTCAATTTAAATTTATTTTTTATTTTTTAGTTGAATTTTATATAAAGCGTGTTTTTTTTTAGATTTTTTAAACTATTATTTATTTATATTTTAATAACCTTTTAAATTTGGGATAGAATTGAGAATCCAACCTCACATCTCAAGCCATGAGGTTCGTCTACCCATTTATAGAACAAAAAAATCGCTAGTATATTGAATCTTACCTCTTTACTGCTGTGAGAAAATGTACTCTGATGGGCATCCGAATGGTCACCGTTAACAGTGTGGTCACCTATATGACGAAATTTCAATTAGTACATACTCATTTTCAATTTAAAGCTAGAACATACAACAATAAGACAGCTATAAAACCATCACCTCTAGTATGTAAGTGGTCGCATCATTTGACAAGGTCGAATGGCGAATTTTTTTTTTTATTGCTTAGATGAGTGGACGAGCTCACAGCCCACCTGGTGTTAAGTGGTTACTGGAGCCCATAGACATCTACAACGTAAATGCGCCACGTACCTTGAGACATGAGTTCTAAGGTCTCAGTATAGTTACAACGGCTGCCCCGCCCTTCAAACCGAAACGCATTACTGCTTCACGGCAGAAATAGGCAGGGTGGTGGTACCTACCCGCGCGGACTCACAAGAGGTCCTACCACCAGTAAAAACAAAAACGCCAAAAGAAAGACCACGTAAACGGTACTTAATAGCTCGACGATATAATTATTTACGCATTCATTCGATACAACAACACACTACATACATCTTCGAGTTGGATTTGTAACGACGACATTACGTCATCATCGTCAGCCAACGGTCCACTACTTGATATGAGTCGACTATTATCAAAGCCGGCAATCTGACTTTTGGACAATTATTGGTAAATCAGAAAAACGAATTATTGACTTTGTATTCCATTGGCAGTCACAAAACTCTTCGGAACGACATCTTAGATAAATAACAGGTTAACTATTAACCTTAATTTAATGCAGGTTTTGAACCGTATTCTTTGAAGGAGACGATTATATTCAAATCAATCTGTAATGACATATCAATAACATTTTTTTGTCCAAATGCACAGATTGCCACCTTTGATAATAGACGACTCATATAGACCTTTCTCATTTAATTCCACATGCTATGCCTTCACTTGTAGGTTCATTCGGGAACGCGAATTAGCTACTTCTTCACTTAGAATTACAGCGACAGGAGAACAAAGTATCTTCGCCTGCGGAATTTTTATTCCACTTCAAAATCCTCCATACAAATTGACAATCATTTAAGTCATTATATATGTTTGATTCGACCTAAGAAAATACAGTTCAGTAACACATAAGCGATCCCGCATTTAAGACTGGCAACATTAGAAAATAAAGAGTTAGGATCGAGTAAGAATGCAGCAAGCTACTTACCGGATATATTGTGAGCCACGCCCCGAAGCCAATCGTAAGCTGTCATGCACATTTGTGAAAGCGAAACATGAAAAGCTTGTTAGAGTATATTTTAGTAATCCCCTATATAACGCGGTACTCTTATAACGCGATTTCATGTACATCATTTCATTCTTACCCATATAAAGCGGGGATTTCCCGGGTATAACATTTCTATATTTCCAGAAAACTATAATAATTTGTACATTTTTGTAATTGTTAATTAATTTCACGTACCTCTCGTAGACACAGTTAGTAACAAATTCATATTATTCATTATCAAATGTTCTAAATTCGGTTTTAATCAAACGCACATGATTCGATATCAGCATACTTTAATATTCGATTTTTGTACATAACGCGTTATAGGTGCGCGTTATACGATAAGACGCCTACAACGCGGAAAATTTCAAAGTGTTATAAAGGAGACTACTGTAATTATTGCAACTGTGACAAAATTCGTGCCGAAAGCAACCCAAACTATACGAAATGAGCGTTTGGTACAGAATAGATAGATGCAGGGTGTAAGGTAATGCTTAAAGTGATCCTTCGCTATGTCGCATCGGCCCTGAATAGCACACCGCCCTCTGTCGGCGGGTAAAAGGCAACTACGGAATTCACTGTTTTTTTTTCCTGCCTATGCTGATAGCCTTGAGAGGCTATATCAGCTTCTCCTTGACGTGTAGGTGAGCTCACGAGGCTCAAACCGGGTATCTTGCTAACACTGGCCCTAGCGAGAACAGTGCTCCGCAGAATCTACCACCGGATCGGAAACGCGACCCACTGAGAAGATCCGGCGAAAAACTCAGGGGGCTGTTTTAATTCACTCGCCGAGCCCTTCGTCGCAAGCAACGGATTCGACGAGAACGGTTACCGGTGCTTGTGGTACCTATAAGCACCGTTAATGGATCAGGAGGATCCGTAATGACGTGTGGAAATCACCGGGGAATGGAAAGCAGCATCGGATTATTAGGTCAACGTATTGCGATGTTGTTAGCTCGAGTGTGTACCATCAATGGCTTTAACTGTCCCGAAGCGGTTAAGCTTTCCTGTATGGATGGCGAGTCAGCCATTATGGAATTCAAGACTTCAATTCTGTGTTTCAAGGTGGGTGGAGGCATTCAATGCCTAGTATGCGAGCTCTATCACTAACATACGCACTAAAAACATAAAGACAATCCCAACTAGTTACATTTCAATCTCCACATAAAGGATCAGATTATTGAAAACTACCGCCAGAAGTTAATTAACATATCGAAGGGTTAAAGGTTATTTGTTTAAGAGACATTTCACTTAACACGCGACATTTATCTTTGTAATTAAAGATCCGTTTTATTTGGTATCAGCATCGACATTTCTATACTTTTAATTGTACTTCGACCTCTTGTGAGTCCGCGCGGGTGGGTACCACCGCCCCTCCTGTTTCTGCCGTGAAGCAGTGATGCGTTTCGGTTTGATGGGCGAGGCAGCCGTTGTAACTATACTGAGACCTTAGAACTTATATCTCAAGGTGTGTGGCGCATTTACGTTGTAGATGTCTATGGGCTCCAGTAACCACTTAACACCAGGTGGGCTGTGAGCTCGTCCACAAATCTAAGCAATAAAAAAATTAAAAGAAAAAAATTAAATTTACTCCATCCAAATAGCTGATCAAGTTTATTTAGTTATGATGATTTTTCAAAATTTTTACCATTAAATGGCTCTCGTGTAGAGTTGCAAAAATGTCCAACCAACAATGTAGAGTTGCAAAAATGTTAAACCAAATAACCTTTTACCCCTTGATATGATTCCTCGCCGTGTTTGATAGCCGGCACGAGATCGCTTTAGTCGAAAAAAAACCAGTTAACGTTACAAACATATAGATTTTGCATGGTTGTCTGTGACTCTCATTGATTTGCGAAACTTTGCAAATTCATTCTGTCTTAAATAAGCACAAAGGATCCAGGCATAATAACTTGACGTTTGAGGCGATTCATTTTTTTTAAGGACCAGCTTTTTAAGGACAGTCAAACGACAGTCGATGCCTGCTTGATTCACGCGAGGCAACTGATACCTAAACGATTTACATTGCGTGGTCAAACAAAAATTTTTTTTTTATTTATTTAAATTTCTTAATACAGCTTTCCGTACTTTACACCCTGCGTCATTTAAAACAAATAACAAACACACAATTTATTAAGTTAACAAATTTATTCCAAACTACATTAAAGATATCAACACTCTATTAAGCCTACAGGAATGAAAGCTCCAAAAATTCACGATAAAGCTCTTGTACGCTAACATAAAATCCAAGCCTTATTTTTAAAAAATACACCGTAATGAAAGCTCCAAAAATTCACGATAAAGCTGTTGTACGCTAACATAAAATCCAAGGCTTAATAAATAAATAAAAATGCGTTTTTATTTCAAAGTACTTGAAAGACATAAGATCGTGAATTCTCAAACATCCAAATGTGCCATACGGTCAAATTGAGAATCCTTATTGTCATTTGACGGTAGACCCAAATTTTGACTGCGTAGCGTTACGCTTTTGAACCTTAAAACACGTCAAAAGTGAATAGTTTCTCTAGAGACAAATAAAACGCGGAAGGATATTAATAGTTCTACACACAAGTTTAAGGGTAATGCGAATTTTGCCAAGACTAAAGATTCAATCGACTGAACTTGAACAGTATTACAATTTGAATCTAAAAGAAATAAAAACGCATTTGACAAACACAATGGGGCACGAAGATCAGGAATTACATGCATTAAAAACAAAAGCATATCAAAATCCCTATATTCGCAATGTTCCATAGACCTCATAACAAATAGACACTCAAAAGCATTGTGGTACGTCAAAGACGGAAGGCTTTGACGATGATGCTCTCAAGAATACTGTGAATATAATAGTTAATGGGTTTAAAAAATACAAGACCATTCCCGTAGACAAATTAAAAGACAATCAACAAACTAAAAAAAAAAAAAGTATATATGCGCATGCTAAAAAGAACTCAAACAAATATAATAATAAAAAGCTAAATCGACTGTACGTACACGGAACGTTACAAACAAACATTTTGTATGAATACATCTTTAAAAATTAAATTTAAACTTTATCCTAAATAAATACGTATTATATTCCATTGGGTTTTAAACGCCACATATATCCCATTACCGCTCGTAATTATGTATTAATTATATAATACATCGTAACGATATTTCAAAATACAATGCATTAGATTAGAGCATTGCGTTTAGACAAGTTTCAACAAATCAAAATGAACACGTGTCGCCATTGTTCTGACTAAAAAAAACACGACCTCTAAATTAATTTCATCAGTGGACTGATACTCTTCTTGAAACCAATAGAGGTTAAGTCAACTTCGATAATGACATGAATTTATTGCTCCAATGCAATGTCCAAGAAGCTGCAAACTTTGAAGCTTCTATTCTGTTCATTGAAGAGAAATATATCTGGCAAAATTGATGCTTATTTCTGAGCTGCGTAAAGGCATCAGCCTAAGCTATTGTCGATCCTGACCCTATCCAATTCGCTGGCGTCAAAGCTATCCGACATTCGGAAGTTAGAAATGATCTTATAAAATAAAGTATCTTCGAACGGAGGCCAGCTACTGTACTCCCTTTTGCGCAGTTCATAAATACATTTCTTCTTCGGCACATCGATATCATTCCCAATCGCATTCAAATCGAAAGAAATATCATTCGATTCGCCTGCATTGTCACTCGAATGATTTTTCGTCACGCGTTTCTCGATCTTACTATCGATAACAATAAAACTGGGCATCTCGGTGCTCTTGCGTCTGAAACCGAATTGAATATCCTCTGTTGTCTCGCAATCGTCAAAAGATATCCAATATTTTATACCTCCACTGTTCTCTGTCAGCGACATCGAAAGAATTTTAGACGTACCACCAAAACTATTCAATACAGCATCTTGATCATCTCTCGTATTAACAAAAGCTACATTCAAATCTTTAGATTCGCCTGTAGATGTATCAACTAAATCAGAGACCAATTCCTCTGCTATTGTATAGCTATGGTTGGCTATATCTGAATTTGAAGAGTTACCCTCATTATAATCTTGATCCCTCTCTTCATTATCTATAGAATTTTCGTTATTACATTCACAATCTATATCCTGACTATCAAATATATTGATGGCTGTGTACATTATATCTTCGCTATCCGCGACTGTGAAGACGGTTTTTGTTTGTCTAGATTTCCCATTTTTCTGTTCGAGTTCGTAAAAGACATTATTGTATATATAATATATTACGCCTTCTACAATTATTTGAGATTCTTTGGTGTGATCTTCAAACGAATCAGTTATATTAGTGTTATCAAATTGAATTGCATATTCTTCAACCATTTCGGTTATAGAGAAACTTACACCATCCTTGCTATCATCAAAACTACTATTGGACTTTTCTCTGTTCTTTGTGATCAAATCAAAATTTATAGAACTGAATAGTGAAATGAGAATTTCCGTTATCATTTCGTATTTTTCAAACTCGTATGTCGAATTGAAGCTGGTGATTTCTGTTGGCATTTTACTACTCTGTTCTGAATTGTCTTTGTCAACTCCAGAAGCTGTCACAGTATTGTTTACGTTCACAACAATCGTAGGGTTATTTTCATTATTACTATTACCAACATTATTATTATTATTAGTTATGAATGCGGTATCGAAGACATCATTTATACTATTCTCTGTGAACTTATCAATTTCTGAATCACTCTTACTACGATCCGTTGATTTATTAGATTCCTCACCATACGAACTCTTCGATTCTTCCAGTATGGGTTCTAGAATGTTATTCTGAGTTTTTAAGGGAGATTTCCTGGGACTTTGCTTTGCGAAATCAGGATAATAGCAGTTAATGGGTACCGCGTAGTCGCGAATGTCTTTATTAACTAAATTTTTAACTGGACTTTCATAAGCTTCCTCAAAGTCGTCTGTAAAACTATGGTATTCGCCTTCTGAACTCGAAGACACATCTCTTATATCAACCGACATTTTATTCACATTCTTATCTATATCTTTGTCAGTAACTACGTCATTGTGAACTGCGAAGCCCTCTCCAACATCAGTAATGTAATTATCTTCACTGAACTCTTGACTATCAACGAATTCTGTTTCCGAATTGGCTACTCTGTGAACCGGGATAACATTCTCTTTGACTCTGACTATGTCTATTTTCTTTTCAACACTCTGATTTATGTTTTCTGTCGAATAGTATACGGAATTGTCTTTTGACAGTTTCTTATTGTTGAATTTCATGTTCCTAGAATACGGGACGCTAATCGCACCGCATGAGTAACACTTAGGAATGTGATAATGAAATGGCATTGGATTCTCAATGTAAGAGTTGACCAGACCACTGTGAGAGCGACTCCGGTAGACGCTCGAATTAAGTCTCCTGGGTAACGACCTAGATTTTAACGAGTCTAAATCTAATGAAGTGACCGAACGCAAAGTGGACACACTACTGTCGTGGGCGTTTCGGAAGTTTTCGCTAAGATTACGCTTGCGTTTCGATCGATTCTCTGAATCTTCATAGACCCTAATTATGTTATCGAAATTAGCGCTACGGGAATAATCGTGGAGGTTTCTGTTATTAGAGGCGAGAGCTTCAATTAGCGTGTTAGTATCTTCATTACCTGAAATTAATGTGAAGGTTTGAAGAAGCAAGAATTACAGGTGAAATATTATAAAGTGACAAAAGGACGGGACAGATGTGGAGCTTAATGGAATATTTTCTTTATAGATTCCCCCTGATTCAAATAATCCCTATGCTTAGCCTCCGACGAAGACAGTACAATGTTGGGGAAGAACCCTCGCGGGGTAAACAGCTTAGAGGTTATTCTTACGTTTATTAGTTTCCATGTGCCAAGTGCGAGTTTTTTAACGTTCTCGATAGCGTTATAGTTAAACTCAAAGTTGTATGGAGTTGCAACGTTTGCCTACGTTTACCGCTAGGGGCGCTGTTCCGACTCTAAAACCACTCAAAACCCAATAGGCGAACCGTGTCTCGATTTGTCCAATTATTTCATGTCAACAACATTGAACTATATACATATATTTCTATTACCTATACCGACAGATCGATCGTAAGATCGAAAATGCCTCAATCGTGTCATCTACAAAATGAAAGATGATGATAATGCATTTATATATAGTACACATTGCTTTTACGGATATTACGAATGATTACGGATATTATAAATTGACAACGACAATAACATTGCTATTCTCACAAGTATTGATGCCAATGTTTGATGAATTCGTGCGATAAACGAACAAGCAACACTCAGTTTCAAACTACCCTCATTTACAACATTCAATGCCTTCACAATTCGCGTTAACATTACGTCAATTTTGGAACACGTCCAGACACCAGTTGCGCTAGTGTCAATCCCAACAAAACCCCGCAACATTAGGCAATCTAATTAACGCCCCCAATAGTTCCACTATTAACAGTCCCCCGGTGCGAAGGATCACATCGTCTGTATAAAAATCAAGCCACAAGCAAAACCCTCAAACCAACAATCATGATCGTAGTCCTTACAACCCTTCACTTGGTGCATTTGTACAAATAACCAGACTATGGAGCCACAGGAAAGTCAACCTTACATTATAAAGGCTTACGTTGAAAATAAGGTTGATTTCAAATAGCAAACGCACGGATACGACAAACGAGGACCATATCACAGTTCACCGACTCACCCCTGCCGGCCACCCGCTGCACGACAGCGTGCTGAGTCCCCCGGACAACGACCTGTCGGGGGACCGGTGACGTCATCGACGACGTCACAGTCGACGCGGTCGAGTCCAGAAATACTTCGTCGTCGGACAGGAGATTCGGATCGCGGGTCCGGTCTATAGGTTTACACGCCGATGCACATGATAATAATCTACCACTCATAACACTTAAGATATATGGGTTTATGGGTCTTGGTCTTATATTGTGAGTCCTCACAGCTCTTAGGCGGCCAATCGTAAAATTTCAAAGCATACTTTTTTCTAGTTAGACATGTCACGTTCATAACATTTATAGGTATCAAACTTTATGCGCCATTCCAAAGAAAGTTATCGAAAGAAAAAAATATCACCGGCTGCGTCTCATCTGAGAAGTACAAAGAGCCAAAAGCATCCATGAAAATCCTCTCTCAGTCAAGTAATGTTGCAGAAACAATCTTATCCAAGTCCTTGAAAAACCGAAGAGGGTCGTTGTTATTGCCTTCTTGTTATGGGGAGGAGGCCAAACCTCATCCGAGCTGTCCACGTCTAGGGGGCGCGCGGCATTTATGGGACTTGACAGTCTGCAGATGTTGGCAGCAGAATGCGGACCCAAGGCTGTTTTTTGGGCTCTACCCACTAAACACCAAGAGTCTCATTCTTGGAATGGATATCTTTAGGAAGACGGATTTTTAGGACATAATTGAGCCAGTGCTTGACTTCCGATCACATTTGAAGAAGGACATACCGCTGGTGAAAGGAGAACACTCAGGGGATCACGTCTCATAACCGACAGGTACGTGAACAAAAACGCAAAGGTCCAAGGAACATATATACATTCAGTTCTCATAAAAACATTGACCAGATCATCCCAGGACGTTCCTAATAGTATTTTTGGGTTCTAAGGTCTCACTTTTAACAGTACAACGGCTGCCACATCCTTCAAACCGAAACGCGTAACTGCTTCACGGCAGAAATAGGCACGACAATGGTACCTGCCCGTACGGACTCACAAGACCTCCTACCACCAGTAAAATTTCCTCTCACTCTCGCTCTTCTATCACACTCACCTTCGGCCGGATGCGCGTACGACCTCACCACGACCTGACGCTGCGGCGGTCCTACTGGAACACGCGACCCACTGTCGTACGGTACGTTCGACTCCCGTGTCGGGACTTAAAATACCATTAACATATCGAACGGTGAAAGGCTGTTTGGTGTAACCGACATTTCGCTTTGTAATTTTAAAAGTCCGTTTTATTTGGTATCAGCATCGACAGTTCGATGTTTCTAATTGAACTTCAATTAAGTTTACCCCATTCAAATAGCTGAAGAAGTTTTTTTGTTATAAATAATAACTTTGAGTGGTTCTCCTGTAAAGTTGCAAAAATGTCGCTTACACAGCCTTTCTACCCTCGATATATGACACTTCGCTCAATCATTTCTTTTTGTTCTATCAAAATAAATTACCGCTTCGTAAAGCCGATACGAGCTTCAGATATTATACGTTTTGAATGAAGACGTATTCAGAACAAACTAGTTATAAAAGGATTCAATGTATAACAAATTTTTCCGAAAAGTTCATTGACCTGACAGGGCCTTGTTCCCTTGAAATTAAAAAAAAAATTAAAATCCAAAAATCACATTCTAATTATTATACTTTCAAATCGTAAGAATAACCACCCCTTTCATCGGATTCACCGTCAAACTTTTCTAATCTACCCTCCCTCAATACCTCTTAAGTAATCCTTCAACCAGATAATTAGTTTTTGAAATAATATGAGAAAAAGTTAAAAGAAATTAGTACATGCTTCAGGCCATATAAAGCTTAAAATCAAACGAAAGTCTTAGACGAAGCAGTTAGTGGATCACGTGCCAGTGACGTAGTGGTAGTCCACGAATCGATCACAAAGCAAAATCGACTCTAAGCCTTTTAAAATACGATTGAGAATTCTATAAGCACGATGTGCCACTATTATATATATTCTTCTTAATAGCAAAGGCTATGAGACTTCAACAGAAAAATGATAATGTAAAATTTTATTTCATAACATCTAAAATATTGATTTTATCAAGTGAACTAATCTCGACTGAACCACCACTAAGCCGCTATCATTTAATTTTATTTTATTCAATAATGACACAAGTACAATTGGAAAAACCATCAAACTATACTTAGGTTGATATTTTGCTGATCACGTTTGACAGCTGTCAATTTTGACATGTGTCATTTTTGAAGGATAAACAATAATAGGGTTACGTGTAAGAATTCGTCGAATACTGACCTCTAGTACTGTCGACATGGGCTCTCTCCGCGTTCAAGAAATCAGTTGTATCAACTATAATAGAATACAGGGAGACATAATGAAAACATGCAAGAGAAATAGCTATCTCGCTCTCTCGGATATCTTGCGAGCGAGAGGCGAACAAAGGCTACGTCATTTCGTCTTTTCGCATTAAAAGTGTACAATTTCCAAAAATATTCGAAATTGAGTTAATATCGAACCAGTATTTTTCTCATAAATTCTGTCAAAAGAGCGTAGTTTAGTTTTAGTTATTTTTTTTTTGTTTATCTCTGTTTTGACTACTATTAACAAAATTATCACATTAATTTTATCTTACTTTAAAAGACAGATAATGCAACTGGTAAAAAATAAAAAATAAATGTTGCAAAGATGATTATTAATATTTAAAATATCACATGCTAAACCGTTAAAACACTCTCCTGTAAAATTAGTAAGTTTTGAGATTATACAGTTTTAATGCGAGAATACGATTTGTGACTTCATTCATTACATTCATAATATTAAAAAGGTATAATAATAAATTTAAGCGTGAACAAAAAAGTGTGTAGAAAAATATATCTAATATCAGTGAACATTCAATATAAATCAAACAATTATTTTTAAAAAAAACCTAAAAAATGTCAGTCTATACTTTTACTATTAAATAATAAAAAAATTAAAAGTATCACTTACCATCGCTCAGGACCACTTCTGGTTGGCTTCGGACCGGCGCTTGCTTGGTCTCTATTCTCAAAACTCGGTGTTCTTAATGACATTTGAAAACAAAAAAAAAACATTAACATCTTTATCAAAATTAAAAAAAAAAAAAAACAAATGTCACATTTCACAGTTGTCAAATATGAAAATATTAAACTTAAGAATTGGCTGTATGGCTTAGTTCCATTGCCTTTCTCTTCGAGAAAAACCCTACTACTACTTTCAAAGCCCGGATGTAGCTTCTCGGGATCCCCCAAAAAGTCCACTGAAAAAGTCTCAGTAAATGACCACCATTTCACTGAGATCATATTTCATCCCATATCATCTCATTTCATTTCATGCCCATTTATTAATATTCCAAATTAATCAATTTTATTTCATTTCACTTCATACTATCATTTTTCATATATTTTGTAACGGAGACCGCTTCCGAAAACGAAGACAGACAATAGTACTAATGACACCTTTGATGATGGGACGAAAAACACATCGAACCTGATTTAAAAAAAAATCATGTTTTTAAAACGTCCATCCATGTTAGTACAGCTAAATGAAACGATAGTTTCATAAAAAAAAACATTACTTTACTAAATAAATAAATAAACCAGCAATGAAACACAAAATAAAAAACAGCTGATGTTCGGGTCAACGAACGCGCGGACGCGGCGCTGATAGCGCGCTCCTTAAAATTTACAACTTTGTAGGTACAAAATTTTCGTTTTCGGAAGCGATCTCCTAACACCCAGTATATAAAAAATTAGGATGTATGGTACGATTGACCTTTGCCTTTCCAGTTGCAAAAATACAACTACTACTAAACGAGGATCAAACTTCATCTGACAGGGGCATGGCGGTACGGTATGTTTTTTTTTTTATTGCCTTAAGTACCGCGGGCCTGAGTGGGGAGTGGGGGGGACGCGGCGCTGAATGGGGGGGGGTGTTGATGGGGGGTTGGGGGACCTACCGTCGCGCGACTCCTCTTCGGTCTCGGACGGGGCGCTGGCCGGTGACGTCATCTGCGCCGCGCTGATCGCCTCCGATTCGGACAAGTCAGTGTCGTCTGTCGAATTGGATACAAGTGTAAGAGTTAGCCGTTAGATTTTAGTGCTGTTGTCCGTGGACATAATTATATACAATTCATTATATACATTCCAGCTCATGTTGTGACCAGATCGCAAACCATAATTACAAAATTGACAAGCTAGTGAAATATTTTTTTTGCATATGCGGACGAGCTCACGACCCACCTGATGTTAAGTAGTTACCGGAGATCATAAGACATCTACAACGTAAAAGCCACCACCTACCTTGAGATATAAGTTCTAAGGTCTCAGTATAGTTACAACGGCTGCCCCGCCCTTCAAACCGAAACGCATTACTGCTTCACGGCAGAAATAGGCAGGGCGGTGGTACCTACCCGTGCGGACTAACAAGACGTCCTACCACCAGTAAAATTTTCTGTTGTTGTCCGTGGACATAAAGTAATTAGATACAATTTTACATTGCAGCTCATTTAGTCACCAGATCGAAGACCACAATTAGAATATTTGCCGGGCACTATGAGATCATTTTGACTGGTGGACGAGCTCCCATGTAGTGCCAAGTGATTGGCAGAGCCCATGGACATCAACAACGCCACATTGAGACATGAATTCCCACTGTCAGAAGTACAGTACAAGCCGTACGTCCCCGCGGAGTCTCAGCGGGGGGTTGGGGGGGGCGGCTCACATTCGTTCCCGCGCCGCTTGCGCTCGACGTCGCGCCGGTACTCGTCGATCTCGTTGTCGGTGATATGGTCGAAGGGGTTCCGGGCGTAGGGCGCGCTGTACACGGCCGCGTTGTGCTGGTAGCCGCGCTGGATGATGCCCTTCGAGGCCGCTCCCATCAGCACCTGACGGACGCGGCGGTTTTATCGGCCCTTTTTGCATGTAACGGAATCTTAGAACGTAATTGTTTCTGACTTCGAGAAGTCCGATCAATTAAGACTATCCACGAACGCATAGAGGATCGATGATAAATAAATAAATAAAAATACAAAAAAAAAGCCTTTTCTATACTTATACTTAATATTATAAAGAGGAAAGGAATAGGCTCCGAAACTACTGATCCGATTTGAAAAATTCTTTCACTGTTTGGAAGCTACACTATTCCCGAGTGATATAGGCTATAATCTTTTTTGAAAAAAGTTAGGGAGCCTTACTAAAACATCAATAATGTAACCCAAGATGTAAAAAAATTACATAAAATATTCTTTACATGCGTGCCCTGAGAAAACTATTGATGATAGAATAAAATAATGTACTACGACTTTGTAGAACACATTATTATTTACAAAACGTGTCGCGACAGCATATGTCTAACTATTATAGTTATGCCGCAATAAGTGTTCTTTAATTTAAAAAAAATAAAACAACGTCAAATATCGTTGAAATTTTTGTTAAAGACCCGAGCGGAGCCGGAGCAGGCCTCTAGTAATAAATAAAAGTGACTTATAAAAACAAATTAAATCAATCTATGCTATTAATTAACTAATAAATATGTTTGTTGAATAATATTAGGTACTATTTCCCACTTGCAAGAACCCCTCCTCGGGTTAAGGCCTCATTCAATGATAGCTAATCTTCTTTAGATTTTTTACTTAATTTTAACCCAATGTTTAGTTTGTAGTTGCTACTTTTTACGAGGATCGATGACAATACAATAATGCTATAGCTTGTCAGTGTCCGTGGAACTTTTTTTTTTCTGGCTGTGTGCCTAACCTCATGCTAGGCTTCCACGCCTAGGGGGCACGCGCGATATATGTAGGACTTGACGGTGCAGACCGCGGGCTCAAGGATATGTCATATATTCAGTGTCCATGGACCCGACACACCAGTAGCAGTGATTGTATTTTTTTAAATTGACTTATGGGTTTTAGGGTCTCAGCATAGTTACAACCGAACCGAACAACAACTTCAAACCGAAACGCATCACTGCTTTACAGCAGAAATAGGCAGGGAAGTGGTACCTACCCGTGCAGACTCTCAGCTCGGACTCGGAGCTCACAAGAGGTCCTACCACCAGTAATGTATTGCAAGTAAGAGTAACCATTGAACAAGACGACGACATCACATCATCCAAGTAAAATCATCCGGTGGCTCAGCCCTAGGGATAGCGAGAGCATCTCACCACATGGTCCCCCGTGTGGGTGTTCACGGCGTCCTCGCCGACCATCTTGCTGGCTTCGTCCCAGGTCACCCCCTCGAGGATGTGGGACTGGGGACCGGCGCTTATCTTGTCCGCGCGGCGATTCTCTTTGATCTGAACACGCAAATTAATAGTTAAAAACCGGTAAATAGCATTTAAGTAGACTTACAGGCGAATCTCGCTCTATCATTTGATGCGGCGAAATTCAATGCGCTTTGTTAATTATACCTTTAAACGAGCAATTTTTGTATATATTTATATATATAATCTGAATCTCGGAAACGGCTCCAACGATTTTCATAAAATTTAGTATACAGGGGATTTCGGGGGCGATAAATCGATCTAGCTACGATTTCTTTTCAGAAAATGTTGTTTTATTCGTGTTTTCAATAAACAATTCTTCCCGACATCTATTGACGAATAATAATACTATTTTTCTTAATTGAGGGCAACTAGCCGCTTTAAAGACACAACAAGATGGCGTTATCAATAAATAAAAAAACCGGTCGATCATCTAGTGTTAATTTCATTGATGATCGACTTCGTATGTTTTTGATATCTCTGTTCGTATTGTTCTTTTTGTTGTTTGTAATTGAATCATGTGGTGAGCGAAACTCGCCTCTCAAGTGCAAAAGGTTAAAAGGTTCACAGAGGACATTCGAAACGACAGAGCCAATGGTCCGCACGTAGTTGGAATAGCTCCTTAAGCCACCAACGATTAGGTAGGGATAATAATTGAGAGAAATGCCTAGGTCTGTCTTAGCCGTCCCGCTGGGGGGGTACGTGCGAGGCGTATCAGACCTCGTTTCGCAGTTGACCATGAGAACCATGACACACCAGCTACGATCAGAACTCCCTTATTGACTCCTCTCTCAGTACAGACATAAGACATGAAGTGAAGATAATATACTAAATTTTCTATTGCTCTTTAAGAGACACAAATCATTAGGATCTTTGAAATCTTTTACTAAGGGCGTTGGAATGTCCATGTTAAGCCCATGGACATTAAATCTAAAAAAAAAAACAAGTGAAACGCACTATTTCATTAAAGTTTCCGACAGTGATATTAGACACCGACATTGTCAGTGTCGAATTCAAAAAAAAAAGAAGGAAATTCGCTCACCTGTTGTTGAAGCTTCTTAAATTCCTTTGGGTTCGTATTTTTCGGTACGAATTGCAATGTATCGATTTTAACGGGCGTACTCGATTGAGCCGAGCCATCTTGGATCCACTACACGGAGTAAGGTGACGACGCGTCACACGGCGGGACGGGAGGGGACAGAAAAAACATAGATTAGTTAAAAATGTTGCCAGCCCAGTGAAGCTAAGGTGAGTGCGTTCGAGTTTTAGAAGCGTGAATTAGTAGGTTTTTTTTTTAGTGAATTTTTTTTTCGCTCTGGCCTCATCGAGGGTGTACAGTGGGGACGCGTTAACGAAATTGAAAACAAAAATAACAAAAAAAATCACGTTCAATACTAATTATAATTCTGAAGCATTTTAAAGGCATGCAACATTTTTTTTTAATGATAAAAAAAGGGTGATGTGGCAACATTTTTAAATAATCTATTTTTTTTCTCGTTCCTACACTGTACATTCTCGATGTTCATATATTTATTTATATATATGTAGACCAGGGTATGAGTGAAATGCTTTTGACGTTAGAGCACCATGAAATTTCCCAGACTAATATTTCGCCTTCCGAAAATACATTCTCCAGTACTGTATTGCTACAATACAAAATCATAGTTAATTAGCTTCTGAATCACTCGCAACATTATTTTTACAGAATCATACTATTTAATGTGAAATTTTGTTGTTTATATTATTTTTCAACTTTTTATTATTATTACGTATCAAGTGCGGAGCGTCGGAAAATCGACTATTTGCACGGTCTGATTGTGTGTATTAGGTATCGACCTGTACGCAGGTGACTTAGTGCGCGCACGTATAAAGTTTTTAATTTTACTGTAACTGCAAAAGTGAGACCTTAGAACTCGTGTCTCGAAGTGTTTGGCGGCATTCACGTTGTAGATGTCTATGAGCTCCGATAGCCACTTAACACTCAGTGGGCCGTGAGCTCCTCCACCTATCTAACCAATAACAAAACAAAAACGGAATACTTCAACATACAATGGCAGCTTTGAACTGAAATATCTTATTTAAAATCAATTTGAAAAGGAAGTATTTGTAAAAACGCCCGACCCGAATCAAAACACTATTGAACATTTCATTTGGGATTTTAAGCATTGCGGTAAATGGAACTATTAATTAGCTGGGAGCGGAATGTCTTTTGGAGTCCCCACGGATAGTTACCACCACCACCCTGCCTATTTCTTCCTGAAGCAGCAATGTGGTCCAGTTCGAAGGGTGGGGCAGCCGTTGTATCACCAAACTCATACTTGGGTGTCGGAATTTACATTCTTGATGTCTATCGTCTCCGGCTACCACCCAACACCAGCTCGTCCAGTAAAAAAAAAACTAGGGACTTTTTGGGACTGGTTGCACTGTGATTCTGAAGCGTCGATTTATTGGGTTTCTCCCCATTAACATGTCTGACGATTTTGGAAGACGAACGCATATGCTGCGTCTCAACCAATAACCTCATCGAATTTGAGGTCGACGCGTTAATTTCAACGAGAACTATGCACAGGGTGTGTTTTTTTCAGTTAATGACTGTTATTTTTTTGTTTATCATTATAGAAATACAGTACATTTTAATGTTAGAATTATTACGAAGAAGTATTAGAGCTCGGATGCGATCTTGTAATATGTGCTTTTAAGCGGAAAACTGTCGTGATTGACAGCTTTAAGCTTCAAATTCGTTTCTGACTATCATTACCTACTATTTTTGTTAAGTTTTATAAATTAGTTAGCAGTTAAAAAAATAAATCGTGATATCTACGTTCTTTGGTAACCGCTTCCCATCGGATGTGACGTAAGAATGCCTAAAGAGCCACATAGCAGCGCTCGGAGATCGCGTGAAAGACAGACACTAAAATTTGCTTTGGCACTAGTAAACAATTGTGACGTCATAAGAAGATAAGATAAGATAAGCACCGATATTCGTTTCTCGATATACTACACTCCCCCTTTAAACGCAATTTGCTTTGACCACTTCGACACCACACAAAAAAACCAATAACCACGAATAATAAAAAAATCTGACACTAAATCGAAATAGAAAAATTACAAGACCGCATCTTCGAAAAAAAAAAAAAAAAATTACATGTAATAGATAAAAAAAAAAACTACTCATTATAATATTACCTCTTCGTTGTTAACGTCCACCCACTGAAAAACATTATTGTATTAGTTACACGCGCACACACACACACACACAAACGGACAAAAAAATTTTTTATATATATAAACAAAAAAAAAAAAACGTCAATAGCATTTCACCCGGCGGCGAGTGAAAGAGTTAAAACATTTTTCGTCATTACATTTTATTTATAATCTCACAAACAAACAAGCCGTATTATTACATATCGATAATAAATATATTTGGAGAAAGAAAAAAAAAGCACGAATTTATTACGTCATAGTGAGCGAGTACAGTGGACTGCAAAAGTGCATGGATGGTACAGTCATAACAAAAACACGTTTGAATCTACATACAATCAGCGCCATCTGTTATTAGCAGAGCATTACTACAATATGTTAGCCCTTCGAGCAAGCGATTGTATGTGTTAGCCCTTCGAGCGAGAACCGTCCCATAGTCACAAGTCAATGAGTTTCTCGCCGGGTCCTCTCAGTGGGTCGCGATTCCGATCCGGTGGTAGATTCAGCGCAGAACTGCTCTTGCTAGTGTTAGCAAACCCTCTCAGGTTGAGCCCGTGAGCTCACCTACCCATTCAAGGCTAACTGGAATAGCCTCTTAGGCTATCAGCGAATAGGTAGGAAAAAAAGCGAACCGTCGATAGATCGACTCTGTATTATTGCGTGTAAATTGCGGAGCGTCGGAATACCGACTATTGCCCAGTTCCATTACAAGTTATAGGTTACACTTTTTAATAAGTTAGTAACATTTACAAATAATCATTTAAAATTATTTTGCCGTTTATTTAGCCTTGATTTTCGTACATATTTTTTTTTAAAGTTTTTATGACGTACTTTTTTTTTTTTCAAAGCAATCCTTTAGCAATTTCTGAAAGATATTTGAAAATAAGCTCAGCACTGAAAGGGTTAATGTAAACGGTACATACCCATATTGCATTATTTATATGAGATATAAACCATCCATTTGAAGGGTACTATTTGATCATACTTCATTTAAGCTGAAGTTCTTTTCTTACAAAATTCGTGCTTTTTTTGTTTTTATTTATTTATTTATTTATTTAAACCGCTAATTAGACAAAACAGCGTAAGCCAATAATAAAATCATTAACTAGATTAATAATTAATAATAATCTTTTTGTAATAATACATAATATAATAAATTTTTAATGCGATTCCAATATTTAAATATTCCTTAATCAATATAATATTAGTTTCGTTGATATTAAAAATAAATTTAAAAAAAACCAAGCCTTTTTATCTAATATTCATAATAATAATAATATGTGTGCTAATTTGTGTTTTCTTAGCCACCCCGAGGACGGGACCAATATATATATGTCTGTCTCTTTCTTTCAAAGGAAATTTACAACAATTTGCATTATTGACAATTGATAAATTATTATGCAATTATCATCAAAAATGTTATGCACACATTAATATAGATTTATTTTATTATTATTATTTTTTCTTTTTATTTGCGGGTAGTTCGTCGCCGCCTGTAAAACGCGGTACATTGCGCGTCGCGGTCGCGTGCGGTGGTCATGTCGGTTTTGCTCGGTGCGATTTGTAAGCTCTTCACCATTTTACTGATTTACTTCATCTTTTGTTTTGTAACTATCAAATCTATCTGAACGTGAATAAATCTCATTGCTAAAGATTAGTTCACTTAATAACATCCCTTTTTGGGGGGTCGGTTTTTGTTCTCTTAACAATAATTCACGTCTGTGACCTTAAGATACATATGGAGGGTTGAAAAGTTAAGCGATATTATTGCAACATTACAGGATATCCATTTAAAGTTCAAACTTTTGGAAGAAATATCATAACAAAGAACTTCTTTAGCTATTTGTATGAAGTAAACTTAATTGAAGTTCAATTAAACACATCGAACTGTTGATGCTGATACCAAACACAACGGATCTTTAATTGCAAAGGTAAATGATTAATTTAAAATTGTTATTTTTAAAGCACACATGTGTTTGGGGGAAAATAACAATGTTAAATTTGAGGACAAAAAAAAAATATATTAACCTCATTGTTATTTGAGACATCATAATATAAGCGCGCATACCCAAGCCCTAATTTGAGGTCGCTTTATCAATAATAATGCAATAAAAATATTTATGCAAATTAACACAGGATCTATCAAGTTATTATACTTATTTATACCAACATCAGTCATTTTGACTGGTGCGGTAAATCTGGTGTTAATAAATCCGTAAATAAATGTATTATTGATCTTATAATTACAAAAAAAGGTTAGTAAAAAAAACATGGAATGTCCTAAAATACAGTACTTTTCGTGGCCACACTAACATTAGGGTTGTCGATTCGATGAAACTTTAGAGAATCGATTTTTTTCGGTCTCTGTAATTGAAGTATGCCGTTGATGGATTTATCAAACACATTACAATCGATGCGCTGTATTAAAACTATATATTTAAATACAAAAAAGTGTCATTTAAATGCCATTAACACAAAACGTAAAATTGTACAATATAATAATAATAAAAAAAAAAATACATTAAAAATATTAAAAGCGACAACCCTACAATTAAAAAGTACTGTATCCATAAAACTCTGTTACACTTAATTCTCAACGTATAAAATAAACTATATATTTGTGTTCTTAATTTAAACAAAGACAATAATTTGTTGGTATACAGTCGAGTGAATCATACAGACAACAAATTTGCCCGTGAAATTTTAAACTATTTTTCAAAGTGTCAAAGTGTCATTAACATTATCATTAATATAACGTGAAACACTATGCATTGATTAATAGGTTATCAAGAATCAAAAGACTGATCCGGGGACTTTTTGGTGACGGGTGAAGTTGTATGATTTGTTTCACTTCGTCTATTTAGTCTGTTTGTTCAGTATTAAATGTGTGATAGCGGTGGTTTATTAACTGTTTAGTGTCAGCTGTGAAAGTGCACAAATGTGGGAAAATGATACAAAGTCGCTGGGACTGTCGCTGTAACTTCTCGGGATTCTCCAAAAAGTTCACTGCAAAAATCTCATTAAATGACCGGCAGTTTACTAGATTATATTTCACTCCATATTATCATTTTTCATAAAATCTCTATATAAAAATGAATTGCTGTTCGTTAGTCTCGCTAAAACTCGAGAGCGGCTGGACCGATTTGGCTAATTTTGGTCTTGAATTATTTGTGAAAGTCCAGAGAATGTTTAAATGGTAGATAAGTATGAAAATGCTCGGAATTAAATAAAAATAACAATTTTGTTTTTCCTTTGATGTGTCCCCTGTCGGACCGATTCCTTTTGTTTTAAGTTTATTTTATACAAAAGTTAATGTATTTTATTTATCGGCTGAGGCACTACGAAGTCTGCCGGGTCAGCTAGTTAAGAATATAAATTAAAATAAGACATGACCTACAGGTCTTAGTAACCAGGACATAAAATTTCTTAAAAAAAAAACCTGATCCACATTTTGACACCCAAAGTTTGCAAGCGGACAAAGTTGTTGTCTAACTCAACAGTATTACCAACGAAGCATTTTAACAGGAGCTTATTATTCGGCTTCAACCCTCAGATATTCTACCTTAGTGATCTTCTTGGGGTCGCTGGTGCCAGTCTCCAGAACCTCGACCTTCTGGTAGACGTTCGGAGAGTTGAGCCAGCGGGTTCGCTCACCGGTCTTCCCCTGACCTTTCTTCCACAACCTGAGGAAGGGCGCGGGTTTAGTGTGGTGCTGCAGAGGACCGAGCCTTTTTTTTATTGCTACAATGGGTGGACGAGCTCACAGCCCACCTGGTGTTAAGTGGTTACTGGAGCCCATTGGGATACGAGTTCTACGGTCTCAGTATAGTTACAACGGCTGTCCCGCCCTTCAAACCGAAACGCATTACTGCTTCGCGGCAGAAATAGGCAAAGCGGTGGTACCTACCCGCGCGCACTCACAAGAGGTCCTACCACCAGTAAGATGCTTGCATCAGGGCAGCGCTCACTCACCCTTGTTTGTACAGCTCCTCCTCTTCGAGCAGATAGCCGAGGGACGACACGGCTGGTGGAACTTCCACGTCATTCTTGGGTCTCGGCACGTCGTTCTGTGGAGCACAGAGTTAACTTGATATTAGATCTGACAAATTATATATTTATATATGTATATAAAAAATTGAAATTCAACTAAAAAAATTAAAAATAAATAATAGTTTAAAAAAAACTAAAAAACACACTTAATATAAAATTCAACAAAAAAATTAAAAAAAAAAATTGATAAATTTAAATTGAAAATAGCGTAAAAATATATATGTATATTTTATAGTAAAAAAAGCGTGGGTGCTTTTTTTTAAAGATATTATTGAAATAATAATTCTTCTGCTCATATCTGTCAGAAAAATATAAGTAATAACACCACGCTTTTTTTACAATAAAATATATATTTTTTACAGTATTTTCAATTTAAATTTATATATTTTTTTTTCTATTTTTTAGTTGAATTTCAATTTATTCATTTTTTTTTTAAATATTTAATTGTCATCAGTCCTCGATAAATCTACAAAGTTTGAATGAAATCTGGGCGTTTAGAGTGGGTCAAAATCGCCTCTAAAGGAGTCAGTTACAAACAAACAAACATACATACAAGTGAAGCTAATATAAAGCGTGTAAAAATGAATTTCTGTTCGTTAGTCTCGCTAAAACTCGAGAACGGCTGGACCGATTTGGCTAATTTTGGTCTAGCATTATTTGTGGAAGGTTTAAAAGGTAGATAAATATGAAAATGCTCGGAATTCAATAAAAATAACAATTTTGTTTTTCCTTTGATGTCCCCCACGTCGGACGGATTCCTTTTGTTTGTTTTAAGTTTATTTTATACAAAAGTTTAGGTCTTTTATTTGTCGATTGAGGCACTACGAAGTCTGTCGGGTCAGTTAGTTGTGAATAAAAATTTTGAAGTGAAACTTCGTTGCGTTCTCTTGAGGGTAGTTTTTTGAGGGATGAAACGCAATAATAATAACTAGTGGTGGCCCGGTTTGACTATAATAATAATTATTGATTTAAATTATAAGTTTCAACATTATTATGGATCTATTGTCAAAGACTTTACTTCTATAATCACAGATTTCGCCAAGACTACACTATAAACAAATAATATTAAAACAATTTTGCAGACTAGCTTCGCCCCGCGGCGTCACCCGCGGCACGACAATAACCGCGGGTAACATCGCGGGACTTAGCTATCTTAGGACTTAGCAATTGTAAAATATCATGATTCCGAAGCGAAGCGAGGGCGGGTCGCTAGTACATAATAATAATCGACTGACTCAATGTTATAGTAATTAGCGGCCCGACTATAGGGTCGAGGGTCGTGGGTTCGATTTTCGCGCCGGGCAAACATTCGTGAGATGAACGTTTTCTTTGCCCTTTATCTGGACGTTTATTATCTATATATGTATATATTTAAACGTACATAAGTATGTATTAGTTAGTCTCTGGTAGCCAGGGAATCCCAATTTGGGACCGAATGACCGTGCGTCAGTATTAAGTATAGATGAGGGAGGCAGCGGCCGCGTGGTGCGCTCACCTTGATGAGGGGATGCCTGTAGATGTAGCCGGTCCGGAAGCCGGCGTTGTCCAGCATCCGCATCAGAGCCTCGAACTCCTCGCCGCCCACGCGCCACTTGCTCGCGTCGGCGGGCGGCTTGCGGGACGCCTCGTACATCTGACGCATACGAACCGGCAAGATGCAGATACATGGCCAAGAGCAGCAAGGGTTAATTGTTTAGGAGAGTCATCAGAGTCATTGGAGATGGTGTCACCGCTGGCCTAACCTTCAGACTGGAAGGTGTTATGGCTTTAGACAGGACATAGGACACACACATCTCGATTTCGTGGCTGATGATTTTCCTCCCACGATGTCATTTCTTCAGCGAGTAAGTAAACCAGGTTTTTTTTATTGCTTATATAGGTGGACGAGCTCACAGCCCATCTTGAGATATAAGTTCTAAGATCTCAGTGTAATTACAACGGCTGCCCTCTACCCTTCAAACCAAAACGCATTACTGCTTCACGGCAGAAATAGACAGGTTGGTGTTACCCACCCGTGCGGACTCACAAGACGTCCTACCATTAGGTGGACGCGTTAATACTTAGAACAGTAGGGGCGAGGGGGATTGGGGGGGAGGGGGCTGGGCTGTACGTACCTGTCTCTGCGTTTCGTCGTCTAGCAGGATGAGGTCATCCAGCGGCGTGGCTGCTAACTTCAGTTGCGCGTCGGTAGCGGCAGTGAGCAGACGCGCGTGCAGGAAGGCCTCCTCCAGCGTGGCACCGCAGCACAGCGCTCCAGCCCCGCTCAGCACCACGACCTTGGCGTGCGGGCCCAGCGCGCGGACCAGCTTGTCGCGCTCAGCGTTGTCCAGCACGCCGTAGGGTAGAGTGTGGTACGCGACCTCGCCGAGGAGGGCCGCCTCCTGGCATAGGGGCAGGACGCCGCGCCGCGTGGCGGACACGGCGAGAGCGGAGGGCGCGCGCACGTGCACCACGCAGCGCAGGTCCGGACGGGCCGCGTGCACGGACGCGTGCACGGAGAAACCTGACGGACCAGGGTTGCTTTTTTTTCTTTTTTTCCTACCTAAGCTGATAGCCTATTTCATCTTAACCTTAACTAGTAGGTGAGTCCACGGGGCTCAAACCTGCCGACGTTGCTAACACTGGCCCTAACAAGAGCCGTGCTTCGCAGAATCTACCACCGGATCGGAAACGCGACCCACTGAGAAGATCCGGCGAGAAACTCAATGGGCTGTGTCTGTGGATTAATTTACTCGCCGAGCCCTTTGTTCGACGAGAACGATGACCGGTGCTTGAGGTACCTAAAGCACCGTTAGTGGATCGGGAGGATCAAATCTATCTTCATCTTCAAGTACTAGTCATGGATCTCGACTTTGCCAACACAATCGACCCTCAAACTTGCATCCCATCAGGTTCACTGCGAATCTAGAGTCACACGTCTAGTTACAGAACCATTACCTTCGACGTTGACCGGAAAGTTGGTGGTGCCCTGGTCCTGGACGACGCCTTGCATGTCCACTTTGACCAGGGACGAAGCGGTCACCTCGTGGGGCAGCAGACCGCGCGGCAACGTCAGCACCTGCTCCTCGGCCGTGTTCAGACGGGCCGTTATCTGCCCCGTCACTCCGGCTGTGGACAAATCGGTCTTACGTCACCGCACAGCTACCTATAGGTATCAAATATTATTTGTTACTAGCGACCCGCCCTCGCTTCGCTTCGGAAACATTAAATGTTATTATTGATAGCCGAGTCCCGAGATGTTACCCGCGGTTATTGTCGTACCGCGGGTGACACCGCGGGGCGAAGCTAGTCTAAAAAAAGTAGCCTAAGTTACTCCTTATACCATCAGCTACATATCAGTGAAAGTCCCATCAAAATCGGTCCAGCCATTCCAGAGATTTGCCGGAACAAACAGACAGACAGACAAAAATTGTTATTTTGGTGTATGTACCGTATATATATTCAATTGCATGTAGTAAAAAGTGGCTATTTCAATATTACAAACAGACACACCAATTTTATTTATATGTATAGATGTTAAATTAAAGCAAAGTATCCTTGACTCGTTAGCAAAGATTTCAGGATAATTTAAAGTGCAGAAGTCTGTGAATACTACGTTAAAAAATTTGGTCACATAAATAGATATTACTAGCTGACCCAGCAGACTTCGTAGTGCCTCAATCGATTAATAAAAGACCTAAACTTTTGTATAAAATAAACTTAAAACAAAAACAAGGAATCCGTCCTACGGGGGGACACATCAAACAAAATTGTTATTTTTATTTTATTCTGAGCATTTTCATATATATCTACCTTTTAAACCTTCTCTGGACTTCCACAAATAATTCAAGACCAAAATAACCCAAATCGGTCCAGCCGTTCTCGAGTTTTAGCGAGACTAACAAACATAAGTATAATTAATAAGCATAAGTAATAGCGTGTTTAGCGAACTTTTCATCCCTCGACGTATGAGACATAATGTGTGAAAGCTTCCAGATTGGCTTAAGGTCTTCTGTAAAGTTTCAAGATCAAAAAACGGTGGAGTCCTTAATCAATACCTATGATAAACAAACTCACTTGTTGTCCAACCAAACAAATCCACCAGCCGGTACACGGCGGCCAGCTTGCAGCGGAGTATCTTCTCCCCCTTCTCATAGCCTATGCCTTCGATACCTCGGATGTCGTTGATCGGCAGAACGCAGCTAGGACCCTGACAATGAAATTATATCAGTACACCGATTAATCCCACATAGGACTACGCCCAAATATATATATTACTTTTTTTTTCCCTACCTATGCTGATACCCTTGAGAGGCTATTTCAGCTTCACCTAATGTTTGTAGGTCGGGGCTCAACCGGAAAGTTGCTAACACTGACCCTAGCAAGAGCAGTGCTTCGCAGAATCTACCACCGGATATATTACTAGCGACCCGCCCTCGCTTCGCTTCGGAAACTGTCATTTATTATTGATTTCTCCACTATTTAATGGATGTTATTATACATATAAACCTTCCTCTTCAATCACTCTATCTATTAAAAAAAAACCGCATCAAAATCCGTTGCGTAGTTTTAAAGATTTAAGCATACAAAGGGACAGACAGATATAGGGACAGAGAAAGCGACTTTGTTTTATACTACCTATGTAGTGATTAATACGTGAAGCAAAAACTTTGTATCCCTTTTTACGAAAATTGCGCGGACGGAGGAGTATGAAATTTCCCATACTTATAGAGAATATAGAGAAGAAGTGCATTATGATATATATTTTTTTAAATTAAGCAAAAAATACATTAAATCATTTAAAAAAAACATTACACACACTACCGTGTATTTGACACACAACACGCATATTTTCTTATTGCTTAAAGTCAGTGATCAAATTGAGAATAGATTAAATATTGTTTGTCTTTATAATATTTTTATCTAAAGTGTAATCTTGACGATATCATTTTGGTGATTATAGTCTTTGGACAATAGAATCATAATAGTGTACAAACTTATGATTTCAATTAATTATAGTCGAATTTTGAATACCGTGGGACCACTAGTATGATATTAAAACCTGATAAGCTTCGGTTTAGGTTTTGTAAGTAGACCGCTAAGTCTTCAAACGAGGCTTGTGGAGAGTACTTAATGGTAGGTAGGCAGCAGATTGGCTCTGAGCCTGGCGTTACGGGTTTCCATGGACGACGGTAACCGCTCACCATCAGGTGGGCGCTAACAAGGCCAATAAAAAAACCGCAATGTACTCGCAAATCATTATTATCATATAAATCATATATATATATATATATAAATCATCATTAAATTAACGGTAGGCAGCGGCTTGGCTCTGCCCCTGGCATTGCTGAAGTCCATGGGCGACGGTAACCACTCACCATCAGGTGGGCCGTATGCTCGTCTGCCTACAAGGACAATAAAAAAAAATAAAAAAAAAATCAGATGACGCGTGGGATCAACGAACCGCGCTTTTACAAGGCGCTGTCTTCACCTACGAGACATGTCGGGATTGAACCAACCAAAAGCTCAATGTAGCTCATCGGATAGATAATTTGAAGAGTGACGCGAACATTGCATCATGCTATTAAAACTTCATATCTCAGTCTACAGGTCATGAGCTTGTTCACGCATCTTCTTCTTTCCTCCACCTTATCCCACTATGTGGGGCCGGCACGGCTAATTTTTCTCTTCCATTCTCTTCTATTAGCCGTCTCTCTCTCTCTCTCTCTCTCTCTCTCTCTCTCTCTCTCTCTTTGATCTCTCTCTCTCTCTCTACAGCAGCATAAAGATATGAACAACGCAACCATACCCTGAGGCTTCCGGTGTGCAGTCTCCCGCCGACCATCTCCTTGATCCTCTGCAGGAGCGGAGCGTCGCCGCCCTCGTGCATCTGCTGGTCGAGGACCCGTTCCAATTCTTCGCGGAACAGCTTCGAGGACATGAGAGCTTCGACGCGCTTCCGGCGTTCCATTTCGCGGACATCCTGTAATGAAAATATAAATAATAATTACAGGATGCCATTTTGTAATCACATCCACACATTACAACCTCTCAGACGCAGCCCACTGAGTTTCTCGCCGGATCTTCTCAATAGGTCGCGTTTACGATCCGGTGGTAGATTCTGCGAAGCAATACTCTTGCTACGGCCAGTATTAGCGACGTCCTGAAATTAGGAGCTCAGTTTTTTTTCCCCCACCTATTCTTGTAACCTCGAGGGGTTATTCTAGATTCACCGGAGCTGAGCCGCAGGTGAGCTCACTGCCCTCTAACCAGAGGACGCTGCCAACAGTAGCCCTGGTAAGAGCAGTGTTTCGCTGAATCTACCACCGGATCGGAAACGCGACCCACTGAAATGATACGGCGAGAAATTCTGTGGACAGTGTCTATGGGTTAATTTACTCGTCGAGCCTTTCGTCTCAAGCGAGGACGGTGATCGGTGCTTGAGATACCTAAAAACAGCGTTAATGGATCGGGAGGATCCGTAATGACGTGAACATAACACCATTTCGTATTTGTACCATCATACAACGGCACACTGATGGTAGTAATGCGATACCTCACGATGATACATCATCATAGCATCTACATGTGCCACGAACCAATCATATTTTCCGGTTTTTGAGGGTAATAAGACGGTTATTCCATTTCATTTTGACCTTGAGACTTCAATCACCTGGTGATGAACAGAGACTGTTGATGTAAATGTGAATGCTGGTGGCGTGGACGACTTTTTAGATCTTTTTTTTTTATTGCCTATTTAGGTGGACGAGCTCACAGCCCACCTGGTGTTAAGTGGTTACTGGAGCCCATAGACATCTATGACGTAAATGCGTAAGGTCTCAAGTATAGTTACAACGGCTGCCCCGCCCTTCAAACCGAAACGCATTACTGCTTCACGACAGAAATAGGCGGGGCGGTGGTACCTACCCACGCGGACTCACAAGAGGTCCTACCGCCAGTAATAAGTATCCTGATGGATCCAACCATAAGGCTCGTGATGTCTATAGCTGAGGGGAATGCAGCCTCAGTTTCCATGCTCCGTCGACCCTGTGCTCACGAAAGCTAATACTCACGGCGTCGATGTCGGCCGGACGCTGCTTCAAGCGCTCGTCTTCCTCCTCGGTGGACAGGGGCCCGGTGCCGTTCGGGATCGTCTCTGAGTCCGTCTCAGCCATTCCGACAGCTCGAGTCTATTGATCTGAAATTAATACGACGGTACTTTAATATAACTATATTCCATTGCATATCCCCCCCCCCTTCCCGCATGACCGTCACTTAAACAAAACTTTGGGAGCCTCTGTACCCGACCATCGAGCACAATCCGGCTACGCTTACATCACAAGAAATACACTTCACACAAGAGCTATTACCGTGCAACAAAGGTCGTCGTGGCCTAAAGGATAAGACGTCCGGTGCATTCGCGTGTAGCGATGCACCGGTGTTCGAATCCCGCAGGCGGGTACCAATTTTTCAAATAAAATACGCACTTAACAAATGTTCACCACGATTGTGTTCCACGGTGAAGGAATAACGTCGTGTAATAAAAATCTAATCCGCAAAAATTATAATTTGTGTAATTACTGGTAGTAGGACATCTTGTGAGTCCGCGCGTATAGGTACCACCGCCCTCCCTATTTCTGCCGTGAAGCAGTAATGCGTTTCGGTTTGAACGGTGGGCCAACCGTTATACTGATAATACTGACACTTAGAAGTCATATCTCGAGGTGGGTGGCGGCATTTACGTCTTAGGTGTCTATGGGCCCCGGTAACCACTTCAGACCAGGTGAACCGTAGAACGCCCACCCATCTAAGCAATAAGCGAAGGCCAAGTTAGGCAATCCAGACGCTTTAGTAACAGAATACGACATGATTAGTTCAGTGCGCCGCGTAGGGTACCGGTGACCTACACGACAGTCAAAGGGTTAAAATCGAATCAGTCTCACTGCAATCTGGTACTGCGGCTTGGCTTGGCTCTGCCCCTGGCATTGCTGACGTCCGTGAGCGACGGTGACCATTTACCATCAGGTGGACCGTAAGCTCGTCTGCCTAGAAAGGCAACAAAAAAAAGAATAAAAAAAATCGCACCCCGAGCGCCTTACTCTGTCCACCCTACATCTCTACATTGAAAACGCCTTCAATACACCACCGCCAGACTCCGAAACATATCGGGCATTGTTCTGGTCGCGAAATAGGTCGATAACCTTTATCGGCTCAATCGAAAGCTTGACCGATTAACTATTCAAACAACGAAATGAACTTTAGCTTAGTGCTTTAGCAAGCTCGTGTGTATTATCTAGCGAACGAGAGGATTGCACGTGACGACGGCTTGATCGAGTATAAGTGAGCCCGCACAAGTTTTTTTTATTGCTTGGATGGGTGGACGAGCTCACAGCCTATCTGCTGTGTGGTTACTGGAGCCCGTAGACATCTACAACTTAAATGCGCCACCCACCTTGAGATATAAGTTCTAAGATCTCAGTACAGTCACAACGGCTGCCCCACCCTTCAAACCGAAACGCATTACTGCTTCACGGCAGAAACAAGCAGGGCGGTGGTACCTACCCGCGCGGACTCACAAGAGGTCCTAACACCAGTTATTTTGTCTATTTAGTGTTTCTTCGGGTTTAAATGTGTAATAACGGCGGTTAATTAACTGTTTAATATCTGTGAAAGTGCACAAATGTTGGAAATGAAACAAAGCCGCTGGACGTAACTTCTCGGGATCCTCCAAAAAGTCCACTGAAAAAATCTTACTAAATGACCACCATTTTGCTGAGATTATATTTCATCCCATATCATCTCATTTCATTTCATTTAATTTAATTTCATCCCAGTTGATTAATGTCTCAAATTAATCATCTTCATTTCATTTCACTCCATAATATCATTTTTCATAAAAATATGAATATAAATTAAAATAAGACATGACTTAAGGTCTCGGTTACCAGGTCATAAAATCCCTTAAAAAAAAACCCTCGAACAATGACGTCATCTCAACAATAACAGAACATTGACACACCTAATAGTAGCCTCTGAGTCAGCCACAAGACGCTACGTAATGACGTTGATACGAATTCTTATGGCGACCGTTAGAGGTCATCGACATCGGTCAGCCATCTTAGTGAATTTACGAACTGAGAGAGAGTGAGAGAGAGAGAGTATTCTTTATTGTACGCCAGAAAAAAAAAACAATGCGAAACATTAAATACAAAAAAAATTAAGTACAATTGGCGATCTCTTCCAAGCAACCATCAGGTGAACAAGAATCATTTGGAACCGAATTACACAAAAACAAATACATAGTTACCTGTACAAAATTTTTTATTGGTTAGAAGAGTGGACGAACTCACAGCCCACCTGGTGTTAAGTGGTTACTGGAGCCCGTAGACATCTACAACGTAACTGCGCCACCCACCTTGAGATATAAGTTCTAAGGTCTCAAGTATAGTTAGTTATACTAGAGGTCCCGCAGTAGTCGAAATTCGACTATAATTAATTGGAATTGTAAGTTTGTACACTATTAAATATGATTGTATTTTATACTTCTATAATCACAAATTTCGCGAAGACTACACTATAAAAAAATATTAATAACGACAAACAATATTCAATCTAATCTCAATTTGACAACAGACGTCAAGAACAAAAGTTTGACAATAAATAGTATGCATGCGTGTGTGCGTCAAATACATGGTATATAGTGTGTGTAATGTTTTCTTTATCGATTTAATGTATCTTCAACGAATTATTTTTAAAAAAAATTAGCATTGTGCACTTCTTCTCTATATTCTCTATAAGTGTAGAAAATTTCATACTCCTCCGTCCGCGCAATTTTCGTAAAAAGGGATACAAAGTTTTTGCTTCACGTATTAATATATAGATTTAATTGAATCAATTAGTTCGGGTGTGATCGACTCGATTGATTATAGTCGAAGATTCGCGTTTCAAAACTGAACGAATGAAGGAACGAATCGTTTGCTCTCGTGACCTAGTTCGTTTTGAATCGTTGAATCGCGAAAGCATCATCAGATGATACCTTTACTGGTGGTAGGACCTTTACTGGCGGTAGGACCTCTTGTGAGTCCGCGCAGGTGGGTACCACCACCCCGCCTATTTATGCCGTGAAGCAGTAATGCCTTTCGGTTTGAAGGGTGGGGCAGCCGTTGTAACTATACTTGAGACCTTAGAACTTGTATCTCAAGGTGGGTGGCGCATTTACGTTGTGGATGTCTATGGGCTCCAGTAACCACTTAACACCAGGTGGGCTGTGAGCTCGTCCACCCATCTAAGCAATAAAAAAAAAGACGAGCGGTTTTTTTTTGCGTTTGACGAAGACAACAAACGTAAGATATAAAAGCGTTGTTTCTATCGATTTGAAACTTTGCTTAGTTATTTTACACACATTTACATATTTCACACATACATACATTGCTACATGCTTATTTTTACAATAAAATCATTTTTTCTTACACTATTTTTAATTCAAATTTATTGAAATTTATTTTCTATTTCTTTAGTTGGATTTTGTATAAAAGGGTATTTTTTTAGTTTTACTATTATTTATTGTTAATTTTTTAGTTGAATTTCAATTTTTTCAATTTTTTCTTCTAATTTTCAAAAGTTTCATCTGAATCAGTCTGTAACTTATCCGAGAAATAGGTTATCGGCGCGTCTGGTAGTTTCCCTTCTTGGTCTTGACGCAGACACTCGGAGTCTCAGGAAAACCAAGGATCCTGATTATCCTAGTAAGGATAACGGATCAAACTGTTTAAAATATTGAATTGTCATCGGTCCTTGATAAGTATGCCAAATTTCGATAAAAAAAATAGCTAACGTTATCCTAAGAGACAAGTCAACTTGACAAAGGTAGGTTTTCACCGTCCTCGTCGAACCCGTCGCTTGTGACGAAGGGCTCGACGAGCGAACTAACCCATAGACACAGCCCACTGAGTTTCTCGCCGGATCTTCTCAGTGGGTCGCGTTTCCGATCCGGTGGTAGATTCTGCGAAGCACTGCTCTTGCTAGGGTCAGTGTTAGCAACTCTCCGGTTGAGCCCCGCGAGCTCACCTACAAACGTTAGGGCGAAGCTGAAATAGCCTCTCAAGTCTATCAGCATAGGTAGGGGAAAAAAAAAAACAAAGGTGCCTTACGCGGCGCAATCCTCATGTCTGAGGGTCGTGACCATCTCCTCTTATTATCCTTCTTTGGATGATATTTCGCCATCTTCTGTTACAAAGGGACCGGAGTATCAATTCGACGCTAGGTCAGACGAATCCGAACGATACTGAGAATCAATCTATTTCTAAAAGATTTAAAAGATTAAAAACATACATTAACAAAGAATAGGAGGCAATCCAGGCGCCTTAGTAACAGAAATCGACATGATTAGTTCAGTGCGCCGCGTAGGGCACCGGTGACCTACATATCAGAGGGTTAAAACGTGTTCCGAAACAAGGGAAGACTTTTTGGCGGGAACGCGAGAAGTGATGTTGTGTCATTTGTTTTATTTTGTCTATTTAGTATGTCTTCAGAATTAAAAGTGTAATAGCGGTGGTTTATTAGCTGTTTAGTAACTGTGAAAGTGCGCAAATGTGGGAAAATGAAACAGTCGGTGGACGTAACTTCTCGAGTTTCCCCCAAAAAGTCCACTGAAAATTTTTCAGCAAATGACCACCATTTTACTGAGATTATATTTCATCCCATATCATTTCATTTCATCCCAGTTGATTAATGTCTCAAATTTTATTTAATTTCACTCTATACTATCATTTTTCATAAAAATAAGAATATAAATAAAAATAAGACATGACTTAAAGCTCTTAGTTACCAGGTCATAAAATCCCAAAAAAAAAAAAACAAGGAAACTATGAGCATTTTGAATACACGTTAGCCAGTACATACTACGGTCAGTGATGACGTAAGAACCGCATAAATAAGTACCCACAATGTGAAAAAAAAACCATTCTGTGAAAATAAAACCACAAACTAGCGAAAAAAAAAATAAAAGAACAGGAAAACAATATTCATTAACCGACTTAAGCATAAAACACTTGTGGCTTTAATAATGTCGTTGGTAATAATTACTGAGCCCGCAATGGTTGTTATTTTTTGTGTATCTTTTTAGCTCGTGATGTGTATTGTGTGCCTAATAAATAAATAAAGGGCAGCGCTTCGCCGAACCTACTATCAATCGGACCACCAACAATCCGAGGGTCATACATGGCGCGTCACCTCTGCATTACACGAACTCTTTACTGGTGGTAGGACCGGTTGTGAGTCCACACGGGTAGGTACCACCACCCCGCCTGTTTCTGCCGTGAAGCAGTAATGCGCTTCGGTTTGAAGGTTAGGGCAGCCGTTGTAACTATACTGAGACCTTAGAACTTATATCTCAAGATGGGTGGCGCATTCACGTTGTAGATGTCTACGGGCTCCAGTAACACCACTTGCCACCAGGTGGGCTGTGAGCTCGTCCACCCATCTAAGCAATAAAAAAGAAATTAATAAAAGACCACTCACTGGACCGACGCAGCATTGTATACAATACAACGAGGATCGATCGCATTGGAATCGCCAGTAGCGTATGGTAGAAAAACATAGGGAATTTCCGGAAGCGGATTCCTTACGCGCACACGCCCGCGGTCTATTCACGCGCCGTTCTATTTTCTATTTAAGCGCACAATATTATTTTCGGCAACGGAGTAAATAAAAACTAAAATGAACCAGTCAGTACCTACGTCGGTCGGTCTCTAGTGTTAGTTCACCGACGGACCGGACCGGCTCAGTAGGTCCGCGACGTGAGGAGAGTTTGTTTAACTGTTTTTTTTCTTTTTATTGACTCAGTAGGTAGAGAAGCTTCCAGCGCAGGGGGGGGGGAGTGAACGAGCTCACATTGGTTACTGGAGCCCAAAGACATCTACAGCGTAAATGCGCCACCCACCTTGAGATATAAGTTCTAAGGTCTCAGTATAGTTACAACAGTTGCCCCGCCCTTCAAACCGAAACGCATTACTGCTTCACGGCAGAAATAGGCAGGGTGGTGGTACCTACCCGTGCGGACTCACAAGATGTCGTACCACCAGTAATCCGACGATACCGCAATCGTGCTGCCATCTCTCGGGAATCGTGCCTCGGGAATCGTCTCGTTTAGCTACCAAACTAATGACATTGACCGTCACCGACAAATATATCAAGCCACTCAAAACTCAACCTTATCACCTCAACACGTTTATTCCGATATTTTCGTAGAACCGTGGACACGGTACGCGATTACAACGCGCCTATGACTCGTCCACGCCAGGCAAATGGAACACAGCCAAATATCTAAGTTGATTACGCTAATTAACATAACGATAGAACGACTCATTGTTTGAGGTCATCGCCATTGTATCTCCATAGCCTAGTGGAGTTCCAATCGACCGCGTAGTGACGACGACCGAACTCAAGCTAATATTTTCGTGTTCAATAGTATTCAATAAATTCACCAGCCTGCCTATTTCTGCCGTGAAGCAGTAATGCGTTTCGGTTTGATGGGCGGGCAGCCGTTGTAACTATACTGAGACCTTAGAACTCCTATCTCGAGGCGTGTTGTAGCATTTACGTTGTAGATGTCTATGGGCTCCGGTAACCACTTAACACTAACAGGTGGGCGGTGAGCTCGTCCACCCACTGAAGCGATAAGTAAAAATAAAAAAAAAACGTTAGTATTTAAGAATGATAGGATAGAGATTGGGTTAGAGATTAGAGAGAAGTATGATATAATAGGATAGAGATTCCACACTAGGGATCCCATTTCACGAAGCTCTTCATGCGGCCAATGATCGGAGGCGCTGGAGAGACATTGCATTAGCATAGTTGAAGTTCAATTAAAAATATCGAACTGTTGATGCTGACAAAACTACAGTTTTAAACACGGAATAGATAAATAAGGTAATTTATCGATAAAGAATATCGGTTTTATCAAGCATTAGCGTGTATAAACATTTTTATTGCCTTTTTGCGTGTTTGAGTGTGTATGTCTACGGGAGTTTTGTGCTAGTTTGCGAACGAATATCTGTCCTGAGATTTATGTGTGGGTGTTTTTGTTGTGTGCGAAGTACTTGTAATCATAGTATGTGTATGTGTAGAAATTAAAATAGTGGGGATGAAGCGGCGGCACTGGTCCTAATACAAAATTAGAGCAAAGGCCTTTCCACCTTATTTATCTATTCCGTGGTTTTAAACATACTAGAGGTCCCGCAGTAGTCGAAATTCGACTATAATTAATTGGAATTGTAAGTTTGTACACTATTATGATTGTATTTTATACTTCTATAATCACAAATTTCGCCAAGACTACACTATAAAAAAATAATAACAAAGACAAACAATATATAATCTATTCTCAATTTGACTACAGACGCCAAGAACAAAAGTTTGACAATAAATAGTATGCATGCGTGTGTGCATCAAATACATGGTATGTAGTGTGTGTAATGTTTTGTTTATGGATTTACTGTATCTTTTATGCATTATTTTAAAAATATATTAGCATTGTGCACTTCTTCTCTATATCCTCTATAAGTGTGGAAAATTTCATACTCCTCCGTCCGCGCAATTTTCGTAAAAAGGGATACAAAGTTTTTGCTTCACGTATTAATATATAGATGTAACTGCGTAAATAATATTAATGAGAAACGTTCGTTTTTGTATTGCCGTGTATTTGAAGTTGTCGTGGCCTAAAGAATAAGACGTCCGGTGCAGTCGTATGTAGAGATGCACCGGTGTTCGAATCCCGCAGGCGGGTACCAATTTTTCTGATGAAATACGTACTCAACAAATGTTCACGATTGACTTCCACGGTGAAGGAATAACATCGTTTAATAAAAATCAAACCCGCAAAACTATAATTTGCGTAATTACTGGTGGTAGGACGTCTTGTGAGTCCGCACGGATAGGTACCACCGCCCTGCCTATTTCTGCCGTGAAGCGTTTCGGTTTGAAGGGCGGGGCAGCCTTTGTAACTATACTGAGACCTTAGAGCTTATATCTCAAGGTGGGTGGCGCATTTACGTCATACACGTAATGTCGATGACGTCGTCAACCAAGTGTTGACACCAGTTGACATTGTAGGTCCCATATATCATCCGGAATCAGCATCAAATCTCATTTAAAATGTTTCATTAGTAATGTCATGGCTTTCTGTCGAAGCTATCTTCCCAGCAGGCACTGATCTGGCTGTACTCTTGGCATTTTTGATTTATTTATTACTTAGATGGATCGGCAAGCTCACAGCGCACCCGGTTTTAAGTGGTTAATAGAGCCCATAGACATCTACAACGTAAATGCTGCCAAACGCCTTGCGATCCCACGTCGCATTTAAGCTGTAACTGTCTATTGGCTCCGGTAACCACTTAACACCAGGTGGACCGTGAGCTCGTTCACTCATTTAAGCATTAAAGCTGAAATAGCCTCTCAAGGCTATCAGCATAGGTAGGGGAAAAAAAAAACAAAGGTGCCTTACGCGGCGCAATCCTCATGTCTGAGGGTCGTGACCATCTCCTCTTATTATCCTTCTTTGGATGATATTTCGCCATCTTCTGTTACAAAGGGACCGGAGTATCAATTCGACGCTAGGTCAGACGAATCCGAACGATACTGAGAATCAATCTATTTCTAAGAGATTTAAAAGATTAAAAACATACATTAACAAAGAATAGGAGGCAATCCAGGCGCCTTAGTAACAGAAATCGACATGATTAGTTCAGTGCGCCGCGTAGGGCACCGGTGACCTACATATCAGAGGGTTAAAACGTGTTCCGAAACAAGGGAAGACTTTGGCGGGAACGCGAGAAGTGATGTTGTGTGATTTGTTTTATTTTGTCTATTTAGTATGTCTTCAGAATTAAAAGTGTGATAGCGGTGGTTTATTAGCTGTTTAGTAACTGTGAAAGTGCACAAATGTGGGAAAATGAAACAGTCGGTGGACGTAACTTCTCGAGATCCTCCAAAAAGTCCACTGAAAAATTTTCAGCAAATGAGCACCATTTTACTGACATTATATTTCATCCCATATCATTTCATTTCATTTCATCCCAGTTGATTAATGTCTCAAATTAATCATCTTCATTTCATTTCAATTCACTCTATACTATCATTTTTCATAAAAATAAGAATATAAATAAAAATAAGACATGACTTAAAGCTCTTAGTTACCAGGTCATAAAATCCCAAAAAAAAGAAACAAGGAAACTATGAGCATTTTGAATACACGTTAGCTAGTACATACAATACGGTCAGTGATGACGTAAGAACCGCATAAATAAGTACCCACAATGTGAAAAAAAAACCATTCTGTAAAAATAAAACCACAAACTAGCGAAAAAAAATATAAAAGAACAGAAAAACAATATTCATTAACCGACTTAAGCATAAAACACTTGTGGCTTTAATAATGTCGTTGGTAATAATTACTGAGCCCGCAATGGTTGTTATTTTTTGTGTATCTTTTTAGCTCGTGATGTGTATTGTGTGCCTAATAAATAAATAAAGGGCAGCGCTTCGCCGAACCTACTATCAACCGGACCACCAACAATCCGAGGGTCATATATGGCGCGTCACCTCTGCATTACACGAACTCTTTACTGGTGGTAGGACCTGTTGTGAGTCCACACGGGTAGGTACCACCACCCCGCCTGTTTCTACCGTGAAGCAGTAATGCGCTTCGGTTTGAAGGGTAGTGCAGCCGTTGTAACTATACTGAGACCTTAGAACTTATATCTCAAGATGGGTAGCACATTCACGTTGTAGATGTCTATGGACTCCAGTAACACCACTTAACAACAGGTGGGCTGTGAGTTCGTCCACCCATCTAAGCAATAAAAACAAAATAAAAGAAGACCACTCACGGGACCGACGCAGCATTGTATACAATACAACGAGGATCGATCGCATTGGAATCGCCAGTAGCGTATGGTAGAAAAACATAGGGAATTTCCGGAAGCGGATTCCTTACGCGCACACGACCGCGGTCTATTCACGCGCCGTTCTATTTTCTATTTAAACGCACCATATTATTTTCGGCATCGGAGTAAATAAAAACTAAAATGAACCAGTCAGTACCTACGTCGGTCGGTCTCTAGTGTTAGTTCACCGACGGACCGGACCGGCTCAGTAGGTCCGCGACGTGAGGAGAGTTTGTTTGTTTAACTGTTTTTCTTTTCTTTTTATTACCGCAGTAGGTAGAGAAGCGTCCCGCGCACGGGGTTGGTGGGTGGGGGGGGGAGTGAACGAGCTCACATTGGTTACTGGAGCCCAAAGACATCTACAGCGTAAATGCGCCACCCACCTTGAGAAATAAGTTCTAAGGTCTCAACTATAGTTACAACGACTGCCCCACCCTTCAAACCGAAACGCATTACTGCTTCACGGCAGAAATAGGCAAAGTGGTGGTACCTACTCGCGCTGACTCACATGAGGTCCCACCACCAGTAGTATAATCCTTTTTGATCTAAATTAATACCAGCCATGTTCAGGGATCAGCTTTACAGCTTTCATATTGCTACGTTTTGGTGATGGTGTTGTTAAGGATTGTACAAATGAAATAAAAATCCCTATAAAACAAACTAATCATAAAATGTGAATTAACATGAATAAATTCCTTTTTTTCCCCTACCTATGTTGATAGCCTTGAGAGGCTATATCAGCGTTGCCCTAGCATGTAGGTGAGCTCACGGGGTTCAAGCCGGAGTGTTGCTAATACTGGCCCTAGCAAGAGCAGTGCTTCGCAGAATCTACCACCGGATCGGAAACGCAACCCATTGAAGATCCGGCGAGAAATTTAGTGGGCTGTGGGTTAATTTACTCGCAGAGCCCTTCGTCGCAAGCGACGGGTTCGACAAGAACGATGACCAGTGAATAAGCTCAGTGTCGGAATGCTATTCGGAAAGGCTATGCTTCATGGTAATCGCCTTAATGTTGCCGCCGTTGACTACTCCCTGAATCCTGATCACGCAGGAGCCAGTCACCGTCGACGCCCTAGACACGTCCTTACGGATCCATCAGATCCAATAACCTTTGCATTAGACGCCTTCAGCTCTAACACTAGGAGCAGGCTTAGGGACCCCACTAGCCGTACTCGTCGAACTCGACAAAAAGGTCGACGTGCAACCTAACCCATGCATCAGGCCGCTGAATATCTCACCGGACTTTCTCATCGGGTCGCGATTCCGATTCGGCAGTAGATTCATTTGCGAAGCAATTGCTCTTGAGTTGTTGGGTCTCCTTCGTAGGCGCTCGGGCAGCTGTTAGCAAATTCCACCCCTCCTGGTTGAGCCCTTGCTCTCCCACCTGTCCTGGTGAAACTAGAAAGGCCTCCGGGCCACCAGTAATCCATACTCTATGCAAACAAAAATATGTCGGAGAAGCTACAATTATCAACACCATCGTCAGACATCGTAGGGGCGAATACGGTGATCGAGCTAAGAGAAATATTGAGGACACCAATCACGTTTGTCTTACAACAATTTAGAAACCTCTTGACGTTAGCAAACGAAAACGTATGACAGTCCTTAGGACGGAGGCACCGCTCTTCGAGAAAGCTGGTTGGTAAGTGTGATGGCGTCTACGCGCCTTCATCGGCTAAGCTCTAACGTAGCACGAAGTTAGCCGAGGTTTTTTATTGCCTAGATGGGTGGACGAGCTCACGGCCCATCTGGTGTTAAGTGGTTACCTGAGCCCATAGACATCTACAACGTAAATGCAGCCACCCACTTTAAGATGCAATATAATGGCCGCCCCGCCCTTGAAACCGAAACGCATTACTGTTTCACGGCAGAAATAGGCAGAGTGGTGGTACCTACCCGTGCGGACTCACAAGATGTCGTACCATCTCTCGGGAATCGTGCTGCGTTTCGTTTAGCTACCAAACTAATGACATTGACCGTCACCGACAAATATATCAAGCCACTCAAAACTCAACCTTATCACCTCAACACGTTTATTTCCGATATTTTCGTAAGACCGTGGACACGGGACGCGATTACAACGCGCCTATGACTCGTCCACGCGAGGCAAATGGAACACAGCCAAATATCTAAGTTGATTACGCTAATTAACATAACGATAGAACGACTCATTGTTTGAGGTCATCGCCATTGTATCTCCATAGCCTAGTGGAGTTCCAATCGACCGCTTTATGGTAACAGCGGAGCTCAAGCTAATATTTTCGTGTTCAATAATATTCAATAAATTCACCACCCTGCCTATTTCTGCCGTGAAACAGTAATGCGTTTCGGCTTGAAGGGTGGGGCAGCCGTTGTAACTATACTGTGACATTAGAACTCATATCTCGAGGCGTGTGGCAGCATTTACGTTGGAGATGTCTATGGGGTCCGGTCAGGGACGTCTTAAAATAGGATGGGGCCCTTGGGCACACAAGAATTTTAGGCCCTTTTGGAAAGTAAAAAAAGCGAATTATAATAACATTTTTTTACTGACTATGAGACCATTTATTATTGGTAATCAAATACAGTATGATATAATGTCATTAATGATATTAGAATGCTGCTGGTTTTTTGGTTACGATTTCGATAACGGTTTCTTTCGGGATTTCTGTTGAGCAAAATCTTCTATTATAGTCATAGTATATGCCTTGTAAATACCTTCTGATTACTGATTTGTGAAAAAAGTGTAATGTGCCCGAAAAAATGTTTTGAGAATAAATGTGTGAGAGAAATTGTCGGTCTTTCGGGGCCCCCTGAGAATGGGGGCCCTGGGCACGGGCTCCGTGTGCCCTTATGGTAAAGACGGTATTGGCTCCGGTAACCACATAACACTAACAGGTGGGCGGTGAGCTCGTCCACCCATCTAAGCAATAAATAAAAAAACAGTAAAATAGCACGCGCTTTATATATAGTTAATATAGTCTAGATTTTGATTCGCAGCATTAAACCCAAATAAAATTCGTTACGTATATCTATAGCAGACCGTTATAACAAAACGCTAAATTCTCTTATTCACGGCACTCGACTGAGAATCTCTATAGTAATTGAATTAGCGGATCAACTATTGAGGATAGGGAGATACAGTAAATCTTTTGTTCTTTTTAACCGACTTCAAAATAGGAGGGGGTTCTCAATTCGACTGTATGGTTATTTTATGTTTGTTACCTCATAACTTTTGACTGGGCGAATCGTTTTTGATGATTCTTTTTTTTTATATTAGAAAGCTGACGCTTCCCGTGTGATCCCATTTCAATTTAGTCCAGTTCCGATATTCTTATCCTTGAGAAAACCATGTAAGTCTTAAATTTGCATTAAGTACGTGCGCGACAAATAGATGAATAACTAAATAACTCAATATCACGCCAACCGATTTCGATGATCATTGTTTTTAGTGTATATTAATTTTTTTTGGAATATCTTTTTTGGAACGAAGTTCCTTATCGCGCATTGTGAAAGCGAGCTAGACGGAAAAAATTCTTACGAAAAGTTGTCACGACACTTTTTAGATCCGTCATTCTGACCAATCAACGTGTAGGCGCTTATCGCGTGACATTGCTCGTATCCGATTGGTCCGCGTAATGAGTACAGTTTCTCGAGATAGCGTTTCAACAATAGTAATTTAGTTCATAGTATTGTTTTTTTCTTCTTCATAATGCCGTAATTTATTATTATAACTTAAAAAAAATAATTACAATTCCTTCACTAATTAATCGAAAGGAACTTCGTTCCATCCGGGTGTCCCTTGACACCTCTGAAGTTTTTTTTTTCTATTTTAGGTCAGTTTTTTGTTAGAGCATGTCTATTTACAATTATATTCGTTTACTTTTGACAAAACGTGTGAATAAGGATCGCGTTTAATAAGCATAGTTAGTATATTATACGATTTACTAGTACAACACATATTCAATATAGACAACTCTTCCTTGTTGTCTAACATACCTAACTGCAGTATTGGTGATTTTTTTTAATGCTTAAATGAGTGAACGAGCTCACGGTCCACCTGGTGTTAAGTGGTTACCGGAGCCAATAGACATTTACACCGTAAACGCGGCATGGAATCTCAAGGCGTTTGGCAGCATTAACGTTGTAGATGTCTATGGGCTCTATTAACCACTTAAAACCGGGTACGCTGTGAGCTTGTCGAGCCATCTAAGTAATAAATAAATAAAAAATGCCAAGAGTACAGCCAGCACAGTGCCTGCTGGGAAGATCGCTTCGACAGAAAGCCATGACATTACTAATGAAACATCTTAAATGAGATTTGATGCTGATTCCGGATGATATATGGGACCTACAATGTCAACTGGTGTCAACAGTCGGTTAGAGACGTCATCGAAATTAAATGTATGACGTAATGCGCCACCCACCTTGAGATATAAGCTCTAAGGTCTCAGTATAGTTACAAAGGCTGTCCCGCCCTTCAAACCGAAACGCTTCACGGCAGAAATAGGCAGGGCGGTGGTACCTATCCGTGCGGACTCACAAGACGTCCTACCACCAGTAATTACGCAAATTATAGTTTTGCGGGTTTGATTTTTATTAAACGATGTTATTCCTTCACCGTGGAAGTCAATCGTGAACATTTGTTGAGTACGTATTTCATCAAAAAAATTGGTACCCGCCTGCGGGATTCGAACACCGGTGCATCTCTACATACGACTGCACCGGACGTCTTATCCTTTAGGCCACGACAACTTCAAATACACGGCAATACAAAAACGAACGTTTCTCATTAATATTATTTACGCAGTTACATCTATATATTAATACGTGAAGCAAAAACTTTGTATCCCTTTTTACGAAAATTGCGCGGACGGAGGAGTATGAAATTTTCCACACTTATAGAGAATATAGAGAAGAAGTGCCCAATGCTAATATTTTTTAACATAATGCCTAAAAGATACATTAAATCAGTAAAGAAAACATTACACACACTACATACCATGTATTTGACGCACACACGCATACATACTATTTATTGTCAAACTTTTGTTCTTGACGTCTGTTGTCAAATTGAGAATAGATTAAATATTGTGTGTCTTTGTTAATATTTTTATAGTGTAGTCTTGGCGAAATTTGTGATTATAGAAGTATAAAATACAATCATAATAGTGTACAAACTTACAATTCCAATTAATTATAGTCGAATTTCGACTACTGCGGGACCTCTAGTATAAAATAATTAGTTCTGACGTGTTCCAGAATACGAATCACCTCCATTATAATTATTCGCAATTCTGTTTTTTGATTTGGTTGCTTCGCGGGCCTTAATTGTGAATTTCCTGTATAAATTTAAAGTTATGTAAAAAGTTTTACGGCCCATTGTTTAGATTTACCCGTGAGCGCACGCGGAATCTATATCTGGGTTGCTTTTCGATCACGAGCCCATCATTTTGAGACAAACCCTCAAAATCGTTGTTCCGATAAGGGCCTTTTGCTAAGTTTATCCCTCGCACGGACTTAATGAAAGCTTCAAGTGTTATGGCTTTTGTAAGAAACTTGGGTATGGTTCATGGCGTCAAAACATATGAGAAAGTCTCAATTAAATGACGTTTTGAATGCTGAAAACTGTTAGGAACCTAACCTTACAACAAATGCTAACAACAACTATATTTTTTTTAAACTATTGGCATTGCTGAAGTCCATGGGCGACGGTAACTACTTACCACCAGGTGGGCCGTATGTTCGTCTGTCTACTAGGGCAATAAAAAAAAACAAAAAAAAATTGCAAAAAAAAATCCTAATTTAAAAATTATTGCTTAGCTGGGTGGGCGAGTTTAAGGCCTTGTGTTAAGTATTTCCCGATGCCTATGGGCATGAACAACGTTAATGACGTCACCCACCTTGGGACATGCGTTCTGTCCAGGTCTCAGTTCTTAGAATACAACGGCTGTCTCGCTCTTTCAAACCGCATTACTGTTACACGACATAAATAAGCAAGGTGTCAACCTACCCGAGCGGACTCACAAGCCGCCCAACCACCATTTTCCAATTGTTGTTGTTCTTGTAGTCTTAGAGTATATATGACCCTCACAAGCTATCTCCACTTGACCCTGTCTTGCGATTTTAATTGCAATTAATTTCAACAAACATACATACCTATCATACCAGGGGTTCCCAAACTTACTTTGTTTACTGCCCACTTTGAGAATAAATTATTTTTTAGCGCCCCCATTTTTTCAGAGAGCTCAGTCGCTGTCTAAGACTCCTCCTAGATGAAATCGCCTCCCAAGCCACTACACAACGCCCCCTTTTTTTTTTTTTTGGTTCCTTTACCGTCCCCTTTAAGCCTACAAGCGCCCACAAGGGGGCGTTATCGCCCACTTTGAGAAAGGCTGTATTATACGATACCTAATGCAGACCATTTAAATCGACAAGTCACAAACACATTCCTCGACAATACTAAAGTTTCAGATAATGTCAAATGTGAATATTCCATTCAGTTCATTTTAATGGTGGTAGAGCTTCTTGTGAACCTGTACCATCACTCTGCCTATTTCCCCCGTGAAGCAGTAATCCATTTCGGTTTTAAGGGCGGGGCAGCCGTTGTAACTATACTGAGACCTTAGAACTAATATATCAAGATGAGTTTTTTTTTATTGCCCTTGTAGGCAGACGAGCATACGGCCCACCTGAAAGTGAGTGGTTACCGTCGCCCATGGACTTCAGCAATGCCATGGGCAGAGCCAAGCCGCTGCCTACGATTCTGCCACTGTCTCCACAAGACCAATTCACGCGCGTTCCCTCAAATTACTCTTCACGCGAACGGTTCAAGTTCAACGCGTTACCGTGGAAACAGTCGCGCGGTATGATCTATACCCGGCAACGCCGAGCGCTAGCAGACTGGGTACGACGACCTGGTATCGATCGGGCGACCCCCGGACGCGTGGGCGGGCGTTACGCGACGCTCCAACTAGGAAACTAGTTCATTTGTACGTACGAAGCCATTGTAATGCCATCGTGATTTATAAACATCGTGGCCATTTTTTTTAATATTATTTTTTTATTGCTTAGGTTGTTCGACGAGCTCATAGCCCACCTGGTGTTGAGTGGTTACTGGAGCCCATAGACATCCACACCTTGAGATGAGTTCTAAAGTCTCAGTATAGTTACAACGGCTGCCCCGCCCTTCAAACCGAAACGATTTACTGCTTCACGGCAGAAATAGGCATGGCGGTGTACCTACCCGCGCGGACTCACAAGAGGTCCTACCGCCAGTTAGTTAGAGTGGAACCGTGTTGTAAAATACCGCGTTATAGGAGCATTACCTACCTGTATTTCCGCATGGAAGCAATCGTGCGATTCGGTTTGGAGAATGGAACAATAGCCCAGCGGTCGGCAGCCTTGTCAACCAAATGAGCCTAATATAGAATTAACACTAAACATACTGTGAGGTTTATTGGGAGATGAAGGAGGAGGAGGCGTGTGCGTTGGTTGTTTGTCGCGTGTTATCCTCCATGAACCTCATCGGAGCGGTCAATAAAACACTACTTATAATTACATGTTTATTTGCCTCAGCGAACGCGGTGGATCGCTGCACGTTGACCACTGACTGACTAACGTATGCTGCTCATTACTATATGTACAATAAATGCATAGTAAGCTAAGCGGGGCGGGGTATCATTCCCCTACAATACCATAGCGGGTCAAATGACCCATTTTGAAGTTTTGCATTGAAAATGCACGATCATCTTTTTGTTCTGGCACATTTGACTTTCTTATACCAATTAATCTACAGTTATACTTTTTCTAGTTGTTTTGTTTGGTTTATTTTCAGTAATACTTGTCGTATACTGCTATCTACCCGCTTCTTCTTTTTCCCCACCTTATCCCACTAGGTGGGGTCGGCACAACTAATTTTTTTCTTCCATTCTCTTCTATCAGCCGTCATCTCAACGCTCACTCCTCATATCGTTATTCACACACTCCATCCATTTCTTCATCGGTCGACCTCTTCCCCCTCTACCTTGGACTACTATGGTAGAATGGCGCTATTGTAAAAATAGGTACCAGTGTTGGTATGATTAGTGTTAAACATCGTCATCATCACAGTTTCCCACAACACGGGATTTGGTAGGAACGCATCTACCGTGCTATAGAAGGGTTACCGGTATATTTCTGTCCGAAATCCAGGAAAATGTTCACGTGTTTGCCGATAGTTGGGGAATACTTTTTATGTTATTTTTAGCATAATAATAATCTGTATATATAAAAATGAATTGCTGTTCGTTAGTCTCGCTAAAACTCGAGAACGGCTGGACCGATTTGTGCTAATTTTGGTCTTGAATTATTTGTGGAAGTCCAGAGAAGGTTTAAAAGGTAGATAAATATTAAAATGCTCGGAATTAAATAAAAATAACAATTTTGTTTTTCCTTTGATGTGTCCCCCGTCGGACGGATTCCTTTTGTTTGTTTTAAGTTTATTTTATACAAAATATTAGGTTTTTTATTTATCGATTGGGGCACTACAAAATTTGCCAGGTCTCAGCTAGTACTTAATAATTTTAATAATGTTTTTTTTGTGTTAACGAGTTAGGCGTTTTGGTGCAAACTGTAAGCCGACTTAGTATTGAATTGAATAAATAAATAAATAAAATAAATAGTCAAGAAGGAGGTGCCTACCTACAGAGCAATACTAACACGAGACTAGCGCCAAATATAAAAAAAATCGTCAAATCCCGAAACTCATTTAATATGCTAATCAAAAAAAAAAGCCAGACCTGTTTTATTAACACGAACCAAATATCGACCCAGTCTAGATTTAGACGATGGCTCCAACTATATTAAAATAATCAAATACGAACCCTAATTCGTACACGTTAAGGTTCAAAACATGGCGCACAATGATGGCGTTTTGTGTCGGGCTCTAGGGCCGCCGCGAGCTCTCGGTAACGTCGGCCGACGTATTTCCGGGAATCACGTCATCGGACCGCCATTTTGATTGCGTAACGTCCGCTCGTTAATTTCAAGGGTTGGGTTTTGTTGTGAGTGTTGTGACAAGCTATTTTTTTTTTTCAATTATTTCAATCGTAAAACGCGACCCACTGAGAAGATCCAGCGAGAAACTCAGTGTGCTGTGTCTATGGGTTAATTAGCTCGTCGAGCCCTTCATTGCAAGCGACGGGTTCGACGAGGACGGTGACCCGTGCTTGTGGTACCTAAAAGCACCGTTAATGGATCGGGAGGATCCGTAATGACGTGTTTAGGGCGACGTCGACTGTTTACCATTCGGTCAACAGGATCGGGTATTACGCAATAGTTTGAACGTGGCCAGTTTGATCAATGTCCTCGCCATTTTATAAAGACTCATTTTTTAAAATGCAGTTCAGCAAACCCATCCTGAAGTACATACTTGGAGATTGCGGGAGTCCATTGACCAAATCGCAGTATCGATCTGTTACACGGGACTTTGAAAGACCCTTTTTAAAAAAGATTTTATTGACTTAGCGGTAGGCAGCGGCTTGGCTCTGCCCCTGGCATTGCTGAAGTCCATGGGCGACGGTAACCACTCACAATGAGGTGGGCCGTATGCTCGTCTGTCTACTAGGGCTATGAAAAAAAAAAGAAGAAAAGACTTAGAGGATACAAAAAGATTTTACTTAGAAAGAGTGTGGCTCATAGTAACGACGCAGAGTGACTGATTGCGAGCCAAGGGAGCTCCAATATATATTAGGCCGGAAAGCGCTGATAGAGGCACTTTCGGTCTTAGGTAAATTAATTAATATACCAGACAATATTATAACAGATTGTCTGCTTTGCGCCAGATATAGTAGACGAAAGACCCTACCTAGTCAAAATTACTCAAAATACCGCCTACAACCCAATCCAAAAAAAGAACTGTTTTATACCCGCGTTCTCAGAGCGACATTTTCCCGGTATAAATAAAGAATGAGCCACTGATCTATTTATAGAAACACGAACAAACAAACATCCTGTCCTATTTGTTGTAGCAGATAAACCTGACATTGTCCGAGTCATGTCAACTACAATGATAAAATGAGTGATGGCGCGGAGTTAGTGGCGCCATCTATCGAACGGGGGTGCAAAGGCAGCCTGGCGGAACTCCTGACAATCACCACGAGAGGCACCCGTGTCTAGATGGCAATCATCGTTGACCTCCCGACATGGAAGCCTCTCGAACTAGTTTAGAGCTCGTGAGATCCTATGGACCTACTTATTCGCCCGGCGAATCTAGTATGACCCCTCCAGGCCCTAGAATAATAAAAAAAACTAAATAATGAAGAATGAGCCACGTCTTTTACTAATACAATGCTAAACAATAAGAAGTTGTTAGTCTTGAAGTTTTTCACTATTAGACCGAACTAATAAATTCAACAGTGAAAATTGAATCAAAATACCACATTTTCAATAGTATGGGGGCCGGTTTCTTGGTTTTTTTTCTTTCATTCAATTCAACACAATATCACCTCGTCTTTAATCTAGACCGGTCTGAGTGCGATGTGACTTCATTCGACCTTGGACGAACATTACTTATTACATCATTTACGCGAATAAAAACAAAATTGTTGGACAAACGGACGAGCCTAATGAACGATGGGTACTCGTACAATGACGACGAGAAGGACTCAAGATTTATTTGTTTACTAGCTGACCCGGCAGACTTCGTTGTGCCTCAATCGATAAATGAGTCGACTATTATCAAAGCCGGCAATGTGACTTTTGGACAATTATTGGTAAATCAGAAAAACGAATTATTGACTTCGTATTCCATTGGCAGTCACAAAACTCTTCTGAACGACATCTTAGATAAATAACAGGTTAAGTATTAACCTTTATTTAGTGCAGGTTTTGAACCGTATTCTTTGAAGGAGACGATTATATTCAAATCAATCTGTATTGACATATCAATAACATTTTTTTGTCCAAATGCACAGATTGCCACCTTTGATAATAGACGACTCAAATAAGAGACCTAAGCTATTGTGTAAAATAAACTTAAAACAACAAAGGGAAAACAAAATCGTTATTTTTATTTATAGTCCGTGCATTTTCATATTTATCTACCTTTTAAACCTTCTCTGGACTTCCACAAATAATTCAAGACCAAAATTAGCCAAATCGGTCCAGCCGTTCTCGAGTTTTAGCGAGACTAACGAACAGCAATTCATTTTTATATATAGAGATAGTCGATCTCATACTAAGCGAACGTCACTGCGTGAAGGCCTTGAGACGTGAGGTCGATTTCGCGATTTGTAACGCATGTCCCACCCTTCGAATCGGAACGCATATCACTGCGTCGCGCCAAAAATAAGACAGGATTGTGGTACCTACCCGCGCGGTCTCACTATACGTCGTACCACCAATAAGTTTCAGCTGATGTTCATGATATCTCGAATGGCTTCGCTATATGTCCTAGATGAAATTACAAATCACCTGCCAAGCTTCTACATAACGCCTTCATTTTTTCTGGGTCTCTTACCACCCCCCTTCAGGCCTGCAGCGCCACAAGAGGGTATTATCGCCCACTTTGGGAAAGGCTGGTTGTTGCGTTGTGGTGAATGAGAGTGGACTGTATTATTAGTTCGATATTTTTATTAGTTCACAGGTGACAAATTAAAGAATTTAAAATTAATGAATATAAGAAATATGAAATAGATGTGTGTCGCCCTTGGCGGCTGGAAATGAAAAGGGGAAAAGTGTCATAGCGGACGTCGCTCGTTGACACTTTTGACGTTTCGAATTCAAACACCGGTTTAAATAGTAGTAAAAATAAATGGTTGATATTTTAAATACTGCATTTTTTTTTAACTACACTTATCACGGAAATTATTAATTTTTTCAATCCAACACGCTTCGCTCAGTATAAAACTGCTATATTCATATAATTTCCACTGCCTACACTAGCGCTATATCGACGAATCTTCCAATAACAACCAGCTGTTTACAGACGCACACTTTTTCAACTTGTTCCCTATACACAAGATGGCGTTCCTTACATCTACCCTCCTTAATTCACTCTCATAATTCTCATTGTAATTTGACATTGACATTAATCAAACGATGACATAACTCTCGCGCCAAGACAATTGAGACAAATGCGTAAGTGCAATTTAAAGACTCCCGCGTTTTTGACACGAGAGCCAGGGCCCTGAAACTGAGATACTTTAAGGCAAATATATTTTTTTTGTGTGGAATCCTTCGACATCTTGTAGCGGATGCCCGTTACCTTATATGTTGTTAAAGTTAAGGTATTTAATTATTGTATGATTACAGTACAGAAAAAACAAAAATACAAGTCTTTATTTGTTATAGACAAATTGATTAGATTTTATTAAATTGTGGTTTCTGAAAATTTACAAAATACTTCTATAAGAATAAAATATGGGATATGTAATATGTTACTGCCATCTATCTACAAGAGCAATGAGGAACTAATCGAATCGAAGCCATCTAGTGGCCGACGCCCGTAAACAGTTTTATTGAGTGTTTGAGTTGCCTGTCTATAACAAAGGAGAATGCCCATTGCAGTATGGAATATGGTTTCAAGTTGTGCTCTCATGTAACTTACCTCATTTTGTAGGGTTTAATATGTTTATTAATTTACAAAAAAATATGTATCTCTAGTTCGCCGGATTTGCTAGTAAAAGACCAATGAAGTTTATAGAATTAGGTTATTTTTTGTACAAGACAGCAGTGGATATTTTTTGATTATGCTGAGTTCCTACGTACTTAACAACATACGTATAAAGTATTTTATTAATGAAAACATGTTTATGGTATAAACTTATTTACATAGCATAGTATTGCGTGGATAGGGCCACTGCGTTCATTCGTTAAGTAAAGGCGGTACTATTACGGCAATTCAAAATAAAACAAAAATAGACATAAAATAATTTATTTCTCATATTATGCAGATGTATCATTATACCTAGCTTAGCCCACAGTTCAATTGCCAACGAGATAGCTGTAGTAATAACTAGAGATTGAATTAATAGTATTAGCAACGTTTTCATCACGATTAATTAATAAGTATGTATGATAAATAAATTAATTCTGCCCCCAATATGCCTGGACTTCTGTCTAACAAAATAACGAATATGACCGAACGAAACACACGATACATAACTCGATCGGAAACATGAGAAACGACGCCAGTAGGTAAATCAAAATAATAATTCAGCACCTACTTGTCAAATGTCAGTAGTAGTAGTAGTTGTATTTTTCCAACTGGAAAGGCAAGAATATCATACCATACAGCCTAATATTTTTTTTTTGTGAAAAATTTTAATACGAAGTGAAATGAAATGAAAAGAATTTGGAACATTAATCAATTGGCATGAAATTAAATTAGTCAATTCAATTGGCAAACTACATATTAGTCATTTACAATTTAGAAATCTAAACATAATGTGACTGTCAACACTGAGGTTTGAGATTGACATTTGACAAACTTTTTTGGCGGGAACGCGAGAAGCGAAGCTGTGTGAATTGTTAAATTTTGTCTATTTAATATTTCTTTAGGTTGAAATGTGTAATAACGGTAGTTCATTAGCTGTTTAGTAACGAAGTAGAAAATGACACAAAGTCGCTGGCTGGGCATAGCTTCTTGGAATCCTCCAAAAAGTCCACTGAAAAAGTCTCAGCAAATAACCACCATTTTACTGAGATTATATTTCATCCCATATCATCTCATCTCATTTTATTTCATTTCATGCCAATTGATTAATATCTCAAATTAATCAGCTTCATTTCATTTCACTCCATAATATCATCTTTTTTCAAAGATTAGGCTGTATGATATAACATCTTTGCCTTTCCATTGGGAAAATTGAACTACTACTAGGTTAGTTTTTAAATTACTAATAATTTTAATCTTCTATACCCGGCGAAGTTATAACTTAATATTTTTGAGGAAATTGTTAAAAATAAAAACTTAATTTTTAATATATATTTGATCGTAGCACAACACGAAACCAAGAATGGGCAATCTCCTTTATGTGTATTATCTATGAAGAGAGTTACAAGATTGGTTTTAGTTAAAAAGGGCTGTTTTTTGTAGCCAATCACATAGTTACATAAATGGGTTTCGTTGACCACAATTAACAATTATTAATGGGCAATAAATGTAATAAAACATTAAAGATAAATTATCTATCTATGTATTAAATACCAAAAAACTAATGATTTGTGCTCGTTTTCATAGTATCAAATCTATACATATAAATAAAATTGGAGTGTATGTTTGTAATATTGAACTAACCGCTTTTTACTACATGCTTAATATGAATATATATACGGTACATAAACCAAAATGCAGGCAAATTGGATGCAGGTGGCAATGGACCGGTCGCACTGGAAATCTATTGGAGAGGCCTATGTTCAGCAGTGGACGGCGATAGGCTGAAATGATGCAGATGATGATGACATAAACAAAAATAACATTTTTACAATTTTTGTCTGTCTGTCTGTCTGTTTGTTCCGGCTAATCTCTGGAACGGCTGGACCGATTTTGATGAGACTTTCACTAATAGGTAGCTGATGATATAAAGAGTAACTTAGGCTACGTTTTTTAGACTACCTTCGCCCCGCGGTGTCACCCGCAGTTATTGTCGTACCGCGCGCAACATCTCGGGACTCGCCTATCAATAATAAAATTTAATGTTTCCGAAGCGAAGCGAGGGCGGGTCGGTAGTTAAAAATAAACTAAGTAACAATCCAAAGGTTCAAATGTGTTTTTCGGCCAGCAATTCGTCGAACATGTCAGACCGTGAACAGGCCGGCTTTAAATGATCGCGCTTTTCCGGTACGAACCCCAATTGGATTCGTCCTGCGTAACGTTACTTCCGGAATCTTCGCAACGACGGCAGCGCAACGTAAATATTGCACATCGACCTTTAGAAAGAGACAATCGATTATTTTGATATTTGGTAAAGCGTCATCTCTCTCGCACACTACCTACGTGACCATTGCCAGTCGTTGTTCGTTTTTTTTTTTATTGCTTTGATGGGTGGACGGGCTCACAGCCCACCTGATGTTAAGTGGTTACCGGAGCCCATAGACATCTACAACGTAAATGCGCCACCCACCTTGAGATACAAGTTCTAAGGTCTCAAGTATAGTTACAACAGCTGCCGTACCCTTCACACCGAAACGCATTACTGCTTCACGGCTGAAATAGGCAGGGCGGTGGTAACTACCCGCGCGGACTCACAAGAGGTCCTACCACCAGTAACTAGTGAAGTGCGGTAGTCTTCTTTTTTTCCACCACGGCACAGCTAATCTTTCTCTTCCATTCTCTTCTATCAGCCAGCAGTCGTCTCAGCACTCACTCCTCTCTCTCTCTCATATTGTCATTCACGCACTCCATCCATGTCTTCTTCGGCCGACCTCTTTCGTGCTGGGTTTCGATTAGAACTAATGACCGTTACTTTTATTGTATAATATATCGGCCCGCTCCGGCTCCGCTCGGGTCTTTAACAAAAATTTCAACGATATTTGATGTTGCTTTATTTTTAAAAATAAAAGAACGCTTATTGTGGCATAACTCTAATGGTTAAACATATATTCTCCGGATACTTTTTGTAAATAATAATGCGTTCTACAAAGTCGTAGTACATTATTTTATTCTATCATAAATAGTTTTCGCAGGGCACGCGATGTAAATAATATTTTAGGTATTTTTTTTACATCTTGGGTTACATTAAGTATTGGAGTTTTAGTAAGGATCCCTAATTTCAAAAAAGATTATGGCCTATGTCACTCGGTAATAGTGTAGCTTCCAAGCCGTGAAAGAATTTTTCAAATTGGTTCAGTTGTTTCGGAGCCTATTCAATACAAACAAACAAACAAATTTTTTCTGTTTATAATATTAGTATAGATACTAGTACTGTAATTTACTGGTGGTAGGACCTCTTGTGAGTCCGCGCTGGTAGGTGCCACCGCCCACCGATCTAAGCAATAAAAAAAAAACCGTCTCCGAGAAGTATAACTAATACTGTTTTTAACAGTATATTTGGCAACCCTACCCCCAAGCCCCAATCGAAAACGCCCATAAATCCACAATTTATGCCTCTACCCTCATATCAAAACAACGCTATAAAATCAAATAAAAAGTACTCAGACGGTCTCCGACCCCCTGGCGGCGCGACGTCGACGCGTCGGGCGGAAAATGGGTGGTCACTCCAACCTTTCATACAATTAATATACGAAGGTGGTAGATTGAGTCGAATCAAAATTACAATTGACTTCGAAGGGTTACTAACAATTTAAACTTGCAAGTAACAGGGAACATCGCTTAAGGCAATCTCATTTTGAGCACGCACGGATGAGGACCACTTTTTTTCCTACCTATGCTGATAGCCTTGAGAGACTATTTCAGCGTAACCTTAACTAGTAGGTGAGGTCACGGGGCTCAAAACGGAGTGATGCTAACACGAACCCTAGCAAGAGCAGTGCTTCGCAGAATCTACCACCGGATCGGAAACGCGACCCACTGAGAAGATCCGGCGAGAAACTCGGTGGGCTGTGTCTGTGGGTCTTTTCTACTGACCCGGAGACGACTTCCATGAACTTAGGCTTCTAGATTAAAATAAGGCTCTCAGTCGAAATCGTGGTGGAACTTAGCGTCCTTTTTCTTTTGAAGCCTTTTTCTTCAGATTGCTACAAATTCCGTTCCAATGAACACTTCTTTTCTTATCATTATAAAATATTAATAAAATAATATTCGATTTAAAAAAAACCTCAAACAGCTGATCATTTCGTGGTACGTCAAAAAAAAAGCTTGAAAAGTCAGTTGGCCACACATGAGACGAAATTGAAACTTACTTGTCAAGCAAGACCTGGGTTAGTAATCCGGTAGCACGAGTCCTTCAGGAGTCATGCACGGTCCTGTAACAAAAGGCACAAAACGTCAGAAAGTCTAAAGCAGCGTTCGGGGAACCGGGGTAAATTACCCCAAATGGAGTAAAATGGAATTTTGGGGGAGGGGTAAAAATGAAACTTTTGTGAGTAAAAAGTATATATTGAACTGAATTTTTTTTAGAATCGTTGCGATTTCGAATTATCATGGGGGCTATAATATGAAAGATGCCAAAAAGAAGCGATTTCGTTATTTTTTGTTCTACGGTATGAGTTAATATCAACTTACACAAAAATATTTTGGGGTAATAATTAAAAAAGTTACCCGACCGCTGAGCGTCTAAAGCAAATCGTCTTTTCGCATTAAAAGTGTACAAATTCCAAAAATATTCGAAATTCGAGTTTTAATATGCGGAATCATTTATTGGTATGACCAGTATTTTTTTCATAAATACTGTCAAAAAGCGTAGTTTAGTTTTTTTTTTTTTTTGTTTATATAAATGAATACTACACTAGCGCTATTTCGGTGATCCCTATACAAGATGGCGCTCCTTACATCTACCCTCTATATGCTAAATTATTAAAACAATTCGGACATATTGACATATTTTCTCTTTCCCGCCAAAACTATCTTCGAATAAGCCTTTTTAAAAGCATGACTATTTTATCTACATCAACGAGCAAAGCGGACATAGTCCATACAGCCAAACGCAATCAATATACATCGCGTAACGACGAAGCGAACATTTTCTTTCACAAATTCGATCTTCAACATACCATCTTTTCGCATTAAAAATCTACAATTTCCAAAAATATTCGATATTGAGTTAATATGCGGAATCATTTGGTGTCACCAGTATTTTTCTCATAAATACTCTCAAAAGTCTGTCTGTAGTTTAGTTTTAGTTTTTATTTTATTTAGTGTACTTTTATTTTGACTACTATTAACAAAATTAATACATAATTTTATCTTACTTTAAAAGACAGATAATGTAACTGGTAAAAAACAAAAAATAAATGTTGCTCTCTTGTAAAATTTAAAATTAGTAAGTTTTGAGATTATACAGTTTTAATGCGAGAAGACGATTATGACCGGTATTTTTCAAATAAATACTGTCAAAAAGCGTAGTTTAGTTTTATTATTTACGGGTGGTAGGACCTCTTGTAAGTCGGCACGGGTAGGTACCACCGCCCCGCCTAAATGCGTTTCGGTTTGAAGGGTGCGGCAGCCGTTATGACTATACTGAGATCTTAGAACTTATATCTCAAGGTGTGTGGCGCATTTACGTTGTAATGTCTATAGGCTCCAGTAACTTTTTTTTTTTGCCGTTGTAGGCAGACGAGCATACGGCCCACCTGATGGAGAGTGGTTACCGTCGCCCATGGACTTCAGCAATGCCAGGGGCAGAACCAAGCCGCTGCCTACCGCTTAATACTCTCCACAAGCCTCGTTTGAAGAAGGACATGTCATAGCGCTCGGAAAACACCGTGGAGTACTTAAAACATCCGTAACCGTAAACTACTTATCAGGTGGGCTGTGAGCTCGTCCACACATATAAGCAATAAAAAAAAGTTTTTTTTAAAAAAAAGGCCCCCTTCCCACGCCACCCACTGAGCCGCGAGCACGTGTCCCCCATCCAATTTTCCGCGACGCTACTTAAGCACACAACCACGGTCGAACCCTGATGCATTCATTCGATCGCTACGCATCACTAAACAGCCACAAAGCTGGGTCAGTGACGTCACCCATCCCGATCTCATCTAGAGCGCGACCGATGAGGTGCACGCGAAAAAATAACAAATGAGACGCAGCCTCAATTGAGGTTTTTGTCACTGCTACCTATTATTGTGCTTAAAAACAAAATCAATTTTGTTGTCCATTAAAATGATTCAAAGGTTTTTACGGGAGCCGGGCGTTCGAACGTAAATTGATTTTTTTAATATCACTCACTGTTGCAGCAAAAATAGAAGCCGACGGAGAATTAAAAAACAAAACCTAATTTATGAATCACGAAAAAAAGGACACACCAATGTACATATTTAAAAATGCCTGGAAGGACACATTTACTGGTGGTAGGACCTCTTGTGAGTCCGCACGGGTAGGTACCACCACCCCGCCTATTTCTGCCGTGAAGCAGTAATGCGTTTCGGTTTGAATGTTAGGGCAGCCGTTGTAACTATACTGAGACCTTAGAACATATATCTCAAGGTGGGTGGCGCATTTACGTTGTAGATGTCTATGGACTCCAGTAACCATTTAGCACCAGGTGGGCTGTGAGCTCGTCCACCCATCTAAGCAATAAAAAAACATGAATGTACATATTTAAAAATGTCTTGACCGTAATGTGGATATCTTGCTATATGCATATTTTCGCTAATAATGTCTACGGCGTGTTGTATTTTTCTTTCCTATCTATTCTCTGTTGGCCTAAGAGGCTATTACAGCTTAGTAGTAGTAGGCGAGCTCAGGGGCTCAACCTGAGAGAATTTGCTAACTTTGACCCTAGCAAAAGTAGTGCTTCGTAGAATCTACCACCGGATCGGAATCGCGACCAATTGAGAAGATCCGGCGCGAAACTCAGTGGGCTGATTCGCTAACAATGACTATGGAGTGTTGTGTTTTTTTCTTCCTATCTATTCGCTGTTGATCTAAGAGGCCGTTCCAGCCACGCGCGGAAGGGTTAGGTGAGCTCACGGGCTCAACCTGAGAGAATTTCCTAACACTGGCCCTAGCAAGAGCAGTGCTTCGCAGAATCTACCACCGGATCGGAAACGCGACCCACAGAGAAGATCCGGCGGGAAACTCAGTGGGATGTGTCTGTGGGTTAATTCACTCGCGGAACCCTTCGTTTGCGAAAAGACAAAGCGCTACTACATAATATAATACTACAAACCGCAAAAGAAGTTTCACTTCTTTCACGTGGACCAAGTTGCAGCGCACCATTTTTTTTAAATCACTCGCGCGTCACCTGTGAGTTAGTTGTATACATCGACTTGACTGTGACCCTATCATTGCTCATGCACAGGACCACCGGTGAGCACTCATTATGGGTGTCTGTCTACAAAGCAAATGAGAAATACATATATCGAGGCGTCGTAAGGTCAGTCTGTCGCATGTCATTGTTGATTCGTGTACACGTCAGCACAGAGAACCTTGGTGGGCGTTTTACTTTATTTTTATTGCTTAGATGTGTGGACGACCTCACAGCCTACCTGGTGTTAAGTGGTTGCCGGAGCCCATAGATATCTAAAACGTAAATGCCGCCACCCAGCTTGAGCTATAAGTTCTAAGGTCTACTACTTAAATAACGAGAGCTCAGTCGGTGTCTAAGAGTTCTCCTAGATGAAATTACAAATCGCCTCTCAAGCCTCTACCCAACGCCCCCGTTTTTTTTGTCTGGGTCTCTTACCGCCCCCCTTAAGGCCTGTAGCGCCCACAAGGGGGCGTTATCGCCCACTTTGGGAAAGGCTGGTTTAGAATCTTATTCAATCATACAATAATAGTTTATTGTGTGTGTGAAATATGTCAATATAAACGTGATTGAATCATTTCCTAACATTCGTATGGATTGAAAATTCGTGATACCGGATAGTCGCTGACAATGTCCGTTGTGACCTGTGATTTTGCGATGAGACACGAACGCTCGCACGCCGCCGCCCACCGGCAGATAATGGAAGTTCCAATTATATTGGATATCGGTTAATTAGTCTCACAAATCAGACGATTACTGCTACCAGTCCTTGGCTTATAATAACTACCGCCATTTGTGTGATTGTCGTGTGAATATGAATTATAGCAAGTGCTTGGCCTCAAGATACCACTCTGAGAAGGCGGCACGACATGAGAACCCTCTCGTCGTGGCCGCTGGAAATTACATACCCGATCCTGTAGACCGAATGGTAAACAGTCGACGCCGCCCAAAACACATCAATACGGACCCTCCCGACCCATTAACGGTGCTTTTAGGTACTTCAAGCACCGGTCACCGTCCTCGCTTGCGACGAAGGGCTCGGCGAGTGAATTAACCCACAGACACAGCCCACTGAGTTTCTCGCCGGATCTTCTCAGTGGGTCGCGTTTCCGACCCGGTGGTAATTCTGCGAAGCACTGCTCTTGCTAGGTTCAGTGTTAGCATCACTCCGGTTTGAGCTCCGTGAACTCACCTACTCGTTGTGTGAATCTAATATAGCCCCTCGAAGTTAATAGAATAAGTAGGAAAAAAAAGGTTTGTCCTTTCCCCCTCTACGGTCGAGTGGTTCGCGAGACGCACTATCTATTCTCTCACTCTCGCTCTTCCTAAATTGTATCTTTTCTCTCTAGCCGTAAGGAATCTGTCGCGAGTTAAATTTTACTCTCAATGTGCCTAAAGAAGTTTTAAAAAGATTATTATATTATTTATAGCAGCAGAGCCGATAATACTTTTATCTTAGAAGCTGCAAATTACATTTCCGAACCAGACGATGTAACAACGTGTCCTTTCGGATCCAATGCGCGTGATTTTGAGCTGGAATGCCAAGTATGGAACACGGTTAGAATTCAACAAGCAATTTAATCCACAGACAAAATCCACTGAGTTTCTGGCCCGATCTGTTCAGTGGGTCGCGGTTCCGATCCGGTGTTTTTTCTGCCTAAGCTGATGGTCTAGAGACCATATTAGCGTAACCTTAACTGAGCTCACGGGGCTCAAACCTGACGACGTTGCTAACACGAACCCTAGCAAGAGCCGTGCTTCGCAGAATCTACCACCGGATCGGAAACGCGACTCACTGAGAAGATCCGGCGAGAAACTCAGTGGGCTGTGTCTGTGGGTTAATTCACTCGTAGAGCCCTTCGTCGCAAGCGACGGGTTCGACAAAAACAATGACCGGTGCTTGGAGTACCTAAAAGCACCGTTAGTGGATCGGGAGGATCCGAAATGACGTGTTTTGGGCGACGTCGACCCGATCTGGTGGTAGATTCAGCGAAGCACTGTTTTTGCTGGGATAGATTTTAGCAAATTCTCTCAGGTTGAGTCCTGTGAGCCACCATTCAATCTGTACCCGGAATCGAAGCTACTGTCAGATAAATAAGACTATACACAAATCAAACATAAAAATCTTACACATTCAAACTGCAAAAGATAAATGCTATGAACATTACAATTACCCGTGAGACTATTTCGACATATTATGGTCAAGGTTGTCAGAACAAACGTAGCATCAATTGGTACAGCGATTTGTAACAACAATGAAGTAATTCGCGCGATGAATTAAATCTCCAACAGCGGAGTTGGAGCGCTTATGAGAACTCCAACCGGTATTTATCGAAAACAAGGGTATTTTCTTGAGCGAGATTAACTTTTTGAGCGCGTACCGTCGATAGATCGACTCACTTATAAAGCGCGGAGCGTCGGTATACGAATTATTGCGCAGTTCGATTATAGATTTTAGGTATCGTGTACATGCGTGTCTTAATGCACACACGTATAAAATTTTGATTATGTTAATATTTTTTTATAAAGGATTTTATGACCTGGTAACTAAGACCTTTAACCTTTAACTGGTGACACGCCAAATTTATAACACTATAAAGGACATGACGTCTCACAGACTACTACTTTTAAATTCATTTTTATTGTGAAAATCAACTTGAGTGTTTCAAAATTGCCTTAATATTCAATCAACGGTATATAATGAAAAACACATTAGTAAATCAAACCAAGTTTTTTTATAAATTATCGAGAGAATCAAGTAATAACACTTAATGGTATTTTACAGCCTTAATTGGTATGAGATCCTCATTTCACATTTCAGCCGACCTTATGCGAGAAAAACGATAAAGTTAATATCTTTTACTTAAAATCTAATCTAGAAGGAACGAAAAAACAAAATAGTCATTCCCAAAAACAAAAAATAAAAATTCTGACAATGACTCAATTCAGCATACATTACTGGCAATTTTTGCACAAAGGGCGAGAACATTGCAAACATACGGGATCGCAACACCCGACACACGTGTACACAGTCATTCTGTACAATTTGGGTGGGCAAATCCTGCATGCCTTTCTTTTGCCTTGACTAGTTTCATGACTTTGGACATCTTCTTCGACCATATCGTCACCCAGAATTCGCTTTATCACGAAGCGTAACTCCCTCGGTAATTGACTGCAGACTACGCGTCTCTGAATCCATATTCAGAAACGCGTAGTCTGGTCCCCCATGGGAGAACTAGCGAACGAGCTAGTCTTTAGGAAATCTCCCCTTTCTATAATCTTAGGTTGGTGCATGTTGTGCAGTATATGAGCTTTCATGCTGTTCAAATCCAAAATGCGGTAAAACACTACCATTGGCCATCTTCTGGATTTACCACTCTCCTCTGAATCTTCCACTCGATCATTTTCCTGATGGTGTGAATGATTGCTCTCAGATATAATACAATCTTCGAAATCACCTTCGCTATCAGATTGGTCCGAAGCTAGCAACAGGGAATTTATTTCCTCTTCAAAAGACGGACTCTCTACCCGCAATATTTTTCTTTTTGATGACTCAACTGAACTTGATTTCGGACATTGACGTTTATTACCGTTTTTTTCCATTCTGAACTACAAAGTATCAAAATAAAAAGAAATAGTTCAAAAAAATATTTTGAATGGCAACTAGGGACATGGAGCCTGACAGGCTACGTCCGATTTTTCGATGAGTGTTACTCACGTGTTATACGACCGACAACACGTCTGCTTCCTTCCGTGGTCAATTTACTACTATAACAAAGGCTACTGAGACTCGGAGTCGCGGCGAGCTGGGGGGAGTGGCGAATTCTAAGAATTCGCAAAAAGCACGAAGCCTGTGAGACTCCATGTCACTGGTTAAAGGTTAAGTCATGTCTTATTTTAATTTATATTCTTATTTTTTATGAAAAATGATGGTATAAAATGAAATGAACATGATTAATTTGAGACATTAATCAACTGGGATGAAATTAAATTAAATGAGATGATATAGGATGAAATATAATCTCAGCAAAATGGTGGTCATTTACTAAAAAAAAATCAGTGGACTTTTTGGAGGATCCCGAGAAGTTACGTCCAGCAGGCTTTGTTTCATTTTCCCACATTCGTGCACTTTCACAGATATTAAACAGTTAATAAACCACCGTTATCACACATTTAAACCTGAAGAAACACTAAATAGATAAAATAAAACAGATCACACAACTTCACTCCTCTCGTTCCCGCCAAAAAGTCTATTATGTTAATAGCATTAATAAATAACCATTTAAAATAGTTTTGTTTTTAAGTTAATGTCCTTTATAAGGAACTTCTTTTTTCTTCTCGAAAATCCTTTAGCAATTTCTGCAAAATATATGTAAATAACTCAAATATTACTAAAAGTTTAACTTTAATAAGTGCCCATCTCAAGGTGGGTGGCGCATTTACGTTGCAGATGTCTATGGGCTCCAGTAACCACTTAACACCGGGTGGGCTGTGAAAAACAAAAACGAATCCAACGTCTCAGCTGATCGTTGCTCTTATTCATTCTTCCGCTGTACAATTGAGACGACCTTTGAGGCGTGACATCATCGCAGCGTCGAACCTCGTGTGGGTCACGAGGTCGGGAGACGGACCACTCGTGGGCGTCTGACATTATATATTCTCCTAATTCAAGGATGCACGGAGGAGGATATGATGCATGAAAAAACATGAAGCTGTCTCTTTTCTTTAAATTTCTTAAGCATTTCCTTTGTTTCGCCGAGCGTTAACTATAATATAATATTACGTCATACGTGGGTGAATAAAAATTACTACGAAATCGTCGTGGCCTAAAGGATAAGACGTCCGGTGCATTCGTGTGTAGCGATGCAACGGTGTTCGAATCCCGCAGGCGGGTACCAATTTTTCTAATGAAATACGTACTCAACAAATGTTCACGATTGACTTCCACGGTGAAGGAATAACATCGTGTAATAAAAATTAAACCCGCAAAATTATAATTTGCGTAATTACTGCTAGTAGAACGTCTTGTGAGTCCGCACGGGTAGGTACCGCCACCCTACCTATTTCTGCCGTGAAGCAGTAATGCGTTTCGGTCTGAAGGGTGGGGCAGCCGTTGTAACTATAACCTTAGAACTTATATCTCAAGGTGGGTGGCGCATTTACGTCATAAATGTCTATGGGCTCCAGTAACCACTTAACACCAGGTGGGCTGTGAGCTCGTCCACCCATCTAAGCAATAAAAAAGCCTGATGGTAAGTGGGTACAATTGCTCGCGACCGTCAGAAATATCAGGGGCTTAGCGAAGCCGCTGTCTACTGTTACATACATCCAGAATACACCAAAGAAATGTTTACAAGCAAAAAAAATACATTGCCTTTGTAGGCAGTCGAGCATACGGTCCACCTGATGGTGAGTGGTTACCGTCGCCCATGGACTTCAGCAATGCCAGGGGCAGAGCCAAGCCGCTGCCTACCACTTAATACTCTCCACAAGCCTCGTTTGAAGAAGGACATGTCATAGCGCTCGGGAAACACCGTGGAGGGGAGCTCATTCCATAGCCGGATGGTACGTGGCAAAAAAGACCTCTAGAAACGCACTGTGGATGACCGCAGTGGCTCCAGGTAGTATGGATGAACTCTACTCCGGTGGCGGGCGGTGCGACGGTAAAAACGAGATGCCGGTATCATCTCAAACAATTCCTCAGAGCACTCCCCATGGAACATACGGTACAAAATACAGAGGGAACCGAAGTCCCTCCGCAGACCTTCCTTAGCTCCTAAAAGCTGCTTCCAACTTTCATTCAGAATCAGTTATTCTAATCCAAGACAATTCACACGATTCACGAACACAAACTACTTAGGAATGCTGCGCAATCGAAAAAAAAAAACATAAAAAATACAAAAGATAACAAACCGATAACGGAGATTTACAAAAAAATATAAAAATAACATTACATAAGTTTTCCTTTGAGGGAATCTTATCGTAAAATTTGTTAAGTATTTACTCTGACCGACAGATAAAACGTTGAAATTTTTATTGAGAAGCTAACGTAACTGTCACGTACCGCAGTGATAGAGAGAGAGAGAGAGCAAGAGAGAGATAGAGATAGATAGATAGTGATACATATCAATTATGGAGGGTACAGGTAAGGAGAACCGTCTCTGTGTGTTAAAAGGTGTCCGTTTAAATCTGATAAATAAAGATGGCGCTACAGTAGCAACCGGGTAAATTTAAAAAAAACGCGCTGAAAGTTATTAGAATAAGATAGAGAAATAAAAAAAGGACGAAAGAACTGTAAGCACTACAAAATCACAAAAAGTATTATATTTAAAGCTGATAAGAAAATGCAATCGATGTCTCCACTTTTTACCACAGCAATAGTTTTAGGTTATATTGACGAAATTAGTTTGGACTACGTAAACATGTGAGGTCTTGTATGTTACACTGTCGCTAACCACTCTAGTTATTAAATATATTAAATTTCCTAACTCAGCATACTTCAATCAGTTAACAACTGCTCAATTCATATCATATCCTGTGCCTATGCTAGCGCCATTCTGGAGGATTTTTGAAATTGTTATTGAGACGATTCTCCTTACCTCCACCCTCCATAATTGACCGGTTACTCCGCGTACTCATTTGTGATTCTTTATCACGACGTAATGACACCGAACCATTTTTGAAGAAGCTGATAACTAACTGGTGATGAAAAGTGAATCACGTACGACAAGAACGTGCGAAAAAGGTCGTGATCAAAGGCCGGTCAGGTTTCACAGAGTGTGGCGAAACCCGGGTTGACTCGCAACAAGGTGATGCTGTGTGTGTGGCGGGATTGGAAGAGCATTATTCATTATGTGCTGTTACCACCAGGCAGGACAAAGTTATTGCTTAGATGGGTGGACGAGCTCACAGCCCACCTGGTCTTAAGTGGTTACTGGAGCCCATAGACATCCACAACGTAAATGCGCCACCCACCTTGAGATACAAGTTCTAAGGTCTCAGTATAGTTACAACGGCTACCCGACCCTTCAAACCGAAACGCATTACTGCTTCACGGTAGAAATAGGCAGGGTGGTGGTACCCACCCGCGCGGACTCATAAGAGGTCCTACCACCAGTAATTACGCAAATTATAATTTTGCGGGTTTCATTTTTATTACACGATGTTATTCCTTCACCGTGGAAGTCAATCGTGAACATTTGTTGAGTACGTATTTCATTAGAAAAATTGGTACCCGCCTGAGATTCGAACATCGGTGCATCGCTCAACACGAATGCATTGGACGTCTTATCCGTTAGGCCACGACGACTTCAACTGCGATCAACTAATGAGATTAAAGCAAGAAGTAGTAGGCAGCGGCTTGGCTCTGCCCCTGGCATTGCTGAAGTCCATGGGCGACGGCAAACACTCACCATCAGGCAGGCTGTAAGCTCGTCTACCTATAAGGGCAATAAAAAAAAAGAAGTTGAGAGAAAGCGGCTGGAATTAATCAACAAAAGGGGTGTGGTTTAACATCATGATAACGCTAGACCTCACACATCTTTAGCCACTCCGCAAAAATTAAGAGAGCTGGGAGGTGTTAATGCATCCGCCGTATAGTTCTGACCTTGCACCTTCAGACTTCCACCTGTTTCGGTCTCTTCAGAATTCTTTAGGCAGTGTCAGGTTAACATCACGAGAGGCCTGCCAAAACCAATTGTCGCGGCATTTTGATCAGAAGCCCCAAAATTTCTATAGCAATGGAATAATGTCCCTATCTACGAGATGGCAAAAAGTTTTCGAACAAAATGGTACCTACATACTCTATATTAAAAAATGTTGTGAATTTTCCTAAAAAAAATGCGAAAAAACTTTTCCCTAACCTATTATTTATTATTAGTAAGATGTAACTGTTATTCTACCACTTAATATTTAGTAATTTATTTAGGTAGTAATTTATTTATTTAGTTTAGATGTGAAAATGTACAGAATATGTTTAATGTTTATTTTATTGTTTAAAAATACAAATGATTGTTCAAATAATCAAATATTAATTGTAAATTACGTAATAATTTGATTAAGTATTGTAATTGTTATGCAAATCACGTTGTTGGCGCCATCTATTATTAGGCTGGATAGTAATAATGTTAGTATAAATTAGTTAAAAGTAATTTATGTAGAATGGCTTCATGTTAGAGTCACGTAATAATCACTAAAATATTTATTGTGAACATTATGTAACCTACATCTACATATTAATACGTGAAGAAAACTTTGTATACCTTTTTACGAAAATTGCGCGGATGGAGGAGTATGAAATTTTCCACACTTATAGAGAATACAAAGAAGAAGTGCACAATGCCAATAATTTTTTTAAATAATGCATAAAAGATACATTAAATCAATAAAGAAAACATTACACACACTATATACCATGTATTTGACGCACACACGCATGCATACTATTTATTGTCAAACTTTTGTTCTTGACGTCTGTTGTCAAATTGAGAATAGATTCAATATTGTTTGTTGTTGTTAATATTTTTTATAGTGCAGTTTTGGCGAAATTTGTGATTATAGAAGTATAAAATACAACCATAATAGTGTACAGACTTACAATTCCAATTAATTATAGTCGAATTTCGACTACTGCGGGACCACTAGTCTAATGAATTGTTTCACAGTAAATACATTTGTCTTGTTTAAAAGGAGTTGTATTTGCCATAACCAACACAAAATGGCTAATTGTGTAAAAACTATGCCGTGGCTTTTTTTTTCCTACCTAAGCTAGCCTTGAGAGGCTATATCAGCGTCGCCTTAACTAGTAGGTGAGCTCACGGGGCTCAAACCTGACGACGTTGCTAACACGAACCCTAGCAAGAGCCCTGCTTCGCAGAATCTACCATCGGATCGGAAACGCGACCCACTGAGAAGATCCGGCGAGAAACTCAGTGGGCTGTGTCTGTGGGTTAATTCGCTCGTCGAGCCCTTCGTCGCAAGCGACGGGTTCGACAACGACGGTGACCGGTATAGCTTAAATGGTTAGCTCATATTTGTATGGAATTGGATCGTTTGCGTACGTTTGCCGCTAGGGGCGCTGTTCCAACTGCATATAAAATTGGGTTAACTTTTACGCTATCGGGAACGTTAAAAAACTCGCACTAAGCACACAGATCCATGTCCTGTCTCGGGAGATGTCTCGAGGTTGGGTGGTGGCATTAACATAGTTAATGTATATGAGCCAGGTGTGGGACGTGACCTCGTCTATCCATTTAAGCAAACGCCAACCCGAACTTTTGCTGGTGGTAGGACCTCTTGTGAGTCCGCACGGGTAGGTACCACCACCGCGCCTATTTCTGCCGTGAAGCAGTAATGCGTTTCGGCTTGAAGGGTGCGGCAGCCGTTGTAACTATACTTGAGACCTTAGAACTTATATCTCAAGACGCATTTACGTTGCAGATGTCTATGGGCTCTAGTAACCACTTAACACACACTTAAACAATAAAAAAAGGAAATTCTAACCAAAACCGATAGAGACAATGCCGTTACATTTTAAATTAAACTAGAGTTCCCGCAGTAGTCTAAATTCGACTATAATTAATTGGAATTGTAAGTTTGTACACTATTATGATTGTATTTTATACTTCTGTAATCACAAATTTCGCCAAAACTACACTATAAAAAATATTAACAAAGACAAACCATATTCTATTCTCAATTTGGCAACAGACGTCAAGAACAAAAGTTTGACATTAAATAGTATGCATGCGTGTGTGCGTCAAATACATGGTATGTAGTATGTGTAATGTTTTCTTTATTGATTTAATGTATCTTTTATGCTATATTTAAAAAAAAATATTAGCATTGTGCACTTCTTCTCTACAATCTCTATAAGTGTGGAAAGTTTCATATTCCTCCGTCCGCACAAATTTCGTAAAAAGGCATACAAAGTTTTTGCTTCACGTATTAATATATAGATTCCAACAGAACTAAAACCATTAAAAACACTAGATGCGTCATTCCAAAGAACAAACACACAACTTTCAAGTTGCGTGGTCGATTTTAAGAAACTGGTTTGAGATTATTTTTTTCATTTTTCGTTTCGTTTCGCCCAAAACCCGAAGCGCTCTCCTCATCAACGACCGGTTATTCGTTTTTATTTATCGAGTGTGCGAGTCGTCCCCACGCGGCGACGGCTTACGATAAATGAGTCGACTATTATCAAAGCCGGCAATGTGACTTTTGGACAATTATTGGTAAATCAGAAAAACGAATTATTGACTTTGTATTCCATTGGCAGTCACAAAACTCTTCGGAACGACATCTTATATAAATAACAGGTTAAGTATTAACCTTTATTTAATGCAGGTTTTGAACCGTATTCTTTGAAGGAGACGATTATATTCAAATCAATCTGTATTGACATATCAATAACATTTTTTTGTCCAAATGCACAGATTGCCACCTTTGATAATAGACAACTCAAATACAACCAGTGGTTCCCTGATAGTCGAAATTCGACTATAATTAATTGAAATTATAAGTTTGAACATTATTACGGTTATATTGTCAAAGACTATTATAATACTTCTATAATCACAGATTTCGCCAAGACTGCACTATAGACAAATAATATTAAAGATAAACAATATTATCCTATATAAATTTGACCACAGACTTTAAGCATTAACTAAAGTTTGACAATCAACAAAGAGTATATATGTATATGCATATATGTGTGTGTGTGTCAAAACCATGGCAGTGTGTGTAATCTTTTCTTTATTGATTTAATATATCTTTTATGCATAATTAAAAAAAATATTAACATTCTGCACTCCTTCTCTATATTCTCTACTAGCGGCCCGCTCCGGCTTCGCGCGGATCTTTAACAAAAAAAATTGGCAATTTTTTTACACCTTGGGTTATTGGAGTATTAGTAAGGATCCCTAATTTTTTTCAAAAAAGATTATCGCCTATGTCACTCTGGGATAGTGTAGCTTCCAAACAGTGAAAGAATTTTTCAAATCGGTTCAGTAGTTTCGGAGCCAGGATATATAGAGATAAGTGTGGGGAGTTTCATACTCCTCCGACCGCGCAATTTTCGTTAAAAAGGGTCGATTCTACGAAGCATTGCTCTTGCTAACAAGAACCCTAGCAAGAGCAGTGCTTCTAGAATCTATCACCGGATCGGAAACGCGACCCACTGAGAAGATCCGGCGAGAAACTCAGTGGGCTGTGTCTGTGGGTTAATTTACTCGCCGAGACCTTCGTCGCAAGCGACGGGTTCGACGAGAACGATGACCGGTGCTTGAGGTACCTAAAAGCACCGTTAGTGAATCGGGAGGATCCGAAATGACGTGTTTGGGGCGACGTCGACTGTTTTCCATAATTTCCGCAGGACGGGAATGTTTTTTTAGTACAGCTCGCAATGTGACACAATTAAAAATCAGCTGACGCGCCGCATCGACGGCGGTCTCTTGCGACAAACCTATCTATCGGGTTAAAGCGATAGAATCGCTTCTTAGAGTACGTTCAACTTCTGTCTGGAGTTCACTCTTGTCTACCATGTTACACAACCAGCCTTCGCTATCCGACTTGTGCGGGGTTAAGCTTGCCGCACACTGCGAGACACGCTCAGAATACTACGCGACCAAACCAAATTGTTTTTTTTTATTGCGACCCACCTGATGGTGTAACCGTCGCTCATAGACTTCAGCAATGCCAGGGGCAGATTCAAACCGCTGCATACCGTTTAATACTCTCCACGAGCCTCGTTTGAAGAAGGACACGTCGTAGCGCTCGGGAAACACCGTGGAGGGGAAGCTCATTTCATAGCCGGATGGTACGTGACAAAAAAGATCTCTGGAAACGCACTGTGGATGAACGCAGTGGCTCCAAGTAGTATGGATGAACTCTACTCCGGTGGCGGGCAGTGCGATGGTAAAAACGAGATGATGGGATCATCTCAAGCAATTCCTCAGAGCACACCCAAACGCGTGAATTCAAGAATGTGTTTTTTCTATTTAAGTAAGTTAAATGTTAATGTGTACAAATTTTATCCAGTTGTGTGAACCTAATAAAAAAAACAAAAAATGTTTCACTATTCGCTACATGAGTTGTTGAAGCCTAAGCATATCACAAGACGTCCTACCACCAGTAATTACACACACACACACAAATTAAAATTTTGCGGGTTTGATTTTTATTACACGATGTTATTCCTTCACCGTCGAAGTCAATCAACTACTTTGTACAACCGTAATAATGAGTCCGTCACTACATAGTATAAAACAAAGTCGCTTTCTCTGTCCCTATATCCATATGTATGCTTAAATCTTTAAAACTACGCAACGGATTTTGATGCGGTTTTTTTTTATAGATAGAGTGATTGAAGAGGAAGGTTTATATGTATAATAACATCCATTAAATAGTGGAGAAATACTGTTATTTTTGAGGTTTCTAATGTGATGTCGTAAATAATCCCTACTAATATATAAATGTGAATGTAAGTTTGTTTGTAACGCTTTCACGCGAAAACTACTCGACCGATCATCATGAAACTTTGTACACATATTCTTGGAGGTATTAGAAGTAACATAGGATACTTTTTATTAAGAAAAAAAAAAATTTTTTTTTACGAAAAGTTAAAAAATCTCAAAATCTAGCTTCTTCAACGCCATCTACCGATTCAGCAATGAAGTTCCAATCCTGAGTACTGTAAATGAAGTGGGGGGGGTAAAATTTAGCGTTATGCCAGAGTAACTATTCCACGCGGACGAAGTCGCGGGCAAAAGCTAGTCAATAATAAAATTTCATGTTTCCGAAGCGAAGCGAGGGCGGATCGCGAGTTTGTGATATACAAAAAAACATAGTATAGCATAGCATGACTCACGCGTAGCTTAAAGTGGCTGTGCTGGTTTAAAACCAGTATTGCCGGTTCCTTGCAGTCTGCCAAACGGTATTAAGTTTTGAACTTTTATATTTACGCAACGAGCTTTCAAAAGCCCCTCGTGTTATAAATTGAAAAGCTTTAAGACCGTACCGGTCGTTAGTTCGTTTTAAAAACAGTTTTAATGGTCTGACACAAACTATTTTGAAGCATATCCCCAAGTTTTGAAGATGAGAGAGAGAGAGAGAGAGAGAGAGTATTCTTTATTGTACACCAAAAAACAAATAAACAGTGCGATACATTAAACACAAAAAAGTACAACTGAGAACCACCCTTGAGAATTCCCAGTGGCTAACTCCCATACCAAAGATCTGAAATCGTCGTGGCTTACTAGATAAGATGCCCGACGCACCCAAAATAAATTCTTAAGCCGTGTCCACTTTTTTATTTATTGCTTAGATGTTTGGACGAGCTCACAGCCCACTTGGTGTGAAGTGGTTACTGGAGCCCATAGGCATCTACAACGTAAATGCGCAACCCACCTTGAGATATAAGCTCTAAGACCTCAATATAGTTACAACGGCTGCCCCCCCACCCTTCAAAAGCGAAACGCATTACAGCTTCACGGCAGGAATAGGCCTACCTACCCGCGCGGACTCACAAGAGGTCCTACCACCAGTAAATTGCACAAATTATAATTTTGCGGGTATGATTTTTATTACACTATGTTATTCCTTTACCGTGGAAGTCAATTGTGAGCATTTGTTAAGTAGGTACGCATTTCATTAGAAAAATTGGTACCCGCCTGTAGGATTCGAACGCATCGCTACATAAGAATGCACCGGACGTCTTATCCTTTAGGCCACGACGACTTACCCTTGCCTTATGCGATTACGCCTTGCCCCGTCGTCTGGGTCGGTTATGTTATCTGAAGCGATCGTGATAAGAGCGTTATCGTGTTGCGGCGCATTTTTTCGTAAAAAACGCTCACAAACGACTTCTTCGGAGGAATCATAAATAGATTCAAGGAGTTAGTGAAAAGCACCAACCACGCGATCTTACAAATCGTATCTATATTAATTTTTAAGCCGATGGAGACCATATCAGCGTCACCGAGCTAGTAATGAGCTCACGGGGCTCAAACCTGATGACGTTGCTAACACGAACCCTAGCAAGGGCCGTGCTTCGCAGAATCTACCACCGAATCGGAAACGCGACCCACTGAGAAGATCCGGCGAGAAACTCAGTGTGCTGTGTCTGTGGGTTAATTTACTCGCCGAGCCCTTCGTCGCAAGCGACGGGTTCGCCGAAGACGATGACCTGTGCTTGTGGTACCTAAAAGCACCGTTAGTGGATCGAGAGGATCCAAAAGACGTGTTTTGGGCGACGTCGACTGTTTACCATTTGGTCCGCAGGATCGGCTATGTAGTTACCGGTGGCCACGATGAGAGGATTCTCGTGTCGTGCCGTGCCGCTTTATCCAAGTGACCGGCTTTGGAATGGGCTTCCCCTCCACAGTTTTTTCCGAGCGCTATGACATGTTATTTTACAAACGAGGCTTGTGGAAAGTATTAAACGGTAGGCAGCGGCTTTGCTCTGCCCCTGGCATTGCTGAAGTCCATGGGCGATGGTAAACACTCAGCATCACGTGGGCTCGTCTTAAAAAAATTAAATTTAAATTTTATTGACAGATATGAATGAGCAGAAAGATCATTTTGATAATATCTTAACAAGTACTCCACGCTTTTTTTTACAATAAATTTATTTTCTATTTTTTAATCGGATTTTCTATAAAAGCGTGTTTTTTAGTTGCTTTTTTTAACACTATTATTTATATTTCAATTGTTTTAGTTTTAGTTGCATTATGTATCATAAATTATTCATTCATGTACATTCAGACAAATACAATAGTTTCCAATTTGCTAAGTGAAAAAAGAAGTAGTGATGCTTAAACGAGTTTGTTTTGACTGCCAAAAGTCGAAGAATAACGGGTCTAACTGTTTAAAATATTGAATTGTCATCATCAGTTCTTGATGAGTACGTCAAATTTCGAGTCAATCCGACGTTTTGAAGGGGGTCAAAATCACGGTATGAAGCTAATAAAGGCGTATTAAAAACTAGACTACCAGTTTGGCAATTGATTAAGGGATTTTATGACCTGGTAACTAAGACTTTTAGGTCAAGTCTTATTTTAATTTTTATGAAAACTTTTTTTATTACAAAAAATTATATACTATGAAACGAAATGAAGTTGATTAATATGAAACATGGCATGAAATGAAATGATATGGGATGAAATATAATCTCAGTAAAATGGTGGTCATTTACCGAGACTTTTTCAGTTGACTTTTTGGAGGATCCCGAGAAGCTACGTACGTCCAGCGACTTTGTTTCATTTTCCCACATTTGTGCACTTTCACAGCTGATACTAAACAGTTAATAAATTACCGTTATTACACATTTAAACCTCGAGAACACTAAATAAATAAAATAAAACAAATCACACATAAATTCACTCCTCGCGTTCCCGCCAAAATGTCCTTTAGCAATTGAAAAATAGTAACGTCATTTTATTTATGCCATATTTCGAATGAATACTCAGACATCCTTAAAGGAGCTGTATTTATAAGGAATCCCTTGAGTCTGGCGGTGTGCCAGCGACTCGAACCGCGTCAGCTATTGTCAGAATTTATTCCTAATGGGTGGAGCATTAATGGACTGGTGGGTTAACGAAACAGAACAAGGAGTATCAAAATTCGTAGATGCGGTAGTTTCTTCATTAATAAATAAATAAATATAAATATTTACTAACGATCACGCCACGTTAACTGGTCCCGTGTTAAGTTCGTAAAGAACTTGTGTTACAGGTACCAGATAACGGAAATAAATGTAAGATTTTTATTATATACACACACATATATTTAATATACATCCATAACCCTGGAAAAGACATTTATATTTATAATACAAATATCTTCTCTTGGCGGGATTCGAGCCCGCGACCCCCTTATGTAGTGACCATGTCACTTACCACTACACCAGACGGCCGTTCATTATTATTGCCACTGAGTTTCACGCCGGGTCTTCTCAGTGGGTCACGATCTCGATCCAGCGGTAGATTCAGCGAAGCACTGCTCTTGCTGGGGTTGGTGTTAGCAATTTCTCCCAGGTTGAGTCCGTGAGCTCATCTACCCGTCCGCGCGTAGCCGGAACAGCCTTATAGGCTACCAGCGAAGAAGTGGGGGAGAAAAAAATCCCACTAGACTTCTATTAAATCGTTACCAAGGACATGACCATGTCTATACCGCCATCGTCCACCGAATACGAGATGGGGTTCCGCTAATATTACGCCACCATTATCCTATTTCGGTTTGAAGGGAGCGGGACATGCCTTATACATGCGTTTCGGGCAGCGACTTGGTCGTGCCACTTACCATTATGTGGGCCGTATGATCTTTTTTTTATTTTTTTTATTGCTTAGATGGGTGGACGAGCTTACAGCCCACCTGGTGTGGTTACTGGAGCCCATAGACATCTACGACGTAAATGCGCCACCCACCTTGAGACTTCAGTTCTAAGGTCTCAGTATAGTTACAACGGCTGTCCCACCCTTCAAACCGAAACGCATTACTGCTTTACGGCAGAAATAGGCAGGGTGGTGGTGGTACCTACTCGCGCGGACTCACAAGTGGTCCTACCACCAGAAGATCGTCTGCCTACTATGTCTAAAAATTTAGATTAATTGTGATTGAAACTTGTCGAAGCCATCCAAGGCGATGAAGTATATTGAGCGACCGGATATCAAACCCGGATCGTGTGGCACTAACCCCACGAGATGTTAGATTACACACGAAGCTAATTACAATGCTTTGCTTGATTGTCTGCAAAATCGGTTTACGGACGATAGTTTTAAGTGATGATAAACTCAGTAGCGGAACTATTCAAACTGCTAGTTCTGACGTCACGCCAGAAGAGAGATAAACGTGTCACAAGCCAACGCTTGGGCCGATATTGCCTCTCTATCGCTTGTTCCGGGCTCTCGCTTGCACGCTCACGCTCAGGCGGAACGTGACACTTTTTCGTGCGTGCAGTTGCCGTTCATCTATACTAATATACAAATCTACAGTGGTTTTTACGGATGTTCCGTTATAACTACTAAACCATGCATCCGATTGACTTGAAACTTCGTATCCATGTAGAAAATACATGTACTTAATGAATAGGCTAATGTTTATAAGAGTGTTGGACTCCCTACACCAGTTGCGGGGATGTTAATGATGACAATCTTTGTGGGGGTGAGAAATAATAATGTTAATTTTAAATTTCCAGCGAAGCGGACGGGTACAGCTAGTCGATTTATAAGAACGTTATCATGTCAAAAAAATACCTAATTGCGACAACGACCCCATATCATGCATCGTTCACTTAAGAGCACTCGACTCATGACCCACACCGCGCTATAAGATTAAAACACGTTCAATACACATTCCCATGTTTGGCTTGGTTTTAGTTTTATTAATACATATCAACTTTTCCTGCATTGCTTATTGCCTCAGCGTTATTATCTAGGCCAGAGCGCTGATAAGGCGCGCGGCGTTTGATTAAATCAAATAATGCACATATACTAGAACGTACGGGTCACGTGTCTTTTTATTAACCGACTTCAAAAAAGGAGGAGGTTCTCAATTCGACTTTTTTTTTTATTGCCCTTGTAGGCAGACGAGCATACGGCCCACCTGATGGTGAGTGGTTACCGTCGCCCATGGACTTCAGCAATGCCAGGGGCAGAGCCTAGCCGCTGCCTACCTACGCGCTTATGTTGGTCACCTCATAACTTTTGATTGGGTAAATCGATTTTGATGATTCTTTATCAATTAGAAAGCTGACGCTTCCCGTGTGACGGTGCCATTTCAATTTAGTCCAGTTATGATAATGGTATCCATGAGAAAACCATATACATAATTTGCATTAAGTACGTGCGCGACAAATAGATGAATAATTCAATAACTCAATATCACGCCAACCGATTTCGATGATTATTGTTTTTAGTGTATATTAATTTGTTTTGGAATATCTTTTTTTTTATATTTGAAGTCGGTTTTTGTTAAAGCATGTCTATTTACAATTATTTTTATCTTCACGACTAATGTACCGTGTTCGGGTGTAGACGTTTGGTTCTCGACTATAGCGCGACACCGCCCGTCACCCAACTCAAGGCTTCAGCTCAAAACATACAAATTATGACTGGTCTCTGCTTCAAAATGAGTACATAGTATTTATTGCCTTTTGTAGACAAGTATACATTTCTTCTTGGTGGACGGTCAACCCTCTCGCGGCCGATCACCCACAAGGTGGACAGACTTGGTTAAGTTTTCTACGAAGTGTTCCCTTACTGAGTGTACACGTACCGCCACAAATAGAGAGAGATGGAGAAGCCTCTCAAAAGCCGCAACCAAATATTAAGACTTACGTAACCACGACCACTCCGCCAGGAGTGAACGACTGAGAAGAAGAATACATTTCTTAACTGCAGTTTTAATTTGGTGGACCGACCAAATTAAAACTGCAGTGGGAGGTCCCCTAAATGAGTGCAGTAGAATGGCCTCGAGCAGGGAGAGATGGCGCGACATCGTGAGACGCATCAACTCTGCCCCTTCCAACACTACATGACGATCACGACCACTCTGTCAAGAGTGACACGACTGAGAAGAAGAAGATACATTTCCTTGTTTTTTTTTTTTCGTACGATCTAGAGAGACCGGCGTACATATTAGCGTAACCTTAACTAGTAGATGAGCTCACGGGACTCAAGCCAGACGATGTTGCTAACATGAACCCTAGCAAGAGCCGTGCTTCGCAGAATCTACCACTGGATCGGAAACGCGACCCACTGAGAAGATCCGGCGAGAAACTCAGTGGGCTGTGTCTGTGGGTTAATTTACTCGTCGAGCCCTTCGTCGCAAGCGACTAGTTCGACAATGACCGGTGCTTGGGGTACCTAAAAGCACCGTTAGTGGATCGGGAGGATCCGAGATGACGTGTTTTGGGCGACGTCGACTGTTTACCATTCTGTCCGCAGGATCGGCTATGTAGTTTCCGGCGGCCACGATGAGAGGATTCTCGTGTCGTGCCGGTTTATCGAAGTGGAAACAAGCATACAGCCCACCTGATACCGCTGATAAAGCTGATGATCAACATCATCATCAGCCTATAGCAGCCCCTGCTGCTGGACTTAGGCCCCTACAATTGCACGCCACTGGGCACGATCCTCGGCTTCTCGTATCTAGTCACTCCACCAACCTCAGGGCGTCCTGCACTACATTTACCAATTCGCAGTCTCAATTCAAAGAACATGTGAAAGCTGAGAATCCCTACCCACTGAGTTTCTCGCCGGATCTTTTCAGTGGGTCGCGTTTCCGATCCGGCGGTAGATTCCGCGAAGCACTGCTCTTGCTAGGGTCAGTCTTAGCAACACTCCCGTTTGAGCCCCGTGAGCTCACCTACTAGTTAAGGTTACGCTGAAATAGCCTCTCCAGGCTATCAGCTTAGGTAGGGAAAAAAAGAGTTTTTTTTTTTTTTTATTTCCCTTGTAGGCAGACGAGCGCAAGGCCCACCTGATGGTGAGTGGTTACCGTCGCCCATGGACTTCAGCAATGCCAGGGCCAGAGCCAAGCCGCTGCCTACCGCATAGGATCCCTATTTCCAATTCTAATACGGAACCCTAAACAAAAAAAAAAACTCTCTTCTGTCAATAGCTGAATAAACTAATCACATTCAACATTAATAATATCAATATCAGAATGAATTAAATAACTGTTATTATTTCAATGTGATAAAGTACAATTACAAGTAATCACTCAACTGCTAATTATCAATTAGTACACATGTGAGTCAGCGGTGGGACGCTTGAAGGAAGTAGGTTACAAGTGTGGCGTCTGTGTAAATATGTTATAAGACTAAGACGACCGGTACACTGATATCAGACAAGGTTCATAGCTGGGTTATAATAGATCTGATATAGCAGCCAACCGGTAGATCGCGATCGACCGGTCGGTTGTGGCTATTAGTTCAGTCGATCGTGGCAAGACAAAAAATATAAAAACATAGAACAGATTGCACAATGTAATCACCAATTGTTGCACGCATGATCTTCATCTGACCATTACGGCACATTATTTATCCTCTCTTCTACACAATAGTTCTCTTTTATTATATAATTTCAGGTTTATTTTAATATTTTTAATAAAAGTAAGTAAATATGCTACTTATTTTTATACTGAACTACATTGGGGGGTAAGGGGGAGAACGGCAATATCATATAGTCGGCCCCAAATGTCAACCTCACCAGCCCGTGGTGCCCCCTGCTAGATAACAGACGAGGACTTGGCGACCGAGCTGTGGCGGTATAACCACTAACATCTGGCTGGGTAATCTACCAGAAGAGAGAGAGAGAGGAGATCTAAATAATCTCCAAAAGGACCGGTGCAGAAGGCAAGGGGAAACCACTGCTACTAATCTTCCCAAGAAAGTCGTAATGAACGTACAAGCAAAGAGAACAGGATCGCCATGCAAACCGCGTAGGAACCGGCGCCGTCCTGCGTCCGGGGCAAGCGGTGTGCAGGGCAAAGTAGAAGGCACCAGACCGCGTGGAAGGGTGCCCATGCGATGGACCGACCAGATCAAGTCGGCAGTTGGCGGCTGTTTGCATGAGTGCACCAGGCTCACCACAAACCGGCAGGAGTGGCGATCGCTCGTGAAGCGCANAACAGGATCGCCATGCAAACCGCGTAGGAACCGGCGCCGTCCTGCGTCCGGGGCAAGCGGTGTGCAGGGCAAAGTAGAAGGCACCAGACCGCGTGGAAGGGTGCCCATGCGATGGACCGACCAGATCAAGTCGGCAGTTGGCGGCTGTTTGCATGAGTGCACCAGGCTCACCACAAACCGGCAGGAGTGGCGATCGCTCGTGAAGCGCATAACATCTGTCCACAGCAATGATGCTGGATGACGACCGCGACCGCTCTGACAAGAGTGATACGACGAGATGCATTGTTTCATTAAATTTCAAGAAAAGTCATTGGTAGATCGCAGAGTGTTTCGTCAGTAGACAGTAGATCTTGGTTCTAATCAAATCGACCACCCCTGTGATATAGGGATCGACTACAAAAAGAAGAAATCTTAAATAGACCGACGTGTAAATTATTGTTGTTTTAAATGTCTTTTTATTTGAGCTGCTCTTGCAAACGTCGTAGACACGATTGTGGTTTTTGCTTAGCTTCTGATAGGCAGATAATTTTTTTATAAATAATAATTTACTATATGCTATATACATTAACATTGAGTATTTTAAAACAAATTTAAATAATGTTTTAAATTTTATAATTAACAGAGGCAAAACCAATGTATCGGTGAGTACTATTGTTTCATTTATTTCTGACATGAAACAAACATATCTTTGCATAAGAGTGCTTTATATTGTCTCATATAAAGTGAGTCACATTGTCGATAGCTATGGATTTTGGTATCTACTACCAGCATCATCTAAGTTTTTGGGATAAAGGGCAATAAGAAAAAGAAAAATTCTACTTACACATAATGAATCAAAAAAATTTGAAAAGAGTTTTAGTCAAGTTAACACTAAATTCCAATTACATTGAAAAACAAAGCCTAACTTCGAGTTATCACATTTGAAAGCACACAGTGGTCATGGATTTGCTATAAGCTTTAATTTTCTTCTAATACGCTACATATACTGTGAATTGCTAATTTTATAATTTTTATGATATACAGTCAAAATCTGTTATAACGACATCGAAGGGACTGCTCATATTCAGTCGTAAAAACCGATAGTCGTAACAACCGGTGATGTTTAATGTGTATCGTGCAAGTACAAACAAATCGATATAATACGCGATTTTTCTTCAATATTAATTTGGTTTCTTTTTCTTTGCGACATTTTGAAAGTTTCACGAATAACTCCACAAAGTTTTGGTGCGTCTTGTGTATAGATAAGTAACAAACTAACTGAAGAGATATGAAGAAGCGGGCTTTGACTCTACCGCATGCACGTGTTTTGTTTCTGAGAATTAGAAAAGACCCTACACTAAACTAAATCCTATTGTTTTCTTTCCTGATTTTAATAGCCATTGAAGACAAATGTGGATACCTATTCAAATTGTTTACAATACAGCTTAGCCGGTCGTTCTAACAGATCTAATTCTCCGAAATATTAGTTAAATGTGGTCGTTTTATGAGGTATGTCGTTATTACTAATGTCGTAGAAAGCAATATTTTTAATAAGGCGGTCATATGGCATTCAGCCGGGACCTTTGTTCTAGTTTATTATAACCGGCATGTTGTATTAAACGATGTCGTAGTAAACGGTTTTGACTGTAATAACAATATTCCTTTCCTATGAGTGTACTACTCACAATGAACAGATAGTTCAAAAATTTTAATATTTAGTCATAAAAAAATCTAAATATAAATAATACATACTACTATTATAAATGTCAAAGTATGTTTGTTGGTCCTTTTTTCAGATTGATACAAAGCTATGGACTGATATAATTTTTTTTAAAGCTATAGTATTAAGTCAGGAGAGTGACATAGATTATTTATTTATTTATTTATTTATTACACTTCATGTAAAATTTACATTGGCGGACTTAATGCCTAAGGCATTCTCTACCAGTCAACCAGATTACCTTTAATAAAAATAAAACCTCTCATTCATACAGGAAAATTACACTGACAAATTTCCTTAACCACACAAATGAATTCATTGTGGTAACAGCTAGTTAAGTAATAAATCACAGGGGTGAGGTTTAGATTCTGGTCAATGTTTTTTTTTATGCATAGATGTGTGGACGAGCTCAGAGCCCACCAACCTGGTGATAAGTGATTACAGGAGCCCATACACATCTATAACAGTTCTAAGGTCTCAGTACAAGTTACAATCTGCCCCACCCTTCAAACCAAAACACATTATTGCTTCATGGCTGAAACAGGCAGGGTGGTGGTACCACTGGTACCTACCCGTGCAAACTCATAACAGATCCTACCACCAGTAATTACGTAAATTATAATTTGGCGGGTTTGATTTTTATTACACGATTTTATTCCTTCACCGTGGAAGTCAATCATGAACATTTGTTAAGTGCGTATTTCATTAGAAAAATTGGTACCCTCCTGCGGCATTCGAACACCGCTGCATCGATACATACGAATGCACCGAACGTCTTATCCATAAAGCCACGACGCGTTCCGTCGATATATCGACGTTACGCGCTCAAAAGGTTAATCTCGTTCATGAAAATACCCTTCTTTTCGATAAATACCGGTTGAGGTTCTCATACGCGCTCCAACTCCGCTGTTGGAGAGTTAATTCATCGCACGAATTACATTCCTCCATAAGACTGGTGGAAGGAACTTAAACTTATTTCGTGAAACTCCACAGATGCATTAATGCAACTAAAGGCATTTTAACATGTAATCTTGCATAGGAGACTTAAGGCAATTGTTAAACAAGGAGACTTCTTCTGTTTTGCTAATTTCAATATTTATCTAAATACAGCTTTGACCCCTGCACCCTTACACCCGACGTCCGATCTCCGTCCGGTATCAGAACCTGGTCAGCGTAGAGGGGTTCCCGCAAACACAGCTTTGACCACTTCAACAAGTTCAATTTACATTAGATTACAGAGCAGTGATAAATAAAATGACAAATACAATGAGTAGCATGATGCAATGAGTGCAGATAAAACTATTTCATTTTTGGAATGGTTAAGGTGTGTAGGAAATCATTTAAAATAGAAATCCAAGCATTCAAATTAACTGCCTATTGTGTCAGTGCTAATATAATATGATCTTGTCTTCCGAACCTCATTAATTCCATATCTGATGACCGAAATTAAGGAAACATGTTGCTCTAGTTCATATATTTGAAGTTATTTTTCAAAGGTGGTTTAAGGGGAGTTCTGTGTGGTAGGCAGCAGCTTGTTTATATCCCCAGAATTCCTGATGTTCACGACCAACAGGAACTTACCATGGGTACTTTTACAGTGCATTTTCAGAGATCTCTTTGGCACATACCATCTAGCTTCAGAATGAGCTCCCCTCCACAGTGTTTTCCGAGCGCTATGACATGTCCTTCCTCAAATGAGGCTTGTGGAGAGTACTTAACGGCGGGCAGTGGTTTGGCTCTGTTTAACAGTAGGCAGTGGTTTGGCTCTGCCCCTGGCATTGTTGAAGACCATGGGCAACGGTAACCACTCGCAATCAGAAAGGCCATATGTTTGTCTGCCTACAAGGGCAATAAAAAAAAGGTACTCTTTCTATCAAGGCAACAAAAATAATCTTTTGTGTAATAAGGGGGTGGTTCAAAGTTGAAGACTTGATTTAGTGTAAACCAGGAGAGTATTACAATTTTGTCATTACTATTACTTTGTAAATATACTAATAAAAAGATGTGAGTGCTGTTTTAATTAAGTGATTTTTCTAGACAAAAGAGACTATTTAGAAAAAGTAGTTTTAGATTTAGTGTAACATTAAATGGGGTTTTTATATAATACATTAGATTAGAATGAGATTAGATTAGGAATAGAATTAGTTTTAAAAAAGCGAATATAGGTATATTTCGCTTTCTTTATGTACTATTTTTTGTTTTTAATACATACTACTTTTGTTCAAAGTAGTACAATCAAATTGTACATACAACTTAAAGTACATTTCTGTTTAACAATATCTATTTCCTTAGAAATAGCATAGTTCTGACTGTAATATTTTACCTACTGTACCTACCCTAGTATGTATCTAAAACTAAATATAGTTCGACCGTATTGAAATAATAAGCGAACACGATTATTTTATGTCAGTATTAGTTACAGTTGAAACCGGCAGGGTTATACACGGCTCTCGCCCGATGTATGACATCATCTTTCACTTATCGATTAGATTATGTCGAAATTCGAAATGTCACACCCAAAAACTTGTATAAATACAAGAATATAATAGTTTTAAATCCATTTAATTAGGCAGTTAAAACATGAAATTGAGTTGAAACATGCAAATTTAAAAAAAAACATTTTTTTTGAGAATTTCGAGTTATCGTGACAGATAACCGCACGTATATCGTTAAGTGTGCGTGATAAAATCATGTGAGATACTAATTACTTGAGGCGGTCACAAAAAAAATCATCATTTCAGAAGCGGTCTTTCACGACACACCCAAATAGGAAGGTCACAAAAAATGCGACTAAAACAACAACTACCGCTTTCTTAGAGGAAATGCAAATAGGATGAACCATTAGAAAGGCAAATGCGTGCAATACATACCAGCAGATGGCCCGGCGTAGCGACAAATTAGATGATCACTACACACAAAATTCACACACAAATTTGAACGGCGATCGTAACAGGCACTAAGCACGAAACATTATATTTGTAAAAACACGCACTTATCGTTCTCTTTATAATTTTTACAGCACTAGCTTAACAGACACCGCATGTACAGGCGTTATTTCATTAATTTCGTTCGTTCAAAGAAATTCAGCACGCTACCGAGTCAATCGATGTAGGCGCGAGTTTTGGCTTTTTTCCGTTTTATGTGACGGCGCCACAGTCGAGCTAAAGCGCCCACACCGTAATTGATTCAACTTTGCTATTTTTTGAGTATGGCAATTTGATCTGCTAGGGAATTCAAATTTACATTAAATATGTATTTAAATTGTATATGAGGCCAAACATTGGCTAAATCAATTGTAATGTTTCATCGCTTTATAAGTTATACTTACTCTCTGTTTTATTATTTTAAAAAGGCTGATCTACCACTTCGTTAAAACCCAGCTAGCATTTCTACGTCCCCCTTTGAATGCCTTTGTATTATATTTTTCCCTAAATTCTTAAGGGCTGGTGATGAGTAAAGCTCTGAGCCTGTAAATATGGATTGGTTCCATTGTCCTGTATAATAATTAACCTATGAATCAGTTGTGTGTCTCAGCGTCAAAGTAGTATAGCGGCTTGTTAAAAAAATTAATTCTGCATTTGATGTTTGCGCTATTCGAACGAATCTGAATCAAACAGATTAGGGTGAATTAAGGCAAAGTTGCATCGTATATAGGTACGCTTGAATCAACACTCGCTGAGCAAGGGGGCCAAAAATAGAGGCAAATAAACCCAGGCACTTCGTGTACTTTGTGTAATCACTGGTGGTAGGACCTCTTGCGAGTCCACACGGGTACCACCACCCCGCCTATTTCCGCCGTGAAGCAGTAATGCGTTTCGGTTCGAAGGGTGGGGTAGCCGTTGTAACTATACTGAGACCTTAGAACTTGTATCTCGAGGTGGGTGGCGCATTTACGTTGTAGATGTCTATGGGCTCCAGTAACCACTTAACACCAGGTGGGCTGTGAGCTCGTCCATCCATCTAAGCAATAAAAAAAAAAAAAAAAGCCAATAAGGGGATTCGAAAACATATTTAGTTATCACCGCCTTGCCTATTTCAGCCACGAAGCAATCAGACGTTCCCCTTTTCCCTTTGAGCTGACGTTTCAAGTGGGGTGTGGTTTACATTATGATGGATGCGGACTATGGTAACTAGGGAACCAGAGGGGCCCTGAAGTACTATGCAATGAAAACCCAGATCTTCACTCACCGATGGCGTTTAGATGCAAAAGCGAACTAAATACCACCAAAACATTTACGTTGGTTAATCTTTGCCAAGTGATCTGCAATAACGAAACCATAGGCATTTTCTTCGATCCAGACTTAATTAGAGATTCGCATTCAGCTTCAGAAGTGTCACGGAGTCGATTGTAATATGAATAAGGCCATATCTATTCTGTATGGCGCGAAATTGTATTCATCATTTTGCAGAGAGCGTCCATAGTTTGTTATTGTTTTAATTCAAGATATGGGACGACTACACCTTGGCAGTAATATTGTCTTTGTATATTGCTTTCACTTTTTTACTGATTCGTTATGTTTCAAGTAGAGTGTTTGCGCTTAAATTAAAGACAAAGATTGTCATCATGTAGGTCATAAATCATAATCATTCAAATCACGATAGTAAGAAGTATTTTGTTAATATTCTCAACTTTGTGAAAAATATTTATTTGGTTTTCCCGTTTGTTTCTAAAATGATTTATTGTTGATAACATTACAAAAAAACTTTCGTTTTACTTTAAAACGTAAAGAAATTAATCTGTTGTAAAGATTTCAATATTTGTTAAATGTTTCAATTAAACTTAAACTCCTAATTGACACGTAAACATATATTCTTAAGTTAAAATATCACTCTGAACTTTTATTTTACATTTTGTTGCGTTTATGCGTTTTGTTTTTATTCTTTAAAATTTCAAATAATAAACTAAATTTTTTATTAAAGTTACAAGCATTTTTGTTTTAATTCTTACAGGGGAGTTAGGATATATAAATATGCGTTTTGTAACTTAAGGCTACAATATTTAAACTTTTACTATTAATATAAAAAGTAGAAAATTTAAAAACCTTTTTGACTATCTAAACGCAGTATGCCGTTAAAAAGTTGCCAGTATAATATCATTACTTCAAAAATGGCGTTCGTATAGGAAGTGTGCGTTGTTAATTTTTTGTTTGTTTTAAATGTAAATTTTAAATACTGTTGACTTAAAAATAAGGTAAATATTCACATTTCTTTATTGTACTACAATACTACTCATATTTGATTTATTTTGTCTATTTCGAGTCATTAATTCGAAACGCCTTGTAAGCAGAAAGAACCTATCGAAAATGCATTGCAAATAAGATTTAAATTAGCCCAAGTTAATTGATGATGAAATTAATATAAGTTAAATTAATCAAGACCAACAAGAAGTATGTTTTCGTGCTCATTTCTAAATTGTACAATTTCATAGAAGGCCATATTTTTAAAACAATCAATTAACATCTTAATTTAGGATATCGTACACTTCTATTATATTTTAGTCCCCTGTAGAATTGCACATGGNCAAATAAGATTTAAATTAGCCCAAGTTAATTGATGATGAAATTAATATAAGTTAAATTAATCAAGACCAACAAGAAGTATGTTTTCGTGCTCATTTCTAAATTGTACAATTTCATAGAAGGCCATATTTTTAAAACAATCAATTAACATCTTAATTTAGGATATCGTACACTTCTATTATATTTTAGTCCCCTGTAGAATTGCACATGGTAGATTGGCTAGAGAACTATCCAGAAGCATCCCAGGCCCACGCCGTTGACTGACTGCAATTAGATGCACTTGGGGAATTTGTATAAGTTTTACGTTTTACAAAATCGATATCAACTTCATGACTCAAATTCTGCAAACTATTAAGTACAGGGCTGGTCGTGAACGTTTCTCTTCATCAACATAAAAGAGCGTATTAAGAATTATCCACACAATCAAATATTTCTAGCCAAGTTTTTAAATCACGTGCTATTAGGAATGACGGTATCAGAAAAACTAAAAAGCTCATTAAAGTAGGTTCTACTGTATGTTACGACTATGACGCCGTCTGGTTCCCCACACGCTGTAGACGTCACAACACGAACGCCAATTGCGATAGATCAGATACTCATGTTTCGTTGTAAATTCATCACTTCGACTCGCCACGTCGCCATGGATATTGGTACATATCCGTACAGGCTCGTGGCGCGACCTACTATCAGTAGACACGGTAATTGACCCATGACTGGTCCACAAAATAGACAACTTTGTAATTGAAGCCATGAGTGGATGAAGGGGTTAAGTACGATTTATAAGATTTTTGAGTTTTTTCATTGAATGAATGTGTTATGTGCCTATAAACCATATTAGACCTTAAAACTCCAGCTTTAAATGCTATTTTTAGAAATTGCCTGTGAAGAAGGAGTTAAGTATAAAGAATAAGTACAAATAACAAATGATTTGTTCCCAGTTTTGTTGAAAATTAACAAATATCCCCTTCATCCACCCATGTCTTCAATTAAATCATACTTCTCATTTGCCAATGTAACAGTTTTTGAATGCTCATTGAACCCATCAATATATTTAAGGCGTCAGCTTATTACCGTATAGGAAATATAATCTTCTTCTTTTTCTCCACCTTATCCCACTAGGTAGGGTTGGCACAGCTAATTTTTCTCTTCCATTCCCTTCTATCTGCCATCTTCTCAACACTCACTCCTGTCTCTCTCATATCATCATTCATACACTCCATCCATGTCTTCTTCGATCGACCTCTTCCCCCTCTACCTTGCACTACTACCATTTCCATACATCTCCTAGTCACATGCATCTTCTCTCTCTTACTTCACGAACTCGCTTCTTACTATATATATAAATAAAATATAATAAATAGATAGGAAGTATAATTAAAAAAACGAATTGTTCCATAGACGACAATGGGTAGGTCGCCTAGCCCTCGGCGGCGCGACGACAGACGCCGCGAAGACAGGCGAGAGAGGGAGAGACGGCGCCCTCGGACCAGATCTCGGTCCCGCTCCCTGGACCGGCGGAGACGCAGCCCCGACAGACGCAGGTCTCCGTCACCGCGCCGCCGCCGATCGAATTCGCCCTCGCCGATACCGAGCACCTCATTCGTGAGACAAAAGAAACCGATCGGAGAACGCCCCATTATAACACCGGCAGACTTAGAAGGAAAAACTCCGGAGGAACAGGAAATGTTAAAGGTTATGGGCTTTTGCGGTTTCGACACAACGAAAGGTAAGAAAGTCGATGGTAATGTTGAAGGGGACGTACATGTGGTATTGAAACGGAAATACAGACAGTACATGAACCGGAAGGGCGGATTCAACAGGCCACTAGACTTCGTAGCTTAAATACCCGATGACTGTCCAATTGTTTTGAGTATGGACTGCTGAGGCAGATGAGTTGACTCCTGAGGACTGCAGTGATAGAATTTATTAGGAGCTCGTATTTGGATAGATTGACACGCCACTGCTGTCATAGCACTTGGTGTATAAATAGATTTGTTTTTACCATTTCCCGAGAAGACTATTTCCAATCTCTCTAAGGTCAAGATTGGCTTATATATAAATCAATTGTTAGGTATGTTTTGTGAAAAACTGTAATTGACTTTACATTTTACTAATGGTTTTTCTGTAAGTGAAAATAACATTTAAACTATAAATATGTTGAGAATGACCAAGAGTGGTTAGATGAGGTACCCCAAAATGATTATTACCCTCATGTTGTCTATCATTGTGCATGCAAACAGATAAAGTATTGCACCGACCGCATAGTAAGATTACTGGCACAAATACACCAAGTGACATGTTAGTAAAAATATATTTAACAGTACAAGTGCTTCCCAGGCAAAATGCCACAAATTTAATGGCACGCAGTCATGTTTCTGAGCATCCGAGTACGTAAATTCACTTTTTTATATGTGCTGTAAGTCATTAATTTTGGTGGCATTAGAGTCTTACGTGAAAACAATGAAATACCCATACTCTTACAATTAGACGGTCATCTCACACAGTCGTCTTTTTTTTTTCGGGATCAACGCACACACGACCTGCAGGGTCTTGGGTTTTTTTTATATATTACATATTGTGATACAAAATTGACCTTATTGTATGAATGTATCTTTAATTTAATTATAATACAGGGATAATAAGCGTTTAATGGAAATTAAAAACTTGAACTCATTCAAGAGGTTAAAGTATCATTAAGCTATATTCGACAAGATGTAGAATAGCTGTCATACAGTTTTGCTACAATAATATCGGTTATACTAAGCGACTATACATGACATTGGCAAGGATTGTAGCTGACAGAAACCGCTTCCCATAACATGGCCTGAATTTACTTCAAATTTCTGAATGACGCATCATGTGAGCTGGGAAGGAAGGGTACATCATATCAGTCCACCGATTTCTGTATTACATTTCATTTTGACAAGTGAGACAGTTATATCATACAATTGAGCTTAACCTCTCAAGATGGTATTCACGTGGAGATGTCTATAGCTACGATGAATTTGTAATAACTGATGGTGACATTTTTGCCCATTAATGGACTGTAAACCCTTAATAATTGAGTAAACATTTTGAGCTTTGGTGCTATTTCTCCAAGCTCAGTTTGACCTAAATGATTATTAATCATACATTCATACAATAATGAATCAATACACTGCTATTTTTAGTATGTAAGTGTTGTCTGTTTTCTTTTATACGAACAGAAAAGCATTTATGTGTGTATATAGCCATTAAAATATTTTATGAATCATTTGAGTATTAAATTTTCAAAGAAGCCATTTTTGTTTCTTATCAAATCAATATATTCAAATATTCTTTTGGCTATGTACACATTCCCAATTGTTTTTATGCCTTGTCACTATTAAAAAAAATATCAGAATAGAACTATCGAATTCCCATAAAGTTCTGCTTGATTCTGAACATTATTTGGAAATGCCTCGATACAATTAATTAATCATTATCAATATTATAAGATGAGCCATATTGAGTTTCGGGGAAAATCTTAATTCATTCCGGTAACACTGATCAGTTTTCCAGATAAACTACCTAAATTGATATATATGTATTTAATGGGTTTGGTAAAAGGAGTCTCTAAAATGTGCACTTTGATAATTCCTTGGTCCGAACACCATCAGAGCATGAGATCTGGAACTGATCTAGATGCTTATATAATACAGAACTGTAGTATTTCATGTCGGTTTGGCTGTATGTACACAGTATTTAAAAACTTGCGAGTGTGTTTGAGGGTTGTAATTTTACTGAAAATAGAAATTTTGTTTGTTTTAAAATGAAGTGACAAGGCATTGCTAGTTGTATATGTGATAGTTTAATGTCCGTTACACTCAGTACCCGCGCGCTGCTAACGCCCGCGCGGGCCCGGCTCCCCATACCATGAAGCCGACTTGAATCGTTCTCACGACAACACGTAATGGTTCCCCTGATGCGTTTTGGAACGTGTTGACAGGAATTTTGAACGTAAAATGCGAAGGTTTTTTTGACGTGACAACGTCTTATAATTCGATGAAAAACATGACGCATGCGGCGTTACCACGCTCTGAGGCGTTCCACGATCACGTGGCTAAACTAAAATAAAAAGTGTTTTCTTATGACGTTGTCACGTTCAACTATCGTCAGTAAACCGACTTTACAGACAACCAATTGTTTACATATAAACGCGATCCTAGGAATGGCTTTTTCGTTGTGTCCTAGAAAGAGACAAAACAAGGCTAACTTAAGGTCGGTGTATACGTAACGAGATGTGAATGGGACGGGTACTCGGATCTAACATGCTAGTGTTGTGAACAAGGATAGATAGAATTGGCTTTAATTGCTACTGCTCTAGATGAGGAAGTAGCTCCTATCTTACGTGGTAGAATAGAGAACAATAAGGAGAATATACCACATTATAAAGAACTTTTGAATGACGAGACTCAGTTTTATCAGTTTTTTTTTCGATTGTCAAAATAATGTTTTGCTTTACTGGAAAATATCGTCATCAAGATGTCACTAGTTCTGTCTCCGGAACAAACAGAGTGACTGTGCATACGAAATATGCTCTTTCATATTAATTTAGTATGAACCCATCCCGTCCGTATAGAACTTGTGACGTATGCAGCGATCTTTAACCTAGAAGATTTTATTACGTGTCAACAACAATGGCGCGCTAACACGAAAAAAACGCGCGGGAACTTTCTATAAGACTGATAGTTCGTTGTATATTTTTTTTTCGACCTCGTCCGCCGACCGAACCAAATAGGATATAATATAGATATATTTATATACACAATACATACACACACACATTCCCCCCGGTTTTACCCGTGTCCTCCATAGACTACAATAGCGCGGCCCGCCAATACAGATTGTTGTGTTCGAAAACGGAAAACTTTCGCGGTGAACACTCATCGAAACTATCGGCTGTAGCAACGTTATGAAACGTAAGACTTAAATTTCTTGATAACTCTGTTGAATACTGGCTAAAATTCGAAAATAAAAATCACTTAAGCAATCTAAAAAAAAAAAGCAATATGGCCGCCGATTCACAAAAGTGACGTTTGTAATGTCACTTGAAATTTTTAGTTCCGTCTGTGGTTTGTCACGTGTTTTTTTTTTTTTCGTCTTTCGAGAACACAGCAGTCTGCGTTGTTGGTGCCTTCAATAGTTTACCGATATATACAATTGTTATTTTTTTACAATAATATATAAGCACGTACGCGGTCGGCGGACGGGCGATTGACGAAGGTTGCCGCGAAAACGATTCAAATCGGCTTGTCACGACATCCGCATTGATACGAATGAATCCAGCACAANCGTTTTTTTTTTTTTCGTCTTTCGAGAACACAGCAGTCTGCGTTGTTGGTGCCTTCAATAGTTTACCGATATATACAATTGTTATTTTTTTACAATAATATATAAGCACGTACGCGGTCGGCGGACGGGCGATTGACGAAGGTTGCCGCGAAAACGATTCAAATCGGCTTGTCACGACATCCGCATTGATACGAATGAATCCAGCACAATATATGTTTTGTACGAATTTTTTACAGTCGAAAGCTCAAAATTACGAGCTTTACTTTAATAATACAAATAAATCTTGAAATTTTTTCTAATGAGCAATAACTTCATGAGGGTATTTGAATAAAAGCTTTCTTATATCCATCTGTGATTGCGGTTTGGAAATGCGTAATAATTTTTCACGCCTATAAATGTATTATCTTGAGGCTGTATGTGCAAAAAAACTGCACCTAAAAAAAAAGTTGATTGACATTGACTTGTTTATCAAATTTGAAAATTTTAAACCTATTTTTTCAATCGAGTTTTCTTCATGGCTAGTTTTTTTGTACAATCAAAAACTATCGTTAAGTACATAGTTGATTTGGCAGTTAATGTCGAGAATATTTTTTATTTTTACTGTCATTATGTTTAAAAAAGAACCTTAGCTTTTTGGTTGGTTTGAAAATTGTAAAAACCAATTTCAGCAAAAGTCAAACAAAACAAAAAGAACAATGTAATCTTTGAAATGTTTGGTAAAAATGATTCATTCCCACGTGTAAATACCACGTTTTATTGTACGAAATTAGGGTTTGTTTTTTAAGAATAAAATTAATTTTAAACTCTAAATTGATGTAATTTTTTGATTGATGTAAAAACTGTTTCCTTGGCTTTTATTTTAAGATAGTTGAAATTTATGATTTGTATGTATTTATTTTTATTTACACAATATTTCTGTTTCGCCAAGGAAGTTATGTGAAAATAAATGGTTTGAAAATTGTGTTTCTTTTTCTATTTTTACTATTTCATTACCTACTGAATTTGAATATTTAGAGGATCCTGTTAGATATTATTATGTGTTACAAAGCACAGACTGCTGTGTAAAATACACTTTATACAAGACTATTAAATAGATTTTTTGAAGTTATACTTCTTTAGGCGCGTTATGAAAAACTGATGAGTGAAATTTTACGATGCGCTCACTAAATCCATCATGCCCACTAAATCGCTCATTACAATACGACCGACGTAACTTGGCGAGTCTGAATATAGCCGCAAGTGAACTTTCGCGCATGTACACTCGTAAAAAAAAGTTATTAGCATTCATTTTTTAGTAATATAAATGACAATATTTAATATAATTCATACTAAATATTATTAAATTATTAACGTTAAATATTTATTATTAATTATTTAATATTAAAAAAAAAGAAATAAATTTAATAAAAATAAAGTATAACTTCTTACGCGCGTACATAAGTACACGCACCCTTTTTTTTTTAAATATCCTTTCTCATACACGTCTTGACATGGTTGAGGTCACATACAAATATAAGTTATAACCTGGATTAATATAGAAAACCCTTATTTAGGTAAACAAAATGATAAAAGAATATTTTTTGTATAGAAGTGTGTGGATTGAACATACAAACGTACAATCTTCAAATTGACTAGATACTTGTAAATAGAACTGACAGTCACTGGACGCATAGATTATACACTTAATATATTTGAGACTGGACGTGTTCTCGAGCGGAGACAGCGCAGCGGAAAACTTTTCTTGAGACGTCTCCTGGCCGATGACCTCAACAGAGGATGAGATGGGATTGTTAATAATTGAAAAAATGCTGTGTGTTCTTAAATGTTTTCTAATAACAAAGACACTAGATGTTTAGGGCAAATATTTTCACATTTAGAAACTTTTAAAGAGCTTGCAAGGGTCGTTTTTAGTTTTGCGGCCAAAAAAGTAACGATTTCATGAATTTAAACTTTCTCTAATTTTCCACTTTTTTGTATTTAGGCATGATCAGAATAAAAAATGCTTCATCTCAATCAACCCAATCTATCATTTATTGATAAATTTATCTAATATTCACTTATATTTTTCATTTTACGCATTTGATTACGGACTCTGATGAAAATTTAAATAGGAAATAGGAACTTTTTTAAAAAGCTTAGGATTCGTAGGTACTTCTTTTGTTTTCATTAATGTTCTAATATCCAGTTAGTTTTCCTTTATTATTGTATTATATTATACTGATTAAATAAAATTGCCGAATTTCAACACGCATTATTGGAAAAATGGCAAACAATTTAGAATTGGAACTTCGGACTGGTGATACGAATGCGATTTGGGGTAGTTTTTAATGTATATATATACGTGAAGCAAAAACTTTGTACCCCTTTTTACGAAAATTGCGCGGACTGGTGGTAGTTTTTATTGCTTAGATGGATCGACGAGCTCACAGCCCACCTGGTGTTACCTACCCGCGCGGACTCACAAGAGGTCCTACCACCAGTAATTAAATCAAATAACTCGCTTTTGATCCCAAATTTGAAAACGACCCGCATTAGGTATGCGAGTCACGTGGTGACTGACTTCTCAGTCACTATTGACCGCGTCCCAAAGACAAATAAAACACAATTCAAATTAATTCATCGTATATTTAAGATTTGACTGCGACATCCGTCACAGTATTTTTTTTTTATTTTTTTTTTTTCATTTATCTCACAACAAATTATTTATTTACAAATTGTGAATTCTAAAACAATCTTACTAGTAGTAGTCTTCTTAAAAGTCTGTTGGTTTTTTTGTGTTGTGCCGCATTAACTTCAGAGCGACGAGCTCGCGGCCCGGCTGTTGTTAAGTGGTCACAGTCGAGAACGCGCGGACCGGCACCACTATCCTATTTGTTACCGCCACTGAACATACTCGCGTTTTGGTTTCAAGGGCGGAACACGCTGTGGCGTCTACAAGCTAGTCCACTTATCAACAGGCGGGCCGCGAGCCTGTCCGCCCGTCGTCGTGTAACAAAACATCAATTTAAATAAAGAAAAACGAATATTCACTTATATCCACCACATCATCGACAACTTCCAACGGAATTTCCAAAAAACAAAAATAAAAACACAACACGAATTATTAATTACAATTTCCCTACAAATCATTAGCTAGTCGCGGCGGCTGGCGGGCGGCCCGCTGCACCGTAAGCGTCATGGCACACCGCGCGGGCACGGCCGCGGCACCGCTACAACGCAGCGATGGTCATTCGAATTTGACCCTTAAATCGTATGTCGTATGTTTCATAACGACGTCAGTATAAAAAGCCAACTTGCTGCTGCCTAACAACCGTTTGTGGTTCAATACGCATGTTCATGTCGCAACAGTGTCGCAGTCATGTCGCAGCTGTATCACAGTCGTGTCGCTACCGTACCGCAGCCGTGTCGTAACCGTGTCGCAGTCATGTCGCAACCGTATCGCAGTCATGTCGCAACTGTATCACAGTCGTGTCGCAACCGTACCGCAGCCGTGTCGTAACCGTGTCGCAGTCATGTCGCACCCGTATTGCAGCCATGTCGCAATCGTACCGCAGCCGTGTCGTAACCGTGTCGTATCATGTCGCAGCTGTATCGCAGCCGTGTCGCAGTCGTATCGCAACCGTACCGCAGCCGTGCCGCAGCCGTGTGCCATGCCGTGCGCGCCCGCCCCGACCGCGGCGCTTGTTCCCAAAAATAATACCGATTACCTCCGAGCGGCCGGCGGCTGCATACTACGAGGAGTTCACTTGCTGGTGGGCACGTGTCCGGGCGCGAGGCCCGCCAGCCCGTAGCCGCGGAACTGCGTGGAGACCAGCTCTCGGTACATGGCCAGCTGCCTTTGGTCCACGGACCCCGCCAGGCTGTTGTAGAAGGCGGCGTACGGGTCCTTGTAGCTGTAGCCGACCGCCCCGTCCGCGCCGCACGGGGGGCGGAGCGCCGGCCTCTTCTGCGAGGCGTTCGTATCCTCAAGCAGCGTGATCTCCAGATCAGAGTCGACGCGGACGGCGCTGCCCGCGGGCGACCCCAGCTTGCACGTGAGGTCGAGCACGTGCGGCGGCTCGTGGGGGGCGGGGGGGGCGCGCTGAGGCCTCAAGGGCGCGCCCTGCAGCACGTGCGGCGGCGGCATGAAGGGGTCCTTAGGGTTCCCGTAGACCGTCTTCTGGGGCCCGTCGGAGCCGAAGGGCGAGGTGGACTGGATGACCTTGGGCGGGCCCGCGCCGAACACCTGGTACAGCTGCGCGGGCCGCGGGTAGCCGAGGTGCTGCACGGCCGCGACGGGCGCCAGCACCGGCCAGGGGCCCGCGGGCAGCACCGTCACCTGCGCCGAGACACAAACTACTCTTAATATAATTATGGAAAATTTATGTCATCAACGAAATCTATTTTTTGTGGGTATTATAATAGCAATCAGAGACCACAACTGCGCCACTTGAGGCGGGGGTCACGACGTGACGTCACGGGCTCCGGAAACCACTTCGCACCAGTTGAGTGGTAAGCTCATCCGTTTGTTCAACCACATTTAAAAAAAAACGCGTAATGTACATCAGTGACCCATAGTAAATCACGCAGTGCACGTCGTGCAGGCGCGGGGTCAGCGACCCCGCACGTTTTACGACGACACTATCCTTTTTTATTTTATTTTAAGGGATTTTCTGACCTGGTAACTGAAACCTTTAAGTCATGTCTTATTTTAATTTACATTCTTATTTTTATGAAAAATGATATTATGAAATGATATGAAGATGATTGATTTGAGACATTAATCAACTGGGATGAAATGAAATGAAATGAGATTAAATGATATGGGATGAAATATAATCTCAGTAAAATGGTGGTCATTTACTGAGACTTTTTCAGTGGACTTTTTGGAGGATCTTAAGAAGTTACTTTGTTTCATTTTCCCATATTCGTGCACTTTCGCAGCTGATATTAAACAGTTAATAAACCACCGTTATTACACATTTAAACCCGAAGAAACACTAAATAGATAAAATAAAACAAATCACACACAACTTCACTCCTCGCGTTCCCGCCAAAAAGTCCGACTCTATACTAGCTACACAAACGAACAGACTCACCTCCAGTCCTCGCTCCTTGAGTATCTCCAGCTTCTTCTTCTTGAAGGTCTGAGGACTCTCCGGGTACTCGTCCAGGTCTATGATCTCGGGACTCTTGGGCTTGTACGGGACCTGGCGGGGGGGGACCGCTCGGTGAGTACGGGGGGCGGGGCGGGGATGCCATGCGGGTAGGTACCACCGCCCTACCCTGTTATGTCGTGATGCAGCGTGGGCGCAGTTGTAACTTTGACGGCGATCGTATTAAGATGTCTACGATTTCAAGTGATCGACATTCACAAAATTTATTTATTTATTTACTGACATACAAAATTAACTATTTAATTATTACTGAGATAAGTCTACCCTCAAATGATTTTTTTATTATGGTTAAAAAGAAATCAAGTGATCGCTCATTATCAATCGAGCCGTGAGCTCGTTCACTGATCTCGCGAGATCGACATTCACAAAATTTATATATTCATTTGCTAACATACAAAATTGACTATTTAATTAAGACTGAGATAAGTCTACCCACAAATATATTTGTAGGGACACAGTTTGAGTACCGCCTGCGGTTGTACATAGTTTGTTATATTCAGTCGTACATAGCCCGCCCGACGCGGCCGACACTTGACAATATGTGGAACAAAATCGGAACTAGCTCGTTTTATTTATAAAGGACAGTTATCACCTTTACTACGTCTTATAAACCGTACCGTGTTCCCTATGAACCGTACAGTGTTCCCTATAAACCGTTCAGTGTTCCCTATAAACCGTACAGTGTTCCCTATGAACCGTAAAGTGTTCCCTATAAACTGTACAATGTTCTTTATAAATCGTACAGTGTTCCCTATGAACCATACAGTGTTCCCTATGAACCGTACAGTGTTCCCTATGAACCGTACAGTGTTCCCTATGAACCGTACAGTGTTCCCTATGAACCGTACAGTGTTCCCTATGAAACGTGCAGTGTTCCCTATGAACCGTACAGTCTCCCTATAAACTGTACAGTGTTCTTTATAAATAGTTCCCCATAAGCCGCACAGTTATTTTTTTTATTTACTACAAAGAAATAAATTTCATCCCGGGGGTCCCCTCACCTCCACGACGAGATCGTCGTCGCTGCGGGGGGCGCGGCGCGGGGCGGGCGGGGGCCGGTGGATGCCGAAGTTGTTGAGTCCGGCGGCGGGCGGGGATCCCCTCAGGAGCGACGGAGCTGTGGGGGGGGACACACGCTGTAGTGGGGGGGGAGGGTCGAGACGGGAGGCCGGGGGCTCCGGCACTCTTTCGATTAATATACAGCAAGATATAAACAAATTATTACTATCATTAGCGGTGTCGATACAAGTTCACGCTTGTCTCAAACGTTGAGGTCGATTTCACAATTACATATAGAACAAACTAAAGTGAGTATCCAGTGGCGTGGTGGTGCGGTACGTACGTGCACTGGCGGGCTGCGCGTGAGGTCGCGTCGCCTTCACTCGGACGGCGCGGAGGGAACTCTTACCGAGGGGACGGACCGTCTTCTAGTCAGGGGACAGAAATACACAGCATTAACATTGTACACACATGCAGACAGANTTACATATAGAACAAACTAAAGTGAGTATCCAGTGGCGTGGTGGTGCGGTACGTACGTGCACTGGCGGGCTGCGCGTGAGGTCGCGTCGCCTTCACTCGGACGGCGCGGAGGGAACTCTTACCGAGGGGACGGACCGTCTTCTAGTCAGGGGACAGAAATACACAGCATTAACATTGTACACACATGCAGACAGACAGGATCTCTTCCAACCGGCAGATCGACATCAACACAAGCGCGGCCCTGGGCTCGGCCGTATGTCCGACACTGTTGATGTCCACGGGCGACAGTGGTCACTGCCCGACACATAGGTCGCAGAATCGTCTAGACAAATATTATGTATAGATAATTACGGCAGGGGGACCCGTTGTCCCAGTACCTCAAGACTTTGAAAAGATTTCGACCTCATGTCTCAAATTAGGTCACGTTATACAAGTAGTGACATCTTTTTTTTTTTTTTTTTGTTGCTTAGATGTGTGGACGAGCTCACAGCCCACCTGATGTTAAGTGGTTACTGGAGCCCATAGACATCTACAACGTAGATGCGTCACCCACCTTGAGATATAAGTTCTGAGGTCTCAATTATAGTTACAACGGCTGCCCCACCCTTCAAACCGAAACGCATTACTGCTTCACGGCAGAAATAGGCAGGGTGATGGTACCTACCCGCGCTGACTCACAAGAGGTCCTACCACCAGTAAAAAATGCATGAGCAGCGGTAACTACTTAAAAGCACATGAGTCCTGAGGGCGTTGACCTGTTAACTGTATTGCCGATATCCACGGACATCAATACATTTATTATAAACTAAGAACACCTAACATGTAAGCAGGTTCATCTATAGCCGACCGTGCCGCAATGGAAAACAAAGTCTATTCAACGAGGTCATTGACCGCGTAATCAATCATTTCAAAACTATTCTATTATTCTGTTACGATTTACCTGCGGTCCATTGTCCGCATGCCCGTTGACAAACGGCTCGGTGGTCACAGGGTTCGTCCTCACTATCGTCTGTTCAGCGTTCGATGATGTGTTCGCTGATAATACATACATATATCGTAAATAAACACAAATATGACAAGGGACAAAACACCAAATACAACAAAACATGAATCCTGCATTGCAATAGTCATTATGAACATAACCACTGGAGCGCCTGTGATTTCAATTCTAACAAGACTATACAACTGTTCTTTCAAAATACCGCTTAACACCAGACGGGTCATGAGCTCGACTACTCCTCTATATAAAATAAGTTATTTAGTAAAACCGATACAGTTGTTTTGAGACGAGTTATTGACCTTACGGGACATTTTTATGTTACCGGATTTAAATTTCCAAAACGATAAATCAAACTCACCTCGTGAACTCATTAATTTAACTAAACTAGTGAACTCACTAACTAAACTAACCTAGCGAACTCACTATCCGAGCTCACCTAGTGAACTCATTAACAAATCTCACCTCGTGAACACACTAACTAAACTCACCTAGTGACCTCATTAAAACTTTCGCGTAGTGATCTCACTAATTAAACTTACCTAGTGACCTCATTAACAAATATCACTTAATGAACTCACTAATTAAACTCACCTAGTGACCTCATTAACAAAAATAACACTACGAACTCACTAACTAAATTCAGCTAGTGACCTCAGTCCCAGTTAGACGAGCACACAGTATACTCACGCAGGTGCACGTTGTTGTTGATGACGGCGCATTTTTCGTCCTTCAGCTTCTCGACGGGCACGACGTTGATCTTGGCGGCGCGCCTGTCCGCGTCCAGCGAGTCCAGGAACTCCCGGTTGAGCACCTCGGCCGGTTGGCTGGTGGCGGGGCAGTCGGGCACGTCCTTGACCTCGCCGGTCTCGTCGTCCACGTCGATGACCCTCGTCCTGTCCAGCGGCTTCTTGCTGGGCGAGTGCTGCGGGGAGTCGGCTACCTCGATGGTCGGGATGTTTTCGGTGCTGCCGTTCAGTTTCCGCTCGTAGGTCTCGAAGGGGAGGAGGTACCTGAGGAAGGGGGGGTGAGCGCGCTGTGGTAGGACCTCTTGTGACTCCGCACGGGTAGGTACCACCACCCTGCCTAATTCGGCCGTGAAGCAGTAATGCGTTTCGGTTTGAAGGGCGGGGCAGCCGTTGTAACTATACTTAGATCTTAGAAGTTATATCTCAAGGTTGGTGGCGCATTTACGTTGTAGAGGTCTACGGGCTCCAGTAACCACTTAACACCAGGTAGGCTGCGAGCTCGTCTACCCATCTAAGTTATAAAAAAAATAAAAAATGAACATTGACAATATGATGCGTTCCAAATCTCCCCCTTGGCACAGTGCTCACCTCTCGTAGTACCGTCGGGCGAGCGCCGGGCGCGGCAGGAGGCGCGGCCACAGCTCGCGGCGGCACACGGCCCGGTAGCCGCCCCGCGAGCACACCCCGCGGTACAGGGCCAAAGGCGTCACTGCGAACACGACGATCGACTCAATGGCAGCTTTGGGTCGGACTTTGATCTCCCCTCCCCCTCACTTAATTCCCGCCCAAAAACCTTTGAATACCGGTGGCGAACATCACCTACCCAACTTTTTATATGATACCCTCAAAATATATATAAAACTTCCATTTTTTTTAAAGGGATTTTATGACCCGGTAACTAAGACCTTTAGGTCAAGTCTTATTTTAATTTTAATAAAAACTGCACTATCACTTTTTAATATATTATGAAAAATAATAATGTGAAGTGAAATGAAATAAAATTGATTAATATGAAACATGGCATGGTATTAAATGAGATGAGATGCGATGAGATGATATGGGATGAAATATAATCTCAGTAAAATGGTGGTCATTAACTGAGACTTTTTCAGTTGACTTTTTGGGAGGAGAAGTTACGGCTTTGTTTTATTTTCCCACATTTGTAAACTTTTACAGATACTAAACATAATAAACCACCGTTATTACACATTTAATCCTCAAGAAACACTAAATAAACAAAATAAAACAAATCACACAACTTCACTCTTCGCGTTCTCGCCAAAAAGTCAATATAACTTGCTCATCATTTAAAAACATTCTACCCTCAAACGATTAATAGTCACAATTGAGCGATCTACCCTCAAAGTACTGATATAGCTGTCTCCTGACGAGACGAGCGCACCTACCGCTAACCCCCGCCTCCCTGTTTTTGCCACGAAGCAGCTTTGCCTTCCAGGGTTCCTTGGGACGACGGGTTCACAGCATCAATAATGCCATGTGTTCTATAGCAGTACAACGGGAGACTCTGATCCCGGACCACGCGACGAGACTCACCATCCTTGAGGGCGTGCTCCTTGAAGGTCTCGTTCCTGTCCCTGTAGAACTGCCTGAGCTGGTTTACGAAGGCCCGGTCCTCGGGCGTTTCCTGCCGCCGGTACTCGTTCTCGTCGTCGCTGTTCCGATCGGCGCCGTTCCGCAGTGAGAGGCGCCGCGGCGTCTGCGGACAGACGTCGTTTGGCTAGCACACCGGGCCGGAGAGGGCTTTTGTGCTCCGGCCGGAGTCACGTCGCATTTGGCGATAAAATGGAGCATTTTAGGGCGAATAGGAGGGGAATTGTAGTGGGGGGTATGGGGAATGCTAGGGGAAGAGTAGGTAGGTAGGGAAGAGTAGTCTATACCGTGCGGTCCGTGTCACCCATAACCGAGCACTATGGAGGAAAGTCACATGTGGTCGCAATCCTCAGCAGTCAGGGAACGATGGAGAAGAAGAAGCCCCCATCTTCCCCAATCCCAATTCCCAAGAGGGCGTGCGAGGGGAGGAGTGGAAGTGAAGGTGCGGGCGAGTGTGTCGTGTACTTCAATGTAGTGTTTACGAAAATCAAACGTATTGTGTAATTAGAGGGAGAGTGGGGTTGTTATTGTCGTCAATAAATGGCGAAAGGTTTCTCGGTCTAGGTTAGTACCCTAGTCCCGGGGGTCATTGGCGACTGAAGAATTTGAATGAGCAGCAGAGTTATCTGTGCCAGTACTTAATGACGGAAAGTCGGCACGGGTAGACATAAGCATCCTGCATGTTGCTGAGCTGCAATGCGTTCAGGTTTGTGGGCGCAGAGGGGGGAGGGGAAATCGCTAAAGTCATTCCACACTCAAGCTGTTGATTTGTCAATGGGCTTCAGTAATCACCAGGTTGGCTTATTCATAAGCAAGCATTGGCAAAACCTCTTCTGAGTCCGCACGGGTAGGTCACACTACCCTGCCTATTTCTTCCGTGAAGCAGCAATGCGTTTCGGTTTGAAGGGTGGGGCAGCCGTTGTAACTATACTGAGACCTCAGAACTTATATCTCCAGGTGGGTGGCGCATTTACGTTGTAGATGGGCTCCAGTAACCACTTAAAACCAGGTGGGCTGTGAGCTCGTCTACCCATCTAAGCCATAAAAAAAAATTACAACGCAAGGAGCACTTGTATGTCGGTTACTACGTCACGATTCAGATAACGCGTTATTGTTACTGTTGATGGTCCTTCGAGCGAAACTCCTCCCAATACTCACATCGGGCTCAGGGTTGCCGCTCTGCTGGTCCGAGTCGCTGGACCGGGAGGAGGGCGAGGGCGAGTGCGACCTGGACCTGGCCGCGCGCCGTCTCCGTCCCCTCGGTCTGCCCTTCAGCCGCGGAGCGAGGTGGTTGCAGACGAACTCGTGACCCTCGAGCTCCGGGTATTCGAACGTGTCCTGGAACATGCGTAGACAGGTTAAGCAATACAGTCAAAATCTGTTATAACGACATCGAAGGGACTGCTCATATTCAGTCGTAAAAACCGATAGTCGTAACAACCGGTGATGTTTAATGTGTACCGTGCAAGTACAAACAAATCGATAGGGAATTATTGGAAAAATATATTTTTTCAACTATGTACATTTTGTTTATTATACATAAGTACAATGCATGCGGCTTGGCTCTGCCCCTGGCATTGCTGAAGTCCATGGGCGACGGTAACCACTCACCATCAGGTGGGCCGTATGCTCGTCTGCCTACAAGGGCAATAAAAAAAAAATGCATATTATTTTTCTGTGAGCATAAAAATCTGTAATTTTGGTCTGTTTGGAACACTTCTGTTGTGCATAGATATTTTGTAATTCACGTTGGATTTGAATTAACGTATCGTCATAATTGCTGTGGATGTGGAAGTGTTCATTAAAAAGAACAATCTTTCTTAATATACTAACAGCATTGATACCATCTTTCAAAGTTGGTACAGTAAATTTTTCTTCAGATTCTTCCTCTTCGTCATCTTCCTCTTGAACATCTCGAACAATATCATCATCCGTAGCTCGTGCGCAAATTGCAATAGAGTTATCTACATCAATGAACTCTGCTGCTTCAGTAGTAGATAAAGCAGGTCGTAAATTTTGGGATAATTGAGCAAGAGAAATATTGTCCTCTCCATCATCATCAGTCACATCATCTGAGGCTATTGTTAAGAGGTCTTTAAAACCAGCATGTTTAAAGCACTTAGCTATAGTGTTTTGTGAAACATTTTTCCATGCTTCTGATATCATCAAGATGGCATCAATAATCGTAAAGCTTTTTTGGTCGCCACTGTAAAGGTTTTGTATTAACTTTAACACTTGCAGTCTTCTGTAGTGAGATTTTAAACACTTTATTACACCTTGCTCCATTGGTTGCAATACAGATGTAACATTTGGCGGTAAGAACACAAGTTTAATGCATTTTAGATTAGTAACAGCCGGATGAGCAGGACAGTTATCAACCAAAAGTAGAACTTTCTGTCTGTTTCCTTTCAATTCAGCGTCCCAGTTTCTTAACCATCTCTCAAAAATGTCCGATGTCATCCATGACTGCACATTGTTTTCATACGTTACCGGCAGTGAGTGTGTGTTTTTAAAGCATCTTGGTTTCTTAGATTCGCCAATAACTAAAAGCTTTTTTTTACATGATCCTGTCATATTTGCTGCGACCATGATCGTTAATCTTGTCTTAGACATTTTTCCTCCCGAACAATTCTCTCCTTTGAACTTTAAAGTCTTGTCTGGTGTCATATTGTAAAAAAGTCCAGTCTCGGCTGCGTTAAAAATTTCATCTGGCCCGTAGCCTTCGAATAACGTAGGCCGCTTTTGCGTTATCCATTCTTCTACAGTATCCTTATCAACACTAGCAGCTTCACCACTCATTTTCCCGCCGACAATACCGTGCCGAGCCCGAAAACGTTGGATCCAACTAGACGAGCAAACAAAATCTTCGCCAAAACATTTAGCAAAATGGTTAGCTTTTTCTTGTAGAATCGGTCCGTTTATTGGCACATTATTAGACCTCTGATATTTGAACCACTTCAGCAAAGCTTCCTCAATATTCGTGTGCTTCGTAGTTCTGGCCCGTTTCATTTTCAAAAAATTATTGTCATAAAGCGTTTGAATTTTTTCTCGCACTTTCCAAATGGTTGATATTGTCGAGTGTGATACACCATATTCCTTTGCTAAGTCTTTGTTTGAAATTCCGCTCTCTAGCTTGGATATAATACGCGATTTTTCTTCAATATTAATTTGTTTTCTTTTTCTTTGAGACATTTTGAAAGTTTCACGAATAACTCCACAAAGTTTTGGTACGTCTTGTGTATAGATAAGTAACAAACTAACTGAAGAGATATGAAGAAGCGGGCTTTGACTCTACTGCTTGCACGTGTTTTGTTTCTAAGAATTAGAAAAGACCCTACACTAAAACTAAATGCTATTGTTTTCTTTCCTGATTTTAATAGCCATTGAACACAAATGTGGATGCCTATTCAAATTGTTTACAATACAGCTGAGCCGGTCGTTCTAACAGATCTAATTCTCCGAAATATTAGTTAAATGTGGTCGTTTTTTTTTATTTTTTTTTAGTGCTTAGATCAAACTTCCCCAAACTTTTTTGTGTCGTAGACCCCTTGCCATGTTTTTCCGTGTTGGGTAGACCCCTTACTTACCTGATATTGATTTCCTGTAAATTTCTAACTGTAGTAAAGTTTAGTGTTAAAAACTTAAAGTAAAAACACATGTCAATTTATACATTTATTAATTGAATTTAAATTAAAACTACTCAAAATAAAATTTTGTATCTGTTATGTAAAATATACGTAACATAAAATAAACTATAAATAAAATAACATAAGCAAGAAGTCAATATTTTTAGTGAGAAGGATGAACCTGAAGCTTTCATAATAAACTAGAGGTCCCGCAGTAGTCGAAATTCGACTATAATTAATTGGAATTGTAAGTTTGTACACTACTATTATTGTATTTTATACTTCTATAATCACAAATTTCGCCAAGACTACACTTTAAAAAATATTAACAAAGACAAACAATATTTAATCTCAGTTTGACAAAAGACGTCAAGAACAAAAGTTTGACAATAAATAGTATGCATGCGTGTGTGCGTCAAATACATGGTATGTAGTGTGTGTAATGTTTTCTTTATTGATTTAATGTATTTTTTAAGCATTATTTTTAAAAAATATTAGCATTGTGCACTTCTTCTCTATATTCTCTATAAGTGTGGAAAATTTCATACTCCTCTGTCGGCGCAATTTTCGTAAAAAGGGGTACAAAGTTTTTGCTTCACGTATTAATATATAGATANTGCAAGTACAAACAAATCGATAGGGAATTATTGGAAAAATATATTTACATAATACGCGATTTTTCTTCAATATTAATTTGTTTTCTTTTTCTTTGAGACATTTTGAAAGTTTCACGAATAACTCCACAAAGTTTTGGTACGTCTTGTGTATAGATAAGTAACAAACTAACTGAAGAGATATGAAGAAGCGGGCTTTGACTCTACTGCTTGCACGTGTTTTGTTTCTAAGAATTAGAAAAGACCCTACACTAAAACTAAATGCTATTGTTTTCTTTCCTGATTTTAATAGCCATTGAACACAAATGTGGATGCCTATTCAAATTGTTTACAATACAGCTGAGCCGGTCGTTCTAACAGATCTAATTCTCCGAAATATTAGTTAAATGTGGTCGTTTTTTTTTATTTTTTTTTAGTGCTTAGATCAAACTTCCCCAAACTTTTTTGTGTCGTAGACCCCTTGCCATGTTTTTCCGTGTTGGGTAGACCCCTTACTTACCTGATATTGATTTCCTGTAAATTTCTAACTGTAGTAAAGTTTAGTGTTAAAAACTTAAAGTAAAAACACATGTCAATTTATACATTTATTAATTGAATTTAAATTAAAACTACTCAAAATAAAATTTTGTATCTGTTATGTAAAATATACGTAACATAAAATAAACTATAAATAAAATAACATAAGCAAGAAGTCAATATTTTTAGTGAGAAGGATGAACCTGAAGCTTTCATAATAAACTAGAGGTCCCGCAGTAGTCGAAATTCGACTATAATTAATTGGAATTGTAAGTTTGTACACTACTATTATTGTATTTTATACTTCTATAATCACAAATTTCGCCAAGACTACACTTTAAAAAATATTAACAAAGACAAACAATATTTAATCTCAGTTTGACAAAAGACGTCAAGAACAAAAGTTTGACAATAAATAGTATGCATGCGTGTGTGCGTCAAATACATGGTATGTAGTGTGTGTAATGTTTTCTTTATTGATTTAATGTATTTTTTAAGCATTATTTTTAAAAAATATTAGCATTGTGCACTTCTTCTCTATATTCTCTATAAGTGTGGAAAATTTCATACTCCTCTGTCGGCGCAATTTTCGTAAAAAGGGGTACAAAGTTTTTGCTTCACGTATTAATATATAGATAAATGTCGCGTGTTAAGCGAAATGTTAAGCTTAAACCAAACAGCCTTTAACCTCTCGATATATCTGATACGACTGGTAGACAATGTGGCAATGTCAATGTCACCATCCACCATAAGACACGAGACAAGCACTCACAAAACTAAGCCATTACTGTTATCCGGATCTTTGTATCAACTGCAAGAGAACTCAAATCGAATTTAAAATGCATTACATTAATCTTTTTTTTTATTGCTTAGATGGGTGGACGAGCTCACAGCCCAACTGGTCTGAAGTGGTTACTGGAGCCCATAGACATCTATAACGTTAATGGCGCCATCCACCTTGAGATATAAGTTCTAAGGTCTCAGTATAGTTACAACATCGGCCCCACCCTTCAAACCGAAACGCATTACTGCTTAGGATGATGGTACCTACCCGCGCGGACTCACAAGAGGTCCTACCACCAGTAATCTAGATCCTAAGCAAAGGTCATCGACCCATCGAGATTTTGTATTACATCGCTGGCTTAGGTAAAGCGAGACGAGGCAATGAATTTTCGACCTACCTTACAATACAGTATCCTGGTATTGTTCGTGGGGGCAGCGTAGCCGCCAAGCGCCGCGACCAGGGAGTCCCGCAGCCAGTCGGCCTGGATCCCCTCAAGCCTGGACAGCAGCGCTCTATATCTGCAGTAGCGAGGATACGAGAACACTACCACACCAGGACTGTCCGCGTCCGTAGCTGGAATCCAAGAGTTTCCTTGTGAGCTTATCAAATTAGTACCTTTATTTTTAACTTTATTGTTTTACTAGCTCTTGCCTGCGACTTCGTCCGCGTGGAATACTTCACAAATAATGCTTTATTTTAGAACAAATTTGGTTAGCATAAAAAACGTTATAGTGAGCCAACCTTAACATATAGAGATATGGTGTCGCAGACTTTTTTTTAGATCTTTTAAAGGGGAACAATTCTGTCATACATTATTTTAGCGAAACTTAAACCGTTTCTGCAGCGCACGCAGCGGAAGCTCCCAAAAGGAAAAAATAACCCGATTTTTAAACATTCTTTATTGGTGCTGCGCTTGTATTGGTCTTAGCGTGATCTTATATAGCCTATAGCCTTCCTCAATAAATGGGTTATCTAACACTGAAAGAATTTTTCAAATCGGACCAGTAGTTCCTGAGATTAGCGCGTTCAAATAAACAAACTCTTCAGGGTTATAACATTAATAAGTATAGATATACTGGGTGTTGGAAACCGCTTCCGAAAACGAAGACAGACAGACGATAGTACTAATAACACCTTTGAAGATGGGACGGAAAAAAAACTTTTTTTTAAAACATTATATTAGCATTATTTATGCTCCATCTTGTTAATACAGTTAAATGAAACGATAGTTTCATAAAAAATACATTACTTTATTTAAAAAAAAAACCAGCAATGTAACACAAAATCAAAAACAGCTGATGCTCGGGTCAACGAACGCCCGGACTCGCGCGATCGCCCGAATACTTATTTACAACATTTGTCTAAATAACTCCATCATCAAAGGTTTTATTTTTATTTTTATTGCTTAGTTGAGTGGACGAGCTCACAACCCACCTGATGTTAAGTGGTTACCGGAGCCCATAGATAACTACAACGTAAATGCGCCACCAACCTTGAGATATAAGTTCTAAGGTATCAAGTATAGTTACAATGGCTGCCTCACCCTTCAAACCGAAACGCATTACTGCTTCACGGCGGAAATAGGCAGGGTGGTGGTAACTACCCGCGCGGACTCACAAGAGGTCCTACCACCAGTAAAAAAGTCGTAGCTATGGTTACGTTTGCGACTAACGAAACTGGAGACAGTACTTAGGGAGCCGATCCAAATGCGGCTCCCCAGAGAACCTGTGGAGGGTACCGGAATCTCCTCCTCACCGATGCTATTTTTTTCGCGTTCCACGTCGCTGAAGTCCAGTTTCGTGTGGTGCAGGGGCTGCGTGTGGCGGAGGTCCGCTGGGGGGGCGCACGCTCCGCGCCACACCGCCCTCAGACCCCACCGCCAGCCCTCGCCGTCGCAAATCCAGCTGAGGAGGTCCTCCGCCCGTAGGACCACTTTGTCATTTATCGCTAACACTTCGTCCTGAAAAAGAGAGTTTTGACTATGAATATGGAAGGCTTTAGAGGAAGAGTTAGACCTAAGAACAAAAAGGTGGATTACGTGAAAGACGATATGTGTAAGAGGGGAGTGAGCGAAGAAATGGTATATGATAGAGGAGTAGGGAAGGAGAGGACATGTTACGCCGACCCCAGGTGACTGGGAGATGGGCAGGAGAATGACGATGATGACTTCGTCCTGGAAAAGGATATTTTTTTTAATTAGTCATCAATAATTTAAAGGAACTAGAGGTCCCGCAGTAGTCGAAATTCGACTATGATTAATTGGAATTGTAAGTTTGTACACTATTATGATTGTATTTTATACTTCTATAATCACAAATTTCGCCAAGACTACACTATAAAAAATATTAACAAAGACAAACAATATTTAATCTATTCTCAATTTGACAACAGTTGTCAAGAACAAAAGTTTGACAATAAATAGTATGCATGCGTGTGTGCGTCAAATACATGGTATGTAGTGTGTGTAATGTTTATTTTATTGATTTAATGTATCTTTTACGCATTATTTTAAAAAAATATTAGCATTGTGCACTTCTCCTCTATAAGTGCGGAAAATTTCATACTCCTCCGTCCACGCAATTTTCGTAAAAAGGGATACAAAGTTTTTGCTTCACGTATTAATATATAGATAGAAAGAGGGTAGACAGATTTATCTGCTCTGGCTCTCTTTAGTATACCCGTGATCATTGAACTTGCGACAGACTTTTTACTGGTGGTATGACCTCTTGTGAGTCCGCCTATTTCTGCCGTGAAGCAGTAATGCGTTTCGGTTGGAAGGGTGGGGCAGCCGTTGTAACTATACTGAGACCTTATATCTCAAGGTGGTTGACGCATTTACGTTGTAGATGTCTATGGGCTCCAGTAAACACTTAACATCAGGTGGGCTGTAGCTCGTCCACCCATCTAAGCAATAAAAAAAGCATCGAATTACCGTGAACTCGTTAAGACGGTTCTTTAGCAGTAAAACTTAGAACAGCAACAGAACCGGATTCTATTCGTATAGCCGGTGATTCCGACCGGGAAAAGAACCCGGGCATTGGGTTAAACAAACGACAACTCTAAGTACCTACCCTAAAGAAATTATTAATGACTTCACTGAAGCCAGTTTATATAATTAAAGTGTAGTCGAAATAAATCGGTGGGTCGTTCCGCGACCCGACCGGGGGAAATTACTCGATTAGGGGGGTGGGGGTCGGTAGGGGGCGCACGGGGCGGACTCAGGATTTTGAGAATGTATTTTTAAGGCATCAGACCCCACCTTGACACGCCGAGTCGAAACGAATTTAATTTTTTTAGGGCCATCTCCCCCTTTTTAAAGTGAAACTTATTTAGGCGCACTGAGAATAAAATTTAACTCGCGACAGATTCGTTACGGCTAGAGAGAAAAGATGCAATTTAGGAAGAGCGAGAGTGAGAGAACAGATGTAGCGTCTCGCGAACCACTCGACCGTGGAGAGTGGGAAAGGACAAAGAGAGCTATATCGTTTCTCTTATACACAGCCAGATTAGAAGCCAGCCCTATTAGAAGTTACTGGTGGTAGGACCTCTTGTGAGTCCGCGCGGGTGGGCAACTTTACGTTGTGGATGTCTATGGGCTCCAGTAACGACTTAACACCAGATGGGCTGTGAGCTCGTCCACCAATCTAAGCAATAAAAAAAAAAGAAAGGAAAAGTTAAACTTGATTGAAGGATAACCACAATAGCGCACCGCAAAAGAAGTTTCACTTCTTTCACGTGTACCAACTTGCACGCGCTCCATTTCTTTTATTTCAAGATAGGATCGTATGTCGTGATTCTAATCACGTAAGCAGTTACCGATTTTTCTAATAAAATACGTGTTTAACTCGAGTTCATGATTGACTTCCACAATGAATGAATAACATCGTTTGATCAAAATCAAACCCGTAATAAAATCGTGGGGTGCTTTTCAGGATATTGTTAAAATAACCCTTCTACTCATATGTGTTCATAAAATATTTATAACTACTGATACCATGCACCCCACGCTTTTTTTTTTACAAGAAAATCATTTTTTCTTACACTATTTTTAATTGAAATTTATTTTCTATTTTTTAGTTGGATTTCTACAAAAGCGTATTTTGTTAGTTTTTTAAACTATTATTTTTTTAACACCAAATTGTCCTCCACTAAATGGTACCCGCTTGCACGCACTGAGTCCGGCCCCTTGCGTTTCCAAAACCTGACTACAGACGGGGGTGTTTACTTTAAAAATTGGTTTCCTATTAACCGAAAAACCGTTTAGACCTTACGACACCGATGCGATATTTCGACGACATTGTCTTTTTTTTTAATTATTATATTTTTATTCTACCTATGCTGATAGCCTTGACAGGCTATATCAGCTTCTCATTGACGTGTAGGTGAGCTCACGGGGCTCAAACCTAACGACGTTGCTAACACTGGTGGTAGGACCTATTGTGAGTCCGCGCGGGTAGGTACCACCGCCCTTGCTTATTTCTGCCGTGAAGCAGTAATGCGTTTCGGTTTGAAGGGTGGGGGGCAGCCGTTGTAACTATACTGAGATCTTAGAACTTATATCTCAAGGTGGGTGGCGCATTTACGTTGTAGATGTCTATGGGCTCCAGTAACCACTTAAAACTAGGTGGCTGTGAGCTCGTCCACCAATCTAAGCAATAAAAAAAAAATCTTTTCTTTGGCAATTTGGAACGCCTTGTGGTGACCGGTTAGATCGAGGGGAAAAGGCCTAGGGCAAGCCTTTCCTAAAGTGAGCGATAACGCCACCTTATGGGCGCTGCAGGCCTAAAGGGGGCGGTAAAACACCCAGAAAAAAAAGGGCGTTGTATAAAGGCTTGGGAGGCGATTTGTGATTTCATCTAGACACCGAATAAGCTCTCGCTATAGTGATTTTTAAGTAGGTCAAAAAAGGGGGGCGCTAAAAAATGATTCATTTTCAAAGTGGGCAGTAGACAAAATAAGTTTGGGAACCCCTGGCCTAGGGGTAGATGTCCCAAGCGATGGTCGGACCTAATAGCGGAGGAACTAAAAAATACTTGTCAGGACGCACTCCACTAAGCTACAGATTGGGATCGATGGAGACAGCTGGTTGATGGAATCGGAGTCACGATCCTCAGCAATGAGGGTTCGATTGAAGAGAGAGTGAGAGAGAGAGAGAGAGAGAGAGAGGACGATTCCAGAAATCTGTCTTCTATCTATCTATATATATAAAAATGAATTGCTGTTCGTTAGTCCCGCTAAAACTCGAGAACGGCTGGACCGATTTGGCTAATTTTGGTCTTGAGTTATTTGTGGAAATCCAAAAAAGGCTTAAAAGGTAGATAAATATGAAAATGCTCGGAATTAAATAAAAATAAGAATTTTGTTTTTCCTTTGATGTGTCCTCCGTCCGCTGAGAAGATCCGGCGAGAAACTCAGCGAGCTGATTCATGGGTTAGGTTGCACGGCGAACTCTTTGTCGAGTTCGACGAGTACGGTTACTGAGGTCCCTAAGCCTGCTCCTAGTGTTAGAGCTGAAGGCGTCTAATGCAAAGGTTATTGGATCTGATGGATCCGTAAGGACGTGTGTATATATATGTACATATGTACATCATATGTACATACATATTCTTCTATTTTATCGAGCGTTTTAACAATTAAAACTTTATGTTAAGCTGGTCATTTCAACACAGACACACACACATCGACACGCGTGAAGCATATGTTTGTTTGACTCCGACAAGGTGAACTCATATATAGGGTGTTATTTTTTATTATTATTATTAATAAAAACAAATATCACATTTGGTATGCATGTATTAATAATTACGAAACGCAAGAGAAACGCGTTAATATTATTTGGATTAACAATTGGGAAAATACTGTAAAAAAGACTTTTGTGTTAGTGGAATATTTAAACAGATCGTCATTGACGCTGGCAACACAACGGGTACAGATATATTTTGTTATTGAAGGATTATTGGTGGCCCGGAGGCCTTTCCAGTTTCACGAAGACAGGTGGGCGAGCAAAGGCTCAACCAGGAGAGGTGGGATTTGCTAACAGCTGCCCGAGCGCCTCCGAAGGAGACCTAACAACTCAAGAGCAACTGCTTCGCGAATAAATCTACTACCGGATCGGGATCGCGTTTCACTGAGAAAATCCGGCGAGAAACTCAGCGAGCTGATGCATGGGTTAGGTTGCACGCGGTGACGTAGTGATGTCCACGGGCAGCAGCAACAAAGCAACAGAACATTAATGCGATTGCTAAAACAAAAATATCCTTATTGCACTTAGTTCTGTTTAACTTAAGCCTCATATCTGATAGCGGGTCACGCTATGACGCAGTGATGTCCACGGGCAGCATTAACAAAGAAACAGAACATCGACGCGATGGCCAAAACAAAAATATCCTCATTGCACTTAGTTCTGTTTAACTTAAGCCTCATATCTGATAGCGGTTCACGCTTTGACGCGGTGATGTCCACGGGCAGCATTAACAAAGAAACAGAACATCGACGCGATGGCCAAAACAAAAATATCCTCATTGCACTTAGTTTGTTTAACTTAGAGCCCATATTCAAAAAGAGTGACGCTGTGACGTAGTGATGTCCATGGGCAACAAAGCAACAGAACATCGACCGCTAGCTCCCCGGCCCGTAAGCGGCGACGAAAACCCAAAAGTGCTATCAGCAAGTCGGATGACACGAGAATTACTTAAATAAAAAAAAAGGCATTTATAAATATAAAATAACCTTTAACGAACAATGTGTGCGTGCAGCGGCGGCTGTGTTTGTTTGTCATGGACGAACTTTAATTGTACGGGGTGTTGCATTTTATTTCATTATTATTTTTTATAATTCGTAATTCAGATTCAAGGAGGAAGCCTGATAACCTGGAAAAGCTCTTTTTTATTGCTTAGATGGATGGACGAGCTCACAGCACACCTGGTGTTAAGTGGTTACTGGAGTCCATAGACATCTATAACGTAAATGCGCCACCCACCTTGAGATATAAGTTCTAAGGACTCGAGTATAGTTACGTTATATATCAGAACGTTTAGTATCTATTTATTTATAAATTTAAACTTATATAACCCCGCCCCGCCCTTCAAACCGAAACGCATTACTGCTTCACGGCATTTGCTTTGCGTTATTGATGTCTATGGGCTCCAGGACCAATACCAGATGGACACGTCTACTGATTTAACCAACAAAAGAGTAAAGAAAAAGGAAATATTGCTAAACGCACACAGAATGGTCCGGTGAATTATTGAACAGTAATAATTTACAAACATAACATAAATTCTTTGGAATCTCTTGGGCATCTCTGGCTCTAACTCACAAGAGGTCCTAGTACCAATAAACCATTGCTACCGCAAGGTAAAATTCCTAGAGGCTAAAGAGCAGAGCGGTGGTCACGACGGGTAGCTGGAAATGCCAGTCAAGGATGCTCTCCATCGGGCAATAGATAGGAATAGAGGGAGAGAAACAATGAGAAACTACAGAAGAGTTACGTTCCTCAACAATAAAGAAGCAACCAAGCAACCGGCGACGAAACAAAATTACAATTCACACATCTATCTATCTATATATACAAAAATGAATTGCTGTTAGTTAGTCTCACTAAAACTCGAGAACGGCTGGATCGATTTGGCTAATTTTGGTCTTGAATTATTTGTGGAAGTCCAGAGAAGGTTTAAAAGGTAGATAAATATGAAAATGCTCGGAATTAAATAAAAATAACAATTTTGTTTTGCTTTAATGTGTCCCCCGTCGGACGGATTCCTTTTGTTTGTTTTAAGTTTATTTTATACAAAAGTTTAGATCTTTTATTTATCGATTGAGGAACTACGAAGTCTGCCGGGTCAGCTACCTTTCAATATTTTTGAAGTGAAACTTCTTTAGAATCGTTGTGATTTAAAACTCGATGAAACGACAATATAAGTCCGTAGTGTTTTTTTTTAATACAGCGCCATCTATGAGATTTTTTAATAATAACGTGTGTATGAAACCTGTTGTAGTGAATTTTAATTTAGGATTATACGTGAAGTTATAATATCTATTCTATTATAAAAGATGATTTACAATTATTTACTAATGACAAAATTTTACATATACTTAGACATTTAGGATAATTGTATTTTAATTTTTGAAGGTTTCACTTCTACCACGTGTGAATTGCACATATGTATTTTTTTCAATTCCTTATTTAAATGTAACGCACAAAGTGATATATGAAAAATAAATAAAAGCAAAAAAATGTTTTTCAACAAAAATCGTTTATATTAAAATTAAAAAATAACACATCCTGTATCTCACGTATGCACGCACACACTTGTGACACGCACGCACACACGCGAGCGCACGAGGCACCGCGCACAGAATTGATAACGTTCGCGTTCGCCGGATCTATTCGGTCAGTGCAACGTCCCTAGCGCTTAGGGCGTGTTCACATTGTATATCTTATATTTATTAATAATAAAAAATACAAAACATTATGTGCAATTCACGCGTGTTAGAAGTGAAATCTAAAAAAAATTTTGACCTCAAGATAATGAGACGAATGTAAAATTTCGGGAAGAGGTTGTAAGTTTTAGTAAGGATATCATAGTGATACAAAGTTGGATAATTGTTTTACATTTTATTCAGAATGTATGAAGTACGAATATTAGATACGAAGCAGAGCACAAAGAGAACCACGAATATAAGAAACACCGTTCCTATATTCCTATTCCTATCTCATTTTCTCTCACGTTAAATCTTATGAATCTGTCTCTTTTTACTGTCGCTTTTTCGTTTCATCGACTTTCGAATCACAACGATGCTAAAGAGTTTTCAATGAATTTTCAACTTTAAATGTATCTCCTGTAAAGTTGCAAACATGTCGCTTAGAACGAATAACTTATCACTCGTCGATGTATAAATAAAAAATATCGCACACACACAAGAAAAAAAAACCATATACACTGCGTAGCTGAAAATTCTATTTTTAAATAAACAGCTGAATTCGTTTTAGAGCTCTCGAATTCGTGTTATTAGCCAATTAAAAGAAAGAAAAAAAAAAGATAACCTTAAAATTATTTTTAGTAACAAATTTTTTTATTATACGTTAATATTATTTCCGTGGAACGCCCTGTGTGTACTATACCTAATCGTCATAAATTCTCAATAACATGAAATGGCGGCGAGGGACGCGCGGGGAAGGGAACGTACAGGTGCGCACTCAGGAAACATAGAATTTATAATTATTCGATTTTATTCAAATTTTAAAGTAGCCTTCGGATGACAGTGCAGTGATTAATATGGATTATTCAGGTAATTGGTTATAATAAAAATAAAAAATTGCATATTTTCTGCTTACACGGACAAAAGAATTGGACCGGGATTAAAATGTGAGAAAAAATCAAGAAAACCTATTGACCTAACTTCTCGGGTTCTTCGAAAAAGTCCACTAAAGAAGTTTCCGTATGTAAACACGATTTTCCTGAGACTTTTAGTTAATTGATTAAAATCACAAATTTATTAACTTCGTCTCATTTTAATAATTTTTTATTATTTTCCAAAAAGATTACGGATTTGATCGAGATAAGTTTCTTCAAATAAAATACTAATACAATATTTAGTTATTGTAGTAACCAGGACTCATTATGTTTCTATATCTCGTAAAACTATGTTAGTATCAAAATAGTATTTGAAGACATGGGTGGATGAAGGAGATACGATACTATTAGTTAATTTTGACAAAACAGGCAACAAACTTTTGTTACTTGTACTNAGATTACGGATTTGATCGAGATAAGTTTCTTCAAATAAAATACTAATACAATATTTAGTTATTGTAGTAACCAGGACTCATTATGTTTCTATATCTCGTAAAACTATGTTAGTATCAAAATAGTATTTGAAGACATGGGTGGATGAAGGAGATACGATACTATTAGTTAATTTTGACAAAACAGGCAACAAACTTTTGTTACTTGTACTTTTTCTTCGTACATAAATCCTTCATCACAGGCAATTAGAGAATAGCCTTTAAACCCGGAGTTTTAAGGTCTAATATGGTATATAGGCAAATGACTTCCTTCAATGTAAAAGCTCAAAAATCTTAAAAATTGTACTTAACCCCTTCATCCATTCATGTCGTCAATAGTGTGGGTGAATAATTGACTAGAGTAAATATGTATGCAAGCAATTGCTGCACTATGCTATGAGAAATGGCGCAGCTACTACACTATACAACCCGCAACCTACTATATACACTAACAAAAGTACTATACAAGAAAGTGGATAAAAATATTATATTTTGAGATCACGATTTCGATAAAATTGTAGATAACGAGTAAAGTAATCGGGAGATATAGAGCCGATTTTAAATTAATTAATTTAAAAACATAGAGCAATATACATATATGCATTTATATATATTTTATTGCTTAGATGGGTGGATGAGCTCACAGCCCATCTGGTTTTAAGTGGTTACTGGAGCCCATAGACAACTACAACGTAAGTGCGCCACCCACCTTGAGATATAAGTTCTAAGGTCTCAAGTACAGTTTTACACCCTTCAAACCGAAACGCATTACTGAGTACACAAGTATATATTTTTTAATTTCTTCCATTTTTATTTCGATTCACTTATTCCAACAAAAGCGAGATGGAAAAAAAATATCATCAAATGTCTTTATTGAATTGAAATTTTTTCGAGCATTTAAATAAAATAAAATAAAATCCTTTGTCTTGAAAACAAATAACATTATTCCTACTGAGTACGTCCCTGGAACAGAGCAGTGAAAGATGAGGAGAGCCGGGTCGGATAGTACAATCGAAACATTTTGATACTTTCGACTAATTGTTACGTAATGATGCACGCCTAGATTTTTTATTTTTATTGATTAATTGAAAATATCAAAACTATTATGCGAGACATACATATTTACGTCATGTAATTAACACCTAACATAATTTCTATACTCATAACAAGATATTTATCAATCGCCAGTTTTCTATATTTATTTATTTATATGTGTGCATTATTTATAACAGCTACAACCGACTTTGTTGACGATTACAGAAATACGATATAATTCTAAAAGGTAGTTAGAAGTTTTAATTTTTATTTTTTTATTTACTGCGATAACTTTATATGACGTGGAAGAATGTAGCTTTATTATTTGAAGTCATAATAGGCGATGACTTTTAAATAGGGAGTTGCTAAAACACAATCGTTACTTACATAATATATTTCAAGATATTAATAATAATATTAACATGTCAGTATGTATGTTGGTATATAAATCAAACAGTTATTTCATATGATATGTAAACGATATATGAGTCGACTATTATCAAAGGCGGCAATCTGACTTTTGGACAATGATTGGTAAATCAGAAAAACGAATTATTGACTTTGTATTCCATTGGCAGTCACAAAACTCTTCGGAACGACATCTTAGATAAATAACAGGTTAACTATTAACCTTTATTTAATGCAGGTTTTGAACCGTATTCTTTGAAGGAGACNTTTGTATTCCATTGGCAGTCACAAAACTCTTCGGAACGACATCTTAGATAAATAACAGGTTAACTATTAACCTTTATTTAATGCAGGTTTTGAACCGTATTCTTTGAAGGAGACGATTATATTCAAATAAATCTGTATTGACATATCAATAAAAAAATTTTGTCCAAATGTACAGATTGCCGCCTTTGATAATAGACGACTCATATATCTACTTATTTTGTGTATATATTTTCTATAATAATGTGTTGCCAGTAGTACACCTGCAAAAGCAAAATACCTGCTATATTTTTATATTTACCAGAATTTCCGTATATTAAACGGTTGTCTGGAAAAGATCGCTTTTAGCGATAAGAGTGCCTATTGTACAAATTTATCTGCTTGTTGACTGGTTTTGATTGTAAATTGTATTTATGGTGTGCAATAAAATATATTCTCTCTCTCTTTCTCCCAATATCCATTTGTTTTGTTAACATGCTCTTTACTAGCAAGGTCTGCGTATCTATCTATCTAAGTAATCTTGGTCGAACTCATTCAATACGACGATGAGTTCGACGTGCAAACTAGGCCATAGGCAGAACCTATTGAGATTCCCGTCGGATCTCCACAGTGAGTTGCGAATCCGATCTGATTGTAGATTCAGGGAAGCACTGCCTTCACTAGAGCCAGTGTTAGCAAGCTCTCTCTGGTTGAACCCGTGAGCTTACCTGCTCGTTCGACGAATCTAGCATGCTCGAGGTCACTAGAATAGGCGGGAAAACAAAAAGGAACTGAACTGCTAATTCTATTTAAGATGCCGTGAACAACGGAAAATGCTGACTGTGTGCATATCATTAAGGTTGACACATTAGCCACGAAGCTAGGATATAACGCATTGCGGCAGTTCTATAGGTTCAGCCTTTTTTTCCTACCTATGCTGATAGCCTTGAGAGGCTAGCGGTCCGTGAATGCTTATAATAATAGTTCTTCAGGCTAACAGCGATTGGATATGGAAAAAAAAACAATACTTATTTAAAACCGTTTACGATAATTTTTAAATATTTTTAAAATTAATCGCTCGGATGTAACAAAAATAGTACATGTGAAGCCTGTAAGAGCCGTCTGACTATAAGTTATCTTTACGTATCTTTCTTCTTGGTCGATTAAAAAGGACGAACGTGTTTGTTAAGGAAAAAAACACGTTTTGCTGATTGATGATTCGTTAAAGATGTCCAAATCATTAGGTCATTACTAGCTGTGTAATAATTGTTCAACACGTTCCAATCGTTTGAATGTCACAGAGCACATAGGCACTCAGAATTGGCTTCTAGTTTTTCGACGTACCAATTACAATAACAACTGGCGATATATCTACTAAAACTATTCAGAGAACAATAGACAACAAAATTACGATTTTTTTTAAATTTTCACACACCTCATGTTTTTTTAAAAATAATAAATAAAATTTAGGAACACAAAAAAAGCGTAATTAATATTCATATCGTAACTGGCACACGTGAGTTGACGATGTCAAACTTAAACGTCCGACATGACATTGCACTGGCAATGTCATAATCACAAAAACCCTTACGATTGAGTTTAATTATTTGATGCTTTCGAACATGAGTACGTTTGACTCTGGTTTCATTCGGACGCTACACACACATACACAAATAAATCCCGAATTATTAAACTACAAATTCTATACACAACAACGGTAGGCAGCGGCTTGGCTCTGCCCCTGGCATTGCTGAAGTCCATGGGCGACAGTAACCACTCACCATCAGGGGGGCCGTATGCTCGACTGTCTACAAGGGCAATAAAAAAAAACCAAATAATTTAAGGACAAAGCCTAAACCGCGCTTGTAAATGCACTTACATTTGAATTTTGACACCAACCAATGTTTTATAAATTTACGGGGTATCCGAAAAACTTCTAAAACTTTTTATTCTGCTTAGACTTTGTTGTGTGTTTAAGTTATTGTCACAAAAACAAACAAGCTAAGAGTGAGCTGTAAAATTAAAAAAAAATATTAAACGAATATTTATTTTCTGGTAAGTATCAAAACCAATCGAGCCGTCTAGACAAACGTTCACGAAGTTTTCGAAAACAACTCGCACACAAAAGGGTGTAAGTACCGAAATAGTACATTTGAAAAACGAACGAATGCGATCTTTAAAATGCAGACGTTAAAGTCTCAAATCAGGTTAATCTTTGTTTAACTTATTAATACGACTAGCTTATATAGAATTTGGAGATTAGGAAACCGTGTTTTTTTTTTTCGTTTTTTTTTTTTGTTCATTTTAGTATTCGATTTTTTGCTTAGCTATTTTGCGCGTTGCACTTCGTTCGACTAACTTTAACAAAATAATGCATATTTTCAGCCTTTTTCTTTTCCTTACATATCGACGACGCTTGAAAGGCAAGCGTGACTAAGCGACAATAACTGCTTTGTACATAAATGATAGGCAATAACCAGATTCGATGCGCAAAAAAATATATATTTCTAGGTCTATTAAAACCTAATGGTAGTAATTAAAACTGGTGGTAGGACATCTTGTGAGTCCGCGCGGGTAGGTACCACCACCCTGCCTATTTCTGCCGTGAAGCAGTAATGCGTTTCGGCTTGAAGGGTGGGGCAGCCGTTGTAACTATACTGAGACCTTAGAACTTATATCTCAACGTGGGTGGCGCATTTACGTCGTAGATGTCTATGGGCTCCAGTAACCACTTAACACCAGGTGGGCTGTGAGCTCGTTCACCCATCTATAGAATTTTTTTCAGGTTTGTCAACTTTAAATTAGTCTAGTGTAAAGTTCACGCATTGTCGCTTAGTCACGATTGCCTTTCAAGCGTCGATATGCTGACAGCATCGGCTCACGGGGCTCAAACCGGAGTGTTGCCAACACTGGCCCTAGCAAGAGCGGTGCTTCGCTAAGTCTACCATCAGATCAGAATCGCGACCCACTGAGAAGATCCGGCGAGAAACTGTGTCTGTGGGTTTAAAGAAAAATACCTTCTTTTTATTGCCTTTGTAGGCAGACGGCCCACATGATGGTGAGTGGTTACCGTCGCCCATGCACCTCAGCAATGACAGGGGCAGAGTTAAGCTGCTGCCTAACATAAAACCGACCTTTGGATAAATTCTTATAACAGATCGAATGATTTATTCACTTAAATTGAAAATTACAGGAGATATTTGAGAGGACGAGCGCACGGCCCAGCCGCTGTTAAGTCGTTACCGTTATAGATGAAAACAAAATTCTGTTATTTCATATATTGTATATTACTTTCCGACCCTCACCAACGCATACGAACACTGCAGACCGCCTTGAATTCGACCTCATGTCTCAAGATTCCCGTTGTGAGGTCTATGGGTTAGCCGCGAAATCGTTTACCTTACTAAAACAATAAAAATAAATACATACGAAATTTACGAACAACACTCTGAGATACGACTCACAATACATATTAATAATAATATGATACTCAATAAATAAATTTAATACTTTATAGTGCATTTAATATATTAATTCAGACACCAATTTTTTTTACATACTATCTCCAGTCGTCGCTGATGCCCATGGACATCAATAAAGCGAGGCTTATAGTTCGGTCGATACCTCGATTTTTTAAGTGACATATTAACCCTTTTGGTGCTAAGTTTATTTTCACATATTTTGCTTAAATTAAAAAAGGATTTTTAATTAAAAATACCTTAGGAAAAAACTTAAAAAAATAAAAAAAATCTAAGCAAAAAAAGGCTATGTGAATATATTTGTATAAGTATATCGACATTGTATGCGGCGTCGTATCTTAAATGCATAATTAGATGGGTGGACGAGCTCACGACATACCTGGCGTTAAATGGTTAGCGCAGCCCATATAGACTACAACGTAAATGCGCCACCCCCTAGATATGAGTTCTAAGGTCTCAGTATAGTTACAACGGCTGCCCCACTCTTCAAACCGAAACGCATTACTGCTTCACGGCAGAAATAGGCAGGGTGGTGGTACCTATCCGCATTGACTCACAAGAGGTCCTACCACCAGTAATTACGAAAATTATAATTTTGCGAGTTTGATTTTTATTACACGATGTTATTACTTCACCGTGGAAGTCAATCGTGAACATTTGTTAAGTACGTATTTCATTAGAAAAATTGGTACCCGCCTGCGGGATTCGAACACCGGTGCATCGCTCAACACGAATGCACCGGACGTCTTATTCTTTAGGCCACAACGACTTCGAATATAATTAATTGAAATCATAAGTTTGCACATTATTATGGTTCTATTGTCAAGTACTTCTATAATCACAGATTTCGGCAAGACTACACTATAGACAAATAATATTAAAGACAAACAATATTAATCTATTCTCAATTTGACCACAGACTTTAAACAATAAGAAGTTTGACAATAAACAAATAGTATGCATGCGTGTGTGTGTCAAATACACGTTAGTGTATGTAATGTTTTTTTAATATTGATTTAATGTATTTTTTATGTATAATTTTTTAGAAAATTATTAACATTCTGCACTACTTCTCTATATTGTTGTTGCAAATTTGAAATATCCTATGAGCTAAAATGTAGTTTTCGAGAAAATCTAATAAAACTATCTCCCGAAGAACAAAAAGACAAATATTTTTTTTAGCATATAGGTTACTTTGATCTACAATAAAATGCAAACCGACACTTAGCATTTTTTTGAGATTGACGCGTAATATAGTGAAATATTGAGATATGTATGCACACGGGAGTTTTTGCTGAGTTATAGGTACCAACTTCAAAATAACTTTCATAATATATGAAAACATAATTTTGGCCCGAAATGTCAGATACGAAATTTTAAATTTGCAACGACGATATTCTCTATAAGTGTGGGAAATTTCATACTCCTCCGTCCGCGCAATTTTCGTAAAAAGGGATACAAAGTTTTTGCTACACGTGTTAAATTAATATAATAATAAATTAATAGTATCAAAACCGTTCGGGCGTAGTAATATGACAATGCGATGACGTCACGCGACAACAAAATGGCCGACTTCTCATTGAACGCAAAACGCTGCTTGGTACTCATTTAGATTATACTTGAGAATTAAAAGTAAAATCTGTTTGACGTTTCTTATGATTGGCGGGCGGGTCACTTTCGCCGGTGAAATAAATACAAGAGACCTACGAGATCTCAGGGAGGACACGTCATTTCGGATCCTCCCGATCCGCTAACGGTGCTTTTAGGTACCTCAAGCACCGGTCACCGTTCTCGTCGGACCCGTCGCTTGCGACGAAGGGCTCGACGAGTGAATTAACCCACAGACACAGCCCACTGATTTTGTCGTCGGATCTTCTCAGTGGGTCGCGTTTCCGATCCGGTGGTAGATTCTGCGAAGCACTGCTCTTGCTAGGGCCAGTGTTGGCATCACTCCGGTTAGAGCCCCGTGAGCTCACCTATTAGCTAAGGTTACGCTGAAATAGCCTTTCAAGGCTATCCTATCAGCTTAGGTAAGAAAAAAAAAGGTAGCCACGAGTGAAACTCACGCAGTTCAGTGTGCTTTGTGAGAGTTTTTTAACGTTGTCGATAGCGTAAAAGTTAACCCAATTTTGTATGGAGTCGGAACAGCGCCCCTAGCGGCAAACGTAGACAAACGATCCAATTCCATACAAAATATATGAGTTAACTTTTACGCTATCGAGAACGTTAAAAAAACTCGCACTAAGCACACTCTGAGTACCTACGTATTCGTGTCATATTTAAGTTCGCTTATCGATTGAATGCTAATAATAGAATGATGTCGGGACTTGGCCCGAGGCACGAGCGGAGCGGGCAGCGTGTTTGGTGTGGTACAAGCAAATTATTAAAAACAAAAAAAAACACGCACACATAAAACTTTTTTTATTGCCTAGTTGGGTGGACGAGATCACAGCCCACCTGGTGTTGAGTGATTATCGGAGCCCATAGACATCTACAACGTAAATGGGCCACCCACCTTGAGATATACTTTCTAAGGTCTCAGTATAGTTACAACGGCTGTCCCGACTTTCAAACCGAAGCGCATTACTGCTTCACGGCAGAATTGGGCAGGGTGGTGGTACCTACCCGCGCGGACTAACAAGACCTTCTGTGTGTCAGCCAGATGTCAATTTGTCCAGTTTTGTATGGTTGGGACATTAAATTGACAATCTCCCCCTTTAAATAGAATCAGCTAGCCGAAACCACAGACTTCTTCTGTCGGTCCTCGTCTGACGTCGTGTGGGTTTAGGATCGCCCGATCGTATCGCGCCCCCGCGCGGATTATTGACCGGCCATAACCGGAACTTGTAACCGGTTTTGGGCGGCTTAAACCGGTTAATTTGTTTGATAGCCGACAAGTTTCATTTTAATTTGATTCGTTTTTTCGTGAAAGAAGTTTTCGTATTTTTTTTTTTTTAATTATTATTTATTTATTCACAAACTAGCTGACCCGGCAAACTTTGCAGTGCCTCAATCGATAGATAAAAGACCTAAACTTTTGTATAAATAAACATAAAACAAACAAAAGGAATCCGTCCGACGGGGGACACATCAAAGGAAAAACAAAATTCTTATTTTTATTTAATTCCGAGCATTTTTATATTTATCTAACTTTTCAAACCTTCTCTGGACTTTCACAAATAATTCAAGATCAAAATTAGCCAAATCGGTCCAGCCGTTCTCGAGTTTTAGCGAGACTAACGAACAGCAATTCATTTTTATATATATAGATTAGACATTAGTTATCAAGTCATCAGTAGTTCGAGAGTACGGAACCACGAAATTCGGAGCGAATATATATTATAATTATATGTATTATAAATCACAAATATAATATTATTATTATTATATTATAGGGATGTAAAAAAATATATATTGTAAAAATGAAAACGGTAAAGACGAGATCGATCTGTAAAATTTGTTTTAATTATGTACGAGCATCGTTAATGATATTTTTATTTGTTTATATTTTTATTACGATAAATAAATGATAAATAAACAGGAACAAATCACGCACGGTCATTTAGGATTCCCTGTGTTATGTGGCTACCAGAGACTGACTAATACATACTTATATACGTTTACATATATACATATATAGATAATGAACGTCCAGATAAAGGGCAAACAAATCTGTTCATCACACGAATGTTTTCCCGACGCGAGAAATGAACCCACGACCCTCGGCCCTACAGTCGGGCCGCTAATTACTATACCATTGAGTCAGTCGATTATTATTATGTACTAGCGACCCGCCCTCGCTACGCTTCGGAAACATTAAATTTCATTATTTATAGTTGAGTCCCGCCATGTTACCCGCGGTACGACAATAACTGCGGGCAACGCCGCGGGGCGAAGCTAGTCTAAAAAAAGTAGCCTAAGTTACTCCTTATATCATCAGCTACCTATCAGTGAAAGTCTCATCAAAATCGGTCCAGCCGTTCCAGAGATCAGCCGACAAACAAACAGACAGACAGACAAAAAATATAAAAAATGTTATTATGGTGTATGTACCGTATATTCACTAGAGGATGACCGAGCTTTGCTGGGTATTTCTTTTTTTTTGATAAATTGTGTTTTTTTCGAAATTATATTTAAATACGAATTACATTTTGATAAAATGATGAAATATGAATAATATTTTTCGATCTTACCGACTTTTTTTTTTTGCCTACCTCAGCTGGTAGGTAGCCTTGAGAGGCTATTCCAGCGTAACCTTAACTAGTAGGTGAGCTCACGGGGCTCAAACCTGACGACGTTGCTAACATGAACCCTAGCAAGAGCCGTGCTTCGCAGAATCTACCACCAGATCGGAAACGCGACCCATTGAGAAGATCCGGCGAGAAACTCAGTGGCCTGTGTCTGTGGGTTAATTCGCTCGTCGAGCCCTTCGTCGCAAGCGACGGGTTCGACGGGAACGATGACCGGTGCTTGTGGTACCTAAAAGCACCGTTAGTGGATCGGGAGGATCCGAAATGACGTGTTTTGGGGCGACGTCGACTGCTTTACATTCTTTCCGCAGGATCGGGGATGTAGTTACCGGCGACCACGATGAGAGGATTCTCGTGTCGTGCCGCGTTATCGAAGTGGACTTACCGACAGAATAATAATAAAATATGAACTGGTTATTTAAAGAAAAAATTCAAAATTATCGATAAAATTGATTACTGAAAACACGAATAAAAGAACATTTTCTGAATATAAATCGTAGCTGGATCGATTTATCGCCCCCGAGACCCCTGTATACTAAATTTTATGAAAATCGTTGGGAGCCGTTTCCGAGATACAGATTATATATATAGATTTATATACAAGAATTTCACGTTTAAAAATATGAGATGCATGCATGCAGTAAAAAGTGGTTATTTCAATATTACAAACAGACACTCCAATTTTATTTATATGTATAGATTATTAATTTATTTAGATGTTTATTTCGAAGCTTATTATCATTATTGGCACAATGACCCCTCATGAGTTTTAGTGAGCGATCGAGAACTGATTACGTGTGTGACGATAAGTTCGTGACGTAACGCGCATGACCCACCTTGAGACATGAGGTCTTGAGGTCTCGATTAGTATAGCGGCTGTCCCGTTGGAAACTGCTTCACGACACAAATGACGCATCGTGCATGACACACTTTGAGACATTGAGGTCATGAGGTCTCGATCTGTATAACAACTGCCTCGTTGGAAACTGATTCATAGCACATATAAAGCATCGTGCATGACACACTTTGAGACATGAGGTCATGAGGTCGCGATATGTTTAGCGGTTGCCCCGCTTCGCGACTCAGATACATCATTATCCGCCGTCCAATTGAGAGTATTTTAACCGACTTCAAAAAAGGAGGAGGTTCTCAATTCGACTGTATGTTTTTTTTAATGTTTTTTATTTTTACCTCATAACTTTTTATTAGGTGAATCGATTTTGATGATTCTTTTTTTATTAGAAAGCTGACGCTTCCCGTGTGGTCGTTAGATATAAGTTCAAAGATCTCAGTATAGTTAAAACGGCTGCCCCACCCTTCAAACCGAAACGCATTACTGCTTCACGGCAGAAACAGGCAGGGGTGGTGGTACCTACCCGCGCGGACTCACAAGAGATCCTACCACCAGTATAAAATAATAAATAAAATAATAAATAACTTCTATAATGATTACTCCCCTCAAATAACTGAAGAAGTTTATGTTTTATTATGATATTTTTTCCAAATTTTGCAAATTTAATTGGTTCTTCTGTAAAATAGCAGAAATGTCGCTTAGACCAAATAAGTACCTCCCGATATAGTATTTGTTTTTATTTTTTATTGTGTGATCAATACAAATATATTTTTGTTTGTCACCGTACATTATATTCTTCTATTATTAGTATATGTGTAGAGCGTGAACTGTATTTCGTACTGGTCGCTTCAATAATTCGTTATATACAGAGGGAAGGTTATATTTATTTTATTTTAATGTATTTACAACACGTGTACGTACGACCTGAATTTTTGATTGACTCACAATGACTGTGTTGTCAAAATTATTATTCTGTTTCAAAATTCAAAAAATAGTTATACAAACTTCATGTTTAGAATTGCTATAAACACTATATACTACACTATATATTTTTAAATAATTATTAAGTATTCGTTAAAATATAAAAAAAAAAAAAATTATAAAGTATCAAACATTATAAGTCGTTGTATAGAGGAAGGAATCCGGCGTCGCGCGTCGCTTACGAAACGTTACAACGGCCCACAGAAAAAAGGATGTACATGCAAATTGTAAAATTTATAAAATTTTAAATTGAGTCTTCAAATTGATCGACTCGGTGGGGCAGTAGTTAGCGGCTCTGATTTTTGCATAGAGGATCGTGGATTCGATTCCCAAATCGAGGAAAAATTCGTGTGATGAACAGATTTGTTTGCTCTTCGTCTGAAGGCTTATTATGTATACACGTATATATTTCATCGTATATAAGTATGTTTGTCAGTCTCTGATACTTAAAACACAGGGGAATCCTAGCGTGATTTGTTCTTAATTGTTTAGATTTTTTTAAACTTATAGAATGATGACAATGTTTTTATTGGTGGATTATTAATTTTAGATTGCACCGGGGCACGTTAATTAGTAATTTGACGTAAGAAGATCTAAGCAAACATTACAATCTCTTCGAGCTAAAGCTTCTACTTTTTTACAATACGATATTAATAAATAAATAATTGAAAGTTCCACGATGATTGGCTCCAAAATTAGAATTTCCTTCTGTATCATGTTTACCCCAAAAACAAATAGGACCTAAAGATCAGACATCAGACCAATAGAAACCTTTCATACAATTACTGAATCCAACCAGGAATAGAACTTGAACTCTTAGTACAATGATTACCATCACCAATCATTTGACCAACGGTAGCAATCAATAGAGCAATAGCCACGTAGCGGCAAATGAGCTGTCATCTTGTTTGATAACGAAGACTAAAACTGCTCATCATCCTACTAACAGCTACTGACCATAATCTACTATTAGTGATTGGTTTGAACAATTAGAAAAAATAATAATATCTCTTAAATGTTAAAAAGAGTTATTACCGCATTATTCGTATCGGCCGTGTTAAGTAAAGCAAGCAAACGAACCAAACTCGAGGGCACAGGGCTGTGTGAACCACATTTTATGGTTTTAAATATTTTATATTTATTTTTAACATAAATTTTATTTTAAACTGTGTATTTTCTTAAATTAATACCGACTAATGCTGAGTTGTTATCACAGACGTGTAAGTCGCTGTATTTCGCGTAGTCGCTGTCAATTTAAATATTTTTTTATTTTATTTTTTATAGAGTCTTACAATTAACATTACTTTTACGATTCAATCTTGCGTGTATTATTGTCATTGCATTGTTTCGGATGGGTTTTTTTTTAATTTCTTACACGGCTGTAGGAGTTCACGGCCCACGTGTTGTTAAGTGGTTAACGGTACTCACAACGTGAGTACGGCTTTGAGACATGAGTTCTAAATTTCAGTTTTTACAGTACAACGGCTGCCGCAACTTTCGATACGTAACGCATTACTGCTTCACGGCAGAAATAGGCAGGGTAGTGGTACCTACACCATGCAGACTCACACGACGCCCTACCACCAGTATACCTTTCGAATACTCAAAATTTCCTCTACTCTTGTTCCGGACTTGAACACGTGGTTCGACTTGTGGTGCTGACATAGAACTTGTGTACCACAATTCAGATTTTTCTGTTTCTAATTCCGGAGGCCAAGTTCGGCTTCAATCAAAAATGTTACTTACTTGAATTAATACAAAGTTAATTTAAAAAAAAAAACATCGGTTCCTTATGACGGTTATTGACCTAACTGTGCAATTTTAAGTTTCTTATTTATACTATTCGAAATCACAGTAAAACTTCAGCTTATGAAAGAACTTTTAAGTTCCAATTACACACACACGCACGGATAACCACCGAAGCTCAAAATTAATTACAGTTTTTGTCTCAATTAACGACATTAAATTAACGAAAAATCTTATCTTATACCTTTAAACGAGCAATTCTTGTATATACATATATAATCTGAATCTCGGAAACGGCTCCAACGATTTTCATAAAACTTAGTATACAGAGGATTTCGGGGGCGAGAAATCGATCTAGATACGATTTATTTTCAGAAAATGTTGTTTTATTCGTGTTTTCAATAATCAACTTTATCGATATCAACTTTGTGACTCTTCCCGACATCTATTGGCGAATAATAATACTATTTTTCTTAATTGAGAGCAACAAACTGCTTTAAAGACACAAAAAGATGGCGTTATAAAAAAAAACCTCATCTAGTTAATATTTAAGTTGATAAGTTACTAATCCTTGCTTGTCCGTAAATTATGTATTTTTAATGAGCAATTAAATATTTTATTTTGAAATATAATAATAATAATAATAATAACTAGCCTACTGCCAGCCCTGTAACACTGAGCAAGTATGCGCCGCCCGATATTTTTTCACTCAAGAACAGAGAACTACTTCAAGTGGACTTTGTATTATAATTGTTATATTTTATATATAATTCTTTTTGTATTTTTTTTAATAACCATTTATTATTTTCTCAATTGTCGAGTACTTTATGTACCTATTCAAACATTTTAATGTGGTGAGAAATACTTTATTATACATTCCTATTATTAAAACTTCTTTTTTGTATTTTTTCTTTCGTATGGATTTTTAATAAGATCATAATATATCTATCGTCTTCTCGCATTAAAACTGTATAATCTCAAAACTTACTAATTTTACAGGAGAGTGTTTTAAAGGTTTAACATGTGATATTTTTAATATCTTTGCAACATTTATTTTTTATCTTTTACCAGTTACATTATCTGCCTTTTAAAGTAAGATAAAATTATGTATTAACTTTTTTAACAGTAGTCAAAACATAGGTAAACTAAAGAACAAAAAATAACAAAAACTAAACTACGCTCTTTTGACAGTATTTATGAGAAAAATACTGTTGATACCAAATGATTCCGCATATTAACTCAATTTCGAATATTTTTGTAAATTGTACAGTTTTAATGCGAAAAGACGATATGTCCTTACAAACTCGCCTGTTTCCTGGTGGAAGTCTCAGCATTTAATATTTAATTTAATATAAGCCTTTATTAACAATCTAATTTAAGTTACATTTTTAATACACTTATTATCTAGTTTTATTATTCGACACCGGTTTCTTGATCGTCTTGCTGTACAGCATAGGCCTCCCCAAGGGTTCTCCATAATAATCTATCCTGCGTTTTTCTCATCCAAGTCGTTCCTGCCACTTTTTTGATGTCATCTTCCCATCTACGTTGCTGTCTTCCTCTATTTCGCTTTTTATATCTTGGACACGATTCTGTCACTCCTTTGGCCCATTTTTCTGTTTTATCTCGAATTAAATGTCCAACCCATTTCCATTTCAGTTGTTGTATTCGGTATTTTACATCTATGATCTTTGTTGGTCTCAGCATTGCTAATTACTTAATTTTTATAACTACAACTAAGTTTCTCTGGTTACATCATTTCAACGTCACACGTTTATGGGAGATCTTGAACAAATTGAAGAAGCTTATTCCTATGATGTATTAAGGGAATGTATGAAATCTGTGTATACCGCGGGCGCTGTTGCGTTTTTTTTTCTCCTACCTATGCTGATAGCCTTGAGAGGCTATTTCAGCTTCTCCTTGGCGTGTAGGTGAGCTCACGCGGCTCAAACCGGAAGCGTTGCTAACACTGGCCCTAGCAAGAGCCGTGCTTCGCAGAATCTATCACCGGATCGGAATCGCGACCCACTGAGAAGATCCGGCGAGTAACTCAGTGGGCTGTGTCTATGTATATTTGAAAAAGAGACTCCGAATTTGTTACTGAGTGATCTCGGTGACGAAGACAGCCGTGACGACTAAAAAGCGTCTATAAAAGCTCACTCGTGTAAAGATTTTAGATTTATCGACGCTTACCGCTATACTTTAAGCGGTAGGCAGCGGCTTGGCTCTGTCCCTGCCATTGCCGACGTCCATGAGCGATGGTAACCAATTACCATTAGGTGGGCCGTATGCTCGTCTGCATTTTTTTCTATTGCTTAAATGGGTGGACGAGCTCACAGCCCGCCCGGTGCTAAGCGGTTACTGGAGCCCATAGACATCCAAAACGCAAATGCATCACCCACCTTGAGATATAAGTTCTAAGGTCTCAAGTATAGTTACAACGGCTGCCCTACCCTTCAAACTGAAACGCATTACTGCTTCACGGTAGAAATAGGCAAGGTAGTGGTACCCACTCGCGCGGACTCACAAGAGGTCCTATCACCAGTATGCATGCTCGGGCAATAAAAAAACAAATACTATTTAAGTTGAAGTAATGGCGCTGATTACAAAAATCTCTCACGAAATTCGACTCCATCGGACTCTGCTCTATTGCTGTCTCGCTCGCACGCGGCCCCCTCCTCTAACCCCTCACCTCACGAAGGGTACACAGAAAACCGAAGTAAGTTTGTAAATCAGTATATTTTTTTTTAAACATATTTAATGATTTTTTTTTCCATTTTCGATTTACATGATTAAACTAATGTAAATTACATTTGACTTCAACTCAGCATACATACATGCGGAACATACAAACCATAACACATCGGATCTCAGTTATTTTGTACATTCAAAAGAAATTTTGAGTCCCAAGGAAGCGAAGGATCCTATGATTGATTCACGAGCGTAACGAGTGATTCAAAATTAAAATCAGAAGGTAATAAAAGCGAATTAAAAACAAAAAAAATCTCTTGTCAAACAAGTGTGTTATCTATTTGCTAATCACTACATAGTATAAAACAAAGTCGCTTTCTCTGTCCCTATGTATGCTTAAATCTTTAAAACTACGCAACGGATTTTGATGCGGTTTTCTTTAATAGATAGAGTGATTGAAGAGGAAGGTTTATGTGTATAATAACATCCATCAAATAGTGGAGAAATCAATAATAAATTACAGTTTCCGAAGCGAAGCGAAGAATTAGGAGATGTATGGAAATGGTAGTGCAAGGTAGAGGGGGAAGAGGTCGACCGAAGAAGACATGGATGGAGTGTGCGAATTACGATATGAGAGAGAGAGGAGTGAGTGTTGAGATGAAGGCTGACAGAAGAGAATGGAAGAGAAAAAATAGCCGTGCCGACCCCACCTAGTGGAATAAGGTGGAGAAAAAGAAGAAGAGTTTCCGAAGCGAAGCGAGGGCGGGTCGCTAGTAGAAGAAAAGTCGATTGACCAATACAAATCGACCTCATGTCTGAAGGTGCATGGCGGCATTCACGTGACCCAGTAGCCATGTCCGGAATAAAAAAAAAAGAACAAAAAATATAAAAAAAGCTTGTGGTCAACACGTTGAGTGCAAAGGGCATGAGCCACACAAAGGTCGAATATTCGACGGGTGACGTGAATTTAGAAAAAAAACCGACAAGGGTGTCTGGTCGCGAATTTTCAAGGGTTCCGTCGACGGGCGTCCCGTCCATGGGCGACAGTAACCACGACTGTAGCTACGATGCTTGCCCCACCCTTCAAACCGAAACGCATTACTGCTTCACGGCAGAAATAGGCCTAGGTGGTGGTACTTACCCCCGCGCGAACTTACAAGATGTCCTACCACCAGTGATTACGCAAATTATATTTTTGCGGGTTTGATTTTTATTACACGACGTTATTCCTTCACCGTGAAAGTCAATCGTGAACATTTGTTAAGTACGTATCTCATTAGATAAATCGGTACCCGCTTACGGGATTCGAACCCCGGCTACGAATGCATCGGACGTCTCATCCATTACACCACAGACGCTTCGAATACTCAATCACGCGTTTCAGTCGTGTGGCGACGGAACCCTAAGAATGTTTACCTAGCTAACCTTGAAGATTATATTGATTAGCAATTGAAAAATAAATAAAACACAACATTACTAACTGTGATGTTTTTTAAATTTTATTAAAATGCAAAATGAAATCGTTAATATAGTTATATAAATATCGTTAATATAGTTAATATAAATAAATAAATAATAACCGGGAACAAATCACGCACGGTCATTTGGCTCTAAATGAGGATTCCTTGTGCTGTGGCTACCTTTTTTTTTATTACCTCCCTATGTTTAAATGTTTAATTAATCTTAATATGTGACCAATCCAATGTCACAATCACCTTTTTTTTTCTAAGTAAGCTGATAGCCTTGAGAGGCTATTTCAGCGTAACCTTAACTAGTAGGTATGCTCACGGGGCTCAAACCTGACGACGTTGCTAACACGAACCCTAGCAAGAGCCGTGCTTCACGGAATCTACCATCAGATCTGAATCGCGACCCCCTGAGAAGATCCGGCGAGAAACTCAGTGGGCTGTGTCTGTGGGTTAATTTACTCGTCGAGCCCTTCGTCGCAAGCGATGGGTTCGACGAGAACGCTGACCGGTGTGGCTACCAAAGACTGACTAATACATACTTATATATGTTTAAATTTATACATATATAGATAACTAGCGGTCCGCTCCGGCTTCGCTCGGGTCTTTAGCAAACTCTTTAACAACAAAACAAAAGCCATTGAGTTTATTGAGTCAGGGCTTCCCTGTAAACGATATTTAACGTTATTTTATCTATATATTAATACGTGAAGCAAAAACTTTGTACCCCTTTTTATGAAAATTGCGCGGACGGAGGAGTATGAAATTTCCCCACTTATAGTTTTTTTTTATTGCTTAGGTGTGTGGACGAGCCCACCTGCTGTTAAGTGGTTACTGGAGCCCATAGACAACGTAAATGCGCCACCCACCTTGAGATATAAGGTCTAAGGTCTTAGTATAGTTACAACGGCTGCTCCACCCTTCAAACCGAAACGCATTACTGCTTCACGGCGGAAATAGGCGGGGTGGTGGTACCTACCCGTGCGAACTCACAAGAGGTCCTACCACCAGCCTGGTCTGCAGAAGTGGGGGTCATAAAATTCGGGCATACACTATTTCAGAATGAATTTGTACGTGGCAAAAGAGATCTCTTGAAATAATCTCAGCACAATTTGACAGTCAATCTCATCAGCACCACATGGCATGATCTCAACCAGGCCATAGCGCAGCGCAAGGTACGACCATCAATGCGGCCTAATAACAAGCCATACCAATAAAACGTACGTACAATAATCTTGCCATACTGATAAAGCATTTATGAGTTTTTGATAAGAACACAAGAGATTGCGTTCGATTCGCAATCGAATTGTAATCGTGACCGACTTACCATATGCTGTTTGAGCTATGGTTCTGTGTCCATTCCCGATCCTGCGGATAGAATGGAAAGCAGTCGACGTCGCCCCAAACACATCATTTCGGGTCCTCGCGATCCACTGACGGTGCTTTTAGGTACCTCAACCACCGGTCACCGTTCTCGTCGAACCCGTCGCTTGCGACTAAAGGCTCGACGAGTAAATTATCCCTCAGACACAGCCCACTGAGTTTCTCGCCGGATCTTCTCAGTGGGTCGCGTTTCCGATCCGGTGGTAAATTCTGCGAAGCACGGCTCTTGCTAGGGTTCGTGTTAGCAACGTCGTCAGGTTTGAGCCTCGTGAGCTCACCTACTAGTTAAGGTTACGCTGATATATGAATTTCTTTAGGTTCGAGCAGAGATAGAAATGCTGAATGTCTTCCGAGGATTCCGTCAGGTCTGTCCACAAGGAACACGAATACGATAAGGACTATTTATCTAGACGGATAAATCACATTTATCTGACAGAATCTAGAAGGTATGCTGGGTTCTGGACTCTCCATTCAATCCGACTCGCGCGACGGGAGACGAAAATCGTAATCAAGTTCTTTTATAGAAACGCGGAAGAAATCCCGACACATCCTTACGGATCCATTAGATCTAATAACCCTTGCCTCAGACGCCTTCCACTCTAACAGTAGGAGTAGAGACCCCGATAATCGTACTCGATAATCGTACGTACCCGAGAATCGACTCAGAGGGTCGCGATTCCGATCCGGTAATAGATTCATTCGCGAAGCATCTACTCTTGAGTTGTTAGATTTCCCTTGGAGGTGCTCGAGTAATTGTTAGAAAATCCCACCCCTTTTCTCAAAACCCGTCTCAAAATGCTACTCCCTTCGAAATCAGAACAGAGCTATCATAAGTTATAAATATATCTCATTACATGTCATAGTAGCCTGGTACTTTTGTTACTATTGTTGTCAAGTTCATGGCCTATCTGTTGTTAAGCTGTATAGTTTCATGATGCCATTCACGTAGCGTCTATGGGTCTAGTGACCATTTAAAACTAAATGGGCGATAAGCTCATTCGCTCTTATTCAATTTAAAATTAAGAGTTCAAACGAAATAAATCTAATTACTAATAACGTTGTTAGACATACACATCTTTGCATGTCATGGTACCCTAGTAATTTTCTTGTCATTATTGAACGTAATTGACAATATCATGGTACATACGTGATGTTAAGGAGAGGACAGTGAAATTACAACGTGAATTCCGTGACCCACCTTGAGACATGAGGTCGAATTTTCAGTTATATAAGTGACCCTCATTACAATTTGAACCCATGACTGATTCCCAGCACATATAATATGAAGGATGCTTTTACTTCTGAACAGAGCTATCCAAGTTATAAAACTACCTCTTTGATATCATAGTATCCTGGTACTTTTCTCCTCATTATTGAACGGAATTGACAATATCATGGTCCATACGTGATGTTAAGTGGTGAGGACAGTGAAATTACAACCTGAATTCCGTGACTCACCTTGAGTCGTGAGGTCCAAGTTTAAGTTATATAAGTGACCCTCATTTCAATACGAACCCATGACTGATTCCCAGCAGATATAATATGAAGGATGCTTTTACTTCTGAACAGAGCTATCCAAGTTATAAAACCACCTCTTTGATAGCATAGTGCCCTGGTACTTTACTTGTCATTATTGAACGCAATTGACAAAATCATGGTCCATCCATCATCATCATACGTGATGAGTGAAATTACAACGTGAATTCCGTGACCCACCTGGAGACATGAGGTCGAATGGTCAGTTATATAAGTGACCCACCCTCATCACAATTTGAACCCATGACTGATTCCCAGCACATATAATATGAAGGATGCTTTTACTTCTGAACAAAACTATCCTTTGGTATCATAGTGCCCTGGTACTTTTTGTTGCTCTATTTGACTTGGATTGACTGAGCTCACACTGAACCTCACACACCTCTTTAGGTTACATAGTATCCTAGTACTTTTCTCCTTGTTATATTAACAAGGTCATGGCCCTTTTGATGTTAAGTGATTACTGGACACGTAACTCACGCAGCGGCCAAGAAATGGCGGTTTTCATGACACATCGCCTTATCGATTATTATTATTTTAATATTACGAAATTAATCATCGGGATACGATAACAACTAAATATCGTGCGGACAGTCGACAACTCTGACCGATTGTAACAACAACACAGCCAAAGTCGAGTGTACAACTTGCATGTCAATATTGTTTAGCAAGTTCCATTTACAATTTGTAAAGGCTGAGCGGAAAAGCAATACAACTCATTTTGTTGCAAAAACGATTTAGTAATATTAAACTTATCGTCATTTAGTTGTTGCGAAACGACACAGGTGACGCGGCGGTGAGGCTTCGTTGAAATGAGACCGTGGACATCAAGCATCTCGTACATAACAAAATCCGGGGTTACGAAGAATAATTTCGAGGGAAATTACCTCGGAATCAGATAAAATAATTCACAACGCGATTAAAATTAGACGGTAGTCGGCAACAGAGCTCTCAAACTGCGATACTTTAAGATAAATATTTCTTGGAACGAAGTTCCTTATGGGACGCTGCGGAGGGGTACCCTAAACAGGAAAAAACGTCCGTAACGTAAGATTTTTATTAGTAATGCACACAATGTATGACTTAACTTTGTAATAACGTACAAAAAATAACATCTTTTTTTATCATTCATTGACCACGATCTCGGAGCGTTCGTTTGCGCAATACACTAACTCTTATGCAAACAACCGTGAATGAAGTGTACCACAATAAGTTCGCACGTTACCCAATGACCGTGGGTTGTTGCGAAACCTCCAGTTTTATTTTCTTTATACCTCGAATAGAACTTAAAATTAATATTTTTTTAATAAGGAACTTTGTTCCTATCCGGTGTCCTACGACACCACACATCTTTTTTGTATGGAAACTATCGATATCTTGTAGTGGATGCCCCTAAACTTATACGTTGTTAAAGTTAAGGCATTTAATTATTGTATAACGAAACACAGAAAAAAAAAACGTGTGACACTCGGGGACTGCCGCGGTAAAGCAATTGCAAAGCATTTATTATCAACTTATGCAATTACAATTAGACAATAATAATTTAATATTAAAACAATAATAAAAATAAGACCACGCTATATTTATAAACATTAACAAAAGCAAAACATTAACTGTCCGCTTCACCCTCATAAGCTAGACCGCGTGAGATAGAGATGGGTAGACTTTTCATGATGCGCATGCGGCAGTGCGACGTCACGCCGCGCGCTTATTCACAAACACTACACAAGCGCAACGTGTGAATGTGTTGAACGCGAGCTACATGGTAGGCGTAATGGGGGTGTCAGGTTATTTTCGGTACGGAATTTCTTGATTCAGTCGCCGCGCTCAAAGCTCGCGATAGAAGCTATGCAATAGCTTTAAAAAAAAAACATACATGTCTTTAATTGTTATAGACAAATTGATTAAATTTTATTAATTTTTGGTTTCTGAAAATTTACAAAATCCTTCATTTAAAAGTAAAATATAGGATAGGTAACATGTTACTGCCATCTACAGGAGCAATGAGAAACTAATCGAAGCGAAGCCATCTAGTGGCCGACGCCCGTAAGCATTTTTGTTGAGTGCTTGATTTGCTTATCTATAACTAATTTATGTGTATTATCTATGGTCGGCAATGTTACATGAAAACTGTGGACTGTTCTAGAAAAAATCTAAAAACCAACTGAAGACTCCTATGAAACAACACCTTGAAAATTATCAAGCTCAATGATTTTGCAGAACAACGGGCAATCTGTTAAAAATCACAAAACAATCACGATCATTAAATACAACTCAAAACGGATATTCAGTGCAATATGTTTTTGACGAATCCGTGTGATTTAATTTAAAATATTAACCCATGTCATACGTTATTGTATAGCTCGCATTCCCGATCCTGCGGACAGAATGGAAAGCAGTCGACGTCGCCCAAAACACGTCATTTCGGATCCTCCCGATCCATTAACGGTGCTTTTAGGTACCTCAAGCACCAGTCATCATTCTCGTCGAACCCGTCACTTGCGACGAAGGGCTCGACGAGCGAATTAACCCATAGACACAGCCCACTAAGTTTCTCGCCGGATCTTCTCAGTGGATCGCGTTTCCGATCCGGCGGTAGATTCTGCGAAGCACGGCTCTTGCTAGGGTTCGTGTTAGCAACGTCGTCAGGTTTGAGCCCCGTGAGCTCACCTACTATAGTAGAATTATTTTGTCCGTTCAGTTTGGGTCATAAAACATAGCCCGGCTAGGGCGGTGAGCATGTTGCGCGGGCGCAACGCCATTATCGATAAAAACAAATGAGTCCTCGAAGGCAGGTACACGGCGGCGGGGCGGTATACGAAGGGTATTGAGACATTGTTATGTTATCAATCATTTGTACTTACCTGCAAATTATAGTACATTATATCGAAGAGAAATGTGTTTTTATGCATTGGTTCTCTCAATTTCTTTAGTGACACAATGGCTACTCCTTTGTTTTGTATGAAAACGGCAGAATTTATTCAAAATAATGTTTGCACGTGTTTATCAACAATATGTTAAAAATTTTTCACTGAAATAAGAATAGATCCCGAAAAGTTACAAAGTGTTAATTTCTGCCGTTCTCATTAATTTGCTGCAGCGATATGTGGTGTAGAAGATTGCACAAAGTGGGAATGAGTTGCTCGCTCCGGGCATTTCAATATTGTTATAATATGTACTCATTGTAAAAATGAATAATTAAAAAAAAGAAATGCCCGCTGAGTTTCTTGCCAGTTCTTCTCAGGACGGAGGCTAGTTCTTGTGAATTGGCGGTAGTTCTTTTGACGTTCAACAAGTATGTACTTTCATTTATGTTGAATAATTTTTTTTTTATTTGATTTGATTTGTAAGTGTTCGATTAGTGATTTTTTCTTTCATTTTTATCACTAACACACAAAATGACAAAACTAAATACAATATCGATAACGCTTATCGACAACAATAATGCGCATCACTATGCCCGTCCACAAGGCTCGCGAGTGGAAGAGAGAGCGAAATACTCGCTTCACCGCTCCGATTTTTTATGACCCAAACTGCACGGACAAAATAATTCTACTATAGTTAAGGTTACGCTGAAATAGCCTCTCAAGGCTATCTTAGCTTAGGTAAGAAAAAAAAAAATAGCTCGTCAAAATATCCAAAGCAAAAAAAAAACCAGAAAGTTACCGCCAGTCGAGACAATTATAAATGCCACATCAGAAATGATAAGCCAAAACGTTATCAGGTGGATCGAAATGACGAATCATCTGCTGATAAGCGTATGATGTATATCCAACAATGACTTTCGTCAGTAATGTTGCTTTTAAGCAAACGAAACGGGCCATCGCGGTTCAGGCTGGCAGATGTGAAGCAATGATATTCTTTTGTACAAGTATCGATGCATTAAATTAGTTGCGGGAGCCCATAGACATCTACAACGTAAATGCGCCACCCACCTTGAGATATGAGTTTTAAGTTCTCAAGTATAGTTACAACGGCTGCCCCGCCCTTCAAACCGAAACGCATTACTGCTTGACGACAGAAATTGGCTGGGCGGTGATAACTACCCGCGCGGACTCACAAGACGTCCTACCACCAGTAATATGAGTTGTAAGATCTCAATTTTAATAGTACAACGGCGGCCCCACCCTTCAAACCGAAACGCTGTTATTCCTTCACCGTGGAAGTCAATCGTGAACATTTGTTGAGTACGTATTTCATTAGAAAAATTGGTACCCGCCAGCGGGATTCGAACATCGGTGCATCGCTACATACGAATGCACCGGACGTCTTATCCTTTAAGCCACGAAGACTTCAATATATAGAACTATATAGAATATTATAAAGCTGAAGAGTTTGTTTGTTTGAAAGCGCTAATCTCAGGAACTTCTGGTCTATATATTACGGTTGGCTCACTGTAACCTTTTTTTATGCTAACCAAATTTGTGCCAAAGCATTATTTGTGAAGGTGTATTTATAAAGATGATATTAATCCCTTATCCAAATAAACACGTTATTCATTACAACATTGAAACACCCAAATCACTTCAAGATAGGTTTTGACTATTATAGATTATTCTGGATTTCTCCAGGATCCCATCATCAGATCTTGATGATTACAGGATCATTCGGGAAGTCTACCCCTTCGAACAAAAAAAAAAGAAAAAAGAATTATCAAAATCGGTTCAAGCATTCTCGAGAAATCGGTGAACATACATAGATAAAAAATTATAGTCGAATTGATAACTTCCTCTTTTGAAGTCGGTTAAAAAGCGTGATTCTGGTACCTTAAATAGCTCCTTAACATTCTATTATTAAAAAATATTTTCAATTTCTACTTCAATGAAGTTGCGGGTAAAATTTAGCGTTATGCCAATGTAACTATTCCACGCGGACGGAGTCGCGGGCAAAAGATTTACGTTGCCTATGAACTCCGATAACCGTTTAACTTCAAGTGAGATGTAAGCTCGTCGAACGACCTAAGAAAAAAAAAATACATATATCTCGATATATAACTATCTTGAAAGGGTGTAACTTTTTGAAAGTTTATACAGGAGAGCCACTTAAAGTTTGTAATTTGAAAAAAAAAACCTTCTTCAACTATTTTCGAATGGAGTAAACTTAATTGAGGTTCAATTAAAAACATCGAACTGTCGATGCTGATGCCAAATAAAACGGACCTTTAATTATAAAGATGAATGTGGCAGCCTTTCAGTCTTCGATTTATTTTTTACAAGTCACAACACCGTCTCGCAAAGCACTNGGAGAGCCACTTAAAGTTTGTAATTTGAAAAAAAAAACCTTCTTCAACTATTTTCGAATGGAGTAAACTTAATTGAGGTTCAATTAAAAACATCGAACTGTCGATGCTGATGCCAAATAAAACGGACCTTTAATTATAAAGATGAATGTGGCAGCCTTTCAGTCTTCGATTTATTTTTTACAAGTCACAACACCGTCTCGCAAAGCACTTGACGACGAATTTTAAAACAATTAAAAATGTAATAATAACAATGAAACTGTGTATACATAACGCAATCTTATTCCGACACGTCCGCAGTGCGTTGATAAGATAACAATTATGTAATAATACACCTAATACATTAATCCCGCTTATAACGCGGCACCATTATAACGCGGTACTCTTATAACGCTATACTCTTATAACGCGGTACTCTTATAACGCGGTACTCCTAAATATATTTATTTCCTACCTAAGCTGGTAGCCTTGAGAGGCTATTTCAGCGTAACCTTAACTAGTAGGTGAGCTCACGGGGCTCAAACTGAACTGATGCTAACACTAGCCCTAGCAAGAGCCGTGCTTCGCAGAATCTACCACCGGATCGGAAACGCGACCCACTGAGAAGATCCGGCAAGAAACTCAGTGGGCTGTGTCTGTGGGTTAATTTACTTGTCGAGCCCTTCGTCGCAAGCGATGGGTTCGACGAGAACGATGACCGGCTCCTACAACGCGGTAATCTTATAACGCGGCACCCTTATAACGCGGTATTGTTATAACACGGTACTCTTATAACGCATTTTTATATTACGCGATTTCGGTCCCTCGTATAACACGGGTATTCACCCATATAACGCGGGAATTTCGCACATTCTACATGGACTATACTAAAGAATATGCCAGAAATCGTATGAGTAGCTAGTGTAATTTTTTATAAAAGTTAATCTGAGCTTATATTTTAATTATGAAATTTGATATTTTTTCTTTATTTTTAATTTGGGTACATACCTAAGAATTTTTATTTTTTATTTTGAGTCCCCAATAGCTCTACTATTAGGCGTTTCAGGATTATCCGTTATTTCTGGGACACCCTGTATATATAACGCTTCTAAGTTTTAAAAATTCAAACATATGTGCATATACAGAACAACAAAAATAAAAAAACAAATTTAATTATCAAAATCCAGTTACAATCAGAATCATTCGTATTTTACACACACACACACACACAAAGACAGACGCGCAATCAATTTTAAGGTCCCACGCACACTAAGAACTCCTGTTATCAACAAATCGTAACCGACCTTATTCCTTCGTGTTAACATTTAAAATCCTTAATCTAAAAAACTTACGTCATTATTCAATTGAATTGAAAATTAAAATTAAGAGTCGTTTGAAAAGCGTTATACAATTGTAGATTTTGTATTTTTCCGAAAAAAAATAACTTATTCGTTTGAAAGCGCCTTAATGCAAGGCAATAAGAGCTAATTTCATTTAAAGTTTAATCATTGTAAACTGAACGCGCTTACAGCGTTATTCTGTCGAATAAAAAAAAAACTTATGCAGAAAAGATCCAAGAAACCTTGTATCATTTTTGCTTCAATTGTTTACATTACAAATTCGATAGATTTTCATGCTTGACGTACAGTACCCACTTAACACAATGTGGGATGCTCGCGGTGTCCTCCTAGAGCCCAAATGGCGGCCAAGTGGTTTCTGTTTCTTGTGAAATCGTCGTGGCCTAAAGGATAAGACATCCGGTGCATTCGTATCGAGCGATGCGCCGGTGTTCGAATCTCGCTGGCGGGTACCAATTTTTCTAATGAAATACGTACTCAACAAATGTCATGATTGACTTCCACGGTGAAGGAATAACATCGTGCAGTAAAAATCAAACCCGCAAAATTATAATTTGCGTAATTACTAGTGGTAGGACCTCTTGTGAGTCCGCGCGGGTAGGTACTACCGCCCCGCCTATTTCTGCCGTGAAGCTGTAATGCGTTTCGGTTTGAAGGTTGGGGTAGCCGTTGTGACTATACTGAGACCCTAGAACTATATCTCAAGGTGTGTGGCGCATTTACGTTGTAGATGTCTATGGGCTCCAGTAACCACTTAACACCAGGTGGGCTGTGAGCTCGTCCACACATTTAAGCAATAAAAAAATAAATAAAAAAAAGTTATGCAATAAACAGAAAGAAATAAATCGCCACAAACTTAATTATATTTTTTGTACAATTGCTTAGCTCTTTCACGCATAAGCCGATCGGATTTCTTATTACTCGACTCTCACACGTATTTTCTAGAAATATCGACCTTATTCCTAGAACGCGAAAGGTCGTAATCTTTTGTAGAGCAATACCGATATAACAAAACATGCCTTACGCGCCGAGATTTACGAACCATTCTTGTTTGTAGAACACAACATTGTACGCGTCAACGTAAAATGAGCTTCATTTTGACGGGTGTTAAGAACCATTTTGGCTTGAATTCATTAATCAGTGACGTAAGTAGCAATTATTGGTTTATTTTATCTGTTTATTTAATTTCTGTGATTGGGAAGCATTATGTGCGCGCCACGTTTTTTGTACTATGGTAGACTGGGACTATACGATTTGCAGTTACGACCTCAAGACTTGAGACACGTCAAGGTTCGTGTTGCTTAACGTTTGAGACAGATTGTAATTCAGTCTGTTTCATGACCCACTGCGTAGAAAAACCTTTTTTTTTATTGCTTAGATGGGTGGACGAGCTCACAGCCCACCCGGTGTTAAGTGGCTACTGGAGCCCATAGACATCTACAACGTAAATGCGCCACCCACCTTGAGATATAAGTTCTCAGTATAGTTACAACGGCTGCCCCACCCTTCAAACCGAAACGCATTACTGCTTCACGGCAGAAATAGGCAGGGTGGTGGTACCTACCCGCGCGGACTCACAAGAGGTCCTACCACCAGTAAACCTTCATTAATGACTTGACGAGCTTTTCACTGATCCTAATCTATATATTAATACGTGAAGCAAAAACTTTGTATCCCTTTTTACGGAAATAAAAAAAAAACATAAAATTTCAATTAATTATAGTCGAATTTCGACTACTGCGGGACCACTAGTATCAGTAAAAAATCCTTACACCACTATCAAATCTCGTTTGATAGCAGCTGAGAATTGGTACATACAACAACTCGAGAAAAAAGTATCAAAATCGGGTGGTAAAAGTCTAGAGTGACAAAGTTCAATGACCCCAATCTGGAATTGCATATCAAATTGCATCGAATATACAGTCTACGACCGGGAATCGAATGCCGGACCCCGCAGGACACACTGTGTGTGACGAGCCCACAACAATAAAACTCAAGATAAATATACAATTGACCTACATAGTGCGAACAAACACAAGATCGTTTTAAACGTTTATAAGGACGGGACAACAGTTCGACTATTGAGGTTTCGGCCTCACGCCTCAAGGCCAACGATGGTCAGTTAACATCAGATGGACCGTCGACTCATCAACTAATCGATTTAAATAAAGCACATTCATATAATAATAAAAAGTACCGCATCCAAAAATCAGGGCGACTTCGAAGATTCGTCAATCGATATAATTTTCAAGTAAAGNAACGTTTATAAGGACGGGACAACAGTTCGACTATTGAGGTTTCGGCCTCACGCCTCAAGGCCAACGATGGTCAGTTAACATCAGATGGACCGTCGACTCATCAACTAATCGATTTAAATAAAGCACATTCATATAATAATAAAAAGTACCGCATCCAAAAATCAGGGCGACTTCGAAGATTCGTCAATCGATATAATTTTCAAGTAAAGAAAAAATTTTAAAAAAAAACAACGATGTTTTATCCACATACAAAACTACATGTATTATTCAAATGTTGCCATCATTAAAAAATATAATCCGGAGCCACGGAGCTGGCAACCCTGCGACACTGGAGCGCCTCGTCACTGGTAAATAATTGCTGAACTCGACTACTGTGGAGAGGGTGTTGCGATTACAAAAAAATAAATTTTACTAAAACATTTTTTACTGTAGATTGATTTAGAGCTTCAAGCTATGGATCTGCCGTAGAAGTGTCGTAAGTCGTACCAATTTTCATTAAATTATAATTTGTTAATTATATCGCGTTTAATTGTTATAGCCTGATATTTTTTTTTCCTAACTATGCTTCTGCCTTCACGTGTAGGTGAGCTCACGGGGCTCAAGCCCGAAGTGTTGCTAACACTGGCCCTAGCCAAAGCAGTGCTTTATAGAATCTACCACCGGATCGGAAACGCGACCCACAGAGGAGAACCAGCGAGAAACTCAGTGGGCTGTGTCTATGGATTACTTTACTTCGTCGGAACTCGCAAGCGACGGGTTCGACGAGACGGTGACCGGTGCTTGTGTTACCTAAAAGCACCGTTAATGGATCGGGAGGATCCGTAATGACGTGTTAGCCTGATATTTCTTTATCGTAGAAATTGTTCATACAAAAGAATTTCGACCACAGCACAGTATAACCAATTTGGAAACGGTCGCTTCAAATAATTACATATACAGTCAAACCTGGATAAGCGAGAGTTCAAGGGAGCACAATCTCATTCTCGCTTAAAGAGGTTTCTCACTAACCCGAGTTTCTCGCTAATGCTCCCTCTGAATATCATTTCGCGATTTTGCGGATTCAAACGCATTCACTATTTTAAGTTTATCACTTAATGACAGTACTTTAATTTTCCGTTTTGACATGAAGCAGAACAGAACTTTCTTTGGCAATTGATTAACGATAAACTGAGTAAGTCCGACAAACAGGACGGTACATAGGCACACGTGTCCATTCGAAAAGAATGTGATAAAATAACAACGTTATTTAGTTCCACGAAATAGAACAGGTTCAATATTGACGAGAAAACAATACAAAAACAATGATAGGAAGTTCCACGAAAGTTAAGAATGAGTCATAAAATAGCAGATGTTAAATTTGTAATTTGTTTTTTCATTTGTTCCTCCTAAATAATATAAATAAATAAAGCTCGACTGTCGCTTATAGAGGTATAGATAAGTAGCAGTCTCACTTACGGAGGTCCATGAGGGAAAAACGACTCTCTCTTACAGAGGTTTCTGTTTCTCGCTTATAGAGGTTTTGGGAGTTTAAAATGACGGTTCCTGGCTATTACTCTCACTTATAGAGTTTTCTCACTTATCCAGGTTTGACTATATACCTATGAAATTTTTATGTCTGCTATGCGGTGGTCCGATCATATCGAGGGCTTAAGCGACATTTCGATTAACACGCGACATTTATCTTTGTAATTAAAGGTCCGTTCTATTTGGTATTAGCATCAACCATTCGATGTTTTTAATTGAACTTCAATTAAGTTTACCGCATTCGAATACCTAAAGAAGTGTTTTTGTTATGATGTTTTATCCAAATTTGAAACTTTAAACGGCTCTCTTGTAATTGCAAAAATGTCGATGTGAAAAACCGATTTAATAATGTTAACAGTGACGCTCAGGGTGACGCTGTCGATAAGACGTTGCACATTACTGCGTTACTAACGATAGAGAACGGGGATAATGTTGAATTCTTTCCGTCACACCATCATTCTTGAATTTCCCATTCGCTAGTACGAATAAACTACAAGGCTTTTTGAAGTGAAACTTCTTTAGAAACGTTGTGATTTCAAACTCGATGAAACGAAAAAATAAGTCCATAGAGACACGAACACATAAATGTATAGGATTCAGCCGGCGAGAGAACGAGATAGAACACATTAGACGTTCTCGGTCTCTTCTTTGTGCGACTCTTCGTAGCATCCCCACTATCGTCTACTAAGCATTGTCCATATGTATGCTCCTGTGCAGTGGGATACTCAGTATATCTATATCTTATTTATAAGTTTCACTTCTACCGTGTGACTTGCACACACACACACACACACACACACACACACGCACACGCACACGCACACGCACACACACACACACACACACACACACACACACACACACACACACACACACTTTTTTTAATAATTCTAAGTCGTTCCCTCGATGTTAATATCTTTACTCTTCTGTAATCGTCTCTCAAGTTCCTCTCCACCCATTCCTATCTCTTGTCTGATGGAGAGCTTCCATTTTAATACATTTTCGTCATTCACATCGGTCTCACAGATGAGATCTGAGCTTTAAGCCCGCACAAATTGTAACGCGCTCTTCGTTTAAAAAAAAAGCGCATATGACGTCATTTATTTTGAAAGTCGAGAATGGAGTGCGACGTTTTAATGGTTCTGAACATTATCTCTAGTTGGATTGAATTGACAACGTTGTTTGAAAAAAAAAGAGTCTGTCTTTGTTGGCTAATGGAATGTGCGGATTTAGACTTTAACCCGTGCATATAAGTACCATTTTCTACTACGTAGTACTTATTTATGAGTAAAAGGCAAAAAAGAAAAACCAGAGCTGTGATCTCTATTCTAGTCCGCCTGAAAGGGCTTTAGCGAATACGAGACTAGAAAAGTTTAGATTTGTGATGTTCCATCTATGGTACACTTCATAAATGGCATTCTCTGTAATAACTGGTATAAAAAAACAGGATTCTCACGTACAAAATCTCAGACCGCACTATTTGCCTCAGAATAGACTAGATAATAGATACATTTACAGTCTTTATTCAACTTTATTTTTATTGCTTAGATGGGTAGACGAGCTCACAGCCCACCTGGTGTTAAGTGCTTACTGGAGCCCACGGACATCTACAACGTAAATGCGCCACCCACCTTGATATCTAAGTTCTAAGATCTCAGTATAGTTACAACGGCTGTCCCGCCCTTCAAACCGAAACGCATTACTGCTTCACGGCAGAAATAGGCAGGGCAGTGGTGCCTACCCGCTCGGACTCACAAGAGCTCCTGCCACCAGTAATTACGCAAATTATAATTTTGCGGGTTTCACTTTTATTAGACGATGTTATTCCTTCACCGTGGAAGTCAATCGTGAACAGAACCATCATAACGACATTAGTAAAAGTGGCGTAACATTAGAACGCTAAAATATCACGAAAATCATACGACTCAAAAATAATAATTATATTAAAGCTGATAGTGAACTATTTTCCTGTACATTCTCAAAACTATCTCAAACAACAAAATATCTTAGCGATTAACTTGTAGACGGTACAGGTGCGCGCAAATCAGACATCCTCAGCGGACCAGAAAAAAATAGATAATGATTTTAGAGGTCGAATATACATAGTTGCATTCATCTATTTCCAATTAGTGCGTCTTTTTTTTTTGTTATTGCTTAGATGTGTGGACGAGCTCACAGCCTTCTTGGTGTTAAGTGGTTACTGGAGCCCATAGACATCTACAACGTAAGTGCGCCACACACCTTGAGATATAAGTTCTAAGATCTCAGTATAATTACAACGGCTGCCCCGCCCTTCGAACCGAAACGCATACTACTTCACGGTAGAAATAGGCCGGGCGGTGGTACCTACCCGTGCGGACTCACAAGAGGTACCACCACCCTGCCTGTTTCTGCCGTGAAGCAGTAATGCGTTTCGGTTTGAAGGGTGGGGCAGCCGTTGTAATTATACGTTGTAACTATAGAACTTATATGTCAAGGTGGGTGGTGCATTTACGTTGTAGATGTCTATGGGCTCCAGTAAGCACTTAACACCAGGTGGGCTGTGAGCTCGTCCATCCATATAAGCAATAAATAAAAAATACGTAAATAACTCTTTAAATAATATTTTCATGTAATTTTCTTATTAAAAACGTTTTCACTTTCGCTCGCGACCATACTGCAGCACGACCGATCACCTTATCAGTTATTTACACAAGGAATGAACCCGAGATAAGATAATCGACGTTCCTACACTAACAGGACAGTGCACTCGATGAGAATATTAATATTTAAAAACAAAATAATCAGAAACGAAAATCTTCGTTATATTAATAAACAGTTGATTAACTAAACACAGTGAACTAGTCGGAGACGCGAGACCGTGTGGAGCGCTTCGTGATTTGTCGGCGCCGCTCGGAGCCGCTTCGGCAAGCCAATAGCGACAGACTTATTTTTTCGTTTCGTTTCACTTCGTTTCATCGAGTTCGAAATCACATCACAACGACTCAAAGAAGTTTCACTTCAAAAACATTTTTTTTTCCTACCTATGCTGATAGCCTTGAGAGGCTATTTCAGCTTCACACTAACATGTAGGTGAGCTCACGGGGCTCAAACCGGAGTGTTGCTAACACTGGCCCCAGCAAGAGCAGTGCTTCGCAGAATCTACCACCGGATCGGAAACGCGACCCATTGTGAAGATCCGGGAAAAACAATGGTGATTTCGAAGTGTGATGTTTCTGTACCATTTGAGTTGGATTCAAAGTCAGTATTTGTAAGAGAATGAAAAAAGGACTAGAATATTAGTATCACCTGCCTGCGTATTTCACACACGTGCCTTACTTAAATCATACATTGAAAAAAAGATCATGCACACTTCGCAATCCACCCTGATCACACAGATGAATAATTACGTTAACAAAATTCATAATAAATTTTTTTTTTTTTTTTATTGCTTAGATGGGTGGACGAGCTCACAGTCCACCTGGTGTTAAGTGGTTACTGGAGCCTATAGACATCTACAACGTAAATGCGCCACCCACCTTGAGATATAAGTTCTAAGGTCTCAGTATAGTTACAACGGCTACCCCACCCTTCAAACCGAAACGCATTACTGCTTCAAGATATAGGCGGAGTGGTGGTACCTACTCGTGCGGACTCACAAGAGGTCCTACTACCAGTGAACGTAATAATTTAATATATGAATTTGAAATCTATAACTCACTAATAAGATACATTTGAGATTAAATGCGCAGCTGTTTAGAACAACTTTTTTACTAGAAAAGTCTTCGTAGGTTGAATTCTCGAATGCCTTTGAGTAACGGCTGGCAGACACAGCGAAAGGTCAAAGATGCGAACTTAAAAAAAAAACTACTAAAATTTCTCTTTGTTCAAAATATTTTAGAATAATGTAGTCTCATTTAGAATTACTGTTCAGAAGTCGTCACATGCCGCGTCGCACGGCCAACCGTATTGTGTCTTCGTTTGAATAGTTTTGATACTTTACACATCACCTAATTAATAATTGTATTTTTTTTTTAAACAAATAATTTAACCGAATCTTGACATTACAGACATGAGCTCACGTAGAAATTTCTGAACCAATTTGGACGAAATTTCACACAAGCAATCCGAAAAAATGCAATGCCTGGAAAATGGTGCGTGTTTAATTCTTTCAATTATGATTTAAATGTAAATAATAACTTTAACGCAGGTGCAACCGCGGGGCCCGTTTAGTATTTCCTTAAAAAATATAATTCAGACAACACAATAACAACACATAAATCCGTGTAAAACTAGAAACTAAAAAAGTATATTAGAAAAGTTACGCTATGAAATCAAAACACTAATCAAATTGAATTTATAATTCGATAAAAATCAAATTTAATTAAAAATCTTCGGATCGTTTTTCACGATCTAAATTTTTGAGCCCAGTTTTCAAACATGATGAACTTAGCTTGTGTTCACGGGATGCCATTTTAAGCAGCCTAACCTTAACCTAAAGATTATAAGATACTGAGTTGATGATAAAGCGGTATTTTTTTTAAACGAAATAAATCATAATGTAGATTTATTGCACTTCACAATTAGTCATGTAGTGTAAGCCCGTTTGACTTTTATTTCTTCTGATTCTAAGCAATTAATTAAAAGAAAAAAAAAATATACAAATCTTTAAAAAGTATCAATATTACGAGAATGTCGTATAAAAATCCCATAACGTTCAACAAAATTACTCTAGAGGGTGAGCACAGGAATCTCACGGTTAACTCAAAAGAATAAAGACTGAAATCGCTTGCGAGTTATAAGCAATACCGAATCTACGTATGGTCCAAGATATCGACAAATATATGCTAATTTATAATTATTATGTTTTCTGATGTGAGCTTTATTTGATGATTCTTTTATTTTGTTTACTTATTTAGGATTGCGTTAAAAATTAATAATAATATAATTATACTTAATATAAAAGTATACTTTATGGAAATTTAATAAAACTTACACAGTCATATTCTGATATAAATATTCCGCAAATAATTATAGTAAAATCTTGTAAAACTTAATTACTAAATAAATTAAATGAAAATCACAATTCATGCGCTTCAGTTTTCAAATCGCCAACGCTACCGGTTGTGACTTTCAAACGACACAGTCAGTAATTTCATCCATGAAATAGTTGGCGTTACCAAATAGGGATTAGAGTGAGACAGAGTATAAATCTATGAGCGCGAGCGAGACATACTTACATTGGCTGTATTCGTAAATCTATATGCAGACTTGCGTTTTTAACGCTTCTATTAGTTAATTTTCAATTAAATGCTCTCAATGATTAATAAAAAATCAAAATTATATTGACTTTCATTGTGACTTCCACGGTGAAGGAATAGCACCGTGTAATAAAAATCGAACCCACAAAATTATAATTTGCGTAATTACTGATGGTAGGACCTCTTGCGAGTCCGCGCAGGTAGGTACCACCACCCTTGGTGGGTGGCGGCATTTACGTTACAGATGTCTATGGGCTCCGATAACCAAAAAAACTCATAGGTCATTTATCTCGTGTTTCGACTAAGGCAACTGGCTCACTTTTTGTATATATAATACACCATCTCTTAAGGCACGAGAATGTAGATAGCGATCCCATGTGAGTAAAGAAATCTTGTAATATAGAAACCGTGTCCTTTAATGGTCAAAGCCAGTCAACTATGACGTTTACAATGTCAGCACGTGTAGTTTATTAAAGTGATTTACTAGAACTATGAACTTGCATTCGTTCGACATCGTTTTCCATATCGACGCTTGAAAGGCAATCATGACTAAGCGACAATAACTGCTTTTTACATAAATTATAGGCAATAGCCAGATTCAATGCGTAAAAAAATTAATTTCTAGGTCTATTAAAATAATTTCAATCCTACAGCTAGATTCGTTAAAATAGAATTTTTTTCAGGTATTTCAACCTTAAATTAGTGTACTGTAAAGTTCACGCATTAGTCACGTTTGCCTTTCAAGCATCGATATATAATTTAACTTCTATCAAACAGAACCAGCTTTTCGGACGCGCGTTCGACACGCTCAACTGCATCGTACGCTGTTTTAGAAGTCGGTCGATTTTGTTTGTTTTTTTTTTAATTTTTATTCCTACAAGTACCAACTTTACGTGTGTAGTGCGTCCGTGTGCGATAGATAACAGATAAGTTGATAAATGACTTTTGTGGCGCGAATTGGATTCGCCGGTTTCTAGAAACATCTTTGGGTTTGTTTCTGTAGCTTTCTTTGGGGCAACGGTTTGGCTGTGAACACTGATCATCGCTCGGGCTGTAAGCCGTGTATACTAAAGATTATTTCGGGCATATTTCTATATATTTTTTTTTACCCAAAAAAATAATAATTGCTTAGACGGGTAGACGAGCTCACAGCCCACCCGGTGTTAAGTAGTTATTGGACCCCATAGACATCTACAACGTAAATGCGCCACCCACCTTGAGATGTAAGTTCTAAGGTCTAAAGTATAGTTACGACGGCTGCCTCGCCCTTCAAACCGAAACGCATTACTGCTTCACGGCAGAAATAGGTGGGGCGGTGGTACCTACCCGTGCGGACTCACAAGGTCCTACCACCAGTGATTACGCAAATTATAATTATGCGGGTTTGATTTTTATTACACGACTAGCGATCCGCCCTCGCTTCGCTTCGGAAACTGTAATTTATTATTGATTTCTCCACTATTTAATGGATGTTATTATACATATAAACATTCCTCTTCAACCACTCTATCTATTAAAAAAAACCGCATCAAAATCCGTTGCGTAGTTTTAAAGATTTAAGCATACTTAGGGACAGACAGATATAGGGACAGAGAAAGCGACTTTGTTTTATACTATGTAGTGATATTATTCCTTCACCGTCAAGTCAATCGCAAACATTTGTTGAGTACGTATTTTATTAGAAAAATTGGTACCCGCCTGCGGGATTCGAACACCGTTGCATCGCTACATATGAACACACCGGACGTCTTATCTTTGAGGCCACGACGAATTAATATCATGATGAACCCGCAATGGATTGCAAATATCGCTCCCCGCGTCACAACAGAACGTTGACCCCGCGTCTTGTCACCCATCACTTCGTTCTCCATTGCGGGCCGTTTTTATTTTCACATCACATATCACTCAATACGAGGTTATGATGAGGTAGAACCTACCTCTCCGTGGAGACTCCTTCCGTCTGGCGTGTTCTCGGGCAGGAAGTACAGGCGGAGGCTGACCAGGGTCTGATCAGAGACCCTGTCGGTCCAGAGCAATTGGAGTTCACCTGCCAACGATACAAACCCTTCAGTTAACATTTAATACGCTTTTATTAGCTTCAGACGTATGTGTGTATGTAACGGAATCTTTGAACATGATTTTGACCCCCTTCTAAACGTCGGATTAACTCGAAATTTGGTATACTTATTAAGGACCGATGACAATTCAATATATTTTAATTGAAGAAATTGAAAAAATTTAAGTATTATTAAATAGTCTATGACAATAGAATCATAATAATGTACGAACTTATCTATATATTAATAGGTGAAGCAAAAACTTTGTATCCCTTTTTACGAAAATTGTACGGACGGAGGAGTATGAAATTTCTCACACTTATAGAGAATATAGAGAAGAAGTGCACAATGCTAATATTTTTTTTAAATAATGCATAAAAGATACATTAAATCAATAAAGAAAACATTACACACACTACATACCATGTATTTGACGCACACACGCATGCATACTATTTATTGTCAAACTTTTGTTCTTGACGTCTGTGGTCAAATTGAGAATAGATTAAATATTGTTTGTTTTTGTTAATATTTTTTATAGTGTAGTCTTGGCGAAATTTGTGATTATAGAAGTATAAAATAGAATCATAATAGTGTACAAACTTATAATTTCAATTAATTATAGTCGAATTTCGACTATCGGGTGACAACTAGTTGGTTTCTCAATTTGACCACAGACGTCAAGAACAAAAGTTTGACAATAAATAGTATGCATGCGTGTGTGCGTCAAATACATGGTATGTAGTGTGTGTTATGTTTTTTTTATTGATTTAATGTATTTTTTAGGCATAATTTAAAAAAAAATAACATTCTGCACCCCTTCTCTATATTCTCTATAAGTGTGGGAAATTTCATACTCCTCCGTCCGCGTAATTTTCGTAAAAAGGGGTACAAAGTTTTTCCTTCACCTATTAATATATAGATTCTCTCTCTCTCTCTCTCGCCTGTACTCACCTATGGAGACCAGTTCGCAGTCCTGCCATATTCGAACGAAGAAGAAATCTCCTATAGCTATTATCTTCTCCTTGGAGCCGGTCAGACGTAGGGCCTTGTAGAAGGTGTACTGCCCGTGTTGACCGCAGGGCGATCCTACCAACTGAAAAGACAATCTGCTGTTAGAGATTCAACCTTTTTTTTTAATACCCTTTTATTAGCTTCAGACGTAGGTATGTATGTATGTTTGAAAAGGAACCTTTGAACATGATTTTGATCCCCTTCAAAACATCGGATTAACTTGAAATTTAGTATACTTATTAAGGACCGATGTCGATTCAATATTTAAAAAAAAAGCGACAAAAAAATTTGAAAAAATTGAAATTCAACTAAGTAAAAAATGAAAAATAAATAACACTAAAAAAACTAACAAAATACGCCTTTATAGAAAATGCAACTAAAAAATTGAAAATAAATTTAAAAAATTTGAATTAAAAATAGTTTAAGAAAAAAGATTTTATTGTAAAAAAAGCGTGGGGTGCATGGTATCAGTAGTTATAAATATTTTATGAACAGATATGAGTAGAAGGGTTATTTTGATAACATCCTGAAAAGGACGCCACGCTTTTTTACAATAAAATATTTTTTTCTTACACTATTTTTAATTCAAATTTATTAAAATTTATTTTCTATTTTTTAGTTGGATTATCTATAAAAGCGTATTTTGTTAGTTTTTTTAAACTATTATTTGTTTGTTCTCCTATCTAGGCTGATGGTCTAGAGAGACGATATCAGCGTAACCTTAATTAGTACGCTCACGGGGCTCAAACCTGACGACGTTGCTAACACGAACCCTAGCAAGGGCCGTGCTTCGCAGAATCTACCATGGGATCGGAACCGCGACCCACTGAGAAGATCCGGCGAGAAACTCAGTGGGCTGTGTCTGTGGGTCAAAGATTCAACCAGGAGCGATGAGAGTATTCTTTTTTTTTTCCCACCAAATCCCTATCCTATCCTATCGCTTTTAACGAAAAGACCGCCTATTGTACAGATGTATCTGCTTGTTGACTGTTTTTATCTATACACTAGCTTTTGCCCACGACTTCGTCCGCGTGGAATAGTTACTTTGGCATAACGCTAGGTACGAAAATCAAGCTTTTTAACCGACTTTAAAAGAGGAGTGATTGATAGCCTCGTTGTAACTATACTGCGACCTTAGCACTCATATCTCAAGGTGGATGGCGGCATTTACGTTGTAGATGTCTATGGGCTCCAGTAACCACTAAACACCAGGTGGGCCGTGAGCTCGTTCACCTATCTAAGCAATAAAAAAAAAACAGCTTTTTCGGATACGCGGTCCAAGTCATAGATTATAAAAGCTTCATATTCTTGGTCACGTGGCCCCTCCATACGAATCAAATGCAGGGGACCGACAAGACGGTCGGTCTCTATAAAGGGGACAGTTACGGGGCCGCATCCAAGAGGCGGTCCACTTCGATAGGGCCAAGTATCGCCGCACACAGGACCCCCAGCCGCAACCACAAAACGCAGCCACCGACCTATTTCCTGTTGCTTTCATACGTTTTGCATTGATACGCCGGTAAGAGTAACGCCATCTATCACCGAATAGTCGAACGAATATCGAAGGACCTAGAAAGCTCGAGAGATACCACGCCATCTACTGTCAGATAGCGGGAACTACTACCAGAGATGTGTGGAATATTCTCGATTATTCTAGGGATGTCGTATCTACTATAAAAGCGTTGCAGGGATGGCACGCAGTCAGTTAGTAATCGGAACTACTCGAAGCGAAACAGCGAACGGATCACCTGAAGTGAAGCGGAAGAAGCGAATTGAGTGTTTTAAGTGTTGAATACAGTTTTTAAGTTGTACTTTGTTGAAATTTTATTTATCCCGAACCCCAGCGCGTAACAGTATGGACTCGCCGCACACTGTAGACGCCGGTGGTCGCCACACGCCACAAATCGCCACTGCTCGGCTCAGTCGCAAAACGCCGACACAAGAAACTCGCGCGACTCCCCACCCCTCTCACCCTTCATTTCTTCGTCGGAGTCCATTATGATACTGCAAGCACGCGTCAAAAAAAAAACAGCGGCCAAGAATCAAAAAGTATCCAACATGGACCACATGTGTCTGTCGCGCGCGTCAGCTTCTTTTGTAGTCGCTTCTAGCTTCAATTGGCGGCAATTGTGGATGTGGCTAGTGGCCCGTGTGCCGCGACCCTTACATGCGTGTGATCGCGCTCCCCGGTAAGTCCGGTCACCGTCCTCGTCGAACATGTCGCTTGCGACGAAGGGCTCGACGAGCGAATTAACCCACTGAGTTTCTTGCCGGATCTTCTCAGTGGGTCGCGTTACCGATCCGGTGGTAGATTCCGCGAAGCACTGCTCTTGCTAGGGCCAGTGTTAGCACCAATCCGGTTTGAGCCCCGTGAGCTCACCTACATGTTAAGCTGATATAAGCTTAAGGCTATCAGCACAGGTAGGAAAAAAAATCCCGGTAAGAAGGAAACGTTTCCGAGGACAACACTCGGAAGACCATCAGAACGTTCACCCACTACACAATAAAATCAATTTTTCACACGTAACATTTTTTTTCTGTATATTGAATTAATTTTAAATCAATTTAATCTAACCCCTGCCGGGTGACGTGGCGTGCGAGCGAAACAGCATCATCAGGCTTGTTCGCTCGCACGACACGTCTGTATATTATACATACAATTTGGCCCTGAACCAATGTACTACTCGGAAGGGATGTCACTGCATAGTTTATTTTTTTAATTATATTTTATTTTTTTATTCCCAAACGTAAAGATGCTGAAATCGCGTGTTAAGATTAATAAAGTATGTGCTCTTCGATTTACGCGAATCGTAAGCAGAATTAAAATATAAAAGGGGGTTTAATTATATTTACGATTAGCAAAACCCGCTCACGCTTCGCTACGGGAATTGTAATTAATATTGATCTTATTTTCTTTTTACACATTTTTTTAAATTTTTTATTCCTTAAATGGGTCGACGAGCTCACGGCCCACCCGGTGTTAAGTGGTTACTGGAGTCCATAGACATCTACAAAGTAAATGCCACCACCCAACTTGAGATACGAGTTCTAAGGTCTCAGTATAGTTACAATGGCTGCCCCACCATTCAAACCGAAATGCATTATTTCATATGCTATATTCACGGCAGAAATAGGCGGGGTGGTGGTAGCTGGTCCTGACAGGAACAAACACAATAAAAAATAACGTAAGAAACAAAAAAACTAATCTTTCCTCTTCTTATATTCATGGTTCACTATTTTGGGGATAATTGCTTACACATAAAAGATAGATATATGCAGTCACGGACTTTTTTGTAGGACTATGTAAGATAAAAATTTCCATTTTACATTATGTACGTGTAAATCGAACGGTTTTTGCGGCGCACGTCAGAATTACTCGCAAATGGCAGATCTTTTTCCTACTTACTTAACATTTATCGTTCTATTTTGGGTAATTCACACTGTATCTTTATAAATTACGGCCTATGTGTTATCACATCCCTAGAATCGTCGAGAACATTCTTCACAAGTCGAGTACCTTCGATGTGTGTTTCCGCTATCTGACAATAGATGGAGATGTACTTCTCGAGCGTTCTAGATGCTACTAGATCCTTCGAAATTCGTTCGGCTATTCGGCGATAGATGGCGTCACTCTTACCGGCGTAACATTATTATTGATTACGAGAATATGTTTTTAATGTTTACTTGACACCTATCGTTATATTTCGAGTAATTCAGACTGCATCATTATAAATTATAGCCTACGTGTTATTCCGATGTGTAAGCTATATTAATGTAGTTTCATTAAAATTTATTCAGTAGTTTTTCCGTGAAAGCGTAACAAACATGCATCTATACATTCTTACAAACATTCGCGTTTATAACATTAGTAGGATTTGCTAAAACCGAAGACCATGCTTCATTAACATTAAGACGCGATTTTAGCATCTTTATATTTGGTAATAAAGAAATGAAAAACGTTGAATTATCCCGTGATTAAGAGTCGCCTGTGTGTGTCATTCTCCGATACAGTCCGATGTACAAGTTGGTACGTAAAGTGCGCACGAACAAGCGAACAAAATATTTATTATAGTGGACACACCCAGGGTTGTCCGGTAAATCACCTTAAGTCATTAGATTAATGCCGGCCACTGACATGCGCGCAAATATTCGTACATTGTACGAATATTTGCGCGCATGTGAAGGGCCGTCGAACATTCATTCGCAAACCTAGCGGCTGTGCAAATGGGTTCGCATACTCGATTTGCGAACCCGTTTGCGCTTCCTCCTACACTTGTTTACGAATGTATCACGAATTTCTCCTCCTTTTTAATTCGTCAATAGAACATTGAAGAGAAAAAGAGTTTTTAATTCTTTCCCAGACATCATTAACAGGCATGCTGTTTTTATGGGATTTCTTTTGATGAAGATATGCTACACAGTAGACGTCACGAACTATGAAAATGGCGTATAGTATACGTCCGTTACCTTCGCAATCGTCGGCGCAACTGGGCAAGCGAATGTGTGGGAGACTACGCAAAGGTTCGAGGTTCGCGCGCTTTGATGTCTGTTAAAAAACCGACACAGCTTGGAAAACCACGAATGCAGCGAAAACTTTGCATAATCATTCCCAAATGTCGTCCTACACTTGCGGGTTTGCGTATTCGTGCGCATGTGAGTGACCGGTGTAACAAACGAACAAACTTTAAATTTTACGCAATTTGTATACGGTATGGATGATGATGACAGATTTTGAGCATGACTGAGTAAGAGAGATAGGAGATGTCGTGTTAGGAAGTGAGAAAGACGGCGAACGAATGCGGAACACCTAGTTTTATTTTTTATGCTAGAGGAGGGTAGTTACCGGACACGACGGCGGATAGACGCGGTGCAACTCTGAAGAAGCAAGAAGCTATTTTGAAGTCGTCGTGGCTTAAAAGAATAAGACGTCCGGTGCATTCGTATGTAACGATGCACCGGTGTTCGAATCCCAGGCGGGTATCAATTTTTCTAATGAAATACGTACTCAACAAATGTTCACGATTGACTGCTACGGTGAAGGAACACTTTGAGAAGGCGGCACGACATGAGAACCCTCTTGTCGTGGCCGCTGGAAATGACATACCCGATCCTGTAGCTCAAATGATAAACAGTCAACGTCGCCCTAAACACCTCATTACGGATCCTCCCGATCCATTTAGCGATGCTTTTAGGTGCCACAAGCACCAGTCACCGTCCTCGTCGAACCCGTCGCTTGCGACGAAGGGCTCGGCGAGTAAATTAACCCACAGACACAGCCCACTGAGTTTCTCGCCGTATCTTCTCAGTGGGTCGCGATTCCGATCCGGTGGTAGATCCCGAGAAGCACTGCTCTTGCTAGAGCCAGTGTTAGCAACGACGTCAGGTTAGAGCCCCGTGAGCTCACCTACTCGTTCTGAGTATAACCCCTCGAGGTTACCAGAATAAGTAGGAAAAAAATACATTAGTAGACTCAGCGAAGCACTGTTCCTTTTAGGGCTAGTTCTAGCCATTTCTCTCAGGTTGAGCCTGTGAGCTTACCTACCGTCCGCACGTAGCTGGAATAGCCCCTTGACTACCAGCGAAGAGTCAGGAAAAAAAATACTATCAACAAATATATACTTACATTAAATATTCCCATATTGTCACAAACGCGATCGAGTTCAAAACTCGCAATACCAAAAAATATCTCGACCGAGACAACCCTAGCCCGGAAACCCTATTCTCCAAAGTAACGCTCGTATATTGGTTTAGGGATCAGTGAGCCGCTGTTTCTCAAACTTTAACGAGTAATGTTTTGTTTCATTAGTTTAAGATTATTTTTTTGTGATTAGTAGTTTCTTTCCCCTCTATTATCGGTGAAATTTAGACTATTGGAGACACCACACTGGGGAAAGCCCTCCGATCAGGTGGGGCGATGGCTTGCGAGGGACCGGCAAGAAATTGACGAGACTAAACGAAGGCCACATCATCAGGTTAATGATGATGACACACGTATATAAGTCTAATGACTAAATAATCGTTCACCTTCTAATAGCTCGGCTGTAAGCATACGCTGTTAGAGATACGGAGGCGTTCGACAGGTTCGAGAAAACCACCCCCTCCCCACATTAAAGGGTTTAAAGCTTTTATGCAAGATGTGTTCACACCCATAAGGTTGAATTCGATAATGTATAATTTTTTTCTCAATTATTTCAATGTTTACGTGTGTAAATTTTATACAGTTGTGTGAACAAGACACAGCACAACAGACTCTTATAGAAAATCGGCCACAAACGATGCAAGCACCCAAAATAAATATGTTTAAAATTAAAAAACATTTCACCTAAAGTTTGACATGCGCCTATTATATTACCATGGACACAGCGAAGGAATCTACTCGTACGAACAAAAATATACATATATATATATATACAAATTATTATATACCAATTAAATAAAATACATTAACACACTAAAATCGTACAAGAATTACGATCCAGAAATTGCGATACCATTTAGTTCCTAATTCTTCCTTCCTTCCTTCATCATCACGGTTCCCGAGTAGCATGAGCACTCATGATCCTTTATCAGCAATCAACTCCTACCGTTGCTGTCATATTCGTTGTCGTAATTCTTTGTACTAGTGGTAGTCGTAATTCGAGTATAATTAATTGAACATTATAAATTTGAATATTATTATGATTCTATTGTCAATTATACTTCTGTAATCACAGTTGTCGCCAAGACTACACTATAGACAAATAATATTAAATGTTTTTTTTAAGTGATTTTATGACCTGGTAACTAAGACCTTTAAGTCATGTCTTATTTTAATTTATATTCATATTTTTATGAAAAATGAAAATATGGAGTGAAATGAAATGAAAATAATTAATTTGAGACGTTAATCAACTGGGATTAAATTAAATGAAATGAGATGATATGGAATGAAATATAATCTCAGTAAAATGGTGGTCATTTACTGAGACTTTTTCGGTGGACTTTTTGGAAGATCCCGAGAAGTTACGTTCGGTGACTTTGTTTCATTTTCCCACATTTGTGCACTTTCACAGATACTAAACAGTTAATAAACCACCGTTATTACACATTTAAATCTGAAGAAACACTAACTAGACAAAATAAAACAAATAACACAACTTCACTCATCGCGTTCCCGCCAAAAAGTCCAATATTAAATGTATTCTCAATTTGACCACAGACTAAACAATAACAAAAGTTTGACAATAAACATAGAGTATACTAGTGTGTGTGTCAAATACATGGTACATAGTATGTGTAATGATGTTTTTTATTGATTTAATGTATTATTACAGCATAATAAAAAAATAAAAAATATTTTGCACTCCTTCTCTATATTCTCTATAAGTGTCGAAAATTTCATTATCCTCCGTCTGCGCAATTTTCATAAAAAGGGGTACAAAGTTTTTGATTCACGTATTTATGTATTTAATATGTATTAATGTGTAGATTTTTTATTTTATTACTAGCTGACCCGGCAGACTTCGTAGTGCCTCAATCGATAAATAAAAGACCTAAGCTTGGGTATAAAATAAACTTAAAACAAACAAAAGAATCCGTCTGATGGTATGTAATGTTATGTACACATCAAATGAAAACCAAAATTGTTATTTTTATTTAATTCCGAGCATTTTCATATTTATCTACATTTTAAACCTTCTCTGGACTTCTACAAATAATTCAAGACCAAAATTAGCCAAATCGGTCCAGCCGTTCTCTAGTATTAGCGAGACTAACGAACAGCAATTCATTTTTATATATGTATATAGATAGATAGATAGATGTTTATTAAGTGTTAATAAAGTATTTCTTATTACAGATAACCGAATAGAGCGAGATGTGATCGCGTTTTGGGCTAGTAATGTAATAATATATTTGCGCTTTCGGGTAAAAAGATTTAGGCGCACAAGTAAAATCGTAAAAGGCAAGTGAAGAGGCGAATGACCGACGCGCTAGGGATGGGACACGTTCGGCGTTTCATCGATAATTTTAATCTTTTGGAACGAAGTTCCTTATGGGACGATGCGGAGGGGTAACCTTACCGGGAAAAAACGTCCGTAACGTAAGATTTTTATTAGTAATGCACACAGTGTACGACTTAACTTTGTAATAACTTACAAAAAATAACATATTTTTTTATCATTCATTGACCGCGTTCGTTTGCGCAATACACTAATTCTTATGCAAACAACCGTGAATGAAGTGTACCACAATAAGTTCGCACGTTACCGAATGACCGTGGCTTGTTGCGACCTCCAGTTTTATTTTCTTTATACCTCGAATAGAACTTAAAATTAATATTTTTATAATAAGGAACTTCGTTCTTATCCGGTGTCCCACGACACCACACATCTTTTTTTTCTTCAGATGGCTGAACGCTTGATTGAACGAAGTGTGAAAGTAGCCCCGGTAATCAACAAATTAAAGAGCGGACGGTTAGCGTGGTGTGGACATGTCATGCGTAGAGAGGAGACGCATGTGACTAGGAGATGTATGGAAATGGTAGTGCAAGGTAGAGGGGGAAGAGGTCGACCGAAGAAGACATGGATGGAGTGTGTGAATGACGATATGAGAGAGAGAGAGGAGTGAGTGTTGAGATGACGGCTGATAGAAGAGAATGGAATAGGAAAATTCGCTGTGCCGACCCCACCTAGTGGGATAAGGTGGAGACAAAGAAGAAGATGATTGAGCGCTTGCCCCGCCTGGTGTTAAGTCAGTCAGCAACCTGACCCACATAACATCCACATTGAGACATGAATTCCCATTTTCCGATTTCATAGCACATACGACGCACTACCCATTAAGCCGCATTACTGCTTCACGGCAGAAACAGGCAGGGTTGTTGATACCTACCCGTGCGGGCTGAAGATACGTCCTACCACCGGTAATTACGCAAATTATAATTATGAGGGTTTGATTTTTATTACACGATGTTATTCCTTCACCGTGGAAGTCAATCGTGAACATTTGTTGAGTACGTATTTCATTAGAAAAATGATTTTATTGTAACAAAAGCATGGGGTGCATGGTATCAGTAGTTATAAATATTTTATGAACAGATATGAATGAGTAGAAGGGTTATTTTGATAACATCCTGAAAAGCACCCCACGCTTTTTTGCAATAAAATCATTTTTTCTTACACTATTTTTAAATCAATTTATTAAAATTTATTTTCTATTTGATAGTTGTATTTTATATAAAAGCGTATTATATTTATTAATATATATAAGCGTATTATATATTTTAGTTTTTTTAAACTACTATTTATTTTTCATTTTTTAGTTGAATTAAATATAATTGAATTAAAATATTAAAATTATTTTCAATATTTTTTTAAATATTGAAATGTCGTCGGTCCCTAATAAGTATGCCAAATTTCGAGTTAATCCAACGTTTTGAAGGGGGTCATAATCATGTTCAAAGATTCCGTTACATACTAACATACGTCTGAAGCTAATAGTCGTCACAGCCTAAAGGATAAGACGTCCGATGCATTCGTATGTAGCGATGCACCGGTGTTCGAATCCCGCTGGCGGGTACCAATTTTTCTAATGAAATACGTACTTAACAAATGTTCACGATTGACTTCCACGGTGAAGGAATAACATCATGTAATAAAGTAATAGAAATCGACACGATTACTTCGGGGCGCCGCGTAGGGCACCGGTGACCTACGCGCCAGACAGCGTGTTAACAGTTTTGGCAATAACGAAAATACATGACAGATTATTTTTTTTATTGCTTAGATTTGTGCACGAGCTCACAACCCACCTGGTGTTAAATGGTTACTGGAGCCCATAGACATCTACAACGTAATTGCGCCACCCACCTTGAGGTATAAGTTCATAGGTCTCAAGTATAGTTACAACGGCTGCCCCACCTTTCAAACCGCAACGCATTACTGCTTCACGGTAGAAATAGGCACGGACTCAACCTGAGAGAGCTTGCTAAAACTGGCCCTAGCAAGAACAATGCTTCGTTGAATCTACCACCGGATCGGAAACGCGACTCACTGAGAAAATCCGGCGAGACACTCAGCGGCCTGTGTCTATGGGTGGTAAAACCGAGCCACTGCCCACACACCCCCTAACACTCTTCTTCTTCTTTCTTTCTTATTACTCTCTGCTGGGTTTTTTTTTTATTGCCCTCGTAGGCAGACGAGCATACGGCCCACCTGATGGTGAGTGGTTACCGTCGCCCATGGACTTCAGCAATGCCAGGGGCAGAGCCAAGCCGCTGCCTACCGCTTAATACTCTCCACAAGCCTCGTTTGAAGAAGGACATGTCATAGCGCTCGGGAAACACCGTGGAGGGGAGCTCATTCCATAGCCGGATGGTGCGTGGCAAAAAAGATCTCTGGAAGCGCACTGTGGATGACCGCAGTGGCTCCAGGTAGTATGGATGAACTCTACTCCGGTGGCGGGCGGTGCGATGATAAAAACGAGATGCCGGTATCATCTCGAATAATTCCTCAGAGCACTCCCCATGGAACATACGGTACAAAATACAGAGGGAACCGTACTCCCTCCGCAGACCCAGAGGTTCCAAACGATCCATGAGAATGGGATTATCGACAATCCGAACGGGGTGTAGGGCTCGAATCAAATCCTTCCATTTATACCGGTTTTGGGCTCTGTTCTAGCTCCTCCCATACCAAAGACGCCCAGTTCCTTCTCCACCGAGCGACGCCAAGTTGTTCTGGAACGGTCTCTCTTCCTGTTGCCAGATACTTTCCAGGTCAGCGCTCGCTCGGATAGGTGGGTATCGGGCTTTCTCAATATATGACCAATAAAAATGCCACAATCAACTCTTTTTTGTTCTACCTAATCTGATGATAGCCTTGAGAGGCTATTTCAGCGTAACCATAACTAGTATGTGAGCTCACGGGGCTTAAACCTGACGACGTTGCTAACAGGAACCTTAGCAAGAACCGTGCTTCGCAGAATCTACCAGCAGAGAAACTAAGTAGGCTGTGTCTCTGGGTTAATTTACTCGTCGAGCCCTTCGTCGCGAGCGATGGGTTCGACGAGAACGATGAGCGGTGCTTGAGGTACCTAAAAGCACCGTTAGTGGATCGGGAGGATCCGAAATAACGTATTTTGGGCGACGTCGACTGCTTTCCATTCTGTCCGCAGGATCAATCGCTAGGACAAATATCAAAGCGTTACTCCTTGCCTCCACACTGTTACATCGCTAGCGGCCTTTCTCTTAAGACTTCCACCATCACCTAACAAAGATGGCGGCGCGACGAATACCACCATTCAATTACAATTATTTACATTCGTTAAAGCTGAACAAACACGAAACAATCGCAAAGTAAAAGATATACTTTTAACTATGTCTGTGTCGGTATAGAATACAAGTACCATATCTTATCTCTTTACTGGTGGTGGGACCTCTTGAGAGTCCACGCGGGTAGGTACCACCACCCTGCCTATTTCCGCCGTGAAACAGTAATGCGTTTCGGTTTGAAGGGTGGGGCTGCCGTTGTAACTATACTGAGACCTTAGAACTTATATCTCGAGGTGGGTGGCGCATTTACGTTGTAGATGTCTATGGGCTTCAGTAACCACTCAACACCAGGTGAGCTGTGAGCTCGTCCACACATCTAAGCAATAAAAAAAAAAAAAAAACTGGAGACAAGAATAGATGGAGAAAGATCGCGCGTGCGAAGGTGATACAAAAGAATGGTCGCGACTCTCAGCAGTGAGGATACGACGCAAGAAGGAGGTATCTGTTCTAAGGAAAGAAAACCTGGGAAGCGGGCGTGGTTTGCTGACGTCACGCCGCAGCGTCTGCTCAGACTAGTCGAAGTCGAAGAGGGGTTTAACGGTAGGGGGCGGCTTGGCTCTGCTCCTGGCCTTGCTGATGTCCATGGGCGACGGTAACCACTCACCATCAGGTAGGCCCTATGCTCATCTCAAGGGCGGTAAAAAATAACCACATGTATTTTCTGATCTCAGCGCCTCAGCCCTGGCCATCGTCTCTCCGGATTCTAAATTCCCGTGCATCATATCACGAGTCTCTCATAAGGGGCCATCCATAAATTACGTCACACGAATTTTAGGACTTTTGAACCCCTCCCCCCCCGTCCTTGTCACGGGTTGTCACATTTTTATACGCCCCCCCCCCCAATGTGACGTCACACATTTTTTCAATCTATGCCAGTAAGTTAAAGTATAAGTTAAATGTCGTTGTATGAGAGATAATCTCATAGCGAGAATGCTAAATTATTAATAGCTATAGTTCAAGTTCGTAGATTTTTAAGACCTTTAGGTCGTCTTATTTTAATTTTAATGAAAACATTTTTTATATGAAACATGGCATGAAATGAAATGAGATGATATCGGTTGAAATATAATCTCAGTAAAATGTTGGTCATTTACTGAGATTTTTTCAGTGGACTTTTTGGAGGATCCTGAGAAGCTACGTCCGACTTTGTTTCATTTTCCCACATTCGTGCACTTTCACAGCTGATACTAAACAGTTAATAAACCACCGTTAGTACGCATTTAAACCTGAAGAAACACTAAATTGACGAAATAAAACAACAAATCACACAACTTCACTCCTCGCGTTTCCGCCAAAAAGTCACGTTACGAAGAGAACAGAGGATGACAGAAATTTTTTTTTTGAAGTGAAACGTCTTTAGAAACTCGATGAAACGAAAAAATAAGTCCATAGAGACAAAAACACATAAATGTATAGGATTCAGCCGGCGAGAGAATGAGATAGAACACATTAGACGTTCTCTGTCTCCTCTTTGTGCGACTCTTCGTAGCATCCCCACTATCGTCTACTAAACATTGTCCATATGTATGCTCCTGTGCAGTGGGATACTCAGTATATCTATATCTTATTTATAAGTTTCACTTCTACCGTGTGTGACTTGCACGCACACACACACTTTTTTTTTTGAAGTTATACTTCTTAAGGCGCGTTATGAAAAATTGATGAGAGTGAAATTTTACGATGCGCGCGCACCGTGACACAAAATTAACAGAAATGAAGTTGCCCACAAGTGCTTCAATACAATTGAGGTTAACTATCCGTATGTATTATTTAGTAATATAAATGACAAAATAACATACTAAATATTATTAAATTATTAACCTTAAATATTTATTATTAATTATTTAATATTAAAAAAAAGTAAAGAAATAAAATTAATAAAAATAAAATATAACTTCTTACGCGCGTACATAAGTACACGCACCCTTTTTTAATATTCATTTAACACTTAACACCCGTGTACCCTCATTTCTAGAGGTCGGCTAAGTCTAAAATAAAACACATGGCCGGCGCGAACCCGCAACCTATCGTTTTCGAACCGTTACAGTTAATTTAACTAAACAATTGAGCTGTATAACATTTGGGCGAATGAAGAGTTTTATAACCGCGCCACTTATCGGAGGAGGAGATCGGAATAGCGATCGCGTTCAGCCCCGACTATTGTCTTGATACTTTGACCGCGAACCGTCGATAGATCGACTCTACTGACGCGTATAAAGTGCGGAGCGTCGGTGTTGCGTCTATTTCGTAGAGGTATCTTGAGGTGGCCAGGAAAATGAATAAAAGCGTTTCCTTCCTCCAATACTAATTATAATATTGTTTTTAATTCTCTCGTAAGTCTGCCGTGAAGCAGTAACGCGTTTCGGTTTGAAGGGTGCGGCAGCCGTTGTAACTATACTGAGACCTTAGAACTTATATCTCAAGATGGGTGGCGCATTTACGTTGTAGATGTCTATGGGCTCCAGTAACTACTTAACACCAAGTGGGCTGTGAGCTCGTGCACCGATCTAAGCAAGGTCAGCTTAGGTAGAAAAAAAAAGGATGACCCCAAGCGACTGGATCGTCATCGCTATGACCGCGATCGCGATGGCGTTCGCTAATCACTCCCCGGCTCTGTACGGGACAGGGTGGATATATTTTATAAATAGCGTATCGCGTATTCTAAATCTAATAGACGTTCTGTGGATCGCGAATTTAGTCTTATTCGATGCGCTGCGTTGGCATTGTTTTATACTAGCTTTTGCCCGCGACTTCGTCCACGTGGAATACTTCACAAATAATGCTTTATTTTAGAACAAATTTGGTTAGCATAAAAAACGTTATAGTGAGCCAACCTTAGCATATAGAGATATGGTGTCGCAGACTTTTTTAGATCTTTTAAAGAGGAACAATTCTGTCATACATTATTTTAGCGTAACTTTAACCATGTCTGCAGCGCACGCAGTGGAAGCTCTCAATAGAGAAAATACCCCGATTTTGAAACATTCTTTATTGGTGCTCCGCCTGCATTGGCCTTAGCGTGATGTTATATAGCCTATAGGCTTCCTCAATAAATGGGCTACCTGACACTGAAATAATTTTTCAAATCGGACCAGTAGTTCCTGAGATTAGCGCTTTCAAACAAACAAAATCTTCAGCTTTATAATATTATTAGTTTTTTTATTTTTTTTTTATTGCTTAGATGGTTGGACGAGCTCACAGCCCACCTGGTGTTCAGTGGTAACTGGAGCCCATAGACATCTACAACGTAAATGCGCCACCCACCTTGAGATATAAGTTGTAAGGTCTCAGTATAGTTACAACGGTTGCCCCACCCTTCAAACCGAAACGCATTACTGCTTCACGGCAGAAATAGGCAGGGCGGTGGTACCTACCCGCGCGGACTCACAACAGGTCCTACCACCAGTAATTACGCAAATTATAATTTTGCGGGTTTCNAGCAGGGCGGTGGTACCTACCCGCGCGGACTCACAACAGGTCCTACCACCAGTAATTACGCAAATTATAATTTTGCGGGTTTCACTTTTATTACACGATGTTATTCCTTCACCGTGGAAGTCAATCGTGAACATTTGTTGAGTACGTATTTCATTAGAAAAATTGGTACCCGCCTGCGGGATTCGAACACCGGTGCATCGCTACATACGAATGCACCGGACGTCTTATCTTTTAGGCCACGACGACTTCAAAATAGATTAATTAACACATCGAGCGCCGTGTAGGTCACCGGTGGCCTACGCCGTGCTCTCAAGTAATCATATCGATTTCTCTCTTCAATGATCTCATTAAGACGCCGGTATATCTAGTAGACTATGGGTAAGACGAATCCGAATGACACTGAGAATGAATCTTTTTAATACGCTTTTATTAGCTTCAGACGTATGTATGTTAGTATGTAACGGAATCTTTGAACATGATTTTGACCCCCTTCAAAAGGTCAGATTAACTCGATTAATTTGGTATACTTATTAAGGACCGATGACAATGCAATATTTAAAAAAAAAAAAAAAATATTGAAATTCAACTAAAAAAATAGAAAATAAATTTTAATAAATTTGAATTAAAAATAGTGTAAGAAAAACTGATTTTATTGTAAAAAAGCGTGGGGTGCTTTTCAGGATGTTATCAAAATAACCCTTCTACTCATATCTGTTCATACAATATTTATAACTACTGATACCATGCACCCCACGATTTTTTTACAATAAAATCGTTTTTTCTTACATTATTTTTAATTCAAATGTATTAAAATTTATTTTCGTTGATTTTCTATAAAAGCGTATTTTGTTAGTTTTTTTAAACTATTATTTATTACGTCAAAGAGACCTAAAAGCGACCTTTCACTGGTGGTAGGACCTCTTGTGAGTCGTGCGGGTAGGTACCACCGCCCTGCCTATTTCTGCCGTGAAGCAGCAATGCGTTTCGGTTTGAAGGGCGGGGCAGCCGTTGTAACTATACTGAAACCTTAGAACTATATCTCAAGGTGGGTGGCGCATTTACGTTGTAGATGTCCATGGGCTCCAGTGACCACTTAACACCAGGTGGGCTGTGAGCTCGTCCAAACATCTAAGCTATAAAAAAAAAACATACATTAAGAAACAAAAGAAGGCAAAGCGATAAAGTATAATATTTCTGTGCCCATAGTAGATTATATATACATAGGCAGCGGCTTGGCTCTGCCCTTGGCATTGCTGAAGTCCATGGGCGACGGTAACCACTTACCATCAGGTGGGCCGTATGCTCGTCTGCCTACAAAGGCAATAAAAAATAAATAAAAAAAAAACATATTTGTAATAAGTAAAAAAAAAAAAAGTATTGATAACAAAATACGTCACTTAGATTTTCCATTGGCGTGCTAACTAATAATGACAGTAAAATTTTTGAAAACAGTTCGAAATTCAATATTTACACACTGACAACCTTCGATCAATAATAGTACTAGATAAAGGATCAGGCACAAAAATAAGACGCTCGAGTGGCCACGTTTACGGACACGAAAACATCTTCATTTCTTAGAAAAAAAGATTCATAATGTCAACGACTTCAGTTTATTATAAACCTTAATGCTTAAACATAAAGTTTAATTGCCATTGCAAAATATATTTATTTAGATCCTTTCGTCAGAGAAGGGATTTTATGAAATAAATTTAAAATGTCACTTGAAAATAAAAAGTCATCAGTACAAAAATGTTTATTCTAAAATGATACATAAAGACTAATTTATAAGGTTAAAATCATTTTGTTTAAAATTTCGTGCTTATTGTATTGCGGGACTAGATTGTAGTTCTTGGTATTACATTTCAATGCTCAATGCAATATTATTGATCGAAGCTGACAACTAAATTGAATTTTTAGGGACAGTTCGAAATTCAAAATTTAAAATTTTGTAATTATTTTTTTTATAATAATAATTTATCGATCACCTACTAAGTCTCAAACAGCCTCACACAATTAAGCATACAAACAGCTATATCGCGTTGTCTCATTCGCTGACATTCGGCTGTAAACGCGACCGAAAGAGACAAAAAACGCTTTGAAAGGACTAAGAGTTACCCGGCACTTATCAGTAAGTAGATAAATGTTAGTGACTTTTGGACTTAAGGGGAGTTCCAGGTAAAGTTTAGCCTATACTAAACGCATTCCCGCTTAGAAAATGACTTTACCGCAATAAAATCATGTTCCGTTGGATTTTTTTTAAATAATTATATATTACTAGTGCTCGCACAGTAGTCGAAATTCAAACTAATTGAAATTTAAGTTTGAACATTATTATGGTTCTATTGTCAAAGACTATTTATTATACTTCTATAATCACAGATTACGCCAAGACTACACTATAGACAAATAATATTAACGATAAACAATATTAATTATTTTTTTTAAGTGATTTAATGACCTGGTAACTGAGACCTTTAAGTCATGTTTTATTTTAATTTTTATTCATATTTTTATGAAAAATGATATTATGGAGTGAATTGAAATGAAGATGATTAATTTGAGGCATTAATCAACTGGGATGAAATGAAATGGGATGAAATATAATCTCAGTAAAATGGTGGTCATTTACTAAGATTTTTTCAGTGGACTTTTTGGAGGATCCCGAGAAGTTACGTCCAGCGACTTTGTTTCATTTTCCCGCATTTGTGCACTTTCACAGATATTAAACAATTGATAAACCACCGTTATTACACATTTAAACCCGAAGAAACACTAAATAGACAAAATAAAACAAATCACACAACTTCACTCATCGCGTTGTCGCCAAAAAAAAACCCAATATTAATCTATTCTCAAAACCACCGACTTTCAACAATAACAAAAATTTGACAATAAACAAAGAGTAAGTATATTATATGTGTTATGTCAAATACATTGTAGTCTATGTATATTTTTTATTGATTTGTATTTTTAGGAATAATAAAAAAAAAAAAAAATACATTCTGCACTCCTTCTCTATATTATCTATAAGTGTGGGAAATTTCATACTTCCCCGTCCGCGCAATTATCGTAAAAATGTGCACAATGTTTTTGCTTCACGTATTAATATTTAATCTGTCTTTTGATAGAACATACATAAATCGGTCCAGTTTTTGATTACAAAACGGTAGGAACGAGCAACATCTGTCTGTCTCTTTCGTTTCCTCTCCGAGAAGACAAGTGCAAGGAAGACAGAGACAGCAATATAATTTTTGGAAAGCTTACTGAATACGTTATCAATCGCGTTTCCTCTTGAGGGGCTGATCTGTACAATCGCGGCCAGCCCATTAAGTTTCTCGCCGGATCTTCTCAGTGAGTCGCGTTTACGATCCGGTGGTAGATTCTGCGAAGCACGGCTCTTGCTAGGGCCAGTGTTAGCAACACGCCCGGTTTGAGCGCCATGAGCTCACCAACTAGTCCCACGCGGTTACTAAGTCTCACGTAGAAGTCGAACTTCGGTCCCGGAATATTGACGTTTGATAAAAAAAACCGTACAATCGCAACAAGTTTCACGTAGAAGTCGGACTTCGGCCCCGAAATGTTGACGTTCGATGAAAAAAAAGTACAATTGCAACAATTTTCACGTAGAAGTCGAACTTCGGCCCCGGAATATTGGTGTTTGATAAACAAAACCGTACAATCGCAACAAGTCCCAAGTAGAAGTCGAACTTCGACCCCGAAATATTTACGTTTGATGATTAAGTGCGAAATGCAAAGGCATTATGTTAAATTAATTATTTAAAAAAAAACGTTTACAATTTTTTTTTCTATGCCTAAGTACGTTCTGAAATCGAATACGTCATGGCGAGATAGCCTTTTTGGAATTATAAAAAAAAAAACCATAATTACCTATATGCATTAAGTTTTTTTTTGAACAAAACATTTATTCATACGTTCCAATGAATATAATATAGTTCGTATCACAAGCCAAGGTTATTACTCATCAGAGCTTTGTGTTAGCGACGAGACACGAGGAAACAAAAATCAAATAACTATGAAAGCATAAATTACATAGTATAAATAATAAAAAAAAAACCAACTGACGGTTTGTGTGATTATTGTAAATGATCCAGAATACGAATGGGGTAATTAAAAACAAAACATTCATCGATGATCTTTCTACTTTTGAAGTCGGTTAAAATCAATATCGTTTACCTACCTACTGCAAAGTTACAGCTGAATGTATTGTAGAAATCGATAATAATTATTTATTTACTTTTACATCGTTATAAATTCAAGACGAATTAAAAATTCATCATTAACTAGGTATATTTATTTTTATTGAAGTTTAAGTACATTTTTTTTAAATAAAATTCTTCATTACTTGTAATAATTACCTACTAATTGGATTTTTTACTAAAACGTAAAAATGGCCGCGTCATTCTACTAACAAATCAATTGAATTACTTTTAAAGTTACATATTATTATTAAATATATTTGATGACAATCAATTATTCAGTACTACATAAGCGAGTTTATCTATGAAGATTTTATTACGGTAATTAATTATGCGCTAATTATGTATGCTTTAAATGAATAACCAGAATTTAAATTACATAATTAAAACGCGGCAACAGCTTCCCATGGCGAAAAAAAAACAAAACACGAACGGAATATGGCCAAAACAGAGCGGAGATAATTAAGAACTCGAAACTCACCCGAAAAAAAGGTTTGTCCATTTTTATTTCCCGGTCAACTAATATTCCAAACAATAACGTTCGTGAAAACAAAACATTTATCTCTCTATTTTTACGACAATTGCATTTGCATTCTCATTTTAACTTTCAACGTAGACATTTTCACTAAATATAAACATTTAACACACAACACTGAATCTTCTTCGGTTATTTTTGGTAGCACGATTCACGGTGTTCTAAAATTATTTTTGTGTTTTATTTTTATGAACAATTATATTACGATCATTGGATGTAAAGTGTTTAAAATGGATTTAAAAATAATAAAATAATACAAAAACGAACGACCGATAACGGTTTTCTAATCGAGATGATTGCTCAATAGGCACACACTCAATCGACGTTTGATAAATAATTATTTCACACAAAATCGAAAACCGTCACTACTACAGCCATATTACAAAATGTCACACACACGTACACGTATATATATATGCACGTTTTATTAAACACACGCAAACACAAAGGTGTCGCACAGAAAACGATTATCACTAGACAAATTATTTTGTTACGAAATAATTAAAATTTTTGTCAAAAAATTTACACAATAAAAACAACATGGCGTACGTTTTATTAGAATAAGTCAAAATACGCGCGCGTTAGACGTCCGCGTTGACAGAAACACAGCCATTTCGTTTCGCGTTCGCTACGTGTCTGTGTGTTGGACTATAGTTCTCACCCGCTCACACGCTGAGCGACTCAGGGTTGTACGAACCTAAACATATTAATTTTAATTGTTATTTATTTTTATATTAATTATTAAAATTAAAACAAAAATTTCGTAATTAATCTACGATGATATTAATGTATCCTCGATGACACAACTATTTTTCTACAATGGATTTATTTGATCTAGATATTTATCTAATGATTACCTAAAAGTAAAATGGCGGAAAATTTTGCTATAAATTAAAAGAAAACCTTAGAAGTAGACAACTAGCTATATATACGTCCCCGAAATCGTACCGAACTTGATAAATTTAGTCTGGTGAATCCGCACGGATAAGTACTACTACCTTGTCTATTTCTGCTGTGAAGCAGTAAGGTAGGTCGTTTGAAGGTTGCGGCAGCCGTTGTTTTATGAAACGGTCATTACGTTGCATTTAAGCTGTGGATTTTTATGGGCTCCGGTAACCACTTAACTTAACCAGGTCTACCCATCCTAGTAATAAAAAGCCCACTGAGTTTCTCGCCGGCTCTTCTCAGTGGGTCGCGTTACTGATCCGCTAGTAGATTCAGCGAAGCACTGCTCTTGTTAGGACTAGTGTTAGCAACATCCACAAGATAGAGCCCCGTGAGCTCACCTACTAGTTCGGTGAATCTAGTATGAATCCTAGAGGTCACTAGAATAGGTAGGAAAAAACAAGTAATAAAAAAAACAAGCTATTCGAGCTTAGAGGATAGTTCCTTCATGACGGTTTACCCATTGCTTTTCAGTGAATATATTTCGATTGTCATTTTCTTATTTATGTAACAACGCTACTTTACGTGTGCTACCAAAGAAGTAGTGAGTCGTGGCTAACTTAAAATACCGACTCGGTGGTGTAGTATTTAGCGGGTATTGCGCCGAGGGTCGTGGGTTCGATTTCTACATCGGACAAACATTCGTAAGATAAACAAGTTTGTTTGCTCTCTGGCTGGGCGTTTATTATCTATATACGCATATAATTAAACGTAATTGTATGTATGTCAGTCTCTGGTAACACAGGAAATAGGGAATCCTACAGACGGATGACTGTGCATTTCTAAGTAAGCCCAGAACCGATTCTTTACATTAAAGTTCTGGTTTTGGATCATAGATAGCGCTACACGTCGAATATCTGAGACAGTCATCATTATAAGGAAGTACATAGAAGAAGCAATATCTAATCAGAACGCTTATCTTTTCAATTAAGTAAATAAATGTTTTTTTTTCAAATCATCGTTATTGAACTGATAACGAAGCAAGTATCTTTTAGAATGTAATTGTCACTTTTTAAACTATCGGTACAAATGGATTTCGATGAGTTGTTATTGTTTTAACGATCGCCCGGTTTTAATTCTGTACGTAAGCCCGACAAGAATTCAAAGAAAGGATTAATTTTTTTATTGTCGTATCACTCTTGTCAGAGCGATCGTGGTTGTCATTCAGTATCATTGCTGTGGGCAGATGTTATGCCCCTCACGAGCAATCGTAGCTTCTCTGGGTTTGTGGTGAGTTTGATACACTCATGCAAACAACCGCCAACTGCCCACTTCATTTGGTCGGTTCATCGCAGGGACAACCTTCCAAGCGGTCTGGTACCTTCCACTCTTAAAAAAAATAAGAGAGAAAGATTTAGTACACAATTAATTGTATTAGTAGCTAGTAGTATTTTCTTTTTCGTAGCCAAAACTAATTTTACTTAAATAGAAGGTAATTATCACGATATTCAAATGTCGAAAATGAACATCTAAACGAACTAAAGTATTGGATAAGCCGGAAATAATGTATGGATCGTAAAAGTACTTTAAATTATGTAATGGGAATAGTGAAATTTTGATCAAAGCAGTCCTTATAACAGCCGAGTATGACTTTTTAGGACGATAATATAATTAAAAAAATGTGTGGTAGCACTGAAACGGTAGGCAGTGGCTTGGATCTGCCCCTGGCATTGCTGAAGTCCATGGGCGACAGTAACCACTCACCATCAGGTGGGCGTTACGTTTGCCTACAACGATACTTAAAAAAAATTGAGAATGGGTATGAAAAAAAAATTATTGACAAACAGACGAAAAAAGGGTTTTTCTTTGACTATTTAGATATAAATACAATCAGATATTCAATTGAACGCGGTAACTAGACAATTAAACCTATTTCACTGGAAATTTTCAATAGAAATTAAAAAATATAATATTGACTGTTAAAATTGCCAACCCTAGGTCGCTTTCGGTTATGTTTTGCCGCAAATGCGCATTTTCTCGTTTTATAACTATTTAACAAAAAAAATATATATATCAAACGCAAGTCTTACAAAATGGCGGACAATTCATTACGATTTTTAATTTGTTGTTTTTATTTATTTACTTCTTTTCAAATCGTTTGAATATCGAAGTCAACGGATTCGAATTTGAAGGGATGTATGTGTTTAACTCGCAATGCTGCTGAACAGAGATATAGAGTTATTAAGAAAAAAAAAGAGTCATTTAAAAAAAGCACATATTTTGATAATGCAGTTTTGATTTGAATAAGTTTCCATTGAATTAGTTGTCCATTTTGGCATGGCAACTTCGGATTTTGAGCGCACTAATGCGTCTACAGATTCTAATTTAACAACTCAATCAAACGACACGTGTAAAAGTCACACGCGACCGCTTGCCAATCAATTTTGAAAGTGTATTTTCTCTAATTCACTTCAGACATCCACCTCGCTGCTTGACGTACGCTCCGTACTCACGCTTACCCTCAAACGAGCCGTATATCGAGATTCGAGAGAAAACCTTAAAAAAAATATTCATAATAAAAGTCGTGTAGTGTATACAGACGCCGTTTCGTATCCATTTGAACGAAATTGCTGTTTAGGGTGACAATGGTTCGACTTAATAAATAATGTTTGAATTATTATTATTATTACTACATACATTTTTTGAAGTTATACTTCTTTAGGCGCGTTATGAAAAATTGATGAGAGTGAAATTTTACGATGCGCGCGCACCGTGACACAAAATTAACAGAATGAAGTTGCCCACTAAATTGCTCATTACAATACGACCGACGTAACTTGGCGAGTCTGAATATAGCCGCAGGTGAACTTTCCGAACCGTACCGAGAATTACCGAATTTATACGATGTCAAGAAAAGGGATGTCCGATATGCGTGTTTGAGGATGTTGTTTGATCGACTTTTTTCAAATTGATTAAAATTTAAATAAATAAAAAGAAATAAATTTCATAAAAATAAAGTATAACTTCTTACGCGCGTACATAAGTACACGCACCCATTTGTTTTTTTTGTAAAAACTTGTTTGTTTAAAAAAAAAGGATTCTAATTTCAAAAAGTCACTATATAAAAAATTGATTTCCACTGGTGATGGTGTCTACGATGCGAGTTTCCCTTGAAGTAGATGTCCAGGGTAACTTCCTCACAACACGGACCGTATTAGGAATTTTATCATTAATGATTCTTACATACTTTGTAAAGTTTAAAGGTCAGGATAGATCATGAATAGCAATTAAAGAGTATTTACAGACAATAAATAAATCAACATTATCTTCAAATTACTGGCGGTAGGACCTCTTGTGAGTCTGCACGGGATTTACTTTGTTGATGTCCATGGGCCCTATTCAGCAATTAGTGCCAGTAGGGCCGTGACCTTATTTGTCGATCTATAGAAAAGAAACAGTATTAAAATGTATATAATTTCTGTAAAAATGTGTGTAATTAATTTAATTAAACATCATTATCTTTTAAACGCTAAATTAATTGAACTAATATTAGGTACATCAAAAAAATAATTGCGAACAGTTAAAATAGATCATCTAATTTTGAATAAAAAATTAAAAAATCAAATTTTTTTGCCCTTGTAAGCGGAAGCATACGGCCCACCTGATAGTGAGTGGTTACCGTCGCCCATGGACCTCAGCAATGCCAGGGGCAGAGCCAAACCACTGCCCACCGTGTAGGCAGACGATTATGAAATTCATTATAAATGCAATATTCATTAAATTCAGATATATTTAAAAACATATCAGAATTTAATAAATACTCATGGTCACCCCTTATTTCGTGTACAGCTATTATTATTCCTTTGTGTTGACTTGTGGGGGCTCACTCAGTGGGGGGTCACGTTGGACATGACCCCCTAACATAACATTTCCAGACGCACCAGAGCGTCCTGTTACGAGTCTCTGGGATGGATTCTTTTGAAGTGATAACTTCTTGTGGGAGGGTAAGCCGCTTCGTTACGAGACGCGTTACGGTGCCGATCTATCTGGCGTCCCTTTCTCTCACGCATACAGCAGCGGTACTGAGAGCGTATGTAACTCCTACGAATTTTGTCTTTTTCTATTTATGTTACAATTTCCCTTGCGTTATCATATTAATAATACATAAAAATTAAGTAATATCCTAAGCTTTTCTCAAGTTAAACAATTTCAATATTATATAGTTCACCTTTTTTTTATTTATTGCTTAGATGGGTGGACGAGCTTACAGCCCACCTGGTGTTAAGTGGTTACTGGAACCCATAGACATCTACAACGTAAATGCGTCACCCACCTTGTGATATAAGTTCTAAGGTCTCAAGTATAGTTACAACGGCTGCCCCACCCTTCAAACCGAAACGCATTATTTTTAAGGTATTTTATGACTTGGTAACTGAGACCTTTAAGTCTTATTTTAATTTATGTTCATATTTTTATAAAAATGATATTATGGAGTGAAATGAAATGAAGATGATTAATTTGAGACATTAATCAACTGGGATGAGATTAAATGAAATGAAATGAGATGATATGGAATGAAATATAATCTCAGTAAAATGGTGGTTATTTACTAAGATTTTTTCAGTGGACTTTTTGGAGGATCCCGAGAAGTTACGTCCAGCGGCTTTGTTTCATTTTCCCACATTTGTGCACTTTCACAAATATTAAACAGTTAATAAACAACCATTATTACACATTTAAACCTGAAGAAACACTAAATAGACAAAATAAAATAAATCACACAACTTCACTCCTCGCGTTCCCGCCAAAAAGTCACCGAAACGTATTACTGCTTCACGGCAGAAATAGGCAGGGCGGTGGTACCTACCCGTGCGGACTCACAACAGGTCCCACCACCAGTAAAAAATTCGAATTTAAAATATTTAATATCCAATTTGTTTCGGTCTGAGTACGTTCGCCTACTCAGTATTACTTACAAGTATGATAATAAAATGACCTGATAAGCTAATTTAGCTTTAGTTTCGAAGTGTGCAAGATCGAAAATCCCCTGGACTGGAGCAAGGATTATATGAAAAACACAAACCCACTCCGTTTGTGTGCGTGAGTCAATGTACACGGATTGACTTTAACATTTGGATGTTACTAGAGTGAAATAAAAAAAAAAAAAACCAAAAAAAACACAATTATGCACAACCATTTACGGTAGGCCACGAGCATTGCTGATGTCCATGGGCGACGGTAACCACTTACCATCAGATGGGCCGTATGCTCGTCTGCCTACAGGGGCAAAAAAAAAAGATCAAGAAATTAGAGACAGGTCCAAACATTCGTTCTGTTGTACGGAATTGAGTGAGGATATTTAAAAAATATATATATTAATAATAAAATAGAATTACAAATTAATAATAAATATGAATTGTAATTAACGTATCTAAATTAAATTATATTATCGCTACATACATGAAGTTGCCTTGTTAAGTGATAATGAAAAAATCTCTGTAATTAATTCTGGCCTTCGAGAGGTCAGCTGAAAACGATGCAAAATGTAGACACAGACACAGCCCACTGAGTTTCTCGCCGGATCTTCTCAGTGGGTCGCGTTTCCGATCCGGCGGTAGATTCAGCGAAGCACTGCTCTTGCTAGGACTCGTGTTAGCAAACTCTGTCAGGTTGAGTCCGTGAGCTCACCAACCCGTCAAAGCGTAGCTGGAATTACCCCTTGAGACCATTGACAGAGGCAAAAAACCTAACATAAAAATAGTTAAAGACAGGTCGAAGTATGCATTTACTTCGAAGGGAACGGAAAACTGGATTATGACAGCGAAGTCTACTTTAATAACCCAATAATTAAATTGAGTTTTAATTAATATTTATATGATTTAATTTTTATTTATTGTCGACTTTCACGGTGAAGGAATAACATCGTGTAATAAAAATCAAACCCGCAAAATTATAACTTGCGTAATTACTGGCGGTAGGACCTGTAGTGAGTCCGCGCGGTTGGGTGCCACCACCCTACCCATTTCTGCCGTGAAGCAGTAATGCGTTTCGGTTCGAAGGGCGGGGCAGCCGTTGTAACTATAATTTTGACCTTAGAACTTATATCTCAAGGTGGGTGGCGCATTTACGTTGTAGATGTCTATGGGCTCAAGTAATCACTTAACACCAGGTGGACTGTGAGCTCGTCCACCCATCTATCTAAGCAATAAAAAAACCCTCGCTTCTTATATTACGTACATACAACATACAACATTATACATTTATACATATTAGTATCAGAAACACAATATACGCGTTCAAATTATTGAATATCAAAATAATATTATATCTCTAGAAGGATTTAATACAAAACCGAATGTATGAATTTTTCGGTAAATAATTGAATAGCTATATCCGGGCGCTAGTCGCAGCCGGTTATCCGGCCCCAAGCTATGCTCTAGTAGCATTTGAACCGGAGACCAATATACCAATACTTGTATACGGGTAAATATATACATATACTAGCTGACCCGGCAGACTTCGTAGTGCCTCAATCGATAAATAAAAGACTTAAACTTTTGTATAAGATAAACTTAAAACAAACAAAAGGAATCCGTCCGACGGGGGACACATCAAAGGAAAAACAAAATTGTTATTTTTATTTAATTCCGAGCATTTTTATATTTATCTAACTTTTCAAACCTTCTCTGGACTTCCACAAATAATTCAAGACCAAAATTAGCCAAATCGGTCCAGCCGTTCTCGAGTTTTAGCGAGACTAACGAACAGCAATTCATTTTTATATATATAGAAGAAGAAGATAGAAGATTAGTGGGCCCGACAGACGTCGACCTGTGAATGCATACAAAAAAATTCATGCATGTCTATCCAGCCGTTTATCACGTACAGTAAAATTATACAGGGTGTCCCAGAAAGAATGGATAATCCTGAAACACCTCATAGTAGAGCTATTGGGGACTCAAAATAAAAAAAAAATTAAAATAGTAGTGTAGGTAGTGCCCAGATTACGTATTTTAAAAAAAACCTTGATATTTTCTATACTGCTATGTGTTTCTGGAATACACAACAGCTACAAATAAATTAAATCCATAGGCTTTTTGGTGTTACATTCTACATGGACTTATACTAAGGAATATGCAGGAAATATGCGTTCATCGACAGTACGTTTCCAAAGATCTTTTTTACCACGTACCATCCGGCTTTGGAATAAGCTCCCCTCCACGGTGTTTCCCGAGCGCCACGCCATGCCCTTCTTCAAACGAGGCTTGCGGAGAGTACTTTATGGTAGGCAGCGGCTTGGCTCTGCCCCTGGCATTGCTGACGTCCATGAGCGACGGTGACCACTTACCATCAGGTGGGCCGTATGCTCGTCTGCCTACAATGGCAATAAAAAAACAAATCTTATGAGTAGCTAGTGTAATTTTTTACAAAAGTTAATCTGAACTTAAATTTTAATCATGAAATTTGGTATTTTTTCATTTATAATTTGGGTACTAATTTAGAAATATTATTTTTTAATTATTTTTTATTTTGAGTCCCCAATAGCTGTACTATGAGGTGTTTCAGGATTATCCATTCTTTCTGTGACACCCTGTGTATATAAAGATATATATAGCACATACGGTGTTTTAATGTCACTTATGAAATTTTTGTCAAAACTGAATTATTGTTTTTTAATAGTTATTAGTGAAATGTTTGCTTTTTCCTCTCGATCCATTAACGGTGCTTTTAGGTACCACAAGCACCGGTCATCGTCCTCGTCGAACCCGTCGCTTGCGACGAAGGGCTCGGCGAGTAAATTAACCCACAGACACAGCCCACTGAGTTTCTCACCGGATCCTCACAGTGGGTCGCGTTTCCGATCCGGTGGTAGATTCTGCGAAGTATTGCTCTTGCTAAGGCCAGTGTTAGCAACACTTCCGTGAGCTCACCTACACGTCAAGGCCAAGCTGAAATAGCCTCTCAAGGCTATCAGCATAGATATAAAAAAAAATTGCTTTTACTCATGAAGTTTAAATTTGTAGTTTAATTAATATCATTTTATTTCTTTTGTCGAGAAGTGGGTGCTTAGGATGGAATGGACATGTGATGAGACGAAATGACAGTGAGTTTGGTAAGAGAGTTTTAACTATGAATATGGAAGGCTTTAGAGGAAGAGGTAGACCTAAGAAGAAATAGATGGATTGCGTGGAAGACGATATGTGTAAGAGGGGAGTGAGCGAAGTAATGGTATATGATAGAGGAGTATGGAAGGAGAAAACATGTTACGTCGGCCTCAGGTGACGGGGAGATGGGCAGGAGAATGATGATGATATTTCTTTAGTCGAGAAGAACTTATATAATTGTAATAAGATCTTGAATTTCCAAATGCTTCTTCTGAACGCTTTTTTACAATAAAATCATTTTTTCTTACACTATTTTTAATTCAATTTATTAAATTTATTTTCTATTTTTTAGTCGGATTTTCTATAAAAGCGTATTTTGTTAGTTTTTTTTAAACTTTTATTTTCTAAAGTGAACAGCTTAAATAATGCTTAAGTGTTTACGGGTAGCCCGTGACGTCACAACAAGGTCGTACAAAGGAGTCGATCAGCTTGAGGCATCAAACAGACCTCAAATTCAAAATATCAATTCTAATGTAGAGCCCAAATAGACATAGCAAATCTACTACCTACCACCAACAGACCATGACCTGGTAAATTTAACGTAAAATAGACTACCACATTCTAACAAGTCGGGTAAAAGGGTATAAAGGGAATCCATTGAAATATATCCTTACGAAAACAGAACATAGAAATACGTGGAGCTATTTTATTTCTATAATTCAAGTAAAAATTTTTTATTAATACATTAAGAACCAAAAGTACACGTTTTTTGTATTGCCCGTGTAGGCAGACGAGCGTACGGTCCACCTGATGGTGAATGGTTATCATCGCCCATGGATTTCAGCAATCCCAGGGGCAGAGCCAAGCCACTGCTTATAAAGGATGAAGGCGTAACACAGCTGCCATAGAATAAGAATTGAGACCTCGAATTCGTGTCTCAAGAGTACTATAATTCGCTCAATCCTCTATGGTCTACGTAAGCGCTCAGCACTAGATCGGGCATGATGCATTTCATCTACAAACTGAAACAAAAGTTTTTGTGGTACTAGATGAGCTATCAAATACCTACACATGTGTGATGATGAACTTCATCGCCCTCTACGGTGGTGAGGAAAGGGATGCCACTGACGTAGTCGACTTGAGGTAAATAATAGCCTAGTTAGAGCAGTTTACCAACGGAAAAGCCAGCGCTCCGTGTGGCCAGCTGAAATACACTTTTTGGAAACTCTGTTTGCACTGTATTCCTTTGTTGAATCGCGCGAACCGTCGATAAACCGACTCTCTATTATTGCGTATAAATGCGGAGCGTCGAAATATCGACTGTTTGCGCCGTTTGGCTATTACAGGTATTAGGTATCGACTTGTATGGACGTGTTAATCATTTAAAATTATTTTGTTGAATATTTTTCTTGTTATAATTATTTTCTCCAAATATGCGAAGATAAGCTTAATAGTAAAAAGGTTTGGACTGGTATCATTGTTTTCAATCAATCATCAGCACACAGTCTTCCACTGCTGGACATAGGCATGTTCTAATCCACAACGCTGAACCCAGTCTTTGGCTCTCTCCATCCACCTCTTACCGGCCACCCTTCTAAGTTTATTATATTAAGCCACAATTCAGCCGGGTGGCATAGTCACCAAGATAATGATTTTGGAGCTGAGATCATCCGCAGACAGTGCGTTTCCAGATATCTATTTTTCCACGTACCATGTCACTCTGGAAGGAACAACCCTCCACGTTGTATCCCTAACTCCATGACACGTTCTTCTAACGAGATTTGAGAAGATTTTCAGCAGTAGACAACGGATTGGCTGCGAATCTGGCGTTACTGATGTCCATTTGCGACCTTAACCAATCGCCACCAGACGGGACGTATGTGCTTACCATCATTATAAGGAAAGACAAGGGTCTTTCAAGTCCCTAATGCTGCTACCATGTAAGGAAGCATCGTGGCTTTAGTCAGGAGACTCGTTTGTCTTTGCCTCAGCTAATATATATGCTATAAATGTCTTTGCCTCAGCTAATAATAGTGGAATCGATCGTGGAGGATAATGAGCGGAAACTAAAGTCTTTCGAACTGTCATGATACTTAATGCAGTCATGAACCTCGTAGCAATACAGATGAAAGGAATATAGGAGAAGAAGAAAACCGGTAGGTCTTTTTAATAAGTGGCATTTATTACTGGTGGTAGGGCCTCGTGTGTCCGCACGGGTAGGTACCACCACCCCGCCTATTTCTGCCGTGAAGCAGTAATGCGTTACGGTTTGAAGGGTAGGGCAGCCGGTGTAACTATACTGAGACCTTAGAACTTATATCTCAAGGTGGGTAGCGCATTTACGTTGTAGATGTCTATGGGCTCCAGTAATCACTTAAAACCAGGTGGGCTTTGAGCTCGTCCATCCATGTACGCAATAAAAAAATTATTAAGAAAAACGGTGCGTATGCAACTTGGTGCACGTGAATGAAGGGAAACTTCTTTTTCGATGTGTAGTATTGTGGTTTTCTTCATTATTCATCCTTAAATCAGATTGCTCTTGTAATAGGGAATGCTGTGTTTAAGAGATGCGACATCTTCAACATTTATATTACATATATTTTAAATTAAAAATAGAAAAATAAATATTTTTAAATACTTCATTAAAACACTGGACGATACTCGTTGCTAACGCTCGCGCTGGCCTGTAACAAGTATACTACGCGCGTGCGTTCGAGTGCCACGCATTCACTCTCGCTCTGTCTCTTTCCATTCCATTGTAGCATTAAACGTTTAACGAAACCTTGTTGGAAGTCGCATTAGAAGTTTCACTTCAAAAATTCACGAATAGAAACAATTTATTCGTAAATTAATCTAAATTAATGAAAAATAAAAAAATTAAGGACGCAACTACTCTATGTATTTCTTTGTTCGTTCCAGCATTGCCCTCAGAACGCTTCAGCGACAAAACTTTTAATTATATCGACGTCTCGCTCTCTCCCTACACTTTTGTGAGCACACTTGTCCCGCTCCCACTGTTTCTGTTTCACACAATACGCTCGCCAGGAAAACTTGAGATTATATAATTTTGCGGTAAAAAAATTATCATCACGACTCAAAACACGGTTCGGGGGTGAGCTGAGATGTTAAATATGTAAAACAATTTCACGATTTTAACAAATTTTAAAGTAGTTGTTTTTTATACAAATAAACTACGGTACATTTCTGCGGAAATTGAGACATTTGGGGAATTCACTTTAGACTTCGACCTCATGCGAGGAAGCGGCTGTTCGATTTTGGGGTTTGAATTTTGAAATGTCTCTGCGAAGAATCTACCACCGGAGCGGAAACGCGACCCGCTGAGAAGATCCGGTGAGAAACTCATATAGAAAATGTTTGTCCGTATGTTCGCATTAGGGCGTCGCTAATAAGATTGAGTTGGAACCTCGTACGTCTGTTCGCATTCCGGGGAAGCTTCAGCAAACGCGTCTATTTAATTTAAAATGTTTTGATAATGACAAAGAAACCTGACTGACCGGTCACCGATAATTGCGACTTATCACGCTTTTAATAAACAAAATCCACACCATAGATAAATACACATAAATTAGTTATAGATAAGCAACTCAAGCACTCAATAAAAATGTTTACGGGCATCGGCCACTAGATGGTTTCGCTTCGATTAGTTTCTCATTGCTCCTGTAGATGGCAGTAACATATTACCTATCCTACACTTTATCTATACTTCTATACTAATATTATAAAGAGGAAAGATTTGTTTGTTTGTTTGTTTCGAATAGGCTCCGAAACTACTGGACCGATTTGAAGAATTCTTTTTCCATTAGAAGCCGACATTGTCCCTGATGAACATAGGCTACTTTTTTTAATTTTTTATTTATTTATTTATTTTGGTTTCATGTGTGTTTTAATGTTTCCGAAGCGAAGCGAGGGCGGGTCGCTAGTTTTCAATAAAGGATTTTGTATATTTTGTACAACAAATAAAGACTTGTATGATTTATATTTCATTTTATTTTCTGTGTTTACTTATACAATAATTAAATGTATTAACTTTAACAGCATATACGTTTGGGGGCATCTGCTACAAGATGTCGCTAGTTTCCATACAACAAAATATTTGTCTTAGAGTATCGCAGTTTCAGGGGCCTGATCCACACTAATATTAGTCTTTTGTCAACTGTCAAAGTGACACTTATCAAAATAATAGTAGTTCTATTTCTCCAACTGGAAAGGCAAAGGTATCATACCATACAGCCTAATCTTCTATTTTTTATTTGTTATGAAAAATGAAAATATGCAGTGAAATAAAATGAAGTTGATTAATTGGGAACAATAATCAATTGAAATTAAATTAAATGAGATGAGATGATATGGGATGAAATATAAACTCAGTAAAATGGTGGTCATTTACTGAGATTTTTTCAATAGACTTTTATGAGGGTCCCGAGAAGCTACGTCCGGCGGCTTTGTTTCATTTTGACCACATTTGTCCACTTTCACTGATACTAAACAGTTAACAAACCACCGTTATTACACATTTAAACCTGAAGAAACACTAAATAGACAAAATAAAACAGATCACACAACTTCGCTCCCCGCGTTCCCGCCAAAGAGTCCTCACATTTGTCAAATGTAAATTTTGGATTCATTGTTGTTGTTTTAATGATATGGTGTTTTTTTGTCAATGAATCTATTTTACTGTCATCTTATTTTATCTGTTTTATCATCTCAGAAGACAATGAGATATGCGCGAGTGGAAACAGTGTTGAGCAATAAATAGATAATTTTTATCAAAAACGTTCGTTTGATATGGTTTAATCCCATGTGACTTTTCTTCTGCATTATTTAGACGTTTTTTTTTATTGCTTAAATGGGTGGACGAGCTTACAGCCCACCTGGTGTTAAGCGGTTACTGGAGCCCATAGACATCTACAACGTAAATGCGCCACCCATCTTGAGATATAAGTTCTAAGGTGTCAGTTAAGTTACAACGGCTACCCCGCCCTTCAAGCCGAAACGCATTACTGCGTGACGGCAAAAATAGGCAGGGCGGTGGTACCCGTGCGGACTCACAAGACGTCCTACCATCAGTTATCATCCACTAGACGCTCTCTTTGTCGATGGAGGTCGTGGTTTTTGTCTACACGGTTTTATGCCATTTTGTCGTAGCTACTTGGAGACCATTCTAGCTGATGCCTAGATGTTCTAGGCGATCAGCGTATTAAGGACAAGCGCAACCAGACGCGTGACTTTAAGTCGTCGTGGCCTAAAGGATAAGACGTCCGGTGCGTTCGTATGTAGCGATGCAACGGTGTTCGAATCCCGCAGGCGGGTACCAATTTTTCTAATGAAATACGTAATCAACAAATGTTCACGATTGACTTCCACGGTGAAGGAATAACATCGTGTAATAAAAATCAAATCCACAAAATTATAGTTACCAGTGACCTGCCTATTTCTGCCGTGAAGCAGTAATGCGTTTCGGTTTGAAGGGTGGGGCAGCCATTGTAACTATACTGAGACCTCGTAACTCATATCTCAAGATGTCTATGGGCTCCGGTAACCACTTAAAACCAGGTGGGTTGTGAGCTCGTCCACTCATATATGCAATAAAAAAAGGACTTGTTAAAAGAAACATCACAACACCTAATCAATAAAAATGCCACATCTATATTTTTGTTTGACTTTCGTAAGTGCAAGGCATTCCGGTTTCAATACACACACACGAACACAGAACTAATTGTACAAATTTACTATAAGTTTCATTTTCGAAGATTACGTCCTTATTCGCTTAAGTTAAGGCTCACAAAATATTATTGAACGGCAAATATAAAATTTGCTGTCGCGTTCCACGAGTGCATCGTTTTCCAGCTACGTTGAAGTTTCATAGTAAAAGCGGACACAGTGTCAGATAACGCCAAATTCAAATGACACAGTGTCACTTGATTTCGTAATGGAAACGCTTTTATGTGGACATGCGATGTACTGTTTAATCTTTCTATAATTGAATTTAATACTTTTGGTTTTTCTTTTAATTATAGTGTACACATAAATTGACAATTATCAAACGGTTTATTATAGAAAATGTTTTCTTTGGAAAAAAAAAATCAATGGGACGTGAAAACATTCGTAACATACGTACGAAATGACATATGAAAATCATTATATGTATATGTAAGGGGGAGGGTGATGGGAGAGATGTGCTCCGCACTAAACGCTTCACTTTCCCCCCTCTGCTTCTTCATGAGTTCTGTCTCATGCGAGGTTTGGACGTTGGTTGTTGAGCGACAGGAGGTTTTAGTCAGTTCAGCTCTGACATGCCCCGCCCTCCATCCCCAGTGGAGGGCGGAAGTCCGGCGATTTCCGACTGACAAAAAAAAAAATTATATGTAAGTAAGTTGCTTTACTTCTACGGCATTTGAACTGTATGTAAGGTCTTTAACGATATTAATGTTAAATTCCACTTACCAAATATATATTACAATAATTTAGAAAAAGTTTAGGATAATTCACATTTTGTAGGTTTAAGTTTCTAAAGAAACATAAAAACGAAGAAATGTATTATGAAATATTTCAAGTATCAAAACCATTTGGTCCGAGTAAAAGTCGATTTCCGATTTTAGCCTCATGTGTAGGTTACGTTGAAGATATTTTAATGTTTCATGTATTTATATAGACTGGGAGCTAGGTGATTCCCGCGACCTCACCCGCCTCTAGGAGAACTAGGGATCAGTACAGAGCTGTAAAGGACTGTGTCTACAGTAATGTAGACATGCTGTTAGTAGGACTCTCGCCTAGATGTAGGTCGGATACGTGTCTGTTTCTGTACGAGAAGAGCTCGGAATCAGTACAGAGCTGCAGGGAACTGTGTCTACAGTAGGATAGTATAGGACTCTCAATTAGATGTAGGTCGGATCTGTGTCTGTTTGTGTACGAGAAGAGCTCAGGATCAGTACAGAGCTGCAGGGGACTGTGTCTACAGTAGGGTGGTATAGGACTCTCAATTAGATGTAGGTCGGATCTGTGTCTGTTTGTGTACGAGAAGAGCTCAGGATCAGTACAGAGCTGCAGAGGACTGTGTCTACAGTAGGGTAGTATAGGACTCTCAATTAGATGTAGGTCGGATCTGTGTCTGTTTGTGTACGAGAAGAGCTCGGAATCAGTACAGAGCTGCAGGGGACTGTGTCTACAGTAGTGTAGTATAGGACTAGAGGCTAGATGTAGGTCGGATCTGTGTCTGTTTGTGTACGAGAAGAGCTCGGGATCAGTACAGAGCTGCAGGGTATTGCGAGTTTAATTATTATTATTTTTTTGGCGCCCGTGTGCAACGGCCTTTATCTCTGCTAATAATAATACGAACATACCTCTCCGTGCTAACGCGTAGTGACGGGACTAATTCAATGTCGATGAAGTGTTTATTATAACTGTAGCATCACTACAAAAACTTTTGTTAAATTACGAAATATAACTTTACTTTTTCATTTTCGCAGTAGATGGGACCGAGCTCACGGCTCACCTGGTGCTAAGCGGTTACCGTAGCCCATAGACATCTACAGCGTAAATGCCGCCACTTACCTCGAGACATAAGTTCTAAGTATCAGTTCTATAGTACAAGGGCTTGCATACTACGCATTATAGCTTCGTGGCAGAAGTAGGCGAGACGGTGGTACCTATCCATGCGGGCTCACGCGATGCCGTACGCATTATTACGAAAACACAATACGTTCGTCGACATCGACAGTCGATAATCCGTTGTTTCGGACAACCCTAATCGCGTATCCATTTAGTTTGACAAGCATTCGGTTTCATATATCCGTTGTTTTGAGTGTGTGCGTGAGGTCAGGGTTGGCGATGCGCTACATAAATACGCACGCGGTTTTTGCTGCTATTTTTTTTATAATAATAATAAATTAACACTTTATTTAACGTCATATGTACAGAGTAAGCATATAAAACAAATATTAGTCGGTGACATAAATTGGCGTCCTTATCGCTGACAGCGATCTCTTCCAGGCAACCTTACTAGTGGTAGGACCTCTTGTGAGTCTGCGCGGGTGGGTACCACCACCCTGCCTATTTCTGCCGTGAAGTAGTAATGCGTTTCGGTTTGAAGGGTGGGGCAGCCATTGTAACTATACTGAGACCTTAGAACTTACATCTCAAGGTGGGTGGCGCATTTGCGTGATGTCTATGGGCTCCAGTAACCACTTAACACCAGGTGGGCTGTGAGCTCGTCCACCCATCTAAGCAATAAAAAAAAACCTTGCAGGGATAGAATAAGCGAAGAACTGGACGGTGCTATATCTTAATAAACTTACATAAAAATATATACTTATATACACACGTGAAAAATAAATACAATATAAGATAGACTTACATACGATTAAATATAAATAAATACTAAAAATATGCAAGTAAATACAAAATAAGTAGCAACTTGTACAGTTATATCGTAGGAGCCATATTATTGTGCAAGGTAGTGCGATTTTAATTTAAACTTGAAAATTTCCGGTGAGGACTATCGTTTGATGCTTAAGGGTAGTAGTGCATTTTTTAATTTTTTTTTATTGCTTTGATTGATGGGCGATCTCACAGCCCACCTGGTGTTAAGTGGTTACTGGAGCCCATAGACATCTACAACGTAAATGCGCCACCCACCACCCACTAAGTTGTAAGGTCTTAGTATAGTTACAACGGCTGCCCCACCCTTCGAGCCGAAACGCATTACTGATTAACGGCGGAAATAGGCAGGGTGGTGGTACCTACCCGCGCGGACTTACAAGAGGTCCTACCACCAGTGAATAAGTATATGTCTACATATACACTTTAAGTTAATTGGTCTTAGTTCCTTTGGTCATATTGCCCGACGGCAACCAGACGACCTTGATAAATTGGTTGTGGAGGGCAAGGTGGAAGGAAAGACCCCCTCCGACCAGTCAATCACCAAGGTCGGATCAATTGACCGCGTTCACTGGACTCTCTGCTACAACGGCCCTTAGGGACACCGAAAACCGAATGAAGTAGAAGATGATGACACAAAGAGCCATGAAGGCCTTCTAAGAACACGACCTTTAGTAAAGAAATGTGCGACTAAGAAGAGATACGTTTTAAATGTACCTCTTCTTCAACTGTGCAACCCTGGTGGTTGGGCGTCTTATGAGTCCGCACGGGTAGGTACCACCGCCCTGCCTATTTCCGCCGTTAATCAGTAATGCGTTTCGGCTAGAAGGGTGGGGTAGCCGTTCTAACTATACTTGAGATCTTTAGAACTTCTCAAGGTGAGTGGCGCTTTTACGTCGTAGATGCCTATGAGCTCCAGTAATCACCTAAGATCGGGTGGGCTGTGAGCTCGTCCACCCATCTAAGAAAAAAAAAACATACACGAGGAATAGAATAAAAAACAGGGATTTGTAGAATTATTTATTGTAGATTTATTTGGAGTTGGAACAACGGCTCTAGCGGCAAACGTTCCAACTCCATACAAATTTGAGTTTTATTATTATTATTTTTATTGCTTAGATGAGTGAACGAGCTCACAGCCCACCTGGTGTTAAGTGGTTACTGGAGCTCATAGACATCTACAACGTAAATGCGCCACGCACATTGAGATATAAGTTCTAAGGTCTCAGGTACAGTTACAACGGCTGCCCCACCCTTCAAACCGAAACGCACTACTGTTTCACGGCAGAAATAGGCAGGGTGGTGGTACCTACCCGTGCGGACTCACAAGAGGTCCTACCACCAGTACACAAGAGATCCTACCACCAGTTAACGTTAAAAAAAAACTCGCACTTAGCAAGCACGCTCTCCAAGCTTCCGAAGCGCGGCCCTCAATTACGGAGCTTCCGACAGCCCTGCCTCGTTGAAGTTCGACAAGCACCACTATCGCGCGTCTGTGTGTGTGCGCATCGCGAGCACTGAACACACACAATACCGATATTTTCGAAGACACCATTTAAATCAATAATCGCCTTCGGAGTTCGGAGACGACTACGAAGCGGTCCTTGGACAGCAACGCAGTGACGTCACGCATTGGACTTCGAAGCGATTGTGACGTCATAATGACTTTAAGCAACCAACACAGCAATACTTTTTTTTATTGCTTAGATGGGTGGACGAGCTCACAGCCCACCTAGCGTTGCAGTAATGCGTTTCGGTTTGAACGGTGGGGCAGCCATTTTAACTATACTGAGACCTTAGAACTCATGTCTCGAGGCGGGTAGCGCATTTACTTTGTAGATGTCTATGGGCTCCGGTAGCCGCTTAACACAAGGTGGGCCGTGAGCTCATTAACCGGTCGAAGCGATCGAAGAAAAACTTAACTCACGTACACATCTGTGTGCTTAGTGAGAGTTCTTTAACGTTCTCGATAGCGTAAAAGTTAACTCAAATTTGTATGGAGTTGAAACGTTTGCGTACGTTTGCCGCTAGGGGCGCTGTTCCAACTGCATACAAATTCGAGTTAACTTTTACGTTATCGAGAACGTTAAAAAACTCGCACTAAGCACACTGGCGCTAACACAAAATTAAAGTTCCACATGTTTTTTGTTACAAACCAAATTCGACCTTAATGAAACTTCGAGTTTAATGAACAAAATGTAGTGTAAATATTCATTTTCTTATCCGAATTTACTTTGGCTGCTCAATTTTGATGTAATCAACACGTTTTTGCCGCGAAACCTTCGTAATAGTTAAAAATGGCGTAACCTCTGCACAGTCGTTTAAGCAAACATTGAATATTTGATAACATCGATCAGTTTTAATTAACATATTACCGGGAATACCTTAGATTCAGAGTTCGAAGTATAATTTGATGTGTCAAGTAATTAAATGTGTGTTATTGTAAACCTGTGTGATGTGTCAAAGTAATGTTTCCTTAGCGACACGAATCGGTCAAGACAATGATGGTACATGGTCTTTAGATTAATACACTAAGAATGTCCAAACGAATTGTTTTCCTTAGCTTATCTACATTTAAAACGGATTTAACTAGTAATCTGCTAGAGTATGTGTTAAGTTTAATAAAAAATGCAAAAAATATTATAACCAAATTCAAAATAATACATACGGAAATTTTTAAGATGGCGTCTCTCACGCAAGCGCGCCCTCCAACAAAAACAACTTCATGACACATTATTTGAATCCTCTTGTAATTCGACAATGAAATCTCCGCCATAATTAACAGTTTTCTTATTTAAATAATGATACTCCAGCATTTTTTAGCATAACGGAACTTTTTTTGATGATGAATTTTTTTAAAAATCTAATGACAGAAGGTATCGGAAGTCGGCCATGTTTGTTTTTGTCGAACATTGATTCTATCAACTGATTATGTTTTACACTATTCGATTTATTGATAGGATAACACTATTATATTATGTTGAATATTTTTTTTGCATTAAATTCGTAAACTTTAAAATCAGTAGACAATATGTCGGAGCGTACCAGGACACCTACCTAGCGGTCGGGAAGCGAAAAAAAAACGACGCCTCCATGGAACGAGGAGTACAACTCTAGAATGTACAAAATTTAGATGACACCTTTTTTATTTATTGCTTAAATGGGTGGACGAGCTCACAGCCTACCTGGCGTTAAGTGGTTACTGGAGCTCATAGACATCAACGTAAATACGCCACCCACCTTGAGATATAAGTTCTAAGGTCTCAGTATAGTTACAACGGCTGCCTCACCCTCCAATCCGAAACGCATTACTGCTTCACAGCAGAAATAGGCAGGGTAGTGGTACCTACCCGTGCGGATTATTCACAAGAGGTCCTACCACCAGTAATTACGCAGATTAAAATTTTTGCCGGTTTGATTTTTATTACACGATGTTATTCCTTCACCGTAGAAGTCAATCGTGAACATTTGTTAATTACGTATTTCATTAGATAAATTGGTACCTGCCTGCGGGATTCGAACATCGGTGCATCGCTACATACGAATGCACCGGACGTGTTATCCTTTAGGCCACGACGACTTCAAGCAAATCTCATGAGCAAATCGAAACAATCTATTTGTCGTTGATGTCTCATCGAATATACGGCTCAGAAGGCTTAAAGTGGTTCCCGGAGTCTATGGATATCACAGGAATGGCGCCAATCAGCCATGAGGTCGAAATCTAAATGTTTCTGTACAAAGTATTGTTTTGCCTTGTGTATTGTATTATTTTGCAGCTGAACTAGGTAGAACATTAGTATTATGAGAAGCTATGGAGTTTTCTGTAACTTCGGAAATTATGTTGTGAAAACAATAAATGAGTTATGAAATACCGTTAGCTTTAGCAAAATAAACTTTAGTAGTATCTTTAACGGACTAACTTGAATATGGGAACCAGGAGTGCTCTGAGGAATTGTTTGAGATGAGTCCATTATCTCGTTTTTACCATCACACCGCCCGCTATCGGAGTAGAGTTCATCCATACTACCTGGAGCCACTGCGGTCATCCACAGTGCGTTTCCAGAGATCTTTTTTGCCACGTACCATCCGGCTTTGGAATGAGCTCCCCTACACGGTGTTTCCCGAGCGCTATGACATGTCCTTCTTCAAACGAAGCTTGTGGAGAGTGCTATACGGTAGGTCGCGGCTTGGCTCTGCTTCTGGCATTACTGACGTCCATGGGCGGCGGTAACTTCTCACCATCAGGTGGGCTGGTATGCTCGACTGCGTATACGGCAATAAAAAAAAGAACATGTAAAAAAGCAATGCGATCTGTTAATAACGATTGCAGTTTGTAATTTCGGTTATTCGACCGTGGATTTGTATTTTATTTTAGTGTCAAATGTATTTTCGTTAATGATTAAAATTCAAATATAAGAATACTAATTTGAATAAATTAATGATACAGTTCCATTTGAATTTGAAAATAATGTATTTAGTTTAAAAATTGAATAAAAACATGCTCTAACATTAAATTGAACTAACAATGAATCTTAATACCACGTATGTACTTACCGGTCAGGATATTAGAGCGAAGTTGTAGAATTATTGTGTCAAATTGTCTAGTATATCGGACGGCGCGAAGTCTGTGAGAATTACGTTCAAAGATTCCGTTAAATAAACGCATAAATACCAAGCTAATCAAGGCATGTTAAAAACTAGTATTTAAGATACATTTAAATTAGCAAAAAGTTTTAAATGCATTTTCCTGGTACTGATCAGCTAAATGTTATATGTTTGATATAATATACATTAATGAAAACCAATTACATCTGGTTCCAAAAACTTTTACAAAACAATTACTGGTCGTAGGAATTCTTTGTGAGTCCGCGCGGGTAGGTATCACCACCCTGCCTATTTCTGCCGTGAGGTAATAATGCGTTTCGGCTTAGAGGGTGGGGTAGCCGTTGTAACTATACTGAGACCTTAGAACTTATATCTCGAGGTGGGTGGCGCATTTACGTTGTAGATGTCTATGAGCTCCAGTAACCACTTAACATCAGGTGGGCTGTGAGCTCGTGATTCCATCTAAGCTAAAAAAAAAAACATTTATTTTTTGTATAGAAACTAGCGACATCTTGTAGCGGATGCCCCTAAACTTATATGTTAATAAAGATATGGCATTTAATTATTGTACAATGAAACACAGAAAATCAAAACATAATAATTCATGCAAGTCTTTATTTGTTATAGACTAATTAATTAAATTTTATCAATTTATGGGTTATGAAAATTTAAAACTTTCTTTATTAAAAATAAATTAAAGGATAGGTATTTATGTTACTGCCATCTACAGGAGCAATGAGAAACTAATCGAAGCGAGGCCATCTAGTGGCCGACGCCCTTAAACATTGCTGTCAAGTGCTTGAGTTGCTTATCTATACCAATTTATTTGTATTATCTATGAACGTAATGAATGTAAGATCGAACCACGAAAGAAGTTTAATTACGTCTACAGTTTGTAAATACTGAACGGAATCCGCTGTTCAAATACGTTTTATTTTCAATTTATTGACAAACTAATAAATTATTATTTTTATCGGTTATAATTTTATTTATGCATTTGTTTTATATTGAAATGATTATAGCTCTGCGTCAATAAGATTAACGATGTCGGTGACACTGTCAACGCGGCCTCGCCCAACTTACGGATGTACTGACACTTCGAACTCATGTCTCAAGCTGGGTGGTGGCATTTACGTTGTAGATGTCTACAGGCTGCAGTAACCACTTGACATCACGTGGACCGTGAGCTCGTCCAACCATACCATATTATAAAAAAACATAGTTTTATGAAGATAATTCCATTAGGGTCATTATTAATCTTGAATAAATAATTACTTGAATAGTCTAATTTCTTGTCTTTTGGATGACGTTATACACGACGATTCGAATCATTATTGAATTCAAAAAACCGGTCCTGAGTAACTAACTTCTCAGTAATCAATCTATACTAATATTTTAAATGTGAAAGTGTTTTTGTTTGTCGTCTTCGTACATATTAACACAATTTTTACCCCTTTAGTGCAGAAGAATGAAATAGATTATTGTTTTATCCTGAAACATCTAATTTCCACGGGGATTCAATCACTCTGACAATCTCTCTTGACCATATGAGCGAAACCGCAGGTAATGAACATTTGTACGCTTACATAGTTTAACTTTTAAATTCATATTCAATTGCTTAACGTGATTTTTTTAAAAGTTGTTACATAATATTTAAAAGCATGCTCTTCTAAGGTCGCCTTGTATATCTATACTAATATATAAATCTACAGTATTTTTTACGGATGTTCCGTTATAACTACTGAACCATGCATCCGATTGACTTGAAACTTGATATCTATGTAGAAAATACACGTACTTAATGGATAGGCTAATATTTATGTGACTGTTGGATTCCGTACACCAGTTTCGGGGGCCTTGATGATGAGAATCTTTATGGGGGTGAGAAATAATAATGTTAATTTTAAATGGCTAGCGAAGCGGACGGGTACAGCTAGTGAGCTCATAAAATGAGAATAAACGTGTCTGCGTGTCGGCCATATTTAAAATCTAACACCTGCAATACAAACATTATTATTATTAAATTGCACAGAATTTTCAGTATAACTAACTATATTAATCGCTATAAATATTTGAGCTTCTAACCGGCCCCATCTAGGCGGACTTCGGATATCCTGTCGACTGAGAGGGCTGGAAGGGAGAGGGTGGTAAGAGAGATGTGCTCCGCACTAAGCGTTTCACTTTCCCCCCTTTCGCCATTTCATGAGTTCTATTTTATGCAAGGTTCGGAGGTTGGTTGTTGAGCGACAGGAGGTTTTAGTCGGTTCGACTCCGACACGCCCCGCCCGCCATCTCCAGTGGAGGTCGAAAGTCTGACGATTTCCTCCTGACCAAAAAAAAGCACATTTGAATTCTGGCCGCTTAATGCCAAGTGGGCCGTGTGCAATACAAAAGATTCACGAACGACTTAGACGATGACTAAAACTCTCGCTTTAAAATCACATTATGAGAGCCCAGACGGGTGAGTACCACCGTCCTCCATATGTCTGCCACGAAGCAGGCGTTCCAATATGAAAAATTAATTCATTAATATAATACATTTGAGACTTCAAGTTCATGTCTCAAGGTAGGGCCATGTTGCCTATTACCTCTAATACATGCATCTCAAACAATAAACGACTTTTAAATACATCTTTTGAACACTATATCGAGTAAGCTCGANTAATATAATACATTTGAGACTTCAAGTTCATGTCTCAAGGTAGGGCCATGTTGCCTATTACCTCTAATACATGCATCTCAAACAATAAACGACTTTTAAATACATCTTTTGAACACTATATCGAGTAAGCTCGAGAGACTGCCAGTTTATAAAAAACGGTGCGTATGCAACTTGGTGCACGTGAATGAAGGGAAACTTCTTTTTCGATGTGTAGTGTTGTGGTTTTCTTCATTATTCATCCTTAAATCTGATTGCGCTTGTAATAGGGAATGCTGTGTTTAAGAAAAGCGACATCTCAATATTTATATTATATACATATATTTCTAATTATTTTAAATATTTCATTAAAATATTGGACGCTACTCGTTGCTAACGCTCGCGCTGGCTGCGTCCGAGTGCCGCGCATTCACTCTCGCGCTGTCTCTTTCTATTCCCCCTCCCTAGAAGCGTTAAACGTTTAACGCAACCTTGTTGGAAATCGCATTAGAAGTTTCACTTCAATAATCTTTGCAGCAGGCACTAATGAAAGACTCAATAAAATAGCTATAAATATAATATATATATTAATACGTGAAGCAAAAACTTTGTATCCCTTTTTGCGAAAATTGCGCGGACGGAGGAGTATGAAATTTTCCATACTTATAGAGAATATACAGAAGAAGTGCACAATGCTAATATTTTTTTAAATTATGCATAAAAGATATATTAAATCAATAAAGAAAATATTACATACACTACCATGCATTTGACGCACACACGCATGCATGCTATTTATTGTCAAACTTTTGTTCTTGACGTCTGTGGTCAAATTGAGAATAGATTAAATATTGTTTGTCTTTGTTAATATTTTTTATAGTGTAGTCTTGGCGAAATTTGTAATTATAGAAGTATAAAATACAATCATAATAGTGTACAAACTTACAATTCCAATTAATTATAGTCGAATTTCGACTACTGCGGGACCTCTAGTCAGATATTAATGTATAATGTTTTTAATTTACTGACATAGATTAAATAAGTAATACTAATAAAAAATATCGTTTTAATTTAATTAAAGATAAAAAAATAATCATAATAATAAAACCTTAATTTTGATAACCCATATTTTGTAAGTTACTCTCCTTCAAGGCTACAAACAAATAGATCCGACCCTAATTCGTTACACAAGTATGTGTGCGGGTAAGCGTCTTTGTGTGCATACACAGTTAGGGGTGTCATTCACAGTTCGCATATTTTTACGAAATTTATTTTTGATCTTGTATTATTCTAGTCAGTTTTGTCAAGCTCATAAAGCAGAAGTAGCTAGTCAGATCTTTGCGTCGTATTGAAGACCGCTTGAAAACAGAGTTTGTATTTTATACTCCAAATGTGTGTGAACTCCGCACATACATATAACCCTGGATAATTTGTGTCTTTTTTAATCAAATTATTTAAACGTTATACGTCAATGCATCGGAGGCATTAGAAAGATTGACAGCTTAAGCCCAGGGCGCCGGTATGATTCGCTTGCTTACATGAGTACCTACATATAAAATCTTGAAAATTTGTACGTTAAAAAAACATTAAAGAAATGAATAACATTAGTTAACGATATTTTTATCTTAAGCACAAACGCTGTTAAGCAAGATGTGTTCACACACAAAAGGGTGAATTCTATAATGTATTATTTTATGTAAATTAGTTCAATGTTTATGTGTGCAGATTTTATCCAGTTGTGTAAACCAAATAAATAAATAAAAAATGAATGGTCGGCGTAAACATTGTAACTGAAGGCAGATTACTAAGCAATAGAATCCGGCAATAGACAGGCAGGACCGGCGCTCAAGCGACAGACTTCGAATCCCGCGTTTTTCCCGCGCTTCACAAAAATCAATATATACTGGAACTGCTGACAGGCCGTTTACAACGAAGAACTTGTTTCGACGAAAAACCCGCGAATCTTACTTATGTACGTAATAAAATTAATATTTTTACTTTGGCGTGCACGTGTTCCAAATTTGAAAATCAATAATAATAATAACGTTTTCGGCGCGGCCCTAGCCGCTTAGTTTGCATTCCGCTCGCGGACACGCGCGCCACAATCAAGTACAACACCCGAACGATGGACTCGCATAGTGTGGATAGTCCTAGTGCTATTTTTTAATATCATTTATGAAGTGCCAATATTTTAATTATGAAAATGCTAGGAATTAAAAGAAAAAAGAATCTTTCATTTTTTGCTTCAGTGAATTACAAGTATTTTGATAATTTTAAATTAAATTAATAATATCTTTTTTAATCATAACAGTAACAATGTAAATATTACATAAAAAAAAAATCTACTTACGTTTAGATAAAATATAACATAATAAAGCTCACAGAATTTGAATGGATATCGTATAATCATGGTCGAAATTGTTAATATTGTAACAAAATGTAAATGATTAATAGCGCCATCTGTCATCATCTGTCTGTATATAACTTTGACAATAAATAGTCAGTCTATCCTCAACCGCCATTTTATTAGGTTACGGGCCCAGAAAATCGCAGAAAATAAAAAAAAATCCCAGTATTGAGTCGTTTTAACAAGATTTTGCAGTAAAGCAAGTGTTAAAAGACAGTATTCAGTGAGATTTAGTTGTGAACTGGACTGATCGTATTGATTATCGCAGTGTATTTGTGTAAAAACTATTCGTCAAAATGGCTACCAACTACCTTATCAATGTGCCGAAACTAAAAGGACGCGATAATTATTCAGAGTGNTGATCGCGCGTTTCTCTCATTATTGTATTTTCATATATTTGTTAGTCGTTTGTTTTGTGTCTCGTTAATTTGTTAATAATCTGTAGTGTATCGTGTTGTCGTAATATAGAACTATTTCTCGTATTGTTTCGTTTAATTTTTTATATCCAGTAAACTCCAGTCGTGCGTCGGAGCGGACACACACACTTTTTTTTTCTTTTCATTTTAGTGATGTTTAATAGCATATTTACGCTTTGATCGAAACGAAGACAATGGTGGAATTTTGTTCATTTACGAAATAACAATGTAATTTAATAATGTCTTTGTTAATCATAACAGTAACAATGTAAATATTACATCAAATTTTTTTTTCTACTTACGTTTAGATACAATATAACGGTGTCGAGACCCTTGGTCCGTGGGGTCCTAGCGCTATAAGGTTTTTTAAGGAAATAGCAAAAAGGTTAGTCGACATCACAGGAGACCGAAGAGCTGGCAGCTACCTTGGACAAAGAATTAGTCTAGCTATTCAAAGGGGGAACGCTGCCAGTATCTTCGAACCTTGCCTAAAGGGACTCCTTTTAATAATATATTTTAGTTATTAAATTATTATTATTATTTATTATTAAATATTATTAATTTAGTATTTATTTGTAATTTTATATAAATTTCAATATACTCATTATTGTTTATATAACATAATAACGCTCACTGATTTTGAATGGATATTGTATAATCATGGTTGAAATGAGGTAACGTAAAGAGGTTAATTATAATCATTAATCTTTTAATCTTTTTTTTTCCATTTATTATAAAAATTAAGAGAAGGAGTCTTCGAAACATAAATGTTTCGTCTTCCCTTCCAACTCTGAGTATTGTTCTTCTAAAATAATAAATGGTTTTAAGTACTCTAATTTATTACTTGGAACTCGACATCAATAAAACTGGTATATCCACGTATATATCGACGCATGCACACACAGAAAGCAAGACAACACTACTAACAAATATAAATATAAAATACGTTATATGTAACGCACACGTAAACACACGCAAAGCACAAAACAGAAGTTCTTTTTTTCTTCTAATTTTTTCAATACTTCTTCATGGCAGTGGGTAATTTTGACGTAAAATAATTTTGAATAAAACTATTTTTCGTATTTATGTTTGTATTTTTTTTTCATGAATATAAGCGGGTATTTATTTAAATTCAAAAGTACCTACGAATTAATTAATGGAATATAAAGAAGCGCTGTGTGACAATAGAGATTGAGAGAGAGACATTTTCAGTTGGCTTTATGGCAAAGGGATTGTCGACAGCACGCTGTGATTTTGAAACAAATGTTTTCGTAATAAAAAAATAATTATCAAATTATTTTAATACTGAAATCGAATATAAAAATTATAGGCATAAGGTCTGTATCTAAGGCACTTTATGTGTGAAGGTTTTTAAGTGTAGTTTTAAATTAGTTCGAATAAAAATAATTCCTAAATAGCATTTATGTTAATTGCAATGTCTTCGATACGGTATTCAAATCACTCGCGCTAGTTCCGACGGCGTGGTAATCGCATTACCTTTAATTAAGTACCTAAAGTAATTTTAGCTGATTTCTCTCATTTTGTTCATTGTAAATATTAAGCCTCCGATGGTGGGTTTCGATCATCAACGTCAGCAATGCTAACAACACAACTGAAGATTTAATTTATTTTGTTACCTAGTTTAATAAAGAAAATATATTTTGACATTAGCGCGCCATTTGCACGCGTATTGCACGTGACGTCACGATAGCGTTCGCTTTGCTTGAGTACCCCGCGCACCTCCCGCACCCCCGCCCGCTCCTGCACCGCGCGGCTTGCAGTAATTATTGTGAAATCGCAAAAGATACGACTCTAGAAGTTTCGAATTTCCAAAAACATTGGGAGTCTAGAAAAAAACAAATCGAATGTTCGAATTTCGAATTGAGATTAATGCTATTATAAACAATGTGAAACGAAGAGGTTAATAAAACATTTGTGAATTGTATTGTTTTAATATTTAATGTTTGTTAAATTAATTTAAATAAATTATAGCTATGGGCGTTGTTATTATTGTGAAAAACGCTGTAGAGAAGCTGTTTGGTAGTTATGGCTTATCTGGTAATTAGATTCGGCGGCAATTCTTGAGTTCACATGTGTTCCGAATTGCTATTCAAGTATGTATGTTATTATTTTAAGAAGGGGTCGACCGAAGAAAACATGGATGGAGTGTGTGAATGACTATATGAGAGGGAGAGGAGTGAGTGTTGAGATAACGGCTGATAGAAGAGAATGGAAGAGAAAAATTAGCTGTCCCGACCCCACCTAGTGGGATAAGGTGGAGAAATAGAAATTTTTATTTTAAAATATTCTGCGCGTTACTAAGCTGGGCAGTGTGATGCTGTGAACTGAATCTTTAGCTTTTTGCATTCAAAATTATTGTTAAAACTATTTTACGGATATTTTAACACATTAACTACCGTGTAGGTCACCGGTGCCCTACGCGGCGCACTGAAGTAATTATATCGCTCCTCGATCTTCTTAATAAAGCGCCGGAATATTTAGTAGATTTTTTTTTATTGCTTAGATAGGTGGACGAGCTTACAGCCCACCTGGTGTTAAGTGATTACTGGAGCACATATACATCTACAGCATAAATGCGTCACCCACCTTGAGAAATGAGGTCTCAGTATAGTTACAACGGCTGCCCCGCCCTTCAGACCGAAACGCATTACTGCTTCACGGCAGAAATAGGCAGGGGATGTGGTACCCACCCGCGCGGACTCACAAGAGGTCCTACCACCAGTGATTACGCAAATTACAAATTTGCGGGCTTGATTTTTATTACACGATGTTATTCCTTCACCGTGGAAGTCAATCGTGAACATTTAATTTAGTGCGATTGCCTCCATTAATTATCAAATTGCCTCCTTGCGGGGCGTGGGCCCCACATTGGGAAACACCGCCTTAAGCCCTTCTCTTTGGAAAATCTTTGGTGACGTCATTGATATCGCGTGTGCGAACGAGATAGACATAGTTTTATGTTTCAGCAAGCGATTGAAGGGTATAGTATCGCTAGTTTTCATATAGGTGAACAAGCTGACTGCTCATCTGATGTTAAGTATCAACGTTCCCCTCTCCCTTCAAATAAGAACTCAACGCGGCAAAAATAGGGACAGCATAGTATTTAAAACACGCTCTAACCTAATTTACGAACATAAATAAGTACCAAAATACTATACATATATTCCAACACATAAATGACAGCATATATGTTTGTATGTATGTCTGGTTACCTATATCTCAAAGTTTGTATATGAATGTTACGAACAATAATAGGAAATGCGACGATATTGAAAACGCCTAAAAATAATTTTTGTGTCACTAACGCGGATACTTACAAGGCTATTTTTTTAAAGTAATTAATAGCTTTTTTAATTGCCCATCACATCGAGAGGTAAAAGGATATTTTGTTTAAGAGACATTTATCTTTGTAATTAAAGCTCCGTTTCATTTGGTATCAGCATCAACAGTTCGATGTTTCTAATTGAACTTAAATTAAGTTTACTCCATTGCAATAGCTAAAGATGGTTTTTTGTTATGATATTTTTTCCCAATGCATAAACTAAATGGCTCTCCTGTAAAGTAGCAAAAATGTTCAAATAAAATATTATTGAATATTAGACAACAATAGATAACAGTATTATTGAAACTTGGCAATTAAATAAAAAGATTGGTTGCGCGCGGGAGTAGTAATAGGATGCGTTGTGAATTATTGGGATGACGCTACCTTTAGAGTTTGCTAGTTACTAATTACCGCGACTATCCAAAGCGTGGTTCTACCCGATCGATCACGCTTTACCGCTAGCTGCCTAGATGGCGGCACTTGTATATTATGTAGTGCTTAACAAGCTCGTGAAAGAAGTGAAACTTCTGTTGCGGTGTGTAGTATTGAGGTTTTCTTCATTTTTCATCCTACAATCAAATTCTCTTGTAATAGGGAATGCTGTGTATAAGAAAAACGACCTAGCTCGATTTGTCCTCTCCCTCTCTCCACGGTCGAATAGTTCGCGAGACGCTCTGTCTATTCTCTCACTCTCACTCGTCCTAAATTGTACCTTTTCTCTCTAGGCGTAACGAATCTGTCGCGTGTAAAATTTTACTCTCAACGCGCTTAAAGAAGCTAAACTTCAAAAAGTCCTGCAATTATCGACCTTATCGCTTCGGGTCTTTCTTAATACTAGCGACCCGCCCTCGCTTCGCTTCGAAAACATTAAGTTTTATTATTGATAGCTGAGTCTCGCGATGCTACCCGCGGTTATTGTGGTTATTCTCATACCGCGGGCGACACCGCTTGGCGAAGCTAGTTTAAAAAAGCCTAAGTTACTCCTTATATCATCAGCTACCTAGCAGTGAAAGTCCCGTCAAAATTGTTCCAGCCGTTCCAGAGATTATCTGGAACAAACAGACAGACACACAAAAATTGTAAAAAAAATATTTTGGTGTATGTACCGTATATAATATATTCATATGCATGTACTAAAAAGCGGTTATTTCAATATTACAAGCAGACACTCCAATTTTATTTATATGATGATAGAGTATAGATGTATGGTCTTTTTAAAATGTGTTCACGGACATTTCGTCATATGTCCTATTACGCGAAACAGTCCGCTACATAACCAAACATTGTACGCGATCAAGTATTCACGTGTACACTTCTTATCTGCTAGGTTTACATGTTAGATTTAAATTTAATCTCTTCTGAGTCGGTCTCTTCATTACTGAAGGTCATGTCTAATCTAAAATGTGGACCACTCGATGCACATTGCTTCCCCACGTCTTTCTGTCCTCGGCGGTCTTTATAGCCTCGGTAATTGGCAGGCCAGTGAGCGTCTTGACCAGATCAGACCAGCGGATAGGTGAGCGTCCGCGTGATCTTCTCCCGTCAACCTGACCAACTACCATCAGCTTCTCCAAGTTAAATTTAATTGAATGTAATTTTTTTTAATTAAATTAAAAAAACTAATTTTAATTACGAAACATATAAAATTATGGTTTAGAACGAAACCGATGACCGTATGTTTTTAAGTCCGTGGAGTAGAGCCAATTTTTTTCCCTACCTAATCTGATGGTCTAGAGAGACCATGTCAGCGATATTGGGCTAACACGAACCCTAGCAAGAGCCGTGCTTCGCAGAATATACCACCGGATCGGAAACGCGACCCACTGAGAAGATCCGGCGAAAAACTCAGTGGGCTGTGTCTGTGGGTTAATTTACTCGCCGAGTCCTTCGTCGCAAGCGACGGGTTCGACGAGAACGATGACCGGTGCTTTTGGTACCTAAAAGCACCGTTAGTGGATCGGGAGGATCCGAGATGACGTGTTTTGGGCGACGTCGACTGCTTACCATTTGGTCCGCAGGATCGGGTGTGTAGTTTCCGGCGGCCACGATGAGAGGGTTCTCGTGTCGTGCCGCTTTGCCGAAATGGCGCACTGATGCCGACTGTAGATAGTGCCAATGGAAAGGCCGTCGAAGAGGACAAAGTTCAGAGCTGGACACCGGAAACATACAATTTTGTTTATTTATACCAATGTATATGATAATTCTAGTTTGAACGTCCGGAGAATGATGCACATTTCGTGACGATTTCCATCTCATACTTCGCGATCGCTCTGGTGTCGCCCATGGGCTCCGGAGACCTCGTATCTGGTTCGAGAATAAAAACCACTATATTTTAAGTAATATTGATATTACTGGTGGTAGGACCTCTTGTGAGTCCGCACGGGTAGGTACCACCACCCTGCCTATTGCTGCCGTGAAGCAGTAATGCGTTTCGGTTTGAAGGGCGGGGCAGCCATTTTAACTATACTGAGACCTTAGAACTTATATCTCAAGGTGGGTGGCGCGTTTTGCGTTGTAGATGTCTATGGGTAACCACTTAACACCAGGTGGGCTGTGAGCTCGTCCTCCCATCTAAGCAATAAAAAAAAAGCCAACAGATAAATATATATGTATATATTAACCACGAAGCAGAGTGTTTTCAAAAAGAACCGTCCAACACACCCTGTACATAAATTAGCATGACTTGCCATAGTCCACATTCAAAACAAGCGGCGTCTCATTATCTCGGCGGCATGTAATCCGAGCTTCACATACCGTTGTTAGGGCACGTTTATCAACATATGACGCGCTACGGATCCCGCGGCAAACACATTAAGCTCTTAGCTGTATTGCAGGCCGCGGCTTCTCTTCTAACTAAATTGGTAATAAGGTATATAGGTTTAGTTGACGACTTTTGTGACAGAATTAAGGTATGCGGTACCTATTCTGGTATTCACTTTGAGAAGGCGGCACGACATGTGAACCCTCTTGTTGTGGCCGCTGGAAACTACATACCCGACCCAGTAGACCGAATGGTAAACAGTCGACGTCGCCCTAAGCACGCCATTACGGATCCTCCCGATCCATTAACGGTGCTTTTAGGTACCTCAAGCACCGGTCACCGTCCTCGTCGAACCCGTCGCTTGCGACGAGGGGTTTGACGAGCGAATTAACACACAGACACAGCCCACTGAGTTTCTCGCCGGATCTTCTCAGCGGATCGCGTTTCCGATCCGGTGGTAGATTCTGCGAAGCACTGCTCTTGCTGGGGCCAGTGTTAGCAACATTCCGGTTTGTGCCCCGTGAGCTCACCTATCCGACCGCGCGTAGTTAGAACAGCCCCTTATGCTAACAGAGAATAGGTAGGGAAAAAAACAAAAAACTCAAGCCGTGTGGCACGTCACAAAAACTTCATGAAAAACAAATGAATATACGATATCATGAATAATTCTAAAAAGACTCTGACGTTGTCCTACCCAACAGAGATAATACACATAAATTAGTTAGTAGATAAGCAACTGAAGCACTCAACAAAAATGTTTACGGGCGTCGACCACTAGATGGCTTCGCTTCGATTACTTTCCCATTGCTCCTGTAGACGGCAGTAATATATTATCTATCCTATATTTTATTTTTAATGAATGATTTTGTATCTTTTCAGAGAGCACAAATTGATAAAATTTAATCAATTTATCTATAACAAATAAAATCTTGCATGAATTATAATGTTTTGATTTTCTGTGTTTCATTGTACAATAATTAAATGCCTTAACTTTAACAGCATATAAGTTTAGGGGCATCCGCTACAAGATGTCGCTAGTTTCCATACAAAAAATATTTGTCTTAAGGTATTGCAGTTTCAGGGCCCTACTACTCAGTGCGGACTTTTTTAAATAATACTCCTTAATAATTTTGTGATAAAATTATACATATTTATTAAAAAAAATCTCGTTAAATTTTCAGATAATTGTTTATAGGTAGGTACCTACCACACAAACGTCCGACATTATAAGATGAATTTATAATTATTTCACACATTAAAATACAATTATCTTATATGTATATTTTTAAGTACAATTATTAGGTTATATATACCTAGTACTTAATTACAATAGGAAGTCATCTTTCACAGTATAAGCTAGCGCCCTCTGTGAATTTATTTATGAACCTCACGAACCATCCTAAATTAAGGCATCACTTCAAGATGAGGTCTTACGGACTCGAGTAATAAAAAAATCGCATAGGTGGCGCTGTTTTAAAAAAATTATAAACGCTTTTCAATTTTAAAGATTTATCTCGTTTTGTACTCCTCGGGCAGTTAATGTAGGCGGGCTCCAGTCACACATGCGCCGCAATTGCTTATTGTAAGTTGTAAAGAAAAAAACCATCAAAATAAAACAACATCTTCATTTTCTTACAAAAATTGTCATTTATTTACAATAATAATAATAATACTTTTACAAAACTATTTTTCTCATCATTTAGTCTCTACATACGAGTATTTAGAAGGACGCACACTCAGCTAATTATTACTAAGGCGTGATTCTTACAAAACAATATTGCAAATACACATAAGTTTATTTTAGAATTTCATTTTCACAACTTGAACACACGTAATATACAATTAAGGTGGACTACAATTTCAATTTTGAAAAAAATAACACGCAACACATTTTATTTGCAATAGAAAAAAATATTTGTTTGTTGTTGAACAGTGTTCGAATTGCCCGCCATGACGCGCGATACGCGTAAGCCGTAATGGCGTCGAAAAATGAAAGCGTTGTTTGAATTACACAATGTCTTCCACTCACTCTGATCATTGAATTTAAATAACGTCTTTATTACTGCCACTCAAAGTTTATAATAATTGTGTACGTACAGATTTATAAAAAAAAAAAGGAATATTCGGTAAGAAAAAGGTATAATTATGTCAGACCTATATTTTTGGGTTTTTTTCTCGATGATTTTATTTTAAAATTTCATGCGGGTCCATATATCGATGAAAGGCGTGTAATTATAAAATTTGTCACACCGGAAGTTTCTAAATTTGCATGCAATTTTCTACGAATCTTTTGCTAGTTTCCGTAGCGGCTACATCTCAATGACGGCGCTTCAAGAGTCCATGCTATCTTGCTAATCATTTAAAAAAAAAAACTGACATTTAATCATTCCGCAAATTACTATACGCAAATATGCTCTCTTATATTTATGATGAAAACAAAAAAATATGGCTTCCTAATTTTGTTTTTGTATTCGTTAACCGACAGACTTTATTTGTGGTAAAAACTAAATTATATTAAATTTAAATTACTGACTCGGATTCACCAGTTTTTTCTTCTTTTGTAAAATGTAAGAAAAATCAATCAATAGAATGGATATGTGTCTTTGTAAGCAAACACATTATCGCCTCCTATAGTCCGGCCATTGTTTGAATGTTTGTGACAAATGAGTGATTTGGTATGCCATGTTTAACGTGACCATAATTTTTTTTTTGGCAATGCGGAACATCTGTGGAATTATATAATGATATAAATTATTTTGTGTTTTACAAGTATTTTCTTATAGAAGGTAGAATAATACAAAAGAATCAAAGCACTAAACACAAAATAGTTAGTACTCGGTAATAGTCTGTACCTCTGTTGTTAAATTGCTGGTGGTAGGACCTCTTGTGAGTCCGCGCGGGAGGGTACCACCGCCCTGCCTATTTCTGCCGTGAAGCAGTAATGCGTTTCGGTTTGAAGGGTAGGGCAGCCGTTGTAACTATACTGAGATCTTAGAACTTATATCTCAAGGTGGGTGGCGCATTTACGTTGTGGGTGTCTATGGGCTCCAGTAACCACTTAACACCAGGTGGGCTGTGAGCTCGTCCACCCATCTAAGCAATAAAAAAAAAATAGCCCGTTTAAACAGTTCTAGCTCTATCTATGTTGAATTGAAAAATAAATTTATCGTTTGGTCTTTTTGCAAAAGCGGAACTACGTCGGCCTCACTGGGGACAGCGGGACAGAATGCCCGAAAGCGGGACTGTCCCGCCCAAATCGGGACGTATGGTCACATTAGCCATGCTCTGAAATTCCTTTTAATTTACGTTAACATGTTGAACGCCGTATGAAAAATTGAGTAGGTATTTTCATTCAGGCCACGGTGCTCACCGGTGAGCCTTATCTTACTGAGCCATTCGGGCCATGAGGGTTACCCGTGAGCCTTTTAAATTATCTAAGCAAGACGTGAGAATCACTAATCTTTATCTTCCGTGCAAATTATCGAATTTTATAAATTTTAGAATGAAAATCTCGAGTTGATAAAAATTACTGATTTTCCTGATTTTAGCTTGGCCCGAATGGTATAGTACTGTTACGCCGGTAAGATCAACGCCATCTATTGTCGTATAGCAGAAACGAATATCGAAATCGTTAGTAAAATCGAGAACGCTCGCGAAGTACAGCGCCATCTATTATCAAGAAACACATACTACTCGACCAGTCAGGAATGTTCTCGATAATTCTAGGAATGTCGTATCGACTATAAAAGCGTTGCAAAGATGACACGAAAGCAGTTAGTAATTATTTCTACTCGAAGCGAAACAGCGAACGGATCACCTGAAGCGAAGCGGAAGAAGCGAATTACGTATTGTAAAGAGCTCTGTAAGTGCTCTAAGTGTTAAATAGAGTTTTAATTTGTACTTCGGTGGAAGTTTTACTTATCCCGAACTTCAGCGCGTAACAATACGCTGGACCACGGATAGGTCCAGAAGCATTCAACATGTTAATTGCGTTAAACGTTTTTTTTACATTCGCTCATACATTACGAGTAGGGTTGCCACCTTTTTTTGCAAATAATGTACATTGGTTATTATAGGTAGGAAAAAAAGTACATAGTATTAAAATAAAGTACAACTTTGTTTTAAATTATTATTATGTTTAAATTTGTACATAATATGTTTAATTATAATTGAATAAATTAAACTAGAAATTGTGACAATTAATGACAGTGACACTGTTGACAATTGAGGTTAAGTTGCGTTCAGAAATACTTGTTAAAAAAACGAATGCTTAGGCGATGTGGCGATGGCGAGTGGCGACATCGATTGAGCAATCGATGTATTGCGCTTAAGGAAAAAAATACATATGACTAAACTTCTCAAAATTTAGAGCGTCCAAAATCATAGCAGCGTTCAAGAAATCTGTTAAAGAACACTATTTATCCTTCCCATCTTAAATAAAAGTATAAATATATTTGTATAATGTATTATAATATACAGTAAGTATATGTATGTATATATATTGTTTTGCATCTTGTAATATGTATATATGTATTATATGTAATGTTTACTGTATGCACGAGGTTTTTGTTCCTAATTCTTCCTTCCTTCTGCGGGCCTACTTGAAGAGATTTCAACATGAAATAACTAGTGCCCTTGTACTCTGTATCCTTATTGTCGTGTTTCTTTTAACAGCTGTGTGTACAAAATTATTAAAATAAATAAATAAAATCCCAAAGAAACCGAATCATGCCGAATAAAGTATTTCCGTATACTTTATTTTTCACATAAAGTAAGAGTACAATTACCTAAAATAACGTACAATACTTTATTATAAAGTACGGGTGGCAACCCTAATTAATAGTCACATCAAGATAATCTTTATTTTTCAGCGCCTTTATTGGCCGGACTATAATTTCTTCATTCGTATAGTTCCTATAAACATTTCAATTGCATTGGGCACTCTGAGTAAAAATCGAATATGATTTATTTATTTATTGCACAGATGGTTAGACGAGCTCACAGCCCACCTGGTGTTAGGTGGTTACCGGAGCCCATAGACATCTACAACGGCTGCCCCGCCCTTCAAAGCGAAATGAATTACTGCTTCATGTCAGAAATACGTAGGGTGCTGGTATCTACCCGTGCGGACTCACAAGACCTCCTAAAACTATGAATACCCACTCTGAATTGTTAAATAATTTTAATAAGTTTCAATGTTAATGTGGGAAACATTGTGTATTATCAAATTTCGGATGCGATAAGCCTTCAAACAATCAAGCTTACCCTCAATTTTAAAAAAAAAAAAACGCATTAACATCGACAGCGCAATGTATTTGATTATAGAATCGTACGCATTACATTGCGCGTTAAAAAATATTTCTCGAAAAAAAAAAGAAACCATTTGAATCGCTATTTTAAGGCTAAAGTCAATTTCTTTAAACAAAATATTATTATTTTTAAATTATGTATGTACACATACATAATTTAAATATATATAGAACCTTAAATATATCTTATAAATAAAATGTTATGTGCTAAATAATTAGTTTAATTTATTTACAGTCTTAACGAATTTACCCGTTTGTTTTTGTGTATATTAAAATAATGAGAATGAAGCTATAATATAGTATTTAAAACGAGTAGCATTTAGAACAAATTAAGTGAAGCGCGTAAAAGGAGGACCGAAAAACAATTTTTTTTAATGTTCTTTTTCTGACCAATGCTGGTTACCTTACGGATTATGCCGTCGTCATCGGGCGACTAGGTAAGCTCACGGGGCTCTGACCTGAAGATGTGGCTAACACTAGCCCTAGCAAGAGCATTGCTTCGTCAAATCTACCACCGGATCGGAATCGCGACCCGATTACGATTTCGATGCTAATAAGCGATGTCTGTAAGAACGTCTAGGATCTTGCTTTTTCCCCTATCTATTCGTTGGTAGCTATTACAGCTACAGACGGGTAGGTGAGCTCACGGGCTCAACTTGAGAGAATTTGCTAACACTGGCCCTAACAAGAGTAGTGCTTCGCTGAATCTACCATCGGATCGGAAACGCGACTCACTGAGAAGATCTGGCGAGAAACTCAGTGGACTATTTTTGAGGTGAAAACGTCTTATAATTTGATAGAGCCGGCTGCACGCACGAATAAACATGACTCATGCGGCGTTACCTCGCTCTGAGGCGTTCCATTTAAGGCTTCAAATGCAAGCGAGAGCGCGCAACGAACGACAAAGAGGCACAATCGGCCTCCGCGTTCGGCAGCGTTCAACATCTGTCTCTCTCCTAATTGAGTGAGCGATGCATCCGCGAGGACAGCTGCTATACAATAATACATTTACATGTTTTCGTCAAGTATGAAGTTCAGTGAGTGATTTCCATTTACCTCCTTTTCTAAATCCATACAAAATATCTATCAAACAAATAAAATTAAAATTTTCTTTTGAAAAATGAAACCATTCCATCGGTATTTTCTTATGACGTTGTCACGTTCAACTATCGTCAGTAAACCGACTTTACAGACAACTATTTTATTTTTAGTATCATTCACGACTCTACAGTTTTCATTATTCTTTATAAGGCAATGTTTTAATTCGATATCGTTTGAATGTTTTGGAATTTGGTCCCTGATTATTTTCAAATCGAACAAAGCCCCTCCATTTGTTTTTATAAATTCATATTTCATTTATTTTTATGTTTACGTTACATTATTTTTTATTGCTTAGTTGGGTGGACGAGCTCGCGGCCTGCCCGGTGTTAAGTGGTTACCGGAGCCCATAGACATTTACAATGTAAATGCCGCCATCCACCTTGAGATATGAGTTCGAAGGTGTCCGTTTTTACAGTACAACAACTGCTCCGCCCTTCAAACCGAAACGCATTACTGCTTCACGGCAGAAATAGGCAGGGCGGTGGTACCTACCCGTGCGGACTCACAAGAGGTCCTCCCACCAGTAATTGCGCAAATTATAATTTTGCGGGTTTGATTTTTGTTACACGATGTTATTACTTCACCGTGGAAGTCAATCGTGGACATTTGTCGAGTACGTATTTCATTAGATAAAATTGGTACCCGCCTGCGGGATTCGAACACCGGTGCATCGCTGCATACGAATGCACCGGACGTCTTATCCTTTAGGCCACGACGATTATTGTGAGATTTACGTATGAGTGAGTGATCGCATTGTTCAAATCGTTGATTACGATATTAAAACTTCGATTCCCGATTGGAGTTTTTATCATCAAATCGCAGAAACAGAATTTAACAGCGATAAAAGTAGCGCGGCGACCGAATCAAGAAATTCCGTAACGAAAATAAAACCTAACACCCCCACTCCGCCTACCATGTAGCTCGCGTTCAACACATTCACACGTTGCGCTTGTGTAGTGTGTGTGAATAAGCGCGCGGCGTGACGTCGCACTGCATGCGCATCATGACAAGTCTGCCAATCTCTCGCTCGTGCGGTCTAGCTTATGAGTGTGAAGGGGACACTTTTTAATATTAAATTATTATTGTCGAATTATAATTGCATAAGTTGATAAAAAATGCTATGCAATAGCTTTACCGCAGCAGTCCCCGATTGCCGCACGTGTTTTTTATATTTTTTATATTCGTGTAATTTGAAAATTTAGTTTTAATATTTTTATTCAACCATTTATTATTCTCACGTATTTTCGTAACAGGTTATATTATTATATTATGTATGATGCATGTAAACAAAACAAAAACAAAAAGTTTTTGGGTGCTTCACTTTTATCCATCGAACGCTACGTTGCGTTATCCTCGTTAGTCGGCCGCTTAGTACATACACAATATCATTTTGCGAATAAGTTCTCAATTAGTAAAACTTCAAACACGTATTAAATATAAAATATGTGATGTAAAAAACAACAAATTAATGATTTTGTTTGAAAATATTTTCCCAACTAAAACTTTTAGAGATTTAAAAGCTTTTTATTCATTCGAAGCTCACACAGGTTTGGGATAGTCACCGGGGGGACTTAGACGGTGACGTCATCGCCCCAACAGTTCACTGTGCTTCGAGCGAGTTTTTTAACGTCCTCGATAGCGTAAAAGTTAACTCACTACGTATTTGTATGAAGTTGGAACGTTTGCCTACGTTTGCCGCTAGGGGCGCTGTTCCAACTCCATACAAAATTGAGTTAACTTTTACGCTATCGAGAACGTTAAATAGCTCGCTCTAAGCACACAAGAAACATGTGCTGTGCTACCGTATTCACTACAGCGCCTCCGACGATGGTAAGCTCAAAAAATCTCCTCCATATAAGCAAATTGATCGTTATAAAAATATTTCGATATAGACATATTGAGGATTGAAAGGCACAGCTTAGTTTGGGCGGCATTTTTGCAATTTTACAACAGAAGAGCCAGCCAATTGAAGTTTAAAATTAACAAAAAATAAATATGAGTTTAAAAAAAAACTAACAAAATACGCTTTCATAGAAAATCGAACTAAAAATTAGAAAATAAATTTGAATTAAAAATAGTGTAAGGAAATATGATTTTATTGTAAAAAAAAGCGTGGGGTGCTTTTCAGGATATTATCAAGATAACCCTTCTACTCATATCTGTTCATAAAATATTTATAACTACTGCTAAACCATGCAGCCCACGCTTTTTTTAGTTGGATAATTTTCTATAAAAGCGTATTTTGTTCGTTTTTTTAAACTATTATTTATTTTTCATTTTTTTAATTGAATTTCAACTATTTCTTTTTTTATTTTTTAATATTGAATTGTCATCGGTCCTTAACAAGTATACCAAATTTCGAGTTAATCCGTCGTTTTGAAGGGGGTCTCAAAATCATGTTCAAAGATTCCGTTACATACTAACATACATACGTCTGAAGCTAATAAAAGCGTATTAAAATATATCATAACAAAGAAAACTTCTTCAGCTATTTTCAAATGAAGTAAACTTAATTGAATTTCAATTAAAAACTTTGAACTGTAGATGCTAATCACTACATAGTATAAAACAAAGTCGCTTTCTCTGTCCCTATATCTGTCTGTCCCTATGTATGCTTAAATCTTTAAAACTACGCAACGGATTTTGATGCGGCTTTTTTTAATAGATAGAGTGATTGAAGAGGAAGGTTTATATGTATAATAACATCCATTAAATAGTGGAGAAATCAATAATAAATTACAGTTTCCGAAGCGAAGCGAGGGCGGGTCGCTAGTACCAAATAAAACGGACCTTTAATTACAAAGATAAAAAATATCGCGTGTTAAGCAAAATGTCACTTAAACCAAATACTCTTTCATCTGTCGATATGATACTACTTATTCCGCGTAGTATAATATAGCTATCTCACTCGCACCTCAGCGTTTTCAACTACCCTACACGCTCTTTCAGGTACAATATCACACATCCTTTCAAACGAAATAACAGTAGAGTCAGAGTTTTGGGCGTGCCCCTCTGGCATTAGCTGTGGTCCATGGGCGACCGCCGGATAAGGCATGCCGACATGCGATAGCGTCATACGATTCGATGTTACCGCCAAAAAAAGCGTGCCATGTTTGCTATTAAAAAAAAAAAAACACGGAATCCTAAGCCTTAAGATACCAATCATTACGGTCGTATTTCGAACAACGCATCAAACATTGTTATTAATAATTACAGATTCTAATTAATTTTAAGACTTATCTATATAACAATATATATTAATACTGGTTGTTTTGGTCATCCGTTTATACCAAGTATAATATGTTCTGGTCTTATTTTTTATTGCTTAGATGGGTGGACGAGCTCACAGCCCACCTGCTGTTAAGTGGTTACCGGAGCCCATAGACATCTACAACGCCAGTGCCGCCACCCACCCACCTTGAGATATGAGTTCTTAGATCTCAGTATAGTTACAATGAGTTATATATAGTACATACGCTATGGACATGGTGGTAATTACAATATTACTGGTGGTAGGGCGTCTTGTGAGTCTGCACGGGTAGGTACCAACACCCTGCCTATTTCGGCCGTGAAGCAGTAACGCGTTTCGGTTTGAAGGGTGGGGCAGCCGTTGTAACTATACTGAGACCTTAGAACTCGTGTCTGGGTGGCGGCATTTACGTTATAGATGTCTATGGGCTCCGGTAACTACTCAACACCAGGTGGGCTGTGAGCTTGTCCACATATATACGCAATAAAAAAATTTTTTTTTTTTTTGGATCAAGTTACATACTTCTTCACACTATATTATATTTAATTATTTTTCAGTGTAAATTTTTATATGTAAATAGATGCGAGAAGCATTCACTACTTATATACTGAAGCTAATATCTTTTTATAATAGCCAACAACTAGCATTGAGTGTACGTCTCACCCGATCATAAGCGTTTCACTGAATACACATTTTACCCGTCACTAAACACTATTAAATGCAATTTTTAATGTGACATACAAAAATATTTACACTCTCTTTCTGATTATGATTCTTAACAGCGATTATTAGTGCAGAGTGAAGATAGAAAATACTGTGAAAGTTAAAAAAAAAAAACTCAGTCCGTATCTATAAGCGCAATCGCAACGTTGTCAATGTCAATTAACAATGTCAGTCAATTCTGATAAAACATATCGAGGGGTGAATCATTAAGCGACATTTTTGCAACACTACAGGAGAGCCATTTAAAGATTAAAATTTGCAAAAAAATATCATAAGAAAAAAAAACTTCACCTAGTTGAATGGATTAATAAAATTGAAGTTCAATTAAAAACATCGGACTGTCGATGCTGATACCAAATGAAACGGACCTTTAATTACAAAGATAAATTTCGCGTGTCAAATGACGTGACGCTTGAGTCGAAAAAAGCCTTTTTTTTACATTCGACCCGATTTGGATCCGATCCCATTACGATTCCGATGCCACTAAGCGATGTCTGTAAGAACGTCTAGGATCTAGCTTTCCCCCCCTATCTATTCGCTGGTAGCTTCAGGGCATTTTTTTTGTTGCTTTGATGGATGGACGAGCTCACAGCCCATCTGGTATTAAGTGGTTATTGGAGCCCACAGACATCTACAACGTAAATGCGCCACCCACCTTGAGACATAAGTTCCTGGGTCTCAGGTAAAGTTACAACGGCTGCCCCGCCCTTCAAACCGAAACGCATTACTGCTTCACGGCAGAAATAAGCAGGGCGGTGGCACCTACCCGCGCGGACTCTCAAGAGGTCCTACCACCAGTAAAAGGCTATTCCAGTTTCGCGCGGACGGGTAGGTGAGCTCACGGGCTCAACCTAAGAGAGTTTGCTAACACTGGCCCTAGCAAGAGCAGTGCTTGGCTGAATCTACCACCGGATCGGAATCGCGACCTACTGTGAAGATCCGACGAGAAACTCAGTGCGCTGTCTCTATGGGTGGATCTACCTCCTTTCAAATGCTGACCACAGTCCTCTGCGAACTTGTACAACATTGACAAACCATACGATCGTGTAGACGGTCCATATAAATAAAAACTTGCAATTAAAAACATTGAAATGTCCTAAGAACAATAATCCTTGGTATCGTTAAAAAAAAAATAAACAAAAAAAAACCTTAACACGAAACGCTATCATTAAAAATCATCTCTATTACAACGAGCGACACGATAAATCGTCGCATCCCAAATTCACATCGCTGTACCCGTAACGATAAATCGTGTCGTCGGTTGTAAATTGCGCATTACATTAATTCGTGCCGAATTCGATTTTAAAGGCACATTTTTTTCATTATTAAAACATTTATAAAATATAATTTCATTATTGATACGTCACATCCGACTGCGCGTGAATCCAACGCGTCAGTACCAAAGACTGTCAGAAAAAATGGAGGGTAGATATAAGAAGCACCATCTAAGTGTATTTAAAAGTGTCCGCTGACATGACCAATGAAGATGGCGCCACGGTAGCAAGTGGAGAGATTTTAAATACAGCGCTATAAACTATTAGAGTAGGATATTTAATTAATAAGGAAAGAAACACTTCCTATGTAAATAGTAATCTATATAATATTAATACGTGAAGCAAAAACTTTGCATCCCTTTTTACGAAAATTGCGCGGACGGAGGAGTATGAAATTTCTCACACTTATAGAGAATATAGAGAAGGAGTGCAATATGCTAATAGTTTTTTAAATAATGCATAAAAAATACATTAAATCAATAAAAAAAACATTACACACACGCATATATACTCTTTTGTTTATTGTTTAAAGTCTGCGGTCCAATTGAGAATAGATTAATATTGTTTGTCTTTATTAATATTTGTCTATAGTGTAGTCTTGACGAAATCTGTGATTATAGAAGTATAATAATAGTCTTTGACAGTAGAACCATAATAATTTTCAAACTTATAATTTCAATTAATTATGGTCGAATTTCGCCTACTGTGCGACCACTAGTAAAAATAAATAGTTGATATTTTAAGTATCGCTTATTTTTCAACTACACGAGTCACGAAAAATATTTAATTTCTTAATCCAGCACGCTTCACTCTATTTAAAACTGCTATATTCATATCATTTCCACTTACTACACTAGCGCTATGTCGGTGAGTCTTCCAACAACAACTAGCTGTTAACACACTGTTAAGCCGGTAAGAGTAACGCCATCTATTGCCGAATAGTCGAACGAATATCGAAGGATCCAGAATGCTCGAGAATTACAACGCCATCTATTGACAGATAGCGGAAACTACTACTAGAGATGCGTGGAATATTCTCGATAATTCTAGGAATGAGGTATCGACTATTGTAGTGATGGCACGCAGTAAGTCAGTAATTGGAACTACTCGAAGCGAAACAGCGAACGGATCACCTGAAGCGAAGCGGAACAAGTGAATTGAGAGTTTTAAAGTGTTTGTGAAGTGTTCTAAGTGTTGAATACAGTTTTTAAGTTGTACTTTGGTGAAATTTTATTTATCCCGAACCCCAGCGCGTAACAATACGGACACTTCTTCAATTTGTCCCCTATATACAAGATGGCGCTCTTTACATCTACCCTCCATACAATTATTATAATAATAAATAAATCATTATAACACACGCGTACGATTACAGAATCAATTGTTTGTTTTCTTTCAATTTTTTACACCCTTCAGAAATGATGTTTAGAATTTAAGTTCCTTAAGGGCTGGTCTACACGTGTTTATTTGAAGTGCCTATTTCTGCCGTGAAGCAGTAATGCGTTTCTATTTGAAGGGTGGGGCAGCCGTTGTAACTATACTTGAGACCTTAGAACTTATATCTCAAGGTGGGTGACGCATTTACGTTATAGATGTCTATGGGCTCCAGTAACCACTTAACACCAGGTGGGCTGTGAGCTCGTCCACACATCTAAGCAATAAAAAAAATCAACAATTCGATGTTTTTAATTGAACTTCAATTAAGTTTACTCCATTCAAATAGTTGATGAAGTTTTTTTCTTATGATATTTTTTCCTAATTTCAAACTTTAAATGGCTCTCCTATAAAGTTTCAAAAATACACAAAAGGTCGTTTAAACCAAATAGCCGTCGCGATATGTTGAAAATATAAAAAATCGATGCGAGCCGCGAATATCTCGGAGAATATTTGCTGGAGAGCATGGACATCACGCGGATCGCCTTGAACTATCAGGTTGAAAGTTCCAATGCGATCCAGCCATTTCACCTTACAGACAATAAGGCACTGACGCTTCTTGATAAAAATAGGTGGGGGTTCTTAGTATACCACAAGGTCACTAATATTTAATAAGCTAAATAATTCATTTTCGTTATTATTATATCTTACTAAAAATGAATTTCCTAGTTTCTAAACAAAAAATAATCTATAAAATCACCTAAGAAATTTAATACTAAAATCTTAACTTAACAAGTGTAGACCGGCCCGTAATATATTTTGATTCTGCATTTTCATTTTCCCGCCACAAATTGACATCTGTCAATTTTGACACACGTCACGTAATAAAAAAAAAACTACAAATTCGTTAATACGCGATTCAATTGTGAATGAAATTATAATATTATTATTTAAATTATTCATAATTTTAAAACATGCTTTAATTCATATAATTAATTATCAAAACTCTCTCTAACGAGACAGGTTTATTCTTTGATTTCATTACAAAATTCAGATGCCATTGATTTAATAAAAAATAATAATTCACAAGTATATTTTATGTACAAAAAAAAAACGTATAAAATGATGCGTCTCTAAAATAAAATAATACTAATTTGATTTGTTACTTTAAATTAAAAAAAAAAAAAAACTTACTGGCCTAATTATTTTTTTGTGTTGGCAGCATTGGTCATGTTTTAATAATACATATTATAATGTTGCCGGTCGTGTCAATTTATACTTAACTTTGACAAACACTGTATCTTCTTAACAACGTTTACAAGCCTCAATAGACTTCAGCGAGCAATACTGATAGGCCTTACAAAAAAAAAACAAAAAAATTGCCAGCCTCGAGAAATTCCACTAAAATGTTGCCAGCTTAAAAACTAAAAATCCTACCGTACATCACAATGTTGCCAGTGCAATTAAAGCTGTCCTTCCTATTAGCTGTTCGGCGCGTTCTCGCCCCACGTGCAGTACCAGTTGTAGTTGAACATCGCCGCGTACGGATGTTTCCGCTTCTTGTGCAGCCTCAACGACTCCTCGGAGGCGTACCAGTATTGAGGGTGGGTGTCGAATGGATACTTCGTGTTCTCCTTGACGTGAGGCTCGCCGGGATCCGCTGTGTGTGAGAGAGAGAAAGAAGATACAATGAGAGAGAGAGAGAAATATTTTTTTACTGTTTACATGGGTGGACGAACTCATAGTCCAGCTGGTGTTAAAGTGGTTACTGGAGCCCATAGACATCTACAGCATAAATACGCCACCCACCTTGAGTTCAAGTTCTAAGTCTCAGTATAGTTACAGTATACATAAATAGCGTTGGAGTAAAAACAATTTTTTTCCCTATTTTTCATCAACATTTTAAGAGCTGTCAACACATTCTGTGGAATCGTTTGCTGATGTCGGTAACCTTTCACCATTAGGTGGGTCGTATACTCGTCTAGAAAACCAGTTTCGGTACTGACCTGGCGGGAGGCAGTACACGCAGAATATCCTGTGCTTCCTCCCGTGGTGCGTCTCCAGATGCTTCTTGTGCTGCTTCCGGCGGAGGGACACGTGCGGGCAGCACGGGCACGGCACGCACAGCGCGCGCGGGCAGGCGCCGTGCCGCGAGCCGCAGTGCGACACCAGGGTCGACGCCACGCGGTACCCCTGCGGACAGACGCGCGAGATGACCACCGGGGGTCGGGGGGGTCCTCTTGGGGGTCATCGAGGCACGGACGACTTCACCACTCGCATCTTCACTCGGGGGTCAGGAGGGTCAGAGTAGGTGGTAGGTCCCCTTGGGGGTCCGACCGACGGGTCATCTTTTTTCTTTTTTTTTTCCTACCTTAGCTGAGTGCCTTGAGAGGCTATTTCAGCGTAATCGTACGTTGTAGTTGTCTATGGACTCCAGTAACCACTTAACATAAGGTGGGCTGTGAGCTCGTCTACCCATCTAAGCAATAAAAAAAATGCGGAAAAAGCAGCATCAGTTTTAATATTCATACTTTTTTTGGTATTTGATCATCTTAATATTACATATTTTTTTCCTATCTATTCTAGTAACTTCGAAGGGTTATTCTAGATTCGCCGAATTAGTAAAGTATATAGACCGGAAGTATATTAACAAGCACACAAAATAAACAAACGTGAATTTTTTTTATAAAAGTAGTTGAACCCCGCGATGTTAGCCGCGGTTATTGTCGTAACGCGGTTAACGCTGCGGGGTGGAGTTAATCCTCCAAAAAGTCCACAGTAAATAACCACCATTTTACTGAGATTATATTTCATCCCATATCATCTCATCTCATTTCACCCCATATTATCATTTTTCATAAAAAATAGAATTTAAATTAAAATAACACTTGACCTAAAGGTATTAGTTACCAGGCCAGAAAATTTGTTAAAAAAAAAGACAGCAAACTTGGGTCTCATCGTTTACCTTAAAACAAAACTCGCATATGTAAGGAAAGTTCTTCCATTTAGGGTTCTTTTTCCTGCTGAACACCATCTTGTAGGGCTCGTCCGGAAACCAGTCTTGAGGGTCCAGGAGTAGTTCCACCAGTTCGACTCCTGAGGTATAAAAAAAAATATTTTTAGCGTTTAGCTCACAGCCCACCTGGTGTTAGTGGTTACTGGAGCCCATAGACATCTGCAACGTAGACGCGCCACCCACCTCGAGATACAAGTTCTAAGATCTCAGTATAGTTACAACGGCTGCCCCGCCCTTCAAACCGAAACGCATTACTGCTTCACGGCAGAAATAGGCAGGGCGGTGGTACCTACACGCGCGGACTCATAAGTGATCCTACCACCAGTAATCTAGTACCAAGAACCCAGAGTAAGTCAATTGTACTTATCAGACTCAGGAGTTGACTGAACGATTCCAAATCCACCAACCTTCAGGTACCTTGACCGGCTCCGAGACGACTCTGACGGGCTCCTCCACAGGCGGAGGCGGAAGCGACAAACTTAACGTCGTATTGTTGGCTGCCAATAAACTTGTCAATATCACATTTTGAGCCTGAAATAAGAAATAGATTTTTTTAATGCCACTGTAAGCCAACAAGGAGGCTGGTCAAGGAAGACTAAGCTAATGAGCATAACGGCCACCTGATGGTGAGTGGGACCCGTACAAATATTGTTCATAAGACATTACATTCATCGGCAAGATTTACTTTCAATTATGGAGGGTAGAGGTAAGGAGAACCGTCTCATATGGGAGAAGCTTGAATAAGTGTCCCATTTTCAGCACTAAATAACAGTTCAAAAATCCCCCAGAATGACGCTAGCATAGGCACAGGTTATGATATGAATTGAGCAGTTGTTAACTGATTGAAGTATGCCGAGTTAGGAAATTTAATATATTTCATGACTAGAGTAGTTAGTGACAGTGTAATATACAAGACCTCACATGTTTACGTAGTCCAAACTAATTTCGTCAATATAACCTAAAATTATTGCTGTGGTAAAACGTAGAGACATCGATTGCATTTTCTTATCGGCTTTAAATAAAATACTTTTGTGATTTTGTAGTGCTTACATTTCTTTCGTCCTTTTTCATTTCTCTCTTATTCTAATAACTTACAGCACTTTTTTTTTAATTTATCCGGTTGCTACTGTAGCGCCGCCCTTATTTGGCAGATTTTAACGGACATTTTTTCACACACAGAGACGGTTCTCTTTACCTCTACCCTTACTTTCAATATAAAACTTTTCTAAATTTTTTTCTATATAACGGCAACATTTGGTTCTATGTTTATATAAATTTTACACAATAAATAAATAGTAAGTGACTTCTTGTTCCATACACTGTCACATGCCCTCCATACACTAGGATCCCCTATACCATGAGAAAGATTGACATACATACATTCTTGTATACACTTTTTTAAGGAATTTCATGACCTGGTAACTAAGACCCTTGGGGCAAGTCCTATTTTAATTTGAATGACAATTTTTTTATATGAAAAATGAAATTATGAATGCAATGAAATGAGATGAGATGATATGGGATGAAATATAATCTCAGTAAAATGGTGGTCATTTACTGAGATTTTTCCAGTGGACTTTTTGGAGGATCCCGAGAAGCTACGTTCAGCGGCTTTGTTTCATTTTCCCACATTTGTGCACATTCACAGATACTAAACAGTTAATAAACCACCGTTATTACACATTTAAACCTGAAGAAACACTAAATAGATAAAATAAAACAAATCACACAACTTCACTCCTCGCGTTACTGCCGAAGAGTTTTTATACACTTAAATATATACATAACACATATATAGATAATAAACACCCAGACATAAGAGCAAACAAACATGTTCATCACCAAAATGTATGGCTAATGTGGGAATAGAACGAATTGTTCCCCCCTCCCCCGCCCCAAACATGGCCCCTAACTAATGCGAACCTTATTTTTAAAGACAATGAATCTTTTCTTCTTCGTCTCCACCTTATCCGACTAGGTGGGGTCGGCACAGCTAATTTTTCTCTTCCATTCTCTTCTATCAGCCGTCATCTCAACACTCACTCCTCTCTCTCTCATATCGTCATTCACACACTCCATCCATGTCTTCTTTGATCGACATCTTCTCCCTCTACCTTGCACTACAATTTCCATACATCGCCTAGTCACATGCATCTCCTCTCTACGCATCACATGTCCATACCAACGCTAACCGTCCGCTCTTTAATTTTTAATTACCGGGGCTACTTTCAGACTTCCTCTCATACTCATTGTCCTGTCCATTCTTGTGACTCCACACATCCATCTCAACATTCGCATCTCTGCCGCGTGCACGCCTCTCAATGACAATGACAGAGACAATGAATGACAGTTAACCCTTCAAGGTGCTCTTTCAGTAATATTGGTCTGAGAACATTGTTTTTTTTATTTCTCCTACCTATGCTGATAGCCTTGAGAGGCTATTTCAGCTTCACCCTAACGTTTGTAGGTGAGCTCACGGGGCTCAAACCGGAGAGTTGCTAACACTGACCCTAGCAAGAGCAGTGCTTCGCAGAAGAAGAAGATCGGGCGAGAAACTCAGTGGGCTGTGTCTGAGGGTTAATTCGCTCGTCGAGCCCTTCATCGCAAGCGACGGGTTCGACGAGGACGGTGACCGGTGCCTGTGGTGCTTAAAAGCACCGTTAATGGATCAGGAGGATCCGTAATGACGTGCTTTGGGCGACGTCGACGATTTATTATTCGGTTTATTGGGTCGGGTACGAAGTTTCCAGCGGCCACGATGAGAGGGTTCTCATGTCGTGCCGCCTTTTCAAAATGGCGCAGAGCATTGGTACGTGTGTATATGGAATGAGGGTCCTCGGTATGTTAATATGGACGCGTGACTCCGTCAATAGCAGCAGCAGTAATGCGGCAGTGAAGCAGTAATGCGTTTCGGCTTGAAGAGTGGGGTAGCCGTTGTAACTATACTGAGACCTTAGAACTTATATCTTAAGGTGGGTGGCGCATTTACGTTGTAGATGTCTATGGGCTCCAGTAACCACTTAACACCAGGTGGGCTGTGAGCTCGTCCACAAATCTAGGTAATAAAAAAAATAAAAAAAAATCATAAAGAAGGGAAGGGATATTGGGGCAGTTGAAGAAAATGTGATTCTAGGGTACCCTCATCTAATCCACACTCAATTAAAAGAATACATGTGCTCACCTGTAGCGCCCCATTGTTCAAGCTCTGTGAGAGGTCTACCTTCGGTTTCCTCTTGTAACCCTTCGGAGGTCCCCTCTTCTTTGCTACCTCCCCATTCTTCTTATACCTCACGATTTGACCGTTCTCACATTTAGGGCTTTGAGGCACCGGTGTGATGGTCAATTTTGCAGGCAGGGAGTATCTGTAAAAATACACCGCACATGTAAGCAAAATACAATTTGACTATTATTCGCTCCTGACTAGTACAACATAGTAGATCATGATCCCAGTTGGGACAGTATCTTGGTAAAACTAATTTCAAGAACTTTTCTACTTTTTTTTTGTGCATGGGTGCATACTATAATTTTTTGGAAATGTCTCCCGGCAAAGGAATGACTCCATAGGACGTCTTATCGTTCAGGGCAAAGTAGAAAGCACCAGACCGCGTGGAAGGCTGCCCATGCGATGGGCCAACCAAGTCAAGTGGGCAGTTGTTTGCATGCATTGCATGCAGTTGTTTGCATGAGTGTACCAAACCCATCACAAACCGGGGGAAGTGGCGATTGCCCGTGAGGTGCCTAACATCTGCCCACAGCAATGATACGGAATGACGACCATGACCGCTCTGATAAGACTGATACAACAAAGAAGATAAGGTGTTGCTGATGGTTCTGGTGTCTTTCAGTTATTAAGAAGCCATATGGATGGCGACACTTAAAGCTGTTTTGATAATGACTGTACCATAGTTTTTTAGAGTTTGGGTGTATTTACATTTGTCTTGTAACTATACTGCATGTGAAAAATATAGCTTTTTTTATTGCTTAAATCACTGAACGCGGCCTACCCGGTGTTAAGTGATTACCGGATAACAACGTAAAAGTATCCCAGTACAATGGTTGCCACTGCCTTCAAACGGTTTGAATGGTGGGGCAGCCGTTGTGACTATACTGAGACCTTAGAACTTATATTCCAAGGTGTGTGGCGCATTTACGTTGTAGACGTCTATGGGCTCCAGTAACCACTTAACATCAGGTGGGCTGTGAGCTCGTTCACACAAATAAGTAATAAAAAAAAAAAACGAATTACTGCTTCACAGCAGAAATAGTGAGTGCTGGTATTTAGCTGTGTGGACTCATAAGAAGCCCTAACGCCAGCTTGAGGCGGTTCAATGTGGAAAATTTCCAAAACCAGTATAAAAACAGTAGCAACTTACCGACTATGTAAATTCTTGACTACATTATCGACCTGAACCGTTGTGTTCAGAGCCAACGGGTTGGCCAGATTCAAAGGGTTATTGACGAATATAGGTAACTGCGGTGCCGTTGGATATATCGATAGTGACTTTGAAGCATTGTAGGCAGGTATCTGATACACTTTGAGGTTCAGCGACGGAGAGTCGTAGGTTTTCAGGCGTTTGGAGGCCGGTTCATCGTCGCTGGACTCCGAAGGGCCTTCCAGAGGATCTTGGTCCGATGAGAACGGATCTTTGTGATCAGACTCTTGGATGCAGAACATCTGCGGAAAGTATTTAATAATAATGAGCTTTCTCTTCTCTGTTGGCTTAATCAGGAGATTGTTAGTGCCCTTGTCACACCCTGCCTACATCTGGCAAGCGATGTGTGATGAAAAACTTCGTTTTTTCTTCGTCTGGGTGTTTATTATCTATATATATGTATATATTTAAACTTATACAAGTGTGTTTATTATCTGGTACCCAAAACATAGGGAATCTTAAATTCGGGTCAGATGACCATATTGGCTTAGATAGAGACAGATTCTTGTCTCCTTTGAGGTTAACAATTTATCAACCGATAGTCTATGCAATTTGGCTATCAATGGTTTCTCATTTTGTTGATACATTGGTATACCTAATATATAATCTTTATATATCTTACTGGTGGTAGAACCTCTTGTGAGTCCGCACAGGTAGGTATCACGACCCTGTCTATTTCTGCCGTGAAGCAGTAATGCGTTTCGGTTTGAATGGTGGGGCAGCCGTTGTAACTATACTCGAGGTCTTAGAACTTATATCTCAAGGTGGGTGGCGCATTTATGTTGTAGATATCTATGGGCTCCAGTAACCCCTTAACACCAGATGGGATGTGAGCTCAACCACCCATTTAAGCAATAAAAAAAAAGGTAAGTAATCAGTCTGTGGTGTAGAGAAAGAGCTGCTGCCTTATTGAAAACAAATTGAAAGTTGAAAGCCCTAATTATTGGTAAATAAACAAACAATACTATTATGATATAGGATCCCCTGATCCAGATATATAAAAAAAAAAATATGGATACTCTGTAATTAGAAGGTTGTAAAGTAATAAATTAATTTTTTTAAAGAAATACAATCCAATCTCTTGATTATTTTCTAATTAAAACCCATCTAAAATCAATGAAGACAATATAATAGAGATAATATTCTAAATGGTTGTTTTGTGCTTAATGTTTCGTTAATTGAATATCTAGATTTTTAAAGAAAATTCGAGTCATTTATTATAATAACTGATCAATCGGATTCTAGTACCAAATTTAATTAGGTTCCAAGAAAATTAATTATTAGACGAATGATTCATCATTACGGTACGTATTCATATTATTTTAAAATAATAACCGGTAATAAAATAAATGACGGCGTTATGTTCCCAAATATAGGGTTTGTTACGAATTATAACTAAACAATAAACCCTTTGCAAGGAGAGCCGATAAAAAAAAGCAAAACGAAAATTAACTCACCGTTTCTATTTTCAAATTAAAATCTTTCGTAATTCTTTAATGTACATTAAAATATAGATTATTTAAAGAAAACGTATTAAATAAAATTCATATTCAACTTCTGATATCAAAATGGCGTTATAATACATTTAACAACTAAACAATAGAAGCCGATCTCATGAAATAACTGCACATGCCACTAAAAACGTAGCGTACGTAGTAACACTAATTATGTTTGGAAAACATCATATTCTTGAATGAAAAACGTACCTTTCGCTTTAATTATGGTCGCACATGTGTTTAAATTGCCTCAATTTGTTTTAATAATGCTGTTTCGTTTTTGTTTTTTTCATTAAAATCGTATTAAAATTAAAAAGAAACATGAAATAAAAGGTTATGTACACTCGTTTAATAATAACAAGTTCACGAAAATAGTGTTTGGGATGAGTTGGAAACATAAGTTTGAGTGCGATTCAAAAATCGATTTTTTTATCGATTTCATGATTAAAATTTTGAATTCATTTTTAGTTTCACGACACTGTATATAATCTGTTTTAAGACATTTTAATGATAGTTTCATTTAAACCTTCTTATCAATTAATATTGTTAACAATTCACAAGGGCAATAAAAAAAAATTACAAGCTGTTTGACTGGAGATACTGTATTTTACTTAAACAGGACTGTCTTTTGTTGTTGAATTTATTGTTTCAAAAGTTTAAGAAATTTTATAAGCAGTACTAAATATTTAGTTCTCTGACGTTGTAACTAAAATACAACTTTTATTGAGTAATTTTAATTACTTGGATATCGATTTAACTTTCATTCGTCATTTCGTTCATCTTTAATGGTTCCTTACTACTCACTTGGTGTCGTACCTACCTACTAACCCTCATTCGAATTTCCATACTTCAAGTACAGAGAAAATAAAACTTTATGTAATTGCTAGAAAGTCTAAATTAATAAATACGGCTTTGCGTTGTTACTTTTCGGCATTCGAATTTACAAACGTCACTTTTCAACGATTTGACGAATGGTAAAAATACGTTCCATTTTACGTATATATTTGATTTGACGCTTTTGTTATGACTATGACATATCATTTCGAGTAATTATTATATTTATTAAGAGAAAAATCGCATTTTAGCATTGAGGTTGTGATATTTCTGTCAACGTAACCTGACTTAGACGTCAGACGAGCAATTTAAACTTGCTTTGAACATTTTAAGTACTATTATTGATGAGCAACCAGGTCTAGTCTTGCAAAGAGTCCATTCAGTGTTTCATAAGAAGTAATCAGCTATCTACTTCACCCTGCCACCATCCATACTAGGAAGTAATCTCACTTATTTTTCGACTTTACCTTTTGCTTCGAAGAGTTAGAAAGTAAATTTTAAAAGCCGCCACCCACCTTTAGACGTCAAATCCCGTTTTTAACGGCGTTTAAATATGTAACTAGTGATCCCGCAGTAGTCAAAATTCGACTATAATTCATTGGAATTGTAAGTTTGTACTCTTGGTTTATGGTTGTATTTTATGGTTGTATTTTATACTTCTTTAATCACAAATTTCGCCAAGACTACACTATAGAAAAATATTAATAAAGACAAACAATATTTAATCTATTCTCAATTTGACCACAGACGTCAAGAACAAAAGTTTGACAATAAATAAATAGTATGCATGCGTGTGTGCGTCAAATACATGGTAATGTGTGTAATGCTTTTTGTATTGATTTAATGTATTTTTTAAGGCATAATTTAAAAAAATATTAACATTCTGCACTCCTTCTCTATATTCTCTATAAGTGTGAGAAATTTTATACTCCTCAGTCCGCGCAATTTTCGTAAAAAGGGGTACAAAGTTTTTCCTTCACGTATTAATATAAAGATTAGTGACCACGATGAGGGTTATCTTGTCGAAGTAGCGTTCTGACGCTTCCTTTAGATACTTACGTAACGGTCCTAAATTTTGTTCGTCGTGAAGATCGAAGCGATCCCAGTCTCAATTGTATACTATAATGGTCGTGCCATTCTGCAAATGTCAATTCTCATTATCATTCTTCAATGATTCATTCTAAATAAGGTTTGAAAACGCATTATTTGTTCGCAAAAGAAATAGGCTGAATGGTACTACTTACCTGTGCGCATAATCTTACCGCGAAAATTTAAAATTGTTATATCGCTTGTATGTACACCTATGTAATCTTTGAAAGAATTCAATTATTATTACATGGCTTGTTTTGGGCATCGTAGTTTTTGAGAAATCGGAACATTGACTCAATGAAAATGTGGCTCTACTGATTGGACTAACAAGAAAAACTCCGTTCAGAAGATAAAATGGTTGGTTTAGAAGTGTTTTAGGTTTATTTTTTGCTCGTAGCTCGAGAATAGAATAGAAATGGCGCAATGGTGACAGGTCTCTGCAACAGCATGCGAAAATTTACAAAAGGATCATTAGACCTGTCGTGCTGTCATGAATCTGAATTTTGGGCAACGAAAGTAAAGCATGAATGAGGAGTTCATGCGGCAGATATGCGAATATTGAGATGGATGTGTGGAGTGAAAAGAATGGACAAGATAAAGAATGAGTATATCAGAGGAACTGTGAAAGTAGCCCCGGTGATTGAGATTGAGTGATTGAGAGAAGATGCATGTGACTAGAAGATGTATGGAAATGGTAGTGCGAAGTAGAGGGGAAAAGGTCGACCGAAGAAGACATGGATGGAGTGTGTGAATGACGATATGAGAGAGAGAGAAGTTAGTGTTGAGATAACGGCTGATAGAAGAGAATGGAATAGAAAAAAATCAGAAAAAGAAGAAGATGCTTAGAATTAGTTTTAGTGTTGTTAATAGAAAAAACATGATTAAGAAAACCTAGTATAAAAGAATTTAAATTTTGAAGTGTATGTCATTAAGGTCGAATTTCGGACAAAGAAAATGGAGAAGAACTTGAGGATATAATAAAAGATAACTATCATAGCACTTTTGAAGTCGTCGTGGTCTAAAGGATAAGACGTCCGGTGCATTCGTATGTAGCGACGCACCGGTGTTCGAATCCCGCAGGCGGGTACCAATTTTTCTACTGAAATACGTACTCAACAAATAAATGTTGAAGATTAGCTTCCACGGTGAAGGAATAATATTGTGTAATAATAATCAATCCCGCAAAATTGTAATTTGCGTAATTACTGGTGGTAGGACCCCGCCTATTTCTGCCGTGAAGCAGTAATGCGTTTCGGTTTGAAGGATGGGGCAGCCGTTGTAACTATACTGAGACCCTTAGAACTTATATCTCAAGGTCGGTGGCGAATTTACGTTGCAGATGTCTATGGGCTCCGGTAACCACTTAACACCAGGTGGGCTGTGAGCTCGTCCATCCATCTATGCAATAAAAAAATATTCCTTGAATACTTCGTTCACATTGCAAGGAAGGATGGTAGCAATCTCCAGAGACTCATCGTGACCAGTAAATTGGATGGGAAAACGCCTCAGGGGCGCACTCCAATACGTTCGTCCGACCAGTGTGCTTAGTGCGAGTTTTTTAACGTTCTCGATAGCGTAAAAGTTAACTCAAATTCGTGTAGAGTTAGAACAGCGCCTCTAGCGGCAAACGTAGGCACTTTCCAACTCCATACGAGTTAACTTTTACGTTATCGAGAGCGTTAAAAAACTCGGACTAAGCCCACAGATCTGCACCGCTTTTGATTCCACATTTCACAACGCCCTCCACACTGCCTGAGACAAGAATAGATGGAGAATAATCGTGCGTGTGAAGTTAATGTCGATAGGTGATCACGACCGTCAGCAGTGAGGAATACGACGCAAGGAGGAGGAAGGGGATCACGTTACGCCGGTAAGAGTAACGCCATCTATCGCCGAATAGCCAAATATAAAATCTAGCAACATCTAAAATTCTCGAGAAGTACAACGCCGTCTATTGTCAGATAGCGGAAACACATCGAAAATACTCGACTTGTGAGGAATGTTCTCGATAATTGTAGAGATTGTATCGACTATAAAAGCGTTGTAGATATGACATGAAGGCAGTTAGTAATCGGATCGACTCGAAGCAAAACAGCGAACGAATCACCTGAAGCGAAGCGGAAGAAGTGAATTACGAATTGTAAGGTGTTCTAAGTGTTAAAAAATAGACTTTTAATTTGTGCTTCATTGGAAGTTTTATTTATTCCGAACCCAGCGCGTAACAGTATTAAAAAAATAATACGAAACACATATATATATTTCAGTTATTTTATTCAAAAATTTAACTTAACGTAACAGTAATGGTTAGTATCTTATAATTATTTACAAACGATGTCGTATATCTTATAATTAATTAATATGTTTATTAGCGATTTAATTTTTTAGTAGGTACTTTGTAGAATAAGTTACTTAAGGCATTATAAATAAAGGCTATATTTGTTATTGCATAGCCGAGATGCGAGAGAGACGCTCTGTCCCTTTAACGCAACGGTGTTCGTGAGTTTGCATCGCACTCTTGAACTATGACGTCATTGTACACAAAACGCGCCCTCCGTTAAAATGAAGATTCTGTTTTAAGAAGTCGTCATCTTGGCGGCCGCCGCGGCGGCGACTGCGGCCGCCTTCTTTTTGACAGCGAGGGCGGTCCGCTGCTTCGCTTGTATCTTCAGCTTTTGACTTTTGGAGAGCTTTCGTTTCTTGTTGGCTTCGTTGGCCGCTGAAAGATATAAGGCGCGATGTTAAGACGGTTTGTAGCTTTGGGTGTGATGACGCGACTTGGGGTTCAAATCATGCTATAGTTATTATTCTAGTCAAAAAATAAAATAATAGTTAAAGTAAAAAAAAGCGTGGTGTCCATGGTATCAGTAGTTATAAATATTTAATGAACAGATCTGAGTAGAAAGGTTATTTTGATAGTATCCTGAAAAACACCCCGCGCTTTTTTGCAATAAAATAATTTTTTCTTACACTATTTTTGATTCAAATTTATTAAAATTTATTTTGTATCTTTTAGTTGGATTTTCTATAAAAGCGTATTTTGGTAGGTTTTTTTGAAAGTTTTTCAATTTTTTCGGTCCTTAATAAGTATACCAAATTTCGAGTTATCCGACCTTTTGAAAGGGCTCAAAATCATGTTCAAAGATTCCGTTACATACTAACATACATACGTCCGAAGCTAATAAAAGCGTATTAATATGCAATAACTTAGCTCATGTTCATGAACTTTTTACACAATAAAGGAATAATATCGAGTGATAAATATTCAACTAGCAAAAACATTTTTTATTTGCTCAATTACTGGTGGTAGGACGTCTGGTTAGCCCACAAGGTTAGGTATCAGAGCCTTGCCTATTTCTGCCGTGAAGCAGTAATGCGTTTTGGTTTGAAGGGTAGAAAACAATCACAAAAGCGATTTAAGTTTTATTTCGAGGTTTAACAGTAATTAAAATACGTTGTTATATATAAGGCCGTATTCAGGTCAAGTCATTTCGATGTTACGGTAGGCAACTCATCTGATCTGGACAGTAATTATGAGAATCGTGAAAAGGACAAGTGAAAAGAATAGGTCCAGCTGTTACCGAAGCTCATAGAAATAGTTACGACCTTGGCAGCGGCAACTACAATCATAAACCTTCTTCTGGCGCGGCGGCGGGTCGAAATACGCCCCCAATGATATTTCCACCAGTGAGTGATGGATCTTTCTCGACCCCTCAGCACTGGGGTAGATTAAGATGCCATAGCTTTGCGAATACATACTGTATACAATTTATAGTATATAGTTATCGGTGTAGAACTCCTACATAACTACGTAACTGAGACCCTTAGAACCCATATCTCAAGGTGGGTGGCGGCATTTACGTTGTAGATGTCTATGGACTCGGGTAACCGCTTAACAGCAGGTGGGCTGTGAGTTCGTTCACCATCCCAAGCAACCAAAAAAAAATTTATCATCATCATTCTCCCGCCCTTCTCCCAGTCACCTGGGGTCGGCGCAACATGTTTTCTCCTTCCATACTCCTTTATTATATACAATTTCTTCGCTCACTCCCCCTTCCCCCTCTTACACATATCGTCTTTCACGCTATCCATCCATTTCTTCTTAAGTCTACCTCTTCCTTTAAAGTCTTTCACATTCATAGTTAAAACTCTCTGAGTGTTGTGACGAACTCCTACAATCATGTAAGATGATCGGTCCGCGTCAACGAAAGGGACATAGTTTTCTTTTTCAGCACTAGCTGAAGCTATTTGTGGAGCTATTTCGCTGTGAAGATGCTTAGTGAGAGCCACCTCCCGCTGCGATTATACTAATACCTATCCAACCTTCAAGCTGGAACGCAAACTGTGTAGTGACAGAATTAAGATGCCTCGTGATCGTCATCGTCGTAGTCATAGTCATAGTCGTAGTCGTAGTCGTAGTTGTAGTCATCGTCATCATCATTAGCCCAAAGTCGTCCACTGCTGGACATAGACCTTTCCCAATCCACACCACGGAGCCCGAATCTCGGCTCTCCTCATATCTTCCCTACCACCGTTCGAAGGTCATCGCACCACCAGTAAGATTCGCTTGCAGCAATATCTCCCTCAACTCACCGGCTGCCAGGACTTGTCTGCTTGATGCCGTGCGCGCTAAATCACCGAGGACATTCACCAGGGACGTGGCAAGCCTCGAGCAGTCTGACCTGGAGGCTGTGTGAGCGCGGAGAGCTAGCGTAGCGAATCTGCGGAATAAGGGTTTGGTAAAATTTCGTATACCAACCAAGCCATTGTAACTATACTGAGACCTTACTGGTGGTAGGACCTATTGTGAATCTGCACGGGTAGGTACCACCACCCTGCCTATTTCTGCCGTGAAGCAGTAATGCATTTCGGTTTGAGGGGTCAGGCAGCCGTTGTAACTATAATGAGACCTTAGAACTTATATCTCAAGGTGGGTAGCCGCATTTACGTTGAAGTTGTCTACGGGCTCCTGCACCTCTAATATATTGAAATTGTTTAATTTGAGAAAAGCTTAGGTTGTTAATTAAATTTTATGTGTATTAATATGATAATGTAAGGAAAATTGTAACGTAAATTTAAAAAGATATATAAATAGTTAAGAGCTACATACGTTTTTAATACCACTGCCGTATGCGTGAGAGAAAGGGACGCTAAACCGAAACGCATTACTGCTTCACGGCAGAAATAGGCAGGGTGGTGGTACGTACACGCGCGGACTCACAAGAGGTCCTACCGCCAGTAAAACGTTCTTTTCGAGGTCGGTGAAGAAGAGATTGAGAATGAGGTGGAACACATGAGATTGTCCACTGTTTACCTTCCAGCCAGGTCTTGCTGCTCATCGTCCAGGTCGCAGGCGGGCATCGTTGCATTCTTGCCCTTGGCGGCGGACATCTGTAACCAACGAGACTGTTCACAGATTATACGAACGGTTACGTGTGAGAGCGAGAGAGAAAGATAGATGGGTGACGATGCTTCTTGCTCTTGTGGTGGGAATTCGACAGACTTTTCCTGTACGCAAGCCTTAAATCCGAAATTACTGACTGGTGGTGGGAGGTCTTGTGAGTCCGCACGGGTACCATCGCCCTGCCTGCTTCTGCTGTGAAGCAGTAATGCGTTTCGAATCGAAGGGCCAGGCGGCTTAGAGAGAGAGAGAGAGGGACGGAGAGACAGAAGAGGAAGAGAGAGAGAGAGAGAGAGAGAGGGACGGAGAGACAGAAGAGGAAGAGAGAGAGAGAGAGAGAGAGAGAGAGGGACGGAGAGACAGAAGAGGAAGAGAGAGAGAGAGAGAGGGAGACGCAGAAACGAACTTCCGACCCACCTAATGGCCAGTGGTCATCGTCGCTTATGAAGGCTTGCAATAACAGAGGCGGAGACAAGCCGCTGCCTACCGCAAATTTTTACTCTCTATTCATCTCACTTCTATATCTTCGTTATAAATCTCTACGTATTAAGTTTATTTCCGTTTTGATGTTCAAATATTCCGTTACACAGACATATCGATACGGAATCTATATATTAATACGTGAAGCATTAAAACTTTGTATCCCTTTTTACGTAAATTGCGCAGACGGAGGAGTATGAAATTTACCACACTTAGGTATAGAGAATATAGAGAAGGAGTGTAGAATGTAATTTTTTTTTTTTATTATGCATAAAAACACTGTAAATCAATAAAAAAAACATTACACACACTACCATTTATTTAACACTCACACGCATATATTTTTATACTTTGTTTATTGTCAAACTTTTATTATTTAAAGTCTGTGGTAAAATTGAGAATAGATAAGTATGTATTGTTTGTCTTTAATATTATTTGTCTATAGTGTATTCTTGGCAAAATATATGAATAAATAGGTTTAAGTCTTTGAGAATAGAACCATAATAATATTCAAATTTATAATTTCAATTAATTATAGTCGAATTTCGACTACTCCGGGACCACTAGTGAGTTATTAAAAGCGCATTAAAAGACGTGGGAGATTTAAAACAAAACAAGTGAAAATCGATTGGTTTAGCTTCATGCCGGAAACACGTTTTTAGCATCAAAGGGAGAAGTGCCTTTTGTTTCTGTGGAAATAAATAATTTCAAGGCTTTCTGTTCTCTTGCGAGCGATAATGTTTTCGAAGTTTAGTAATTGTTATGAAACAACATCCGGTCAAGAGAATCCTGTTGCAGAACGAAATGTAATCATAGCCCTATACGTCGGTAATAGCGAAGGTTTTTGTAATCCTCTCATAACACAGTCAACGGGCAGGTAGAATTGTTTTTTTTTATGATTGAAGGATTACTGATGGCCCGGAGGCCTTTCCAGTTTCACCAGGACGGGTGGGATTTGCTAACAGTTACCCGAGCGCTTCCGAAGGAGGCCTAACAACTCAAGAGCAGCTGCTTCGCGATTGAATCTACTACCGGATCGGAATCGCGAGCCGCTGGGAAGATCCGGCGAGAGACTCAGCGGGCTGATGCATGGGAGGTAGAATTGTACAATAGGTGGTCTTATTAGTCAGACAACCGTTTTATCTACAGAAATTCTGGAAAAGATGCATCAGGTATGCTGCGATGTACTATTAGCAATATCTAGAGTGGTCTATCAAGATTTCAAGATATACTATGAAGTCGTGGCCTAATGGATTAGACGTCCGGTGCATTCGTATCTAGTGATGAAAAAGTTTCGAATCCCGCAAGTGGGAAGCAATTTTTGTAATAAAATACGTACTCAACAATTGTTCACGATTGATTTTCAAGGTGAAGGAATACTTAACATCGTGTGGTAAAAATCAAACCCGCAAAATTATAATTTGGTGGTAGGACCTCTTGTGAATTCGCGCGGTTGGGTACCACCACCCTGCTTGTTTCAGCCGTGAAGCAGTAATGCGTTTCGGTTTGAAGGGTGGGGCAGCTGTTGTAACTACATATACTGAGACCTTAGAACTCATATCTCAAGGTGGGTGGCGCATTTACGTTGCAGATGTCTATAGGCTCCAGTAACACCAGGTGGGCCGGGAGCTCGTCCACCCACCTAATCAATAAAAATTAAAATATTTAATATTTTTGTCTTTTTGTCTATTATAGACATAAGCCTCCTCCAAATATTCATATCATAATCGACTGCTAATTAATAGTCTTTGCAGTATGCACTTGGAATTGTAATAAATAGTCAAATAGTTATGTGCTAGGTTTTTAAGCTACTAACATAGATTATAAGTAATACTTGCTAACAAAATATTAATTTAATTATAGAAAAAAAAAATATAATTACGATTGATTAAAAAAGAAAGCAAAAAAATTACCTTGTAAGTCTGTGGACAGATCCCAAATAGATACTTCTCGAGTGTTTGTTTGAGTTCGTCCGCGAACAATAATGCCGCACCGTCGGTCATCTGCAACAGAAATAATCTATTTAATTGTAAGTATATTAAGGAAGCGTCAAAACGCTACTCCGATAAAGCGGCGCGACACGAAAACCCTTTTATCGTGGCCGCCACTCATAACATAACCGACCGCGACGGGGTAACGCAACGCCGCTGTCGCCGGGAACATTTCTTGTTGGATTCCCCGGATTCACTCTCGGTGGTTTGAGGCTCTTCAAGCACCGGTCACCGTCCTTGTCGAACTCGACGTGCGATCTAGCTCATAGACACAGCCCACTGAGTTTTTCGCCGGATCTTCTCAGTGGGTCGCGTTTCCGATCGGGTGATAGATTCAGCGAAGCACGGCTCTTGCTAGAGCCAGTGTTAGTAACTCTCTCAGGTTGAGCCCGTGAGCTCACCTGCATGAAGTTGGAATACCCTCTTAAGCTACCAACGGTTAGGTAGAGAAAAAAGTGGATATTATGGGAGATTATGCACGACGTATCAGGTATGTTGATATAGCACCCACTGAGTTTCTCGCCGGTTCTCCTCTGTGGGTCGCGATTCCGATCCGGTGGTAGATTCAGCGAAGCACTGATCTTGCTAGGGCCAGTGTTAGCAAACTCTCTCAGATTGAGCCCGTGAGCTCGTCCTCAACCCGAATATCTCGTCGAAGCCACTGGCAGTTTTTTTTATTTATTTTTATTGCTTAGATGTGTGGACGAGCTCACAGCCCACCTGGTGTTAAGTGGTTACTGGAGCCCATAGACATCTACTACGTAAATGCGCCACACACCTTGAGATATAGTTCTAAGGTCTCAGTATAGTCACAACGGCTGCCCCACCCTTCAAACCGAAACGCATTACTGCTTCACGGCAGAAATAGGCGGGGCGGTGGTACCTACCCGTGCGGACTCACAAGAGGTCCTACCACCAGTAATTACGCAAATTATAATTTTGCGGGTTTCATTTTTATTNATCTACAACGTAAATGCGCCACACACCTTGAGATATAGTTCTAAGGTCTCAGTATAGTCACAACGGCTGCCCCACCCTTCAAACCGAAACGCATTACTGCTTCACGGCAGAAATAGGCGGGGCGGTGGTACCTACCCGTGCGGACTCACAAGAGGTCCTACCACCAGTAATTACGCAAATTATAATTTTGCGGGTTTCATTTTTATTGCACGATGTTATTCCTTCACCGTGGAAGTCAATCGTGAACATTTGTTGAGTCTCGTACGTATTTCATTAGAAAAATTGGTACCCGCCAGCGAGATTCGAACAGCAGTGCATCGCTCGATACGAATGCACCGGACGTCTTATCCTTTAGGCCACGACGACTTCAAAATAGAGACAATAGAGACAGTCATTCGCGAAGCATCTACTCTTGAGTTGTTAGGTCTCCTTTGGAGGCGCTCGGGTAGCTGTTGGCAAATCCCGCCCCTCCTGGCTGAGCCCTTGCTCGCCCACCTGCCCTGGTAAAACTGGAAAGGCCTCCGGGCCACCAGTAATCTTTCAAACATAAAAATAGAAAAACAAAAAAACAAAAAACACGCATAAAATATATTCGGTATTTGATGAAAACAATTTGAAATTTCTCTATGGATTGCGTAAATATTAATTAATAACACTACATCATAGTGATCTACAGTAAGATAATGCAATAACAGTTTTATATTATTTCAAGGTACACTTTGAATTTTGTTTGTGCAATTTCTAAAAAGATAATTCATCCTCAAATTGCTCATTGAAAGTGATTAATGTTACGGATTAGTATATATTTTTTCTAGCGTCTTAGTTATGAAGAGGTATGTGTTCATGGCAGCATTATTATGATGAAAAGATATATAAAAACTAAAATGTATTTCGAATTTGTTTAGCCCAATGAGTTTCTCGCCGGTTCTTCTCATTGGGTCGCGTTTCAGATCCGGTGGTAGATTCTGCGAAGCACTGCTCTTGCTAGGGTTCGTGTTAGCATCGTAGTCAGGTTTGAGCCCCGTGAGCACACCTACTAGTTAAGGTTACGCTGATATGGTCTCTCTAGACCATCAGCTCAGATAGGAAAAAAAATTGTACCCGGGGGACTGCCGCGGTAAAGCGTAGCATTTTTTATTAACTTATGCAATTATAATTAAACAATAATAATTTAATATTGAAACAATAATAAAATAAGACCATGCTTTATTTATAAACATTAACAAAAGCAAAACATTAACTGTCCCATTCACACTCATAAGCTAGACAGCGCGAGAGAGAGATGGGCAGACTTTTCATGGTGCGCATGCAGTGCGACGTCACGCCGCGCACTTATTCACAAACACTACACAAGCGCAACGTGTGAATGTGTTGAACGCGAGCTACATGGTAGGTGGAGTGAGAGTGTTAGGTTTTTTTTCGTTACGGAATTTCTTGATTCGGTCGCAGCGCTTAAATCCCGCGATAAAAGCTATGCAATAGCTTAAAAAAAAGAATTTGTTTATTGTATCATGAATAATTTCTTAGTGGTTTCGTGGTCGTTGGTTTTTATTATATATCTTAGACGATTTTACTAGCTCATAGCGCGCCTGATGTTAAGTTGTTACCGGAGCGCTTAAACATCAATACGGTAAATGCTACCACTCATCTTGAAACATGATTTTTAAGTCCCAATTTTACATACAACGGTACTGTACTATATTTTATTTTTAATGAAGGATTTTGTAAATCTTCAGAAACTACAAATCGATAAAACTTAATCTATGTGTCTATAACAAATAAAGACTTGTATGATTTATTAATTATTATTTTTCTGTGTTTCGTTATACCATAACTAAATGCCTTAACTTTAATAACATATAAGCTTAGGGGCATCCGCTACAAGATGTCGCTAGTTTCCATACAAAAAAATATTTGTCTTAAAGTATCACAGTTTCAGCTGGTATCAGAGGGGATCGATTGATTTTAACGTCGACGGACGCCGGGTTATCGTCCCGTCTAGATACGGTTGCGAGGGGTGATTAGCTCTACACGAGACGCGTCATTTTCCCCCCAGACTCAGCTGAGTTCTGACTCATCCGAGGCTAAGAAAACAGCAACATGCTCCCCCCTACCTCGCCCAAAACGTAGGCGGTTGTAATGCAAACACCGGCGATTTCCTTTTGACTAAAAAAATGTTTTTTTTTTTTTTTTTTTTTNCAAAACTATTACTTACATCTTTGGTGTTAGCGTATTTTCTTTTCTTTTTGTCTGAATGCTCTTCCCCGTCACTATGCTGTCCCATTTTATTAAATGGGACGCAGAGCGTCAAAACTTAAAGTTATTAACTTAGATATCAGATGAAAATAATTTAAATTCAATTACGAAATTAAAAAAGCGCGCCTTGTTTGACTTCCCGCCAAAAAGTCAATCACTAAAAAAAATGTTAGCGTCGATGTTGCCAGCTGTGTTGCATAAATAAAAGTGTTGCATTTTTTTTTTTTAAATACACGCTTATCGTATCGCGTGTGCGAGCGTTGATATGTCTATTTATATTTGCTTAAATACATAATTATTAAAGACTACGGATTCCGCAGTAGTTGAAATTCGACTATAATTAATTGAAATTATAAGTTTCAACATTATTATGGTCCTATTGTTACAGATTTTGCCAAGGCTACACTATAGACAAATACTCGTAATATTAAAGATATACAATACTAACCTATTCTCAATTTGACTGCATACTTTAAGCAATAACAACAGTTTGACAATAAACAAAGAGTATATATGTGTGTGTGTCAAATCAATGGAAGTGTGTGTAATGTTTTCTTTATTGATTTAATGTATTTTTTATGCATTACTTTAAAAAAATATTAGCATTGTGCACTATTTCTCTATATATTCTCTATAAGTGTGGAAAATTTCATACTCCTCCGTCCACGCAATTTTCGTAAAAAGGGATACAAAGTTTTTGCTTCACGTATTAATATATAGATGATATTTTCATAAACGTTTTATGTTCGGTGTTAAAAAGTTTTGTGTTGTGAGCGAGTCGAAACATGATGACGGTAGGTATTTATTTAAACTAATTACGAAGATTGTATGTAGGTACTTCGGTGGTTGCCCTAAAAGACTGCGGCGATTGATACATTATTGTGGCGGGTAGCCATCATACAACGCAACCTTCTGATTCATCATCAGCGCATCAAGAACTTCGACTACCACAATCCCCGCATTCTCGCAGATAAAAGCAAGTCATCGACAGTCGTCCCACAGCAAGCCAGCATCGCAGCCTCAACAGGACCATCGCAGCCGACTCACCGCGCTTCCTGGCCCTACGGCACGCACCTACACTGCCTCATCGCGCAGCATTCAAGCTCAGTCTCGACTCACCGCAGACTTCGAGCAGCACTGGCGACACGCACGCAGCATTCAAGCTCAGCCTCGACTCACCGCAGGCTTCGAGCAGCACTGGCCCTTGCAAGCTAATCTCAGCACGGACAACGCTAACTAAAAATGACACGACCTCCAGTCTCGGAGGGGAGTGATGTGGCGGGTAGCCATCATACAACGCAAGATAATTGACAGATGCCTGAATCTCGCTTACGACATTTTCAAGATAAAGCGCATATATACAAGTTCCGAACAACAACATTCGGACCGTCGGTCTACCGAGCAATATCATCCGCTCGGTGGAAGATCTTCCCTTTGTCGTACATCTCCCCAAACTGGTGACCCCGACGTGATGTGAACACGCAACCTTCTGATTCATCATCAGCGCATCAAGAACTTCGGCTACCACAATCCCCGCATTCTCGCAGATAAAAGCAAGTCATCGACAGTCGTCCCACAGCAAGCCAGCATCGCAGCCTCAACAGGACCATCGCAGCCGACTCACCGCGCTTCCTGGCCCTACGGCACGCACCTACACTGCCTCATCGCGCAGCATTCAAGCTCAGTCTCGACTCACCGCAGACTTCGAGCAGCACTGGCGACAATCACGCAGCATTCAAGCTCAGTTTCTACTCACCGCAAACTTCGAGCAGCACTGGCACTTGCAAGCTAATCTCAGCACGGACAACGCTAACTAAATGACACGACCTCCGGTCTCGGAGGGGAGTGATGTGGCGGGTAGCCATCATACAACGCAAGATAATTGACAGATGCCTGAATCTCGCTTACGACATTTTCAAGACAAGCTTGCATATATGCAAGTTCCGAATAACAACATTCGGACCGTCGGTCTACCGAGCAATATCACCCGCTCGGTGGAAGATCTTCCTTTCGTCGTTCAGCATTCCCCAAATTATCATGGTGCGTAACCGGTGGCGGATTAAGCAAGCGCGGGGCCCGTAGCAAAATATTTCAAAGAGCCCTTGATCTACTATGGGTTCCTAAATATAAAGTGGTAAAAAAACAAATCAATAGTCTATACGTTTATTTGCCATCTATACAGGGACGTCTTAAACTAGGATGGGGCCCTTGGGCGCACAAGAATTTGAGGCCCTTTTGGAAAGTAAAAAAAGCGAATTATAATACCATTTTTTTACTGAGTATAACCATTTATTATAGGTAATCAAATACAGTATGATATATTAAGTCATTAATGATATTAGAATGCTGCTGGTTTTTTGGTTACGATTTCGATAACGGTTTCTTTCGGGATTTCTGTTGAGCAAAATCTTCTATTATAAGCATAGTATATGCCTTGTAAATACCTTCTGATTACTTATTTGTGAAAAAAGTGTACTGTGCCCGAAAAAATGTTTTGAGAATAAACGTGTGAGAGAAATTGTCGGTCTTTCGGGGCCCCCTGAGAATGGGGGCCCTGGGCACGGGCCCCGTGTGCCCTTATGGTAAAGACGGTATTGCATCTATAGGTTACAATTTTGTGGGTATTTAGTAAATTACTATAGGCGCTGTTAGGCTCTGACAAGTACAAGTTGTTAATAAGTCACTCAAAAAATTAAGCTCGGGCAGAGATGAGTGGGTTTAAATATGCGGGGCCCCCGTTCGCGCGGGGCCCGTAGCTATTGCTACCCTTGCTACATGGTTAATCCGGCACTGTGCGTAACACAAATGATGATGTTTAATCTAGGCTGTGTGTTTTCCATTTTACAATGTACAATGCTTTTTGTTGAAAAATGGCGGGAATCATGACCTCCTAGATTTCTTCGGTCGCGCATGCGTTGAGTTGCAATTTGAGTTGACTTTTACGCTATCGGGAACGTTAACACGCTGACTGCCGCGCCGTGTAGATCTCAATGCCCTACGCGGCACACTGAAGTAATTACGTCGTTTTATCTCTTCCACCTTCTTTCTATGGCGCCGGATTTTTTTTTATTGCCCTTGTAGACATACGAGCATGTGGCCCACCTGATGATGAGTGGTTACCGTCGCCCATGGACTTCAGCAATGCCAGGGGCAGAGCCAAGCCGCTGCCTAACACTTGCAGCTGCCTACCACTAGCCGCTGCCTACCAGTAAGCAGCTGCCTACCACTATTTCTAGAATCTACCACCGGAATATCTAGTAAGCTCTGGGATAGACGAATTCGAAGATACTGAGAATGAATTTATTGTATAGTACAAAATATACAAATAGAAACTAACCTTATAATTTACTAGCGACCCGCCCTCGCTTCGCTTCGGAAACTGTAATTTATTATTGATTTCTCCACTATTTAATGGATGTTATTATGCATATAAACATTCCTCTTCAATCACTCTATCTATTAAAAAAAACCTCATCAAAATCCGTTGCGTAGTTTTAAAGATTTAAGCATACATAGGGATATATAGGGACAGAGAAAGCGACTTTGTTTTATACTACAGTCAAACCTGGGTAAGTGAGAACTGGATAAGTGAGAAAACTCTATAAGTGAGAGTAATAGCCAGGACCCGTCATTTTAAGCTCCCAAAACCTCTATTAGCGAGAAACAGAAACCTCTTTAAGAGAGAGTCGTTTTTCCCTCATGGACCTCCGTAAGTGAGACTGCTACTTATCTATACCTCTATAAGCGACAGTCGAACGTTAACATCTGCTATTTTATGACTCATTCTTAACTTTTGTGGAACTTCCTTCCATTGCTTTTTATTGTTTTCTCGTCAATATTGAACCTATTCTATTTCGTGGAACTAAATAACGTTGTTATTTTATCGCATTCTTTTCGAATGGACCCGTGTGCCTGTGTACCGTCCTGTTTGTCGGACTTACTAAGTTTATCGTTAATTAATTGCGAAGGAAAGTTCTGTTCTGCATCATGTCAAAGAAACTCGGGTTAATGAGAAACCTCTATAAGCGAGAATGAGATTGTGCTCCCTTGAACTCTCGCTTATCCAGGTTTGACTGTATATGTAGTGATGTTGTAAGCCTTTGAAAGAGCTGAAGTCTGTACTAGGTTCAAAGACCTGTATTACTGATCTCCAGGCTCCCTCCTTCTTAATATAGTTTAGGTTAGGTCAAGTCGTGAACAGATGCTGCGGAATATTGTTGAGAGATCATTATATCTATACTTAATATTATAAAGAGGAAAGATTTGTTGGTTTGTTTGTAATGAATAGGCTCCGAAACTACGGAATCGATTTGAAAAATTCTTTCACTGTTTGGAAGCTACACTATTCCCGTGTGACATAGGCTATAATCTTTTGACGTGACAACGTCTTGTAATTCGATGGAGCCGGCTGCACGCACGAAAAAACATGACTCGTGCGGCGTTACCTCGCTCTGAGGCGTATTTTCTTATGACGTTATCACGTTCAACTATCGTCAGTAAACCGAATTTACAGAGAATCGATTTTTTTTGAAAAAAATTAGGAATTCTTACTAAAACTGTAATAATGTAACCCAAGGTGTAAAAAAATTACCTAAAATATTCTTTACATCGCGTGCCCTGCGAAAACTATTAACGATAGAATAAAATAATGTACAATGACTTTGTAGAACACATTATTATTTAGCAAAAAGTGTCGCTACAGGATATGCCTAACTATTATAGTTAAGCCGCAATAAGTTATCTTTTATTTTTGAAGTCGTCGTGGCCTAACGGATAAGACGTCCGATGCATTCGTGCTGAGCGATGCACCGGTGTTCGAATCTCAAGCGGGTACTAATTTTTCTAATGAAATACGTACTCAACAAATGTTCACGATTGACTTCCACGGTGAAGGAATAACATCGTGTGATAAAAATCAAACCCGTAAAATTATAATTTGCGTAATTACTAGTGGTAGGACCTCTTGAGAGTTTTTTTTATTTTTTTTATTGCCTTTGTAGGCAGACGGGCATACGGCCCAGCTGATGGTGAGTGGTTACCGTCGCCCATGGACTTCAGCAATGCCAGGGGCAGAGCCAAGCCGCTGCCTACCGAGTCGAGAGTCCGCGCGGGTGGGTACCACCGCCCTGCCTATTTCTGCCGTGAAGCAGTAATGCGTTTCGGTTTGAAGGGTGGGGTAGCCGTTGTAACTAAAACATGAGACCTTAGAACATATATCTTAAGGTGGGTGGCGCATTTTACGTTGTAGACGTCTATGGGCTCCAATAACCACTTAACACCAGATGGGTTGTGAGCTCGTCCACTCATCTAAGCAATAAACCCCTTGAAATTTTTGTTAAAGACCCGTGCAGAGCCGGAGCGTTCCGCCAGTTATGTTATAAGACTAAAACATACATTAAAAACAAAAGAAAAAGAACTTAGGCAATAGAGATACATAATAACAGAAATCGATATCATTACTTGAGTGCGCCGCGTAGGGCACCGGTGTCCTACATAGCAGTCAACGTGTTAAAAAACTCGCACTAAGCACACGAAAGGTCTCGAGCCCATTCAGTTACTCGCCGGATCTTCTCAGTGGGTCGCGTTTCCGATCCGGTGGTAGATTCTGCGAAGCACGGCTTTTGCTAGGGCCAGTGCTAGCAACACTCCAGTTAGAGCCCCGTGAGCTACCTACACGTTAGGGCGAAGCTGAAATAGCCTCTCAAGGCTATCAGTCCACTTCGATAAGGCGGCACGACACGAGAACCCCCTCATCGTGGCCGTCGGTAACTACATACCCGATCCTGCGGACAGAACGGAAAGCAGTCGACGTCACCCCAAACACGTCATTTCGGATCCTCCCGATCCACTAACGGTGCTTTTAGGTACTTCAAGCACCGGTCACCGTTCTCGTCGAACCCGTCGCTTGCGACGAAGGGCTCGACGAGTAAATTAACCTTCAGACACAGCCCACCGAGTTGCTCGCCGGATCTTCTCAGTGGGTCGCGTTTCCGATCCGGTGGTAGATTCTGCGAAGCACGGCTCTTGCTAGGGTTCGTGTTAGCAACGTCGTCAGGTTAGAGCCCCGCGAGCTCACCTACTAGTTTGGGTTACGCTGAAATAGCATCTCAAGGTTATCAGCATAGGTAGGAAAAAAAAGTCTCGAAGTCTGCAAGAATTACATTCAAAGATTCCGTTTTACATACGAATCAACACACGCATACCGAGCTAACAAAAGTGTTCTAACAAAACGGCTTGCTTCTTGTAAAAAAAAAAACACAGCATCTGTCGAGTACATTTCAAATGTGTAATCTTACAATAATAAATGTATTATAAAAAGTATTTTCGTAGCGCGTATAACGTTATAATAATATAATATTCATGAAGTTCAGTTAATATTGGAGTTGAGCCAATTACGCGGTCAACGCTGGAGAAGCGGGTTGCCAGATCGGAATCAAAATAAAACAGAAATATGTATATTATTATTATTGTTATTATTATTTTTTCCATAGATGGGTGGCCGAGATCACAGCCCACCTGGTGTTAAGTGGTTACTGGAGCCCATAGACATCTACAACGTATATGCGCCACCCACTTTGAGATATAAGTTCTAAGGTCTCAAGTATAGTTACAACGGCTGCCCCACCCTTCAAACTGAAACGCATTACTGCTTCACGGCAGAAATAGGCGGTGTAGTGATACCTACCCGTGCTCAAGGGGTCCTACCACCAGTAATATATTTTTATATATATTTTTATAGCTTAGATGGGTGGACTTCAACCTAAGTTAGTGCCGTAGCCGTCGACGCCCTAGACACGTCCTTACGGATCCATCAGATCCAATAACCTTGGCATTAGACGCCTTCAGATCTAACACTAGGAGCAGGATTAGGGAGCCCGGTAACCGTACTCGTCGAACTCGACAAAGAGTTCGACGTGCAACCTAACCCATACATCAGCGCGTTGAGTTTCTCGCCGGATCTTCTCAGCGGGTCGCGTTTCCGATCCGGTAGTAGATTCATTCGCGAAGCAGTTGCTCTTGAGTTGTTAGGTCTCTTTCGGAGGAGCTCGGGCAGCTGTTATCAATTCCCACCCCTGCTGGCTGAGCTTTTGCTCGCCCACCTGTCCTGGTGAAACTGGAAAGGCCTTCGGGCCACCAATAATCCTTCAATCATAAAAAAAAACTAACTTAATAAACCATAATTGTCGTAAAAGTTAAACTGAGTTAAAATTAGTGTTTCAGTGAGAGTCTTAATATTATGCTAATAAATTAATTGATTCTAAGTCACCGCTCATGGCATTAGTATATTAGATATATAAATAAACAATAGGCAATTTAACTTATATATTAAAGCCTATGATATGTCGGGATATATACAATATATATAATCACTACATTTAATACTACCAAATGAGTTGGAACCATTATTTTAATATATTTTTTATGTTCCTCAATTTTCCACTATCTAATAGTTTACTGAAAAGACAGAGCGCCTTTGTCCCTTTATTTATTTTCTTTAACGCCAAAGTCATCTTCTGCGTAAAAATAAACCAAAGAAACCATAGATTTCCTTAAATAATCTAATACACCAAAAAAATTTTTTTTTAGGTCAAATTTAATATGATATCTGGCAACATTATCGTGACCGTGGCTTATCGATGTAACGCTTTTACCTGTTATAATATCCATTTAAAACATTATTTATAGTAACATCTCGAGTACATTTCGGAACACGTTTCATTCGGTTACAGAATTAGCGATGCGATGGTTATAGAATATCAAGACCTATACTCCTCCTTCCATCGTGTTACTCTGTGCTGAGGGTCGTGACCATTACGGAGCAGTTTTATTAGGACTATGCTCATCCATTCCTTCCTGTTCTCTGCGCAGTGGATAGCAACATTGATGCTGGAGTCCAATGTCGTCTTAATTTGATCAAACCAGCGCATGGGACTACGCGTCTTAGGCCTCTTTCTTTTCACTTTGACGGCGATGAGTATCATCTTTTGAGATTGTCATCCTTTTTTCTCGAAAAGCGACCGAATAACTCGAAAATCTTACGTAGGCAAATGGTGCAGAGTCTTGTGAAGACGCCTAGTTCTTCCAGGATTTATATCTATATATTGAAGACCTATACTACACTACTGTAGACACACCTGACACAGTCCCCTGCAGCTCTATACTGATTCCATGTTCTTCTCGTACACAAACAGACATAGACCCGACCTACATCTAGCCGAGAGTCCTATACTACAATATTGTGGACACAATCCCCTGCAGGTCTGTACTGATCTCGAGCTCTTCTCGTACACAAACAGACACAGATCCGACTTACATCTAGCCGAAAGTCCTACACTACAATATTGTGGACACAATCCCATGCAGCTCTGTACTGATCCCGAGCTCTTCTCGTACACAAACAGACACAGATCCGACCAACATCTAGCCTCTAGTCTTATACTACACTACTACAGACACAGTCCCCTGCAGCTCTGTACTGATCTCGAGCTCTTCTCGTACACAAACAGACACAGATCCGACCAACATCTAGCCTCTAGTCTTATACTACACTACTACAGACACAATCCCATGCAGCTCTGTACTGATCCCGAGCTCTTCTCGTACACAAACAGACACAGATCCGACCTACATCTAGCCGAAAGTCCTACACTACAATATTGTGGACACAATCCCATGCAGCTCTGTACTGATCCCGAGCTCTTCTCGTACACAAACAGACACAGATCCGACCAACATCTAGCCTCTAGTCTTATACTACACTACTACAGACACAGTCCCCTGCAGCTCTGTACTGATCTCGAGCTCTTCTCGTACACAAACAGACACAGATCCGACCAACATCTAGCCTCTAGTCTTATACTACACTACTACAGACACAATCCCATGCAGCTCTGTACTGATCCCGAGCTCTTCTCGTACACAAACAGACACAGATCCGACCTACATCTAGCCGAGAGTCCTACACTACAATATTGTGGACACAATCCCATGCAGCTCTGTACTGATCCCGAGCTCTTCTCGTACACAAACAGACACAGATCCGCCCAACATCTAGCCTCTAGTCTTATACTACACAACTACATACACAGTCCCCTGCAGCTCTGTACTGATCCCGAGCTCTTCTCGTACACAAACAGACACAGATCCGACTTACATCCAGCCGAGTCCTATACTACGCTACTGTAGACACAGTCCCCTGCAGCTCTGTACTGATCCCGAGCTCTTCTCGTACACAAACAGACACAGATCCGACCTACATCTAGCCGAGAGTCCTATACTACAATTTTATTGACAAGCAGAAACAGATCCGACCTAAATGCCTTTAGTCTCTTTCATCTGTGATCCTTTAGAGATCAAAGCTGCAGTCGACAAATTTTTACGATCAATAAACTAGCTCTTTTAACTCAGCACGTATATATTTAAGTTCAGTGCATCTTATTTTAGCGCGCAAACAAGATGGCCGCTGTAAAAGCGTTGATACCTTGAATGGTTTGTTTATTGCAACACTTAAAGTTGCTCAATTTTGACGGTCATTTTGGCGGGAACCTGCAGAGTGATGGCGCTTTCGTGTTGTCAATACAGTGATCATCGCCTAATCATGATACTAATATGATAATAGTAAATTTATTTCACGCATAAATACGAAAAAAAAAACTATACAACAAAAACGGTACGCGTGCAAATTGGTGCACGCGAATGAAGTGAAACTTCTTTTTCGATGTGTTAGTATTGTGGCTTTCTTCATTTTTCATCGTTAAATCAGATTGCTCAGATGAAATAGGAACTTAACATTTTTTTATAATTAAAATTTGTTTATGAACTTTTAGCATCGTGTAATAAAAATCAAACCAGCAAANAAAAAAACTATACAACAAAAACGGTACGCGTGCAAATTGGTGCACGCGAATGAAGTGAAACTTCTTTTTCGATGTGTTAGTATTGTGGCTTTCTTCATTTTTCATCGTTAAATCAGATTGCTCAGATGAAATAGGAACTTAACATTTTTTTATAATTAAAATTTGTTTATGAACTTTTAGCATCGTGTAATAAAAATCAAACCAGCAAAAAAAAAATGCGTTATTACTGGCTCTAGCAATAGCAGTGCTTCGCAGAATCTACCAGCGGATCGGAATCACGACCCACTGAAAAGAACCGGCGAGAAACTCAGTGGGCTGTGTCTATGGGTTAATTCACTCGTCGAGCCCTTGACGATGACCGGTGCTTGAGGTACCTAAAAGCACTGTTAATGCATCGGGAGGATCCGTAATGACGTGTTTAGGGCGACGTCGACTGTTTACCAATCGGTCCACAGGATCGGGTATGACATAAACCTTCCTTGAATCACTTTATCTACCTACTAAAAACTGCCTTAAAATCCGTTGAATAGTTTCAAACATCTAAGCGATTTTATTTTATACTATGTAAAGTTAAAAAAGTTGTAGAACGTAACTTCTGTTGTACTTTTGTGCCAATTGTACTTTTTGTTTTTAATGTATCGCACTGTTTATTTGTTTTTTTGGTGTACAATAAAGAATACTCTCTCTCTCTCTCTCTAACTTCTGTCCAATTACAATTGTGATACACAATTACAAATAAGAATAATTAAAAAATAAAACGTTTTCAAACTGAATCTCTATTTTTAGAATTTTAAATTTGCTTTAATATTTTAGAATTTAATTTAGTATAATTCTCCCGTAAATCTTTTTGCTTCTTATGTCTAAAACTGATCGGGCGTAATGGCGTATGTAAATTATTTACACCTTTTTTGTTTACCTCAAAGCTTTAGGCAATTAAATTTTAATAACATTCCACTTGTTAGTCAAATGCTATTTCTAGGATCGAGAAACAAATGTTTTTTCTAAAAATAAACAGCGAATTTATTACAACAGAACACAAAGCTTGGTATTGTTTTGCGTTAAACAAACAATTATCGGTGGCGGCGATACGTTTTCGGTAGGTAATTCAAAGAGTGACGCGCGGCCATGTTTGTTTGTTTACGCGCCAACGTGTGAAACTTTAATTTAGTGAAACCGTAAATTTTAGCTTGTTTCTGTTTAATGGTGGTCAAAATATATTTTATTGGTGTTAGGGCGCTTTGTGCTCGGACTATGTGCTTCGCTCTAATATCCAGTGTGCTTAGTTAGTGTGAGTTTTTTAACGTTTTCGATAGCGTAAAAGTTAACAGAAATTTATATTATGCAGTTGGAAAACGCTACTAGCGGTTTTCTTTTTTTTTTTTTGTCCTACCTAAGCTGGTAGCTTGGTGCGGCTATTCCAGCGTAACCGTGGCTAGTAGGTGAGCTCACGGGGCTCAAAGCTGACGACGATGCTAACACGAACCCTAGCAAGAGCCGTGCTTCGCAGAATGTACCACCGGATCAGAATCGCGACCCGCTGAGAAGATCTGGCGAGAAACTCAGTGGGCTGTGTCTGAGGGTTAAGGGACGGTCCTAATGTGTTGTTCGGAACTTGTATATATGCGAGCTTATCTTGAAAATGTCGTAAGCGAGATTCAGGCATCTGTCAAATATCTTGCGTTGTATGATGGCTAAAATATATTTTATTGGTGTTAGGGCGCTTTGTGCTCGGGCGGTACTATCGGCGATATTTAAATGTCGGCCGCCATTTTTCTGTTGCGATTCCAATGAACGATGAATAAAACTGTTCTATTGATACAGGTAGTTTTCCAATTACAGAGCATGTTGCGACTCAGTGACGCACAATGCCGAATTATGCTGAAGCTTAATTGGAACGTGAATTAGTTTTCAAATGCATCAGCAGAGTGCGCTAAGTTAGCACAGTTTTAATTAACATTGATTATTTCTAAGAAACTACGACGAAACGAAAGCCTTACAATTTTTTTCAACATTAAATAATATTACTAACGATAATATAAACAAAATTNAAATGCATCAGCAGAGTGCGCTAAGTTAGCACAGTTTTAATTAACATTGATTATTTCTAAGAAACTACGACGAAACGAAAGCCTTACAATTTTTTTCAACATTAAATAATATTACTAACGATAATATAAACAAAATTTCGATCAATGCCAACTTAAAGAAAAAACACTTGTCAATTTTCTGTCACTGAGTCGGTATCGATTGCGAGCATCACGCGAGAGCAGTACTTTTGAGAGTGCTCGATTGTGCGAAGCGTTGCTGTAGTTGGAACATTCAACGTTTCGCATTATGCCGCATAATGCGCTCTTGTGCTGTAATTGGAAAACTACCACAATACAGTTGAGAATTTGCCCTTAATAACACGTTTTTATTAGCTCGGTATGTATGTACGTTTGTTTGTAAAGTTAACGTGATTATCATAGACTGCGAGACGGAGACAATTCGCACGCGCGTCAAGAATCGACGACGATACAATAATTCTATAACTTCGCTCTAATATCCAGTGTGCTTGGTCGAGTTTTTTAACTTTCTCTATAGGTAGCGTAAAGTTTAATTCAAATTTGTATGGAATTGGAATGTTTGCTTAGGTTTGCCGCCAGGGGCGCTGTTCCAACTCCATACAAAATTGAGTTAACTTTTACGCGATCGAGAACGTTAAAAAACTCGCACTAAGCACTCGGATCGTTTCTATCCGTTGGTTTGCAAGCGAAGTGAATTGTCCCTTAGAAATAAGGTGACACTCTACAAAACTTGCATACGCCCCGTCATGACCTATGCAAGTGTAGTGTTCGTTCACGCGGCCCGCATCAACTTAAAACCCCTTCAATTATTCAATCCCGTTTTTGCAGGATAACCATCGGAGTCCCGTGGTTCGTCAGGAACATCGACCTGCACGACGACCTGGACTTAGAGCCCATTAGTAAGTATCTACAGTCGGCATCAGTGCGACATTTCGAGAAAGTGGCACGACACGAACCCCCTCATCGTGGCCGCCGGTAACTACATTCCCGATCCTGCGGACAGAATGGAAAGCAGTCGACGTCGCCCAAAACACGTCATTTTGGATCCTCCCGATCCACTAACGGTGCCTTTAGGTATCACAGGCACCGGTCATCGTTCTCGTCGAACCCGTCGCTTGCGACGAAGGGCTCGACGAGTAAATTAACCCACAGACACAGCCCACTGAGTTTCTTGCCGGATCTTCTCAGTGGGTCGCGTTTCCGATCCGGCGGTAGATTCTGCGAAGCACGGCTCTTGGTAGGGTTCGTGTTATGTACATTATGTATATCAACTTATTTTTCTTACCAAGAATTTTTATTAATAAACATAATTCGTACTATGGCAAAAGTTCGGATCTTTATCGGCGGCCCAATACTACTTAATACTACATACAATACTACTTATTTATAACGCAAATTTATATATCCAGGGATTTTATGGTCCCATAGATTCTAGCGACCCGATGTTACTTCCTTCATCGATGAACTGAACGTATGCTAAATACGTATTATTTAGAACAATGTGTACCTTCTTATACGGGGCAAGATAGTAGCGCCATCGTCCTAAGCATGTCCTAACCTCTTTTGGTCAGGCATCCCGAGAATTGTAAGCCCCGAAAACCCAGAGAAATTTGTATGGAGTTGGCACAGCGCCCCTAGCGGCAAACGTAGGTAAACGTTCCAACTTCATACAAATTTGATTTAACTTTCACGCGATCGAGAACGTTAAAAAACTCTCACTAAGGACACCTTGTCACCGTTTTCGTCGAACCCGTCTAATGCCGAAGAGTTGGACCTGCGAACTAGCTAATAGACATAACCTACTGAGTTTCTCGTCGAATCTTCTCGGTGAGTCATTTTTCCGATACAGTGGTAGATTGATTGTGACAATACTGATTTTTTTTATCACTCACAGCCCACCTGGTGTTGAGTGGTTACTGGAGCCCATGGACATCTACGACGTAAATGCGCCACCCACTTTGAGATATGAGTCTAAGATCTCAAGTATAGTCACAACGGCTGTCCCGCCCTTCAAACCGAAACGCATTACTGCTTCACGGCAGAAATAGGCGGAGTGGTGGTACCGAAGTCGTCGTGGCCTAAAAGATAAGACGTCCGGTGCATTCATGTTGAAGCGATGCACCGGTGTTCGAATTCCGCAGGCGGGTACCAATTTTTCTAATGAAATACGTACTCAATAAATGTTCACGATTGACTTCCACGGTGAAGGAATAACATCGTGTAATAAAAGTGAAACCCGCAAAATTATAATTTGCGTAATTACTGGTGGTAGGACCTGTTGTGAGTCCGCGCGGGTAGGTACCACCGCCCTGCCTATTTCTGCCGTGAAGCAGTNTAGCACAGTTTTAATTAACATTGATTATTTCTAAGAAACTACGACGAAACGAAAGCCTTACAATTTTTTTCAACATTAAATAATATTACTAACGATAATATAAACAAAATTTCGATCAATGCCAACTTAAAGAAAAAACACTTGTCAATTTTCTGTCACTGAGTCGGTATCGATTGCGAGTATCACGCGAGAGCAGTACTTTTGAGAGAGCTCGATTGTGCGAAGCGTTGCTGTAGTTGGAACATTCAACGTTGAGCATTATGTCGCATAATGCGCTCTTGTGCTGTAATTGGAAAACTACCACAATACCGTTGAGTATTCGCCCTTAATAACACGTTTTTATTAGCTCGGTATGTATGTACGTTTGTTTGTATGTAAAGTTAACGTAATTATCATAGACTGCGAGACGGAGACAATTCGCACGCGCGTCAAGAATCGATGACGATACAATAATTCTATAACTTCGCTCTAATATCCAGTGTGCTTAGTCGAGTTTTTTAACTTTCTCTATAGGTAGCGTAAAGTTTAATTCAAATTTGTATGGAGTTGGAATGTTTGCTTAGGTTTGCCGCTAGGGGCGCTATTCCAACTCCATACAAAATTGAGTTAACTTTTACGCTATCTTGAACGTTAAAAAAAAAACTCGCGCTTATTGCGAGTTTTTAAATCATGATGTACGACCAACCCATACCATGGGCCCCGAAGGTCAAATACTTAGGCGTCACCCTCGACAGAAGGATAACATTCCGCCCCCATATAAAGACGGTACACAGCCCACCTGGTGTTGAGTGTTTACTGGAGCCCATAGACATCTACGACGTAAATGCGCCACCCACCTTTAGATATAAGTTCTAAGATCTCAAGTATAGTCACAACGGCTCTCCCACCCTTCAAACCGAAACGCATTACTGCTTCTCGGCAGAAATAGGCAGGGCGGTGGTACCTACCCGTGCGGACTCACAAGAGGTCCTACCACCTAAAGCGAATTCAGCGAAGCACTGCTCTTGCTAGGGCCAGTGTTAGCAAACTGTTTCAGGGTGAAATCGCGAGTTCACAATTCTCTGCGCAATTGGAATAGCACCTTAGACTATAAGTGAATGGGTAGGTAGGTATCTATATAACGTCTATATATCTATATAATATTATATAATAATTAACACGTGAAGCAAAAACTTTGTACCCCTTTTTACGAAAATTGCGCGGACGGAGGAGTATGAAATTTCTCATATTTATAGAGAATATAGAGGAGGAGTGCAGAATGCTAATATTTTTTTAAAATAATGCATAAAATTTACTTTAGATCAATAAAGAAAACATTACACACACTACATACCATGTATTTGACACAACACATACATTAAAATATTCTCTTTATTTACTGTCAATTGGGAAACTTTTGTTATTGTTTAAAATCTGTGGTCGAATTGAAAATAGATTAATATTGTTTGTCTTTAATATTATTGATCTATAGTGCAGTTTTGGCGAATACTGTGATTATATTATCGAAATATAATAATAGTGTTTGACAATAGAACTATAATAATGTTATAATTTCAATTGATTATAGTCGAATCTCGACTACTGCGCGGTCACTAGTCTAAGGTAATTTTTTTTTTTTTTATTGCCTTTGTAGGCAGACGAGCATACGGCCCACCTGATGGTGAGTGGTTGCCGTCGCCCATGGACTTCAGCAATGCCAAGGGCAGAGCCAAGACGCTGCCTACCGCTTAATACTCTCTACAAGCCTCGTTTGAACACATGTCATAGCGCTCGGGAAACACCGTGAAGGGGAGCTCATTCCATAGCCGGATGGTACGTGGCAAAAAAGACCTCTGGAAACGCACTGTGGATGACCGCAGTGGCTCCAGGTAGTATGGATGAACTCTACTCCGGTGGCGGGCGGTGCGATGGTAAAAACGAGACGTTGGTATCATCTCGAACAATTCCTCAGAGCACTCCCCATGGAACATGCGGTAAAAAATACAGAGGGAACCGAAGTCCCTCCGCAGACCCATATTTACGCTATTACCAAATCTTCGAGCATGTCACGATCGGCCGCGACGACTACGCTAACCCAGAGAAACTAAAAATATATCTACTTATTAATAAACATAAAGAAATATTGTACTCGTTTTAAATTTTAGAATTATTTTTTTTATCGCACGAGCGTCACCTTTTATTGTGGACTCCGAATAAGTGTTGAAATTTATTGTCGCGATATTTCCTGTGAGTTCGTTTTTTTTTTCTGCTTTGAAGTTTTGGCCAAGGCATATTGAGATGTGCGGGCTAGGTTATTTAAATTTTTGCGACTTATTTTGTGTTTTCGCAGTGTCGTAGTGTAAGGGTAATTTGTTAGAAATAATGAAAAGTCTCGGAATATTTAAATTTGCTGTTGAAGAAACACGTCTTAATTATTAAGTTGTATTTATATTATGATTAACTGAGACAAAAAATGTTGAATATCAATCATGAAAATTGTGAGGTAAAATATAATATATTAAAAAAAAACTTTAAAAACATACCTTCCTCGGAGATTTGACTTCAGCGGAACTATCAAAGGTTTTATTGTCCGTTATCTTGGCACTGTCCTGATTTACAAATAATACCAAAAATACCAACACTGATATTCTAAAACCGAACTTCTTTGCCATTTTCGAAATAAAGAGAAAAAAAAAACACAACTTTAAATAAGAATTATTAGAAAAAAAAAAAACAGTCCCTAAAACGCGGGAAAAGAAAAATTAAAGATGGCCATTTAACTGTTTATAACGTTATTTTATTTTCTATTTGTCCAGCTGTGGCCAGTGCAACGTCGTCCACGCGACTGTTAGGAGCAAGGAATAAGTTAAACTAGACTATTTTTAGCTTAATCTATGAGGCGTAATATCGCGTGCGTCGCGTGGCTCCCACGGCCCGCCAATATTTTGTGTATTATCTATGGCCGCCAATGTCAACTCATATATTTAAGTTATGTTCCGATGTGCACTGTGGGCACTGTAAGATGTGAACTCATTTTAGTATTTTTATTTATTTATTTTTTATTGCTTAAATGAATGGACGAACTCACTGGATCCTCACGGCCCATCTCGTGTTAAGTGGTTACCGGAGCCCATAGACATCTACAACGTAAATGCCACCACAAAACAATTATACAATATATAACAAAAATTAGAAATTTAAGTTGACAAAAAAAAAACAAAAAAGAAAAGCAACACAATACGCACATATATCCATCCACCTCTTATGCATATCGGAACTAAATCCCCTTAAAAACATTCCAAAACAGCATTTCTATACGCTACGAGTGATAAACAAAAGATGTAAGCATTGGAGAACGCGAATGAATTTCGCGGGCAAATCGGAACGTAGCCTTAATGTAGTATCTCTCTGTCTCTTTCTATCTCTCTCTCTCTCTCTTTCTCTCTCTATCTCTTCCTAGCTATATCCCACATACTGCTAGGATCAGCTTTCCTTATTTACTCCTCAACTTCGCTCTGTCTATGAAATCCTCATAGGTCACATTCTGGTAGCACTTGTTCTTCAGCAATACAAAATTAGCAATACAATATTATTAAATTATAAAGTCGTCGTGGCCTAAAGGATAACACGTCCGGTGCATTCGTATGTAGCGATGTACCGGTGTTCGAACCAATTTTTCCGATGAAATAAGTACTTAATAAGTGTTTTTTTTATGATTGAAAGATTACTGGTGGCCCGAAGGCCTTTCCATTTTCACCAGGACAGGTGGGCGAGCAAAGGCTCAGCCAGGAGGGGTGGGATTAGCTAACAACTGCCCGAGTGCCTCCGAAGGAGACCTAACAACTCAAGAGCAATTGTTTCGCGAATGAATCTACTACCGGTTCCGAATCGCGACCCACTGAGAAGATCCGGCAAGAAACTCAGCGGACTGATGTGTGGGTTAGGTTGCACGTCGACCTCTTTGTCGAGTTCGACGAGTACGGTGACCGGGGTTCCTAAGCTTGCTCCTAGTGTTAGAGCTGAAGGCGTCTAATGCAAAGGTTATTGGATATAATGGATCCGTAAGGACGTGAACAAATGTTCACGATTGACTTCCACGGTGAAGGAATAACATCGCAACAACACGTGACATTTGTAATTAAAGGTCCGTTTCATTTGGCATCAGCATCGACAGTTCGATGTTTATAATTGAACTTCAATTAAGTTTACTCCATTCGAATAGCTGAAGAAGTTTTTTTGTTATGATATTTTTTCAAAATTTTAAACTTTTACTTAACTTATTTTAAACGCCAAAAATTTATTTGAAGAATTCTCTTTTCAGTTTAGATTTTAACACTTTAAGCTCTAAAGCGCATACCATAAGCTTTATAGTATGCGCTTGATTTAAAAGAGACGGAAAGTGTACTTTGTCTCTTTCCAGACTAAAATTAATAACTCAATTTTTTTATTTTATAAACAGATAGAATACAAGTTTTTAAGTCGTTCGAACTATGAAACAGATTTAAAAAAATATTATAATTCGTTCGAAGTACTTTACTGGTAGTAGGACCTCTTGTGAGTCCGCGCGGGTGGGTACCACCACCCTGCCTATTTTTGCCGTGAAGCAGTAATGCGTTTCGGTTTGAAGGGTGGGGCAGCCGTTGTAACTATACTTGAGACCTTAGAACTTATATCTCAAGATGTCTATGCGCTCCAGTAACCACTTAACACCAGGTGGGCTGTAAGCTCGTTCAACGATCTAAGCAATAAACGAAAAAAAATTTTTTTTTTACATAAACAACTTCAATGCGCCCATGAAATTTGGCGACGATGTGTCACGCTCTCTTGCGTCAAACAGAGTAATAGAAGTTAAGAAAAAAACTGAACATTTCTTAAAAATAGTATAAAGAATAATAAAGATGATTTTAAATACATATTTTACGACTCGATTGTTGAAACGATAGAGACGCAAGTGTAAATTAGCAGCGCAGGAATTTCAACTTTAAATCGTGAGGATTAAGCTCGAATTATCGTTTTTAAAGCTACATTTAATGTGACATTGTAAGTCTGATGTAGTAGTAGTTGGAACGTTGTTTTTTTTTTTATTTAATAAAAGACCTTTTTTCACATACAGCCAGTAATAGTGTGAAAACGGCACTGAAAACAGTCGTAGAATAATGTGAAATTATTGATTTAAATAATTTTACCATCTAAATAGGATTGATCATTTTAGTTGTACCATTTTTTGCTGTTAGTCTAAGAGGCTATTCCAGTTTCGCGCGGACGGGTAGGTGAGCTCACGGACTAAATCTGAGAGAGTTTGCTAACACTGGCCCTAGCAAGAGCAGTGCTTCGCTGAATCTACCACCGGAATCGATCATTGAGGAGATCCGCCGAGAGATTCCGCGGGCCGATGCCTTAGGTTAGCTTGCATGTCGAATTCTTTGCCGAGTTCGACGCGTACGGTTACCGGACTCGTACTTAATGCAAATTTAAGACTTATATGATAGCCGCATGGATACCATTATCAGAACTGGACCAAACTGGGACCACACAGGAAGCGTCAGCTTACTAATAAAAAATAAAAAATTCATCAAAATCGATTCACCCAGGCATAAAGTTATGAGGTAACAAGCATAAAAAAAAACATACAGTCGAATTGAAAACCTCCTCCTTTTTTGATGTCGGTTAAAAAAAATTTTTTTAAGGTATTTTATGGCCTGGTAATTGAGACCTTTCATGTCATATTTTTATGAAAAAATGATATTATGGAGTGAAATGAAATGAAAATGATTAATTTGAGACGTTAATCAACTGGGATGAAATTAAATGAAATGAGATGATATGGAATCTATACTAATATTATAAAGAGGAAAGATTTGTTTGTTTCGAATAGGCTCCGAAACTACTGGACCGATTTGAAAAATTCTTTTTCCATTAGAAGCCGACATTGTCGCTGATGAACATAGGCTACCTTTTTTAAAAAAAAAATTTTTTTTTTTTTTTGGTTTTATGTGTGTTTTAATGTTTCCGAAGCGAAGCGAGGGCGGGTCGCTAGTGAAATATAATCTCAGTAAAATGGTGGTCATTTACTAAGATTTTTTCAGTGGACTTTTTGGAGGATCCCGAGAAGTTACGTTCAGCGGCTTTGTTTCATTTTCCCACATTTGTGCACTTTCACAGATATTAAACAGTTAAAAAAACAACCATTATTACACATTTAAGCCTGAAGAAACAGTAAATAGACAAAATAAAACAAATCTCACAACTCGCTTTCCCGCCAAAAAGTCCGGTTAAAAATTAACTAATATTTCTGTTACAGATGACCGATTATTCGCGGACGAACTCAAACAAACACTTGAGGAGTATCTATTCGGGATATGTCCACAGACTTACAAGGTAATTTTTTTTGCTTTCTTTTTTAATCAATCGTAGTTATGTTTAAGATTTTTGGAGTTTACTCCTTAAGAATCGATTTACATATATAGGCCCGGGGTATGAAAATTATGGGGACCAAAATCGTACTAGAGAGTATAGCATGTCACACGAAATGCGTTATGCGCCTGATTGGCTCCTGATCACGCATCATATCATCACCTGATTGGTGATGCGTGCGCGCGCCAATCAGGAGCCAACGCGCAGCCGCGTTATCGCAGGTGACGCCGGGCTGCTGCGCCGGCAGTCCGCCACAAAGCCTCGTACTGATCGCGCGTTTCTCTCATTATTGTATTTTCATATATTTGTTAGTCGTTTGTTTTGTGTCTCGTTAATTTGTTAATAATCTGTAGTGTATCGTGTTGTCGTAATATAGAACTATTTCTCGTANGGAGCCCATAGACATCCACAACGTAAATGCGCCACCCACCTTGAGATATAAGTTCTAAGGTCTCAAGTATAGTTATAATGGCTGCCTCACCCTTCAAACCGAAACGCATTACTACTTCACGGCAGAAATAGGCAGGGTGGTAGTACCCACCCGTGTAGACTCACAAGAGGTCCTACCACCAGTAATTACGCAAATTATTATTTTGAAGATTTCATTTTTATCACACGATGTTATTCCTTCACCGTGGAAATCAATCGTGAACGTTGAGTGTTGTTGAGTACGTATTTCATTACAAAAATTGGTACCCGCCTGATATTCGAACACCGGTGCATCGCTCAACACGATTGCACCGGACGTCCGTTAGGCCACGACGACTTTAAAAATATAAAATAAAAAATAAATAAAAAATATAAAAATTTCGGCGTTAATTTTTCGCGGCGAAAACAACTAAACTCATTTAATCACTGCACTATTCGCCGCGACTACCGCTCGACTCCGTGGCTCGCGCCGTCCGTATTCATGCATTTGTTTTGCTCGCCCGCCGCATCGCGCGATTCGCTCGGTACATTTCGCCGGTCGCTTCGCCGGTCGCCGGTGCGCGTGGCTTGTTAGGTACATTTCTATGCGCTTATTTTATTCGCTAGACGCTTCGCCGTTCGCACCGCGCGAATATTCGTCTCGGCGAATGTCCCGTGGCCAGGCTGTTAGGTACATTTCTATGCTCTTATTTTAGTCGCTAGACGCTTCGCCGTTCGCACCGCGCGAATATTCGTATCGGCGAATGTCCCGTGGCCAGGCTGTTAGGTTAGCTTGCATGTCGAATTCTTTGCCGAGTTCGACGAGTACGGTTACCAGGGTCGGGCACGTACTTAATGCCAATTTAAGACTTATATGGTTTTCTCGTGGATACCATTATCAGAACTGGAACAAATTGGGACTACACGGGAAGCGTCAGCTTTCTTATAAAAAAAAGAATCATCAAAATCGATTCACCCATTCGAAAGTTATGAGGTGACAAACATAAAAAAAGACATACCGTCGAATTGAAAACCTCCTTTTTTGATGTCGGTTAAAAATATTTTTTAATGTATTTTATGGCCTGGTAGCTGAGACCTTTAATTCATGTCTTATTTTAATTTATATTCATATTTTTATGAAACATGATATTATGGAGTGATGTGAAATGAAGATGATTAATTTGAGACATTAATCAACTGGGATGAAACAAATGGAATGAAATGAGATGATATGGGATGAAATATAATCTCAGTAAAATGGTGGTCATTTACTATGATTTTTTCAGTGGAGTTTTTGGAGGATCCCGCGTAGTTACGTCCAGCGGCTTTGTTTCATTTTCCCACAATTGTGCACTTTCACAGATATTAAACAGTTAAAAAAACAACCATTATTACACATTTAAGCCTGAAGAAACAGTAAATAGACAAAATAAAACAAATCACACAACTTCACTCCTCGCGTTCCCGCCAAAAAGTCCCCTTAAAATTAACTAATATTTCTGTTACAGATGACCGATTATTCGCGGACGAACTCAAACAAACACTGGAGAAGTATCTATTTGGGATATGTCCACAGACTTGCAAGGTAATTTTTTTGTTTCTTTTTTAATTGATCGTAGTTATGTTTAAGATTTTTTTTATTTTATTTTTTTTATCAGTAAATAAACCATAAATTTTTGTTAGTAAGTATCACTTTTAATCTATGTTAGTAACTTAAAAATCTATTAAAAGCTAGCTGGTCCGGCAGACTTCGTATTAGTGCCTCATTCGATAAATAAAATACCTAAACTTTTGTATAAAATAAACTTCAAACAAACAAAAGGAATCCGACGGGGGATACATCAAAGGAATTGCTGCGTAGACCGAGCTTTATGACCTGGCGTCGAGTCTTGCTGGAAGGACCATTCTTGATTATTGAATATGGTGTCGTTAAGGAGCTTCACTACCTTCTGAAGAATGGTATCTTGATACACTTGTGCCGATGTTTTGATACCTTTTTCACAAAAGTATGGCTCAGTCACTCCTTCATAGCTAATACCCCACCAAACCATCACTGAAGTCGGATAGTGCCCACGTTGCACTCTGTCGACTAACTGGGAAGCTTCCTTAGAGCTTTGAGCATAAATACGGTCATTTTGTTTGTTAAAATGTTGCTCATCCGTAAACATAATTTTTCTATGACCTCCCTTTGGTACCGCTTCAGTAGTTGTTTCGATTTTACCACCCTATTCTCTTTTAAATTGTCAGTTAAGAAATGACCGGTACGTCTCTTATAGGCTGCAAGTCCTAAGTCATCTTTTAAAATACGCGACATAGTTCTAGGTGCTATCTTCATCTCCCGAGATAAAATCTTTTGCTTTCGGACAGGATTTCTTCGAATTCTTTCCCTTACTGCTTTGACCACCTTTTTCGTACGAACACTACGTGGCCGGCCAGATCTTTTTCTGTCACAAACAGAAGAGGTCTCATTGCACCTATTAATAGCCCGGTACACAAACATTTTACTAATACCAAGCGTATGGAGAGTTTTAAAAATTGCATTTGGCTCCATACCTACTTTGTGTAATGCAATCACAGCGATTCGGTTCTCTTTATCATTCCACTCCATTTTAATATCTCAAAATATTATACAATGTATTGGCGCCAAAATGAGAAAACTCATTGAGCAATCATATAAAAATGACAGATTCCAAATTCAAATGTAATATTTTGTTTATTTTTAATTGTAACGGTATTTATGGCCAGACTAAGTATAGATAGAAGATAACTATTTGATCAACAATAAAACACAAAAATTTAAAAACCAAAAATAGTTTTATTTTGCCGTTCTCGAAATTACCATTGTAAAAAAGATTTGGCGTGTCTGTTATACACTGCGGTTGAGGAAAACGGCTTGTTTTATTGAGAGCTAAAACGTTTCGATGCTTAACGACACCGCCGCCGCGATGTTTTTCGAATCAGCATCTAAAACTATGTAACGATGTGTGCGCATCGGTTTTTGTATTGTGTTATTTTGTATTTTAAGCCCACATCGATTTTATTTATAGGCGGCTACGTTTGCGTTAGTATAAAAAAATAGATAATAGTTTTTAAAAAAAAACTAAAAAAAAATACTATAGATAGAAATAGAAGAAATAGATAGAAAATCTAACGTGGGGTGCTTTTCAGGATATTATCAAAATAACACTTCTACTCATATCTGTTTATAAAATATTTATAATTATTGATATGTATCATACACCCCACGCTTTTTTTACAATAAAATATATTTTTTGTAAACTAATTTTAATTCAAATTTATTAAAATTTATTTTTCATTTTTTAGTTGAATTTCAATTTTTTCAATATAACTATTTTTAAATATTGAATTGTCATCGGTCCCTTATAAGTATGCCAAATTTCAAGTTAATCCGACGCTTTGAAGGGGGTCAAAATCATGTTCAAAGATTCCGTGACATACATACTAACATACATACGTCTGAAGGTTATAAAAGCGTAATATATAGGAGAATAACGTTTATATTATTATAGTTTTGTTTGCCTCTATCTGCCAGTAACCTAAGGAACTATTCTAACTACGCGCCGACGGGTAAGTAAGCTCACGGGCTCAACCTGAGAGAGTTTGCTAACACTGGCCCTAGCAAGAGCAGTGCTTCGCTGAATCTACCACTGGATCGGAATCGCGACACACTGAGAAGATCCGGCGAGGAACTCAGCGGGCTGTGTTAGTTAGTTCGCTCATCAAACTCTTCGTCATAATCGACGAGTCTGACGAGGACGGTAACCGGTATTTGAGCTACCTAAAAACAGCGTTAGTGGATTGGTAGGATCCGAAATGACGCATTCATGGCTTCAGGCTTTTATGCCTAAATCTTAAAAAAAATTGGCTGTATGGTTCGTTACCGTTGTCTTTCCTGTTTAGAAAAAATTAAGCTATCAAACTCCTATAACCTCAATTTATTTTGACATTATTCGATTTTATGATTCAAAGAGGAATATTAATGAAGTCTCGTTTGCAAATCAATTAATCTGTTAACACAGATCCCACGTTAGAACTGGCGCTCGTCCAACTTCATAACGCGCTAGATAGGTACAGCTTAAGCTAATTCCGCGCGAAATGTAATTCCGTTCATTTTGATTTATTAATATGAGTCGTTGAGTTTGTTATTATTTCGAGATTTCTATTTCGAAAACTTTTCCTTAAGACATTTATACAGTAAAAAGCAATTTTTGCATATTAAAAGTATTGAATACAAAATACTAGTAGTATTTATCTTACGGTAAAACAATGATATTTTTTAGGTAAAAAGAAGCAGATATGTTTCAAGCGCACGTCAAGTGAAGACTCGAAAACAGGCCAATTGGGACGTTTCGTCTTTAGTCGCGTCTAAACAAATGCAATAATAATATAACAAGTGCAATCGTTCCAATTATAGCTATCCTTTTTACTCACGCGCTTATCCCATCTTTTGTACTTTTCATTAAGGCTACCTGTCAACATGTGTGTGCACTATATCGGTAGGTATGTAGATATATATGGCACGATCAGATTTGAAGAGTCAGTTACTATGAAGATGACATATCTGTTGTATAAAAAATCATTGCGGTAAAAGTAGATATTGCGGCAAATGTACACATTTTCCGGTAAATGTGCAGATTTGTCTCCTCGTTTGGGTAATGTGCATTCAACTAACATTTACAATTTCAAAGAAGGGAAATGTACATTGAATTCACAATGAACATGTCGTTTTGGTAAACATGGCATACAAAATACGAAATCGTAAGTTCTAGTAACGTGGTGCGCATGCGCAAGAAGCGCCCACAACCTAACCTACAACCTTCGATCAACAATAGTATAATTTTCAACTTATTGTCTTTTTATTTTTAAGTGACAGGATTAGTTTATTGCTTTGATCACTTTATGTGACGAATGACGTAAGTATTAGATAATGTTTTGGAGATTTGTCACTTTATTACAAGGTGCCATAGTTGTAATTAGTTTGAACTTAAAACTGTTTCAAAACTTTTTTCTCCGTTTGTTGTAAACCAATGTAGCTATGTATGTGTATATTCACGCGGACAGATTTTGCTTTAATTTTGTACGTGTCCCTTTATCTAGTTACTATTGTTGATCGAAGCCTACGACATTTAAATAATATGCAAAGAAAAGTATGTTTTGTTTGTCATTTACATTTTTTAATTAAAATAATTTTCGTTATTAAAGCCTTTTTTGTATTATGTTTATTTAAATAAATATTTTTTTACTGCAACAACATTTATTTGTATTATTGTAACTTTTCTTAAAACATGAAGTTAAGAGTATACATTTACCGTAAAGCAAAAACTTTGTATCCCTTTTTACGAAAATTGCGCGGTCGGAGGAGTATGAAATTTCCCACACTTATAGGGAATACAGAGGAATGCAGAATGCATTTTTTTTTAAATTATGCTTTTAAGTATGTAACAAAATACATTAAATCAATAACAACAAAATTAAATGTTCAGGATCGATTTCCACGGTGAAGGAATAACATCGTGTAATAAAAATCAAACCCGCAAAATTATAGTTTGCGTAATCACTGGTGGTAGGACCTCTTGTGAGTCCGCACGGGTAGGTACTACCACCCCGCCTATTTCTGCCGTGAAGCAGTAATGCGTTTTGATTTGAAGGGTGGTGCCGTTGTAACTATACTTACATCTCAAGGTGGGTGGCGCATTTACGTTGTAGATGTCTATGGGCTCCGATAACCACTTAACATCAGGTGAGCCGTGAGCTCGTCCACACATCAAAGCAATAAAAAAAAAACTTCGACAATCGTTAAATAAAACTAATTGAAGCTCAAATTTTGATACATTAAAGAACTTTCCAGATAGAGAGATACATAAATATGGAATGTCCATGTTTTTGGCGGCCATTTTGGCGTTACCTAGAATTACATTACTAAATAAAATCCTCTCATCGTGGCCGCCGGTAACTACATTCCCGATCCTGCGGACAGAATGGTAAACAGTCGACATCGCCCTAAGCACGTCATTACGGATCCTCCCGATCCACTAACGGTGCTTTTAGGGATCTCAAGCACCGGTCACCGTCCTCGTCGAATCCGTCGCTTGCGACGAAGGGCTCGACGAGTAAATTAACCCACAGATACAGCCCACTGAGTTTTTCCGGATCTTCTCAGTGGGTGGTATTACCAATCCGGTGGTAGTTTCGGTGAAGCACTGCTCTTGCTAGGGCTAGTGTTAGCAAACTCTCTCAGTTTGAGCCCGTGAGCTGGCTTACACATTCATTGAATCTAGTATGACCCCTCGAGGTCACTTGTATACGAAATAAATAAGGAGCAATAAAACTCGGACTGACGTTTTAATGTGTGCGCTGCCAAAAAATCGATCTTGAATCACCAATAAATCCCGATGATGTGATTCGGTGAATTAACAACAGAGAAGAAGACAACAGACAGCGTCCAGACGCGCGTTCGTGTTGAGAAAACAACTCGAGAGCGTCTGACTAGCTTCACGAATGTGACTTATTACGTATCGACATAGCGATCGCACCGGTCATCGTTCTGGTGCCGGCTCGACGATGACGAGTAAATTAACCCACAGACACAGCCCACTGAGTTTCTCGCCGGGTCTTGTCAGCGGGTCGCATTTCCGATCCGGTGGTAGATTCTGAGAACACGGGTCTTGCTAGGGTTCGTGTTAGCAACGTCGTCAGGTTTGAGCCCCGTAAGCTCACCTACTAGTTAAGATTACGCTGGTATAGCCTCTCAAGGCTATCAGCTTAGGTAGGAAAAGAAATGCGATCGCTGTTGCAGAATTTTGGAAATTCATTTACTTGCCGGCGCCGGGGATGGCTTAGCGGCTGTTCCGTCATCGTTCGTATTCGATGGAACTGAGTTCATTGCAATAGTAGTGAAGAAAACATTATGAATAATAATAATATGGCTTGGATTGATTATAAGAAAGCGTATGACTCTGTGCCTCATACATGGCGAATGAGAGTTTTAGAGCTATATAAAATAAATCCCATACTATGCTCCTCTCTTAGCTCATGCATGGGTCAATGGTCTACGTTTCTTAGTCAACCAGGTCAGATGACTTCTTCTGCTGACCCGAATTTAATAAGAATTATGCGGGGTATCTTCCAGGGCGACAGTCTGAGTCCTTTGTGGTTTTGTTTGGCGCTTAATCCTTTAAGTACATTACTTAAAGATTCAACGCTAGGCTACCGACTTCGCAGAGGAGCTAAGGCTATATCACATCTCTTGTTCATGGATGATTTCAAATTATTTGCTTCCAAAAAACCAGACTTAATGAGTTTACTTAAAATAACCGACAGTTTTAGTAAAGCCATTGGGATGGCATTTGGTGTTGATAAATGTGCGTTCATAGATGTACAGAGAGGTAAAGTTGTAAGCTCAGATTGCTTACTACTTAACCATAGTGTGGTCCTCAAGTCTCTTGGTGAATCGGAAACTTACAAGTACCTTGGTATGTTTGAAGTGCTGAATATTGTTGACGCAGATATGAAACAATCGTTTAGAGATCGGTTCTTTGGTCGTCTTATAAAGGTATTAAAAAGCCATTTATCAGGCGGAAACAAAATCCGAGCGTTTAATGGTTGGGTCATGCCTATGTTAACATATTCCTTTGGCATACTAAGGTGGACGCAATCAGAGCTGGACGTACTGGACAGAAAAGTCAGGCGATTGTTAACGGCATACAGAATGCATCATCCACGTTCATCTGTAATGAGGTTGTATATTCCTCGGAAATGTGCGGGTCGTGGTATTTTGAATGCCAAGGATCTACATAACCGAGAGATATACAACCTTATGGAATATTTCCTTAAAATGAACGTGAATATGTATCGGGATGTCGTTGCAGTCAATAAAGGGCTAACTCCGCTATCCTTAGCTAACGGGAATTGGAAGAGGTTGAAGGTAGAGAGTATTTCAGATCGCATAACCGTGTGGAGGAGAAAGGAGTTACACGGTAGGTTCTACCGGGCTCTCACAGGGCCTGATGTAGACCAATTAGCTTCCGTAGCCTGGTTACGATTCAGTAACCTCTTTGGGGAACTGAAGGTTTTATTTTTGAAATTATGGACGAAGTTATCATGACGAACAACTACCGGAAATATATACTAAAGGATGGGACAGTCGACATTTGTCGGGCATGCCACCGTCCGGGAGAGTCTATTAGACATATTGTTTCTGGCTGTTCTCAGTTTGCTAACGGCGAGTACTTGCATAGACATAACAAAGTGAAAATTGGCCGTCTAAGCAAGGTAGCAGGTAGGCATGCATTCTTAGTACATACTAACACTACGCAATCGGCCACATTTCGTTCGTCAGAAAATACGTGACGTCTGGAGGGCCTGGGATCTTGTACTATAAGGAATTATGTGTTTAAATCACCACAATACGTTAGGCGAAATTGCTAAGCAGTTTATTAATTAAAGAATATCATCTAAAAATGTTAGTTACAACGTTGGCTGTGTGAATCTGACATCTGTTACACGTCAATAGTGCATCGGCTGTCACATTAAAATCATTTGCACGACTCACAAGATGTCTGCGGGTAAAATGGCGCGTTGGTTTTTTTAGCGGGAACGCGGCGCGCGTGTTCTGGTGAATTGTTTTTATGTTATCGAGCGAAGAAAGGTTATTTGGTTTGAGCGATATTTTTGCAACTTTACAGGAGAGCCATTTAAAATTTAAACATTTGGAAAATAGGTCATATCACAAAAAAAACTTCTTCAGCTATTTCAGTGGAGTTAAACATAATTCAATTTATTACTGATGGTAGGACCTCTTGTGAGTCCGCGCGAGGTGTGTACAACCTATTTTTGCCGTGAAGCAGTAATGCGTTTCGGTTTGAAGGGTGAGGCAGCCGTTGTAACTATACTTGAGACCTCATAACTTATATCTCAAGGTGGGTGGCGCATTTACGTTGCAGATGTCTATGGGCTCCGGTAACTACTTAACACCAGGTGGTCTTTGAGCTCATCCACCCATCTAAGAAATAAAAAAAGATAGTGTGAATTACCTAAAATATAACGATAAGTGTCAAGTAAGTAGCAAAAAAATATGTCATGTCATTTTCATAATTAATAATAAATTACAGTTTCGGGATGCAAGTTTCATCAGCCTTTATCTGCCCACTGCTGGACATAGGCCTTCCCCAATGCCTTCCACATAATGCGGTCCTCCGCTTTCCACATCTAACGACTTCCCGCCGTGCGTCGTCGGTCCACCTGGTCGGAGGACACCCCACGCTCCTGGTACCCATCTGTGACCTCCATTCGAGGACTTTCCTCCCCCACCTGGCGTCGCTGGTTCGACAGACGTGACCGGCCCATTGCCACTTTAGCCTGCTAACTTTGAGAGCTATGTCGTCGACTTTGGCTCTCCGTGAAATTTCTTCGTTCCGGATTTTGTCCCCTAAAGAAATACCGAGCATAGCTCTCTCCATCGCCCGCTGTGCGACTCTTAACTTATGGGCCAGCCCCGCCGCTAGTTTCCAGGTTTCCGCGCCGTAGGTCATCGCGGGAAGTACGCACTGGTTAAAGACTTTTGTCTTCAGGCATTTACAAGTTATAAATTTCGAGGGAAGATCGTTAGTACTGTTATGCGCTAGGGTTCGGGATAAATAAAATCCCACCAAAGTATAACTAAAAACTGTATTCAACACTTAAAACACTTAAAAATTTTAAAGTGTGCTCCACTTTAAAATTCTCAATTCGCTTGTTCCGCTTCGCTTCAGGTAATCCGTTCGCTGTTTCGCTTCGACTAGTTCCGATTACTGACTGACTGCGTACCATCTCTGCAACGCTTTTATAGTCGAGACGAAATCCCTAGAATCGTCGAGAATATTCCACAAATCTCTAGTATTGTGTTTCCGCTATCTGACCATAGATCCTTCGATATTCGTTCGACTATTCAGCGACAGATGGCGTTACTCTTACCAGCGTAACAGTTTTTTTTTTTGTAATGAATTTGGCTCCAATGCCCTTGGCATTGATTTTGCCAATGTCAAAGTATTTACAAGAATGACCGGTACTTAGAGGGAGAGGAAAAAAATACTAATTCTAAATACAAATAAATTTGGTCGGTTTTTCCATACGCGAATCTGTGGTTTTAAGAGCAGCACAAACAAATATATGTTAGACTAACTACTTTAGAGATAAATATTATTAGCAGATAAAAATTTACATAGAATATTTATATGTTTAGAATAGACTAAAGTTAATAACAATTAATATTAATAGGCCGGGGAATATCATTTGGAAGGATATCATAAAGAGGGGATACGATATTGGGGCAGTCGAAGAAAATGTGATCCAGGGTACCCTCATCTAATCCACACTCACAAAGAGAATTGTCACGGACTCTAATTTTGGCAAGAGTAACAGTATTTAAATAAAGAAGAATAATGTTTGCTCAAATTCCTACTAATAGTGGTTGTCGTAAGTAGTACATTGAAATACATTATCTGCGCTATTCGTTACAACACGTTACCATACCTACCTCTCTCGTAAACACATATAATTTTATTTACACGCAAATAGATTAACATTTCCGTTTGCTTTTTATAGGTTTTCTTTTAAAACAGTTGTAAACTTGTAGTTTCTGGTCGGCTTGTGTAAATAGTGTGAGGTTTTTTTTAAAGTTTGAAAGTATATATACGTTTTACGGTAAAAAGATGTTTGGCACAACTCAATAAAAAATAAATAACGCATTTTTTTTTAAATAAATTTTTATTTTTATTTTTGTTGGATTCTCTATAAAAGCGTGTTTCTTAGTTGTGGTTTTTTTAACTATTTTTTATTTTTCATTTTTTAGCTTAAATAATGTATCATAAATTATTCATTAATGTACATTCACGGATTCACGCAAATACAACAGTTTTCAGTTTGCTATGTGAAAAAAAGAAGGCGCTCAAATGAATTTCTTGTCGTTGCTATTTACTTTCGTTCTTACTTTGAATAACGGGTCTAACTGTTTCAAATATTGAATTGTCATCATTTTTTTATAATTACGCCAAATTTCGAGTTAATCCGATGTTTTGATGGTGGTCAAAATCACGGTTAAAGATTCCGTTACATACATACACTACTTAACATACGTACGAAGCTAATAAAAGCGTATTATAAAAAAAAACAATAAAAAAAAATGTTTTTTAATATCTAACATAATGCAGTTCGTGGACTTAGAATTGAATTGAAATGCTTTTTTATGCCTATCTATTCTAGTAGCCTCAAGGGGTTATACCAGCTCCACTGGACGTGTAGGCGAGCCCGCGGGGTTCAGCCTGCTTTACGCTTTCAGCGAACTTACTAACACTAGCCCCAGCAAGAGCAGCCTTCGCTAAATCTACCACTGGATCGGAATCGCGACCCACTGAGCAGGCCCGGGTAGAAACTCAGTTGACTAAATGAATTTTAATGCGACAGTCGGAAGTGTCAGAACCATGGATCGGAATCGCGACCCACTGAGAAGGCCCGGGTAGAAACTCAGTTGACTAAATGAATTTTAATGCAACGGTCGGAAGTGTCAGAACCATAGATAATACACTTAAGGCAAATTTACATTACGAAATTAGTGGCATGAAATTAATTTCGTGACATTAGTTTTACCGACAGTTTCACGTGTAATTTAATACTTTTGTAATGCATGCATTAATTTTATGCATGTAAATTAGTTTCGTGCCCTGCGCGATTTTTTTGGTGAAATTAGTGTCATGCAACTAATTTCATAGTGTAGACGCGACGTGAAACTAATGTCGCGAAAGGGCCTGCGCTGTGCGGACGTGTGTATTGTTAGGTCGGACGCTTTTTTTTTGGAGTTTACTCCTTAAGAATCGATTTACATATATAGGCCCGGGGTATGAAAATTATGGGGACCAAAATCGTACTAGAGAGTATAGCATGTCACACGAAATGCGTTATGCGCCTGATTGGCCATGGTGATGCGTGCGCGCGCCAATCAGGAGCCAACGCGCGGCCGCGTTATCGCAGGTGACGCCGGGCTGCTGCGCCGGCAGTCCGCCACAAAGCCTCGTACTGATCGCGCGTTTCTCTCATTATTGTATTTTCATATATTTGTTAGTCGTTTGTTTTGTGTCTCGTTAATTTGTTAATAATCTGTAGTGTATCGTGTTGTCGTAATATAGAACTATTTCTCGTATTGTTTCGTTTAATTTTTTATATCCAGTAAACTCCAGTCGTGCGTCGGAGCGGACACACACNGACATGGTTCTCATCAAATCACACGTCCTCAGTAAGAGCGCTAATGGCCTTACTTCTAAGTTTGTTCCAAAACGCGATGGTCCGTATCGCATCGTTAAAAAGGTCAGCCCTACTACTTACCACGTCGCGCATGTTGACAAACCTGATGAAGTTTTAGGGAAATATCATGTGAACGATCTCACTCTATACCGTGAGAATCAGAGTGATGCTCTTCCGCGGCCGGTGATGCCTAAAAAGAAACGTGGTCGTCCCCCAAATAATGTTAAAACAGATTCTCGAGTTCCAGGGCATATGACGACACGGCATGCTGAACCATGTGCTGAAGCTCCACGTCTTTCTCCCGCAGCTGGTGGTATGGTTGGTCTTGCGCCTGTCCCTCAGCCCAGTAGTAATGAGATGCTAGTCCAGGAGCGAGGGCGTCCTCCAGGACTAGAGGGGGAGTATGTAGCAAACCGACCGGTACGTCACTCTCGCGGCCGTATGCCCGCTCGCTATACATAGTTAGCATCTATGTCGATCTTTTTAACAGTGTATAATCTATGTTCCGGGCGCTTCCGTTTTGAGTGTGAATAGCGTGCGCCCGCGTCTAAATGTATTTATTGTTTAAAACTGAAAATTGTTTGTGATAAAGGAAGATTAAAATTCGAAATTCGATATTGGTGACTAACCCATAGTTTTAAATACCCCTGAGATCTACCCCTCACTATACTATATAATAATATATTGAAACTCATTATGGAGCACACATTCGAAAAATCGGACACCATTTTTCGGTCGGAATCTATTGATCACTAATCATAAATACCTCTTAACAATGATTTTTTATACAACAGATATGTTATCTTCATAGTAACTGACTCTTCAAATCTGATCGCGCCATATATATCTACATACCTACCGATATAGTGCACACACATATTGACAAGTAGCATTAATGAGAAGTAAAAAAGATGGGATAAACGCGTGAGTAAAAAAGATAGCTATAATTGGAACGATTGCACTTGATAAATTATTATTGCATTTGTTTAGTCGCGACTAAAGACGAAACGTCCCAATTGGCCTGTTTTCGAGTCTTCACTTGACGTGCGCTTGAAACATATCTGCTTCTTTTTACATATAAAATATCATTGGATCTATGTATTTCCTGATTTCTTAGTATAGGCATAGTTTTGTATTTGTTCAAATATATTAAGTGTATAATCTATGAACATAACTGCTTCTTTTTACATATAAAATATCATTGCCTCTTAGTAAAATAATATGTCATCAAAACATATTTAGACATTCTGTTTAGATATTTCGGGAAAAAGGTTACCGACAAAATCTCTCTTCGGAACTATTTAAATAAAATAGTTTTATTCCGTAACGAGTATAAAACTATTGTAAATTCGTTAAATTTGTAATAATTAAGTGATTTTAGAGAGGGAGTCACAAGGAATGACGTTTGTAATTAAATAAATGTTAATTCAAAATTTTATTTTGCGTAAATACTGGTGGTAAGACCTCGTGTTAGTCCGCATGGGTAGTTACCACCGCCCTGCCTATTTCTGCCGTGAAGCAGTAATGCGTTTCGGTTTGAAGGGCGGGGAAGCCGTTGTCACTATACTTGAGTCCTTTGAACTTATATCTCAAGGTGGGTGGCGGATTTACGTCGCACATGTCTATGGGCTCCAATAACTACTTAACACCAGATGGGGTTTATAAAAATAATAGATACAATACACTGTAACATTAATAATAAAACAACCAAATATTTATTTTCACCTATATTTTCATTAAATAAATTGATAACAACGGAGTTTGCGATTTTGATTGAAATGTGGAAAAAAATATCGGCACCATTCACTATTAACTTATAACTATTTTATCTTTTCACTTCTTAGCTGTTCCGCTAGCCATTTCTTCCAATGCTTTTATTTCAACTGCAAAAAATAAAATAAAAATATTAGTTTTCTGTTGGTAAAGGAATATTTTCCGATAGAAAGCAGAACTTACTTAGGAGTGACATATATTTGAGTCAACTATTATCAAAGCCGGCAATGTGACTTTTGGACAATTATTGGTAAATCAGAAAAAGTAATTATTGACTTTGTATTCCATTGGCAGTCACAAAACTCTTCTGAACGACATCTTAGATAAATAACAGGTTAAGTATTAACCTTTATTTAATGCAGGTTTTGAACCGTATTCTTTGAAGGAGACGATTATATTCAAATCAATCTGTATTGACATATCAATAACATTTTTTTGTCCAAATGCACAGATTGCCACCTTTGATAATANTCCATTGGCAGTCACAAAACTCTTCTGAACGACATCTTAGATAAATAACAGGTTAAGTATTAACCTTTATTTAATGCAGGTTTTGAACCGTATTCTTTGAAGGAGACGATTATATTCAAATCAATCTGTATTGACATATCAATAACATTTTTTTGTCCAAATGCACAGATTGCCACCTTTGATAATAGACGACTCATTTATTACGTGATGTATCTATAAATTGATATATCAAGTTTGAAATAATAAAAAAACATTTAATTGGATCACATTGTCTCTTCAGACATTAACGTTCTATCCTATCTGTTAGTTATCTAATCTCAGCAGTATTTGGCCAAGACTAACACACAAAAATGAGGCATCGCGGTTCAGGCTGGTAAATGTACAAAACATTAATATTATTTTGTACAGGTAGGTACATACCTACCTTACACATATAAAAGATGTTTTTTCCTACCTGAGCTGGTAGCCTTGAGAGGCTATTCCAGCGTAACCTTAACTAGTAGGTGAGCTCACGGGGCTCAAACCTGACGACGTTGCTAACACGAACCCTAGCAAGAGTCGTGCTTCGCAGAATCTACCACCGGATTGGAAACGCGACCCACTGAGAAGATCCGGTGAGAAAATCAGTGGGCTGTGTCTGAGGGTTAATTTACTCGTCGAGACGGGTTCGACGAGAACGGTGACCGTTGCTTGAAGTACCTAGAAGCACCGTTAGTTTTGGGCAACGTCGACTGCTTTCCATTCTTTCCGCAGGATTAGGCATGCATCATGCTTTAGTACTTTACTCAAGAGTAAGAAACACAATTAAAGACAGCTATTGTTAAGATGACGCACTGACTTATAGCCGGTAACCAACTTCACACCAAGAGACCCGGACTCGTCCTGGCGCCGAGAGTCAGTCGGAGTGACATACTAAACTTCCTTTTGACTTTTCACATGGTGGTTTTCTTGGGAAAAATAGTAACGGTAGCTTCCCATTCCTTTCCGTCCCAGAACTTTTTAGAGGGGATTTAGTCCCGGGAGTCATTAAGCAGGCAGAATGCAGACAACATTGGAGGAAGCTGGTGCAAAAACTGGACCAAGGTGGTCACGACCATCAGTAATGAGGAAACGACAAAGATGAAGAAAGAGAAACAAGATTGTTAAGATCCTGTATTCATCATAATTTGTTGTACTCACGCGCCGAGGCTCTTTCTTTCTCCTCCTTCAGCTTGGCATCGCGGATGACCTTCTCTTTGGCTTCAATCTCTCGCAGTTTCGCTTCTTTCTTTGATAGCCTATTCTGGTGGAAGGCGCCGTATAGAACTCCTACGGTGAGGAAGGACCAACGTCCAAACTGAAATTAAATTTGTTTTTTTTTATTTATTGCTTTGATGGGTGGACGAGCTCACAGCCCACCTGGTGTTAAGTGGTTACTGGAGCCCATAGACATCTACGACGTAAATGCGCCACCCACCTTGAGATATAATTTCTAAGGTCTCAGTATAGTTACGACGGCTGCCCCACCCTTCAAACCGAAACGCATTACTGCTTCACGGCAGAAATAGGCAGGGTGGTGGTACCTACCCGCGCGGACTCACAAGAGGTCCTACCACCAGTAAATGTGAGGGTATGTAATGTAAATTGTATAATGTGTGCATGTTATCATTATACAATCACTTTAATATATAGTGCATTCTGAATGGGGTAGACAGGACGAACATGTCTTGTAAAACATGAATTGATATGTTAATATTAGATTTTACTATTACTATCGCCTATTCATTTCACATTAAAACGCAAATGAAGCTTTTGTTTTAAACATTTCATCTATTTAACTCAGTTTTACGTTTTATTACACTAAACAAACTTGTTACATAATTCGTATAATAATATATTTTTGATGATTTTTATTATAACAATTCAGTTACCTTGATTAGAGGCGATATACGCACAGGCGCTCCGTATGGTAAGTCTGACATTTTGTTATAAAATTTCTGTAAAACAATTCTTGTACGATACTTTTTGGAAAAATCCAATTCAGTATCCAGAAATGAGGTTATTTTAATGTTGCCAGGTGCTTGTTAAATCCTTCTATTTATTTTCGATTCGATATTATTTAAGGCTGATCTAGTTATCTTCTTTATGTGAAGTGGATCGTTAAAACGAATTGAACATTTCATACATTTGCTTGAAACAAATAACCGGTAACAATTAGCGCATGTTTTTCAGCAACAGCGTTCTCCTTTTGCAAAAATGCATTTTTAATAAAACGTAGTCTTAAATTATCCACTTCGGAGTAATCCATATTAAATAACAAAAAACAAAATCTAATTTGTTTTCTTCGCAATTGCGCAGGCGTTCATATTTCATCGATTTATTTTGTAAAGTGTAAACCAATTTTAGTAACACAACAGTTTAACTACATCTACATCTACTAATTACATCTGTAATTTTATTCTATTGTGCTAAAAAATCAGTTCGCCAAATTATTTTCTTTATTTTTTTTTCGTAAAATCTACCACCGACACAAAAATTCTTCAATAGCTTGGCAGCATTATCCTAATTTCAAAAGATTTTGACAGTTCTTGACATAACCTTTTGACATTTAAGTCCAAGGTCGCATTTTTTTTAGCTCTCTCTCACTCTGCCTAATTGTCTGTATCTATCTCGCTTTGCCATCAAACAAATTAACTCCCGGGACACATATGTACGGAACGCAGTCAAAATGTATCGTAGAAATTGACAAATGGCCGGCTGATATTACAATACGAAACGCAAATCAATCAGCGCAGTCAGTAATCTAATCAGTGTTGAAAATGGCGTTGTTATCGCCGTTCGTGTCGGTCGCGATATCAATACTTTACACGCCGTTTTTACTTTTAATATTGTGTGTGATATTCTTGGCTTCAATAGGTAAATCATTAGGTGTTCGGAGGCTCTATGTCAACATACTCCTGAAGCTGTTTGAGGTGCGTACTTAGGAATCCCTTTATTAAATATTCATAAAAAAAAAAACATTACAGAAAAACATAATAACATAAACACCAACTCAAATAGATGTTCATTAGCCACGAAAAATTCGAGAAAATAATTAAAATCTGAATGTTTCATCAACATTTCTTGTCTTTATCTAAAATTGTAAAATTAACTTCTGACACAAAGGAAATTATTTCTTTGTGTTTCCGTAATTATTCGTCATAAGAATCTAACTGACTTAATTAAATGACAAAGAAAAACAATTCAAATTGTACAATCATATTGAGTTTTAGACCTCATACCTCAAACTGTGTGGTGACATTCAACCTGTGCTTTGGTTAGCTCCGATAACCACTTAGCCCTATGATGGCCATGAGCTAGTTAATAAACCTCTACTGGATTAAAATAAAATGATATACGTCTTAGTAAACTTCAAAATCTCTATTAATATAGATAATTTATTGATATCATAACTGGATTTACTGGTGGTAGCACGTCTTGTGAGTCCGCACGGGTAGGTACCACTGCCCTGCCTATTTCTGCTGTGTAGCAGTAATGCATTTCAGTTTGAAGGGTGGGGCAGTCGTTGTACTGTAAAAATTGAGACCTTAGAACTCATGTTTTAGGGCAGGTGGTGGCATTTACGTTGTTAAGTTACGTCTATGGGCTCCAGTGACCACTTAACATCAGGTGGGCTGTGAGCTCGTCCAGTCCCACAAGCAACAATTTTTTTTTTATTATGAGTAGACAATACATGTACCATTTTCAAGATATCTGATTTGAATTCTTCAATTATCCGAATATACATACTACTTCCATACATTTGTCATAAAACTGTTATGCATTCCGGTTTGAAGGAATCGTAGCTGTGTTTGCAAAGCAATCGCGACCTGAACCTTTTATACATCAAGGCCGCGTTGTTATGTCTAAGTACTATGGAGCTAAATCAAATCAGGAAATGTAATAATGAATACAAAGTTCAAACTTCAATGTGTTGGTGAGATCACGTTCGTTATAAATAACGATTGGCAGATAGTCTCCCGTTTTTGTCTTCTTTATTCCATTCATGAAATGTAAATGATTAAAACTAAATATGGGAATTTAATTAGAATGAAAGTAACATATAATTTTTTTGTTTCTTCTTTTAGATAATTTGGCTCCAACTCCTTTGTCATTGATTTTGCCAATGTCAAAGTATTTACAAAAATGACAGGTGCTTAGAGTAGTACTAAATCTTTATTTTGTTTGTCTTTTTTTTTTTTGTTGTTATTGCTTATTGGTGAATGATCCAGTTTTAAGTGGTTATCAGAGCCTATAAAGGTCAACAATGTAAATTCTGCTATCCAGCTCAATATAGAAGTTCTATGTCTCGGTTTTACAGTACAACCTCTGCCTCCACTCCTCAAACCAAAACACATTAGTGCTTCAAGCCAGAAATAGGCAGGATAGTGCTACCTATCCTATTTTACCTATTTTATTACACAACTAGCTGACCCGAAAGACTAGACTTCGTAGTGCCTCAATCGATAAATAAAATAAACTTAAAACAAACAAAAGGAATCCGTCCAACGGGGGACACATCAAAGGAAAAACAAAATTGTTTTTTTTATTTATTTAATTCTTAGCATTTTCATATTTATCTACCTTTTAAACCTTCTCTGGACTTCCACAAATAATTCGAGACCAAAATTAGCCAAATCGGTGCAGCCATTCTCGAGTTTTAGCGAGCGAGACTAACACCGGTCACTCACATGCGCACGAATACGCAAACCACACAAGTGTAGGACGACATTTGCGAATGATTATGCAAAGTTTTCGCTGCATTCGTGGTTTTCCAAGCTGTGTCGGTTTTTTAACAGACATCAAAGCGCGCGAACCTCGAACCTTTGCGTAGTCTCCCACACATTCGCTTGCCCAGTTGCGCCGACGATTGCGAAGGTAACGAACGTATACTATACGCCATTTTTATAGTTCGTGACGTCTACCGTGTAGCGTATCTTCATCAAAAGAAATCCCATAAAAACAGCATGGCTGTTAATGATGTCTGGGAAAGAATTCAAAACTCTTTTTCTTTTCAATGTTCTATTGAGGAATTAAAAAGGAGGAGAAATTCGTGAGACATTCGTAAACAAGTGTAGGAGGAAGCGCAAACGGGTTCGCAAATTGAGTATGCGAACCCATTTGCACAGCCGCTAGGTTTGCGAATGAATGTTTGACGGCCCTTCACATGCGCGCAAACATTCGTACAATGTACGAATATATGCGCGCATGTCAGTGGCCGGCATAACGAACAGCAATTCATTTTTTTATAGATCTATAGATCTATAGACTATAGATGTTATTCCTTCACTGAAAAAGTCATTTGTAAACATTTGCTAATTGCGTATTTCATTCGAAAAATTGGTAGCTGTCTTCGGGATTCGAACTTCGACATAAGCGCGTCATTCGATAAAAGTACCCTAACTATTTTTTATTCTTTAGGTCATAATGACTTGTCATAACGCTCATGTTTGTTTTTTAATTTTATAATATACCTACTAGCGACCCGCCCTCGCTTCGCTTCGGAAACATTAAAACACACATGAAACCAAAAAAAATAAATAAAAAAAAATAAAAAAAAGTAGCCTATGTTCATTAGGGACAATGTCGGCTTCTAATGGAAAAATAATTTTTCAAATCGGTCCAGTAGTTTCGGAGCCTATTCGAAACAAACGAACAAACAAATCTTTCCTCTTTATAATATTAGTATAGATATTTTTCGACGTTTTTTTATTTATGTAAGAACACATTGCTGCGAAAATTAAAAACAAAGTTCTAAACAACCCGCCAGACTTTAGCATACCGTTCTCTCTATCTCGATGCAAAGAATTTTAACTGTCAACAAATAAAAATAAAATTTGTCAGCCATTAATACAATATTGACATGAAAGCTTTAAGAGATTGCTATGATAAAAATAAAAGAAAATTAGATGTTTTAATCCTCGCCTAATACTATCATTTGAACTAAAAAACATGTCAATCCGTTGTTTTGCTTCAGTAAGGACAAAAAGCAAACAAATAAACACTTTCACATTTATAATAATATCAAACAAATAAAAAAGTATGGATGAATATGAACAGATAAGTCTGCAATTGTAATAAATGGTATTACTTAATTGTTTATCTGTGTCGATTTACAGATAACGTACCTATTATTATAATTTATAATCGAACATTAAAATTTGATAAGGATATTGTGTAGTCCGAGATCCGGTTCACTAGTTTTAGATAAACGGATTTGACATTTACACGAAACCGGATATCCCGATTGTGTTCGTCCGGAATTTGTAGATCGGACGTGTGTAGACACGAGTAGCGCCATCTGTTATCAAATAGCAAAAAAAAACTGATATGAAAACAACTAGTATTAGCGGGAAAGTTCGAGAAGGGTTATATCTTACTAGTGGTAGGACCTCTTGCGAGTCCGCGCAGGTAGGTATCACTACCGTGCCTATTTCTGTCGTGAAGCAGTAATCCGTTTCGGTTTGAAGGGTGGGGCAGACGTTGTAACTATACTTGAGACCTTAGAACTTATATTTCAAGATGGGTGGCGCATCTACCTCGAAGTTGTCTATGGGCTCCAGTAACCACTGTGAGCTCGTCCACCTATCTAAGCAATACAAAGAAAGGTGAACACACAACGTACGGCTTATGAAAGATAACACGGATCAACACCAAATTTGACTTTGATTGTAAAGCATAAAATTTTGATATTTTAAATCGTAATTTGACGAAAAAAAAAATACATGACATGAAACAGTTTGCTTTTGAACTTTAATAAATTGACCACGAATGAAACAAAATGCATCAGCATCGTATTTACACTTTCGTGACATTTTAAGTTTTTCTTGGCTTGTACAAAACACCTGATCGTTGTTTATGACTCGAGCGCCATCTAGTGGCACTGTGTAAACGTAAACACCCCACTTTCATGGCGCGGCTTTTTTGAAAGTATTAAAATTAATTAAAATTTATAAAAAAAAAGTGCGTGCCTACAAAGTACACATGTCAGAAGTGAAACATATTTGGCGAACTAATTTATAAGTCTTGCTTATATTTGTACAAATCTAAAACTTTAGATTTCCGAGACTTAGAGGAAGGGAAAAAGGAAGACATGTTCCCGCCAAAAATCTGTCAATTCCTATTAACATTTTTCCCAAAAAAAAAAGTATTATAAAATATTAGGCTGTATGGTATGATACATTTGCCTTTCCAGTTGGAAAAATACAACAACTACTACTAGTGACATTTGACAAGTACTTAATTTCAATAGTAGTTTGATGTCACTTCCGTTGCATACCTGCGTGACGTTCTGTAAAAATTTTACCCTCATGCGCCTAACTTTTAAACAGTAAAATTCAAAATGACATTTTGAAGCCAACTGTTGCACCCGGAATTCGGTGAAGTCAAAAGCCTCAGTATGAACGTTAGGACAAAGAACGAAATTTTTTTTGTAGTTTTTTTTTTATTTTTTTATTCCTTAGATGGGTGGACGAGCTCAGCCCACCTGGTGTTAAGTGGTTACCAGAGCCCATAGACATTCACAACGTAAATGCGCCACCCACCTTGAGATATAAGTTCTAAGGTCTCAAGTAAGTTACAACGGCTGCCCCACCCTTCAAACCGAAACGCATTACTGCTTCAAGGCAGAAACAGGCAGGGTGGTGGTACACACCCGCGCGGACTCACAAAAGGTCCTGCCACCAGTAATGTTAATTGTATGTAATTAAACGTAATTGTGTAATGCTAAAAATTATCAGATTATTCACTCGTCACAAGAAGGTCGGGCACTTGTCTTCATGTCAGAGGTCAACGAACTCTCATTGTGTTCAATTACGCTACTAAATTTTCTGTTTGTTCTAATTAATTTAATTCGATTTTTTTTTGTTCGTGTCAAACGCGAGCTCAGCTTCCTCCAGCATTAGGAGTTAGGTACTCGCCAGCTGTGTCCGAGCGATGAGAATGATTCAAAAGGAACTTTGGTCGAAGAACTCGTGGCTCGAAAGTCGTCGTGGCCTATAGGATAAGACGTCCGGTGCATTCGTATGTAGCGATGCACCGGTGTTCGAATCCCGCATGCGGGTACCAATTTTCCTAATGAAATACGTACTCAAAAAATGTTCGCGATTCACTTCCACGGTGAAGGAATAACATCGTGTAATAAAAATCAAACCCGCAAAATTATAATTTGCATAATTACTGCTGGTAAGACCTCTTGTGAGTCCGCACGGATAGGTACCACCACCCTGCTTATTTCTGCCGTGAAGCAGTAATACTGAGACCATAGAACTTATATCTCAAGGTGGGTGGCGCATTTACGTTGTAGATGTCTATGGGCTCCAGTAACCACTTAACACCAGGTGGGCTGTGAGATCGTCCGTATAGGGAATAAGTTGAAAAAGTGTTCACCTGTACCTAAACAGCAAGGTATTTGTTAGAGAACTCATCGAAACTGCCCTAGTGTAGCAAATATAAATGATATGAATATAGCAGTTTTAAACTGAGTTAAGTGTGCTGGGTTGAAAAATGTAATATTTTTTACGACTTGTGTGTAGTTAATAATTATGCAGTATTTAAAATCTGATATAGTAATGTCAAAGATGCTAGCCTTCTAACACCGGTCACTCACATGCGCACGAATACGCAAACCCACAAGTGTAGGACGACATTTGCGAATGATTATGCAAAGTTTTCGCTGCATTCGTGGTTTTCCAAGCTGTGTCGGTTTTTTAACAGACATCAAAGCGCGCGAACCTCGAACCTTCGCGTAGTCTCCCACACATTCGCTTGCCCAGTTGCGCCGACGATTGCGAAGGTAACGGACGTATACTATACGCCATTTTCATAGTTCGTGACGTCTACTGTGTAGCGTATCTTCATCAAAAGAAATCCCATAAAAACAGCATGGCTGTTAATGATGTCTGGGAAAGAATTAAAAACTCTTTTTCTCTTCAATGTTCTATTGACGAATTAAAAAGGAGGAGAAATTCGTGAGACATTCGTAAACAAGTGTAGGAGGAAGCGCAAACGGGTTCGCAAATTGAGTATGCGAACCCATTTGCACAGCCGCTAGGTTTGCGAATGAATGTTTGACGGCCTTTCACATGCGCGCAAATATTCGTACATTGTACAATGGCCGGCATAACGAACAGCAATTAATTTTTTTATATATCTATAGATCTATAGACTATAGATGTTATTCCTTCACTGAAAAAGTTATTGGTAAACATTTGCTAATTGCGTACTTCATTCGAAAAATTGGTAGCTGTCTGCGGGATTCGAACTTCGACATAAGCGCGTCACTCGATAAAAGTACCCTAACAATTTTTTATTCTTTAGGTCACAATGACTTGCTCATGTTTGTTTTTTAATTTTATAATATATTTTTTTCGACGTTTTTTTATTTATGTAAGAACACATTGCTGCGGAAATTAAAAACAAAGTTCTAAACAACCTGCCAGACTTTAGCATACCGTTCTCTCTATCTCGATCTAAAGAATTTTAACGGATAACAAATAAAAATAAAAATTGTCAGCCATTAGTACAATATTGACATGAAAGCTTTAAGAGATTGCTATGATAAAAATAAAAGAAAATTAGATGTTTTAATCCTCGCCTAATACTATCATTTGAACTAAAAAACATGTCAATCCGTTGTTTTGCTTCAGTAAGGACAAAAAAGCGAGCAAATAAACAAACACTTTCACATTTATATTAATATCAAACAAATAAAAAAGGATGGATGAATATGAATAGATAATTATGTCTGCAATAATTGAAATAAATGGTATTACTTAATTGTTTATCTGTGTCGATTTACAGATAACGTACCTATTATTATAATTTATAATCGAACATTAAAATTTGATAAGGATATTGTGTTGTTCGAGATCCGGTTCATTAGTTTTAGATAAACGGATTTGACATTTACACGAAACCGGATATCCCGATTGTGTTCGTCCGGAATTTGTAGGTCGGACGTGTGTAGACACGAGTAGCGCCATCTGTTATCAAATAGCAAAAAAAAAACTGATATGAAAACAACTAGTATTAGCGGGAAAGTTCGAGAAGGGTTATATGAGTCGACTATTATCAAAGCCGGCAATGTGACTTTTGGACAATTATTGGTAAATCAGAAAAACGAATGATTGACTTTGTATTCCATTGGCAGTGATAAAACTCTTCTGAACGACATCTTAGATAAATAACAGGTTAAGTATTAACCTTTATTTAATGCAGGTTTTGAACCGTATTCTTTGAAGGAGACGATTATATTCAAATCAATCTGTATTGACATATCAATAACATTTTTTGTCCAAATGCACAGATTGCCACCTTTGATAATAGACGACTCATATCTTACTAGTGGCAGGACCTCTTGTGAGTCCGCGCAGGTAGGTATCACTACCGTGCCTATTTCTGTCGTGAAGCAGTAATTGCGTTTCGGTTTGAAGGGTGGGGCAGACGTTGTAACTAAACTTGAGACCTTAGAACTTATATTTCAAGATGGGTGGCGCATCTACGTCGAATTTGTCTATGGGCTCCAGTAACCACCTAACACCAGATGGGCTGTGAGCTCGTCCACCCATCTAAGCAATACAAAGAAAGGTGAACACACAACGTACGGCTTATGAAAGATAACACGGATCAACGCCAAATTTGACTTTGATTGTAAAGCATCATCATCGTCATCATCATCATCAGCCTTTATCTGCCCACTGCTGGACATAGGCCTTCCCCAATGCCATCCACATAATGCGGTCCTCCGCCTTCCGCATCCGACGACTTCCCGCCGTGCGCACTAAGTCGTCAGTCCACCTGGTTGGAGGACGCCCCACGCTCCTTGTACCCATCCGTGGCCTCCATTCGAGGACTTTCTTCCCCCACCTGGCGTCGCTGGCTCGACAGATGTGACCGGCCCATTGTAAAGCATAAAATTTCGATATTCTAGATCGTAATTTGACGAAAAAAAAACACATGACATGAAACAGTTTGCTTTTGAACTTTAATAAATTGACCACGAATGAAACAAAATGCATCAACATCGTATTTACACTTTCGTGACATTTTAAGTTTTTCTGGGCTTTTACAAAACACCTGATCGTTGTTTATGACTCGAGTGCCATCTAGTGTCACTGTGTAAATGTAAACACCACACTTTCACAGCGCGGCTTTTTTGAAAGTAATAAAATTAATTAAAATTTATAAAAAAAAGTGCATGCGTACAAAGTACACATGTCAGAAGTGAAACATTTTTGGCGAACTAATTTATAAGTCTTGCTTATATTTATACAAATCTAAAACTTTAGATTTCGAGACTTCGAGGCATTGAATTAGGAATCCTATGGAAATGAAACGTCAACAAAAAATTCGTGCCACTGTGACGTCATCTGGACGCAAAACATGGCGGTTTTAGTGCTGCCCAGAAGATTTTAATGTTATTAGGTTTTATCGATAAACGTTCTTGGCTCATTTTATTTTAAATATTGTTGAGTATTAATTATTTGTAGAATTTATACTTTAATAGGAAGTAAGTATATTGTTATGTGGAAAGATACTTTGATCTGTAAAATCTAAGACAAGTTCGTGCTTCAAATTTGCCAAGTAAAGATGATTTTAAAAAATTGATAAACTGATTTTATAAAGTTGTCGTTTGACAACTCAGTGACCGCAAAACATAAACATACGGCGTAGGACACTGCCATCTGCCCATCTTTAACATGCTAAATTTTATCGTCGTTTCGTATGTTGCCGTCTCGCTTGTACTTGCGTATATGCCAGAAAGGGATGGAAGCTTATGTCAGCGATAAAACGTTAGTATGCTAGCTATGCTGTTTTGGATCTCAAATTTTTTCTTAGACTACTTACCTATTTTAATTGTGTTGCCAACTCTTAAAGTCTCTAACACACTACCGCAACGCACCTCAAGATAGGTGCACCACACCATAAGTGAGAGTGATTCAAATTTTAAGCGTATCAAGGAACCGTGTGATAAAAAAACAAAACACCTTCAGAACATTTATTTAATTACAAACGTCATTTGTTATGTCCACCTGACGGCGGATACAAAAAAGAACTCAACGACAAATAGTTTATTACAAAAAAAATATTAATTAACTATATAAAAAAATTATAATAATAATTGAATTAAAAATATATATATGTATATATAATATAGTGTTGGAAGATGTGCATGGCCGAAAAAAATTATTATACCTATCTGGAGGCGCTTATTAATTTGCAAGAAAAAGAGACTGACATGGCCACAAAAATAACTAAAGCCCTTTTGCTAAGCAAAAGATGAAAGTCCGTTTAGCAACTCAACTTCTAAGTAAATCTGTGGCGGATGCCTTAGAGTTTTGTAACTCGGAATTAAAACTCAAAGCGTTTGCAAAATTGTGAAGACACCATAACTTTTATAAAACTTCTTAACGATGGTTCGATATCCTGAACAGTCACTCGATTCTCCCGCCTGGATTAAAAAAAGCCATGTGTCCCCAAAACATCAGCCTTATCGAACTGCTGTTTGAAAGTGCAATTAGCTATATACGCGGCCTGAGGCTGCCGTCAGGTTAGTTAGTAATTGAGTCGAGGAGACAGACTGGCTTCGTGGGGCTAATTATTGATATGAAAAGCGCATTAGCTTTATATCGACATCTTGTCGAAAACACAAAAATATTAAAATATTTCTCACTGTACAAGATCAGCCAGGATCACGTCGAGCTATTTTATTCAGCTATAAGAGCTCGATGGGGTTTTAACAATAATACAAATGCCGTTCAATTTAAAGCAGCCTTCAAGAGGCTTCTTATTCGATTCGAAATTCGCGAAGAAGGGCTCGGCAATTGTGTTGCCTTGGAGCAAGTTAATATTTTAAATTATACAAGCACTAGCCAACAAAAAAGCTTTGAATGTTTTAACCGAAAAAAAAAACAATTGGTTGAAGTGCCAGAAGATGACAGCACCTTATACGAGGAATACATAGATTGCTTAAATAGCACTCTTTCCGTATTTCCTGACTCAGTTGTTACTTACATCGCAGGATTTGTATCGAGAAAATTATCCCGCAATATAAAATGTCAGACGTGTGCTTCGTTATTGTTGGGAGATCCGAACAGCAATTTGAAAACGCTGATTAATTTTAAAACAAGAAGTGGACTAACATACCCATCGAAACATGTTGAAGACATGACGAAAAATACAGAAAACATCATTAAACCTAACTTGGATAAGTCGGTGTCCCAAAACCATTATTTATATATATTTAAATTCATTATGGAGCACTACCACGAAAAAGCGGACCCATTTTTTGGTCGGAATCAATTGATCATGACATTAATCATAAATACCTTTTAATAAAATGTGTCATCAAAACATATTTAGACATTTCGAAAACAAAATACAATAGCGATCAATGGATCAACTACTTGAGAATGATTCCATTTCGCTCGATTCGAGTATTGCATTCGAGTAAGCAAGTCAGGCCCCAAAACTATTGTTCATATTCCAGAAAACACCTGTGCTACTGAGTTGATCCATTGATCGCTATTGTATTTTGTTTTCGAAATTTCTAGACTTATTATAGAATTTACAATGGACTTTACTCGTTACGAAATAAAATTATTTTATTTAAATAGTTTCGAAGAGAGATTTTCTCGGTAACCTTTTTCCCGAAATATCTAAACCGAATGTCTAAATATGTTTTGATGACACATTTTATTAAAAGGTATTTATGATTAATGTCATGATCAATTGATTCCGACCGAAAAATGGTGTCCGCTTTTTCGGAGTAGTGCTCCATAATGAATTTAAATATATATAAATAATAGTTTTGGGGCATCGACTTATCCAAATTAGGTTTAATGATCTTTTCTGTCTTTTTCGTTATGTCTTCAACATCTTTCGATGGGTATTTCAGTCCACCTCTTGTTTTAAAATGAATCAGCGTTTTCAAATTGCGGTTTGGATCTCCAAACAATAACGAAGCACACGTCTGACATTTTATATTGCGGGATAATTTTCTCGATACAAATCCTGCGATATAAGTAACAACTGAGTCAGCATATACGGAAAGAGTGCTATTTAAGCAATCTATGTATTCCTCGTATAAGGTGCTGTCATCTTCTGGCACTTCAACCAATTGTTTTTTTTCGGTTAAATCGTTCAAGGCTTTTTGTGGGCTAGTGCTTGTGCAAGTTAAAATATTAACTTGCTCCAAGGCAACACAATTGCCGAGCCCTTCGTCGCGAATTTCGGCTCGAATAAGAAGCCTCTTGAAGGCTGCTTTAAATTGAACGGCATTTGGATTATTGTTAAAACCCCCTCGAGCTCTTATAGCCGAAAAAAATAGCTCTACGTGATCCTGGCTGATCTTGTACAGTGGCAAATATTTTAATATTTTTGTGTTTTCGACAAGATGTCGATATAAAGCTAATGCGCTTTTCATATCAATAATTAGACCCACGAAGCCAGTCTGTCTCCTCGACTCAATTACTAACTGCCCTGACGGCAGCCTCAGGCCGCGTATATAGCTAATTGCACTTTCAAACAGCAGTTCGATAAGGCTAATGTTTTGGGGACACATGGCTTTTTTCAATCCAGGCGGGCGAATCGAGTGACTGTTCAGGATATCGAACACATCGTTAAGAAGTTTTATAAAAGTTACGGTGCCCTCACAATTTTCAAACGCTTTGAGTTTTAATTCCGAGTTACAAAACTCTAAGGCGTCCGCCACAGATTTACTTAGAAGTTGAGTTGCTAAACGGACTTTCATCTTTTGCTTAGCAAAATATACGTGAGCTTTAGTTATTTTTGTGGCCATGTGCAGTCCCTCTTTTTCTTGCAAATTAATAAGCGCCTCCAGATAGGTATAATCAATTTTTCGGCCATACACATCTTCCAACACTCTTAAGTCGCCGAATGTGTTTCTGATTAATTTTATCATATGACAAGGATCAAAAAATGCATGCAATGTGCTTTCGCCACACTTGAATGTGCTATCAGTTTGTCCTTTGGTAAAATGGCAACCAAGCTCTTGCAACATCGCAAAATTTGCTGCAGGCCCATCGCATGTAACACTCACAATCTTGATACCCACTGCCTCGCATTTTTGAACGCACATTTTTAACAATTCACATTTTTGCTCTGCTGTCAAAGATGTAATGAAAAAATATGCGATTGGAAGTTTCCAACTTCCATTGATGTTATTAACTAAAAATACGAGGCATTGATTCGCCACCTCCAATGCGTCATTGTCACATTCTGACCCTATAGTAACTCGACCGTAATACATTTTTTTTTGGGGATCCCAGCTTAAAGACTTTCTTATTGACATCTCATCGAAGATTAGCGAGCACACAATTGGTGTGTCGCTAGCTCGAACTTTGTTTTGGAGAGCCTCAAACGCTTCCTCACAAAGGCCGGGTTCCGCATTTATTTTTTGATACCACCTAGTTAAAGTCCTTGGGTGAGGCAAGCATGTATTGTATGTTCGCCGCACAAAATTGTAGGCCTTCGGCGAAAAGAAGTGGAGCGTAAGGGCAAATTTTCTAGTCTCTTCCGAATACTGTTTTTCCAAAGGCAAGCCTTCACTTTTCAAAATTTGTCTCTTTAAAAAATCTTTAGGACCTGCGCAGGCTTCTAAAACTATAGAGTTTTCGTTGTTGACAAGGTTCCTTTCCTGTAGGTCTTTTATAATGTTCTGGAACTCTGCGATTTTTTTCTTTTGCCGCCGCAGTTTTTCATTTAATTTTTTTACTTTCTTCCTTAAGAAATCACATTGATCTTCAAGTTTTTTTATTTTTTGTGCTTGGTTCTGAAATAAAAAATGATTATAATTGAATACACTATGTTTATGTGATGGCGATCACAAATTTGGAGGTAATTTTAAGTAATTTGCCAATAAGTACTAGTACTGGACTGCAAGCATTCGAATGTTTTTCAATATGAGCCTTGCTAACGTGCGGCTAATGGTTCCAGTTAGAGGATGTCTTAAGGTAGGTCATGGAGTAGTATACGTACCGGTAGATTATCCACTCCTGAAGCGCCAGAGACAGAAGCAAAAGAAGCCGCACACGCGGCAATCGTCTTCATGGGGAGCTGCGTATAAAAAAGGTGTGTTTAAAACCAGACTAAGACTAAAGGCACCCACTGATTACCAGTTCGCACACACAGCATCACAAAATTTGGCAGCTCCGAAATTAAATATGTATATATATATTTACATCTATTGTAAAACTTACACATTAGGAAGACAAGAATACAATTTTGATCCTTTTATAGCACGTTATGTTGTAAAATAATATGTATATTCGAATGTTTTTCAATAAGAGCGTTGCTAACGTGCGGTTGATGGTTCCAGTTAGAGGATGCCTTAAGGTAGGTCATGGAGTAGTATACGTACCGGTAGATTATCCACTCCTGAAGCGCCAGAGACAGAAGCAAAAGAAGCCGCACACGCGGCAGTCGTCTTCATGGGGCGCTGCGTATAAAAAAGGTGTGTTTAAAACCAGATTAAGACTAAAGGCGCCCACTGATTACCAGTTTGCACACACAGCGTCACAAAATTTGGCAGCTCCGAAATTAAATATATATATATTTACATCTATTATAAAAACTACACAATGGGAAGACAAGAATACAATTTTGATCCTTTTATAGCACGTTTTGTTGTAAAATAATATGTATGTTCGAATGTTTTTCAATAAGAGCGTTGCTAACGTGCGGTTAATGGTTCCAGTTAGAGGATGCCTTAAGGTAGGTCATGGAGTAGTATACGTACCGGTAGATTATCCACTCCTGAAGCGCCAGAGACAGAAGCAAAAGAAGCCGTACACGCGGCGGTCGTCTTCACGGGGAGCTGCGTATAAAAAAGGTGTGTTTAAAACCAGACTAAGACTAAAGGCGCCCACTGATTACCAGTTCGCACACACAGCGTCACAAAATTTGGCAGCTCCGAAAATATATATATATATATATATATACATATTTACATCTATTATAAAACTTACACAATGGGAAGACAAGAATACAATTTTGATCCTTTTATAGCACGTTTTGTTGTAAAATAATATGTATGTATTGTATATATGTACATAAAAAAAAAGTGTATCAATATAACTATAAAAGTAGATACATTATTAACTTACTCTTACAAATTTGAAGGGCACGGCATCATCTCGTAGTCGAGTCACATTCAGAGTTTTGTTGAAAAATTTATCATCAAAATGTAGCGAGCAAATATAAAGATCTTTTACATTTGACTTTAAATTTTCCTTTCCAATAGCTTCCAGCCACTTATTCTTTATATGCTCATTTCTTGGGATCCTATAAAATATGTTTTAATTATTAATTTTGTATGTTTTAAGCGGGTAGCATGATAAAATAAAAATTATATAAGCAATCATACTAAATCGATATGAATGTCGATAAATAATGTACAGCCCTAGCTAATAAATTAACATTATTTAAGCGTAAAAATTTCGTTAAATAAGTCAAATCCATTCATGACCTATAACGGTACATAAGAACCTTGCTAATTATAATGTAAATCTTCCTATATTTTCCCGGTAACATTAACAATAACTAATATTTTTAATGTTATTTAAAACGTACCTGTGTATGGTTAATGATGGCCGATTTGGTGTTTTTCTTATGCCGCACCCAACAACACTGCACACTGGCATATTTGCGACGTAATTGTTTACTGGTGGCTTCAATTATTTTAAATTAAAAGCAAAATCTTGAAAGATAATTAGTAATTTTTATTTATATCACGACTTTTTGACAAGACAAGTACCTGCTGAACTGTCTGACAATGACATTTGGTGCGCAAAGCATGGCGGATTTTCGGCCTCATTAGACGGAGATGGAGACATTTACGTATATTCATGTTTCATTTTATGTACGCACTGAAATACTGTTATATTGTTTTCCTGCGAGTTACAGTGCTGAGTAAGAATGAGATAGATATATGTTTATGTGTGTGCCTTCAAAATGGGTGCTATTTATATAAGCAATTGTACGTATAGAACAATATGTCGTGTCCCTATTATATAGGTCTATGCTTCGAGGAAGGGAAAAAGGAAGATATGTTCCCGCCAAAAGTCTGTCAAATGTCAATCTCAAACCTCAGTGTTGACAGTCACATTATGTTTAGATTTCTAAATTGTAAATGACTAATATTTTGCCAATTGAATTGACTAATTTAATGTCATGCTATTTGATTAATGTTCCAAATTCTTTTCATTTCATTTCAATTCCTATTAACATTTTTCCCAAAAAAATAATAATTATAAAATATTAGGCTGTATGGTATGATACATTTGCCTTTCCAGTTGGAAAAATACAACCACTACTACTACTGACATTTGACAAGTACTTAATTTCAATAGTAGTTTGATGTCACTTCCGCTGCATACCTGTGTGACGTTCTGTAAAAATTTTACCCCCATGCGCCTAAAGAAGTTTCACTTCAAAAATTGTCAAATGAGTATTATTACTATAACTATCACTTAAAGTAAACTTTATACAAAAAAAAAAGGTATTTTATTTTCGTTTTTGTGAATAATTAACCGGAAAAGCCTCAGTATAAACGTTAGGACAAAGAACGAATTTTTTTTTTGTTTTTTTTTTTTTTTATTGCTTTAATGGGTGGACGAGCTCACAGCCCACCTGGTGTTAAGTGGTTACTGGAGCCCATAGACATTCACAACGTAAATGCGCCACCCACCTTGAGATATAAGATCTAAGGTCTCAGTATAGTTACAACGGCTGCCCCACCCTTCAAACCGAAACGCATTACTGCTTCACGGCAGAAATAGGCGGGGTGGTGGTACCCACCCGCGCGGACTCACAAGAGGTCCTACCACCAGTAATGTTAATTGTATGTAATTAAATGTAATTGTGTAATGCTAAAAATTATCAGATTATTCACTCGTCACAAGAAGGTCGGGCACTTGTCTTCATGTCAGAAGTCAACGAACTCTCATTGTGTTCAATTACTCTATTATAATCAATTATACTAAATTATACTAAATTTTCTGTTCTAATTAATTTAATTCGATTTGTTTTTTGTTCGTGTCAAACGCGAGCTCAGCTTCCTCCAGCATTAGGAGTTAGGTACTCGCCAGCTGTGTCCGAGCGATGAGAATGATTCAAAAGGAACTTTGGTCGAAGAACTCGTGGCTCGAAAGTCGTCGTGGCCTATAGGATAAGACGTCCGGTGCATTCGTATGTAGCGATGCACCGGTGTTCGAATCCCGCAGGCGCGTACCAATTTTTCTAATGAAATACGTACTCAAAAAATGTTCACGATTGACTTTCACGGTGAAGGAATAACATCGTGTAATAAAAATCAAAGCCGCAAAATTATAATTTGCGTAATTACAGGTAGTTGAAAAAAAAAACACTTTGAATGCGACGAAGAGTTCGACGTGCACCCAATCTCTAGCCCATAGACCAGTGATTCTCAACCACTGTTCCGCGGCACACAAAAGTGCCGCGAAATTTCAAAAGTGTGCCGCCAAATTTTGCCAATATATAATGATGTTAATATTATTAAATTATATCAAATATATATATTTTTTTAATTATTTGCTTGTAATTAATCCCTTTTTAAGCGTTTAAATATTATTAAAGCATATATTAGTTTCTTTCGTATATTTAATGGTTTTTTATAAAGGTTTTATGCAGTGTTTTAGAAAGTAAATAGTTTAAATCTTTTTCTTTGTGTGCCGCCAAATTTTAAAATCGTTAAATATGTGCCGCAACAAATAAAAGGTTGAGAATCACTGCCATAGACACAACCCCGCTGAGTTTCTCGCCGGATCCTCTCAGCGGGTCGCGATTCCGATCCGGCGGTAGATTCAGCGCTGCTCTTACTAGGATCAGTGTTAGCAAATTCTGTCTTCTTGAGCCCGTGAGCTCACCTATCAGCGCGGGAATTGCCACGATCAATTCGAGATAACATAAAATTAAAACTCGGGACGAGTCCTGGGCGCCACGACACGAGGACCTGCTGCCCCGGACACAGGGGGTGTGGGAGAAGGACAAAAAAATAGCGGTGATAATGATGTGATCGAGTATGGTCTGCTCTCGGAGGCCTATTCAGTAAGTGATCAAATAGAAAGAGATGCTGATTCTCTTATTCATGTCATTATTATTATACTAAAGGGGCTTAGTTGATGAATATGTTCCCACTGAGTTTCTCGCCGGATGTCCTCAGCGGGTCGCGATTACGATCCGGCGGTAGATTCAACGCTGCTCTTACTAGGATCAGTGTTAGCAAATTCTGTCTTCTTGAGCCCGTGAGCTCACCTCTTGGGTCAAAAGGCGAACCCTTCTATCATCATAGTATACGAACTCTGCCAGAATTATGGGAAAAGTTGATGCCACTAATAGGCGTTTGTTAACAATAAAATTTTATATTCATTCGTAAAAAAAGCAGCGAAAACTTAGTTGCGAGATGCTTAAAAATCTATATATTAATACGTGAAGCAAAAACTTTGTATCCCTTTTTACGAAAATTGCGCGTACGGAGGAGTATGAAATTTTCCACACTTATATAGAGAAGAAGTACACAATGCTAATATTTTTTTTAAATTATGCATTAATAATACATTAAATCAGTAAAGAAAACATTACACACACTACATACCATGTATTTGACGCACACACGCATGCATACTATTTATTTATTGTCAAACTGTTGTTCTTGACGTCTGTTGTCAAATTGAGAATAGATTAAATATTGTTTGTCTTTATTAATATTTTTCTATAGTTTTCGCGAAATTTGTGATTATAGAAGTCTTTGACAATAGAATCTTAATAGTGTACAAACTTATAATTTCATTTAATTATAGTCGAATTTCGGCTACCGGGCTGCCACTAGTAAATAAATAAAAAACACATCGTACTGTCATCGATAAAGAAGAAAGCAGATTAATGAAGCAAGATATTTAATTCTTTATCGAAGATTAATTTATCAAGGGATCATAAACTGTGAATTATTTTGATGCGTGTTCGTATACCTGTTATGGGCTTGTGGAAAGCATTCAGAGAGGCCCATGGGCATCGCCACGATCAATTCGAGCCGACATAAAATTAAAACTCGGGATGAGTCCTGGGCTCTACGATACGAGGACATGCTGCCCAGGACACACGGTGTGTGGGAGAAGGACGAGAAGATAGCGGTGATAATGATGTGATTCAATATGGTCTGCTCTACGAAGCCTATTCAGTAAGTAATCAAATAGAAAGAGACTAACCCACAGACACAGCCCACTGAGTTTCTCGCCGGATCTTCTCAGTGGGTCGCGTTTCCGATCCGGTGGTAAATTCTGCGAAGCACGGCTCTCGCTAGGGTTCGTGTTAGCAAAGTCGTTAGGTTTGAGCCTCGTTATCTCACCTACTAGTTAAGGTTACGCTGAAATAGCCTCTCAAGGCTATCAGCTTAGGTATGAAAAAAAAAAAAGAGATGCTGATACTCTTACTGTCATTATTATGATACTAAACGGGCTTAGTTGATGAAAATGTTCCCACTGAGCTTCTCGCCGGATCCTCTCAGTGGGTCGCGATTCCGATCCGGTGGTAGATTCAGCGAAGCATGGCTCTTGCTAGAGCCAGTGTTGGCTAGTTCAGTCAGGTTGAGCCCATGAGCTCACCGGTCCGCGCGAAGTTTGAATAGCCCTTTAGGCTAATCACAATACCTCCTCCTCCTCGCGTCGTTTTCCTCATTACTGAGGGTCGTGACTCCCCCGCTGCATCAGTTTCTCCCGTACGATTTCCCTCCATGCTGCGATCCTTAGCTTCATGAAGGGCATTGTGGACGTTGATGTTTAAAGAAGATCGTATTTGGTCCGACCATCTCGTGGGACTGCGTCCTCTGGGACGTTTGCCATCTACCTTTCCTATCACCATCAGCTGTTCTAGATTGTGACCCTCTTTACGAGCAATATGTCTGGTGGTAGGACCTCTTGTGAATCCGCACGGGTGGGTACCACCACCCCGCCTATTTCTACCGTGAAGCAGTAATGCGTTTCGGTTTGAAGGGTGGGGTAGCCGTTGTAACTATACTGAGACCTTAGAACTTATATCTCAAGGTGGGTGGCGCATTGTAGATGTCTATGGGCTCCAGTAACCACTTAACACCAGGTGGGCTGTGAGCTCGTCCACCCATCTAAGCAATAAAAAAAAAATTAACGCTATTTGGCTGACAGCCCTAACCAAGCTGCACGATCAGCATTCCCGAGCTCTCCTGTTCCGTCCGCCCCGCAAACGGACAGTCTTCTACAATCCCTCGACCTGAGCGGTCAAGTCTTCTCCTATCCTCCTAAATCAGTGCGCGTGACTGTCGTCGGACCTCCATTACTTACAAAAAAGAATTCCAGCACCCTACGAAGGCATATAACCACAATTAGGTAGAGAAAAATATATCCGTGGAACGTCTTATCATTTGTGTTCGTATCGTGTTTTGATTTACGGCTACTTTCACGGTGTTAACCTGTGGTCAATAGATAAGGAGCGATTAGAATTTAATTCGCACACTTGTTTTTGTTTTGCGGCAATGAAACGACAGGACACGTGGGTTATCGCGTTGGGTCGATCGCGCCATACGCTGTTTGATAACGAATAGATCAACAGGCTTATTTGGAACTGCCTTGATTTTTAGTGGTTTTTTTTTATTGCCCTTGCAGGCAGACGAGCATACGGCCCACCTGATGGTGAGTGGTTACCGTCGCCCATGGACTTCAGCAATGCCATGAGCAGAGCCAAGCCACTGCCTACCGCTTCATATTCTCCACAAGCCTCGTTTGAAGAAGGACATGTCATAGCGCTCGGGAAACACCGTGAAGGGGAGCTCATTCCATAGCCGGATGGTATGTGGCAAAAAAAGACCTCTGTAAGCGCACTGGCTCCAGGTAGTATGGATGAACTCTACTCCGGTGGCGGGCAGTGCGATGGTAAAAACGAGATGCCGGTATCATCTCGAACAATTCCTCAGAGCACTCCCCACGGAACATACGGTACAAAATACAGAGGGAACCGAAGTCCCTCCGCAGACCCAGAGGTTGCAAAAATTGGTATTGCCTACTACGGGCGTGTTGAGCCTCTGGAACCTGTCACCGTTCACTTCGAACTTGTCGCTTGCGACGAAGGGCTCGACGAGTAAATTAACCCTCAGACACAGCCCACTGAGTTTATCGTTGTTACATTAGTTTTTATTTTTTTATTTTAGGTCTTGAGTTCTCGCTGAATTTGTTATTATGTATATACAAAATGGACGTATATAGATTTATATAGATAACAAAGATTATCGTCCAATACTTTTAAATTTCAATGAAAATCACCCTCGTATATTTGATGCAAAGAGCTCAATTCTGAATCGTGCACAAAGTCGTTCGACTTTCCTTATTAATGTGATAATACGTATGTATACGTAAAAAATTCAGATAAAGAAATTAATTTTTATCGGTCACTACGTGAACAAGGTTAAGGCTTTATGCCAATCTTTCTCGGTCATTATCACGCAAGGACTTTGTTAAGACTTTGACTGCCGCGTAGGTCACCGGTGTCCTACGCCGGTGTCCGGAGTTCTAATTTCTCAGTATGGTTATAACGACTGCCCCGCCCTTCGAACCGAAACGCGTTACTGCTTCACGGGAGAACTAGGCAGGGTGGTGGTACCTACCCGCGCGGAGGCATTAGAGGTCCTACCACCAGTAATTACGCAAATTAAAATTTGCGGGTTTTGATTTTTATTACACGACTAGCTGACCCGGCAGTCTTCGTGGTGCCTCAATCGATAAATAAAAGACCGACGGGGAACTCATCAAAGGAAAAACAAAATTGTTATTTTTAATTAATTCCGAGCACTTTCATATATATATCTTTTACCTTTTAAACCTTCTCTAGACTTCCACAAATAATTCAAGACCAAAATTAGCCAAATCGGTCTAGCCGTTCTCGAGTTTTAGTGAGACTAACGAACAGCAATTAATTTATATATATATATATATATATATAGATATTACTGCTTCACCGTGGAAATTAATCGTGAACATTTGTTGAGCACGTATTTCATTAGAAAAATTGGTACCCGCCTGCGGGATTCGAACACCGGTGCATCGCTACATACGAATGCACCGGACGTCTTATCCTTTAGGCCACGCCGACTTCAGAAGAGATGTTTCAATGTAGCGCGCTACAATATCATTGTTAATCGTTCTGTCCGCAGTATGGGCGTCAACACATCGAGGTCGCGAAGAAGGTCAGCAGGAATGACAGCTCAGATGACGAGGACGCGATTCCCGCACCAGACGACAAACCACCGTCGGCTGTCGTCAAAGAAAATGGCGTTAACGGTAAGCTCATTAAGCTTATTGACTTCGAACTAGAGGTCCCGCAGTAGTCGAATTTCGACTATAATTAATTGGAATTGTAAGTTTGTACACCATTATGATTGTATTTTATACTTCTATTATCACTAATTTCGTCAAGACTACACTATAAAAATATTAACAAAGACAAACAATATTTAATCTATTCTCAATTTGACAGCAGACGTCAAGAACAAAAGTTTGACAATAAATAGTATGCATGCGTGTGTGCGTCAAATACATCGTATGTAGTGTGTGTAATGTTTTCTTTATTGATTTAATGTGTCTTACATGCATTATTTAAAAAAAAATTTTAGCATTGTGCACTTCTTCTCTATATTCTCTATAAGTGTGGGAAATTTCATACTCCTCCGTCCGCGCAATTTTCGTAAAAAGGGATACAAAGTTTTTGCTTCACGTATTAATATATAGATGCTGATGAACATACAGTCGGATTAATGGCCCGCGGACATCTACAGTGACCGTGACACGGTGTTTTTTTTTTCTATTTTTTTTATTACACTGGTGAGTGGACGAGCTCACGGCCCACCTCGAGTTAACTCTCTAAGGGCTCTCCTGTAAAATTGTAAAAGTGACGCTTAGATTGCGGCTTACACCCCTCGATATGCAATAGTGTTTTGATAATGTCGTTAACAAGATTAAGGCGTCTGTCAGTTTAGTCGTCTTGGGTTGTATTATAATGTCTTTCCAAACACAAATGGAGACAATAAAGTTTTTATTTAAGACGAACACAATATATAGAAAGAAGGAGAAAGTAACAAGAAATAGTTAGTCCAAGCAGCACAAGCAGGTAAACGAAATTAAAAGCAATAATTAAAAGGCGTAGTACAGAAAGAATAACACGGTATGCGCGCTCGCAAGTCAGATTTCGACTGGTGGCGGTGGATCGGTAAAAATGCGACCGATGTACTAGCGAAATATATCGCCGCCGCTATACTTCAGTTATCGCCTGACTTTGCTTGTGAATTTTATTTTGTTTAGTGTAAATAATGTTTTGTATGATTGTGTGATAAATGAATGTGTTGAAATAAAATAAAGTATGTATGTGTTGTTGTGTAGTGTAATTATAATAAAATAATATAAAATAAATAAATACATGTGCGTCACCCACAGTCAGATATCTTGTTTTTCTGTGAGGGATACCGCCACAGTATCTACTCATACGGGCTCACAATACTCAGAGAATGCTCTTGTCCATTCTCCGGTGATTTCACTAGTCGCTTACGACCCGCCGGAAAGAGATGGGGGGGGGGCTGCTCTAGAACACAAAACAACCTAATCTCGTGTGTTAAAAATGTGTATAAGCACGCAAGTATAAGCTTTACTGGTGGTAGGAGGTGAGTCCGCACGGGTAGGTACCACCACCCTGCCTATTTCTGCCGTGAAGCAGTAATGCGTTTCGGTCTGAGTGGCGGGGCAGCCGTTGTACCTATACTGAAATCTTAGAACTTTATCTCAAGGCGGGTGGCGCATTTACGTAGATGTCTATGGACTCCGGTAACCACTTAACAAAACGTGGACCGTCAGCTCGTCCGCCCATCTAAGCAATAAATAAAACATCTATCTATATATTAATACGTGAAGCAAAAACTTTGTATCCCTTTTTACGAAAATTGCGCGGACGGAGGAGTATGAAATTTTCCACACTTATAGAGAATGTAGAGAAGAAATGCACAATGATAATATTTTTTTAAATAAAGCATAAAAGATACATTAAATCAATAAAGAAAACATTACACACACTACATACCATGTATTTGACGCACACACACATAATAATATACTCTTTGTTTATTGTCAAACTTTTGTTATTGCTTAAAGTCTGTAGTCAAATTGAGAATAGGTCAGTATTGTTTATCTTTAATATTACGAGTATTTATCTATAGTGTGTAAGTCTTGGCGAAATCTGTAACAATAGGACCATAATAATGTTGAAACTTATAATTTCAATTAATTATAGTCGAATTTCGACTACTGCGGGACCACTAGTATAAATAGTTTTGTATATCAGCAATCAATTCCTGCTACTCTTGTAGGTACGAAGAATACTGTGATAGAAAGAGCAGAAATATTAGGACCTTCGCCAGAGTTGAACTACAAGAGAAGCTCCAGCCAGGAGAGGATGCAGAATGGGCACAGAACGGAAACCGGGAGTAAGGAGGTGAGCCAATGTGATATTTACATGATGGAATTTGAAATTTACAAAATTGGATATGTTGTTTATAAAATTGGATATGATGTTTATAAAATTGGATATGATGTTTATAAAATTGGATATGATGTTTATAAAATTGGATATGATGTTTATAAAATTGGATATGATGTTTATAAAATTGGATATGATGTTTATAAAATTGGATATGATGTTTATAAAATTGGATATGATGTTTATAAAATTGGATATGATGTTTATAAANTTAAAACTCTGCATGGTGGTTTTTTTTTAATGTTTAAAATAATTTCTGGAGAAATATAATAAAGGTAAAATTGCTCTAATTTTATCATCGATCATGTTCCGCAAAAACTTGATTGCGTACGGTGTGTGGGCTATCCTACGAAATCTATGTTAATTATTTTAAGTTTTTATAACATCATACAGGGTAGAAATATAAACGAGTTTTAATTTTAGTGAAATTTAAAATACTATAAAGTAAATGAAATTACAAATTTTACAGCGCCCCCCTAACCCACATCAACGCCCCCCATTTTTTCCTGGGCCCCTTAACGCCCCCCTCTAGGTTTCAAACGCCCCCCAGGGGGCGTTATCGCCCACTTTGAGAAAGACTGCTATATACGAATGCACTGGACGTCTTATCCTTTAGTCCACGACGACTTCAAAAGAGATGTTTCAATGTAGCGCGCTACAATATCATTGTTAATCATTCTGTCCGCAGTATGGGCGTCAACACATCGAGGTCGCGAAGAAGGTCAGCAGGAATGACAGCTCAGATGACGAGGACGCTATTCCCGCACCAGACGACAAACCACCGTCGGCTGTCATCAAAGAAAATGGCGTTAACGGTAAGCTCATTAAGCTTATTGACTTCGAACTAGAGGTCCCGCAGTAGTCGAATTTCGACTATAATTAATTGGAATTGTAAGTTTGTACACTATTATGATTGTATTTTATACTTCTATTATCACTAATTTCGCCAAGACTACACTATAAAAATATTAACAAAGACAAACAATATTTAATCTATTCTCAATTTGACAGCAGACGTCAAGAACAAAAGTTTGACAATAAATAGTATGCATGCGTGTGTGCGTCAAATACATGGTATGTAGTGTGTGTAATGTTTTCTTTATTGATTTAATGTGTCTTACATGCATTATTTAAAAAAAAATATTAGCATTGTGCACTTCTTCTCTATATTCTCTATAAGTGTGGGAAATTTCATACTCCTCCGTCCGCGCAATTTTGGTAAAAAGGGATACAAAGTTTTTGCTTCACGTATTAATATATAGATGCTGATGAACATACAGTCGGATTAATGGCCCGCGGACATCTACAATGACCGTGACACGGTGTTTTTTTTTTCTATTTTTTTTATTACACTGGTGAGTGGACCAGCTCACGGCCCACCTCGAGTTAACTCTCTAAGGGCTCTCCTGTAAAATTGTAAAAGTGACGCTTAGATTGCGGCTTACACCCCTCAATATGCAAGATTATTTTGATAATGTCGTTAACAAGATTCAGGCATCTGTCAGATATCTTGTTTTTCTGTGAGGGATACCGCCACAGTATCTACTCATACGGGCTCACAATACTCAGAGAATGCTCTTGTCCATTCTCCGGTGATTCCACTAGTCGCTTACCACCCGCCGGAAAGAGATTGGGGGGAGGGCTACTCTAGAACACAAAACAACCTAATCTCGTGTGTTAATAATGTGTATAAGCACGCAAGTATAAGCTTTACTGGTGGTAGGAGGTGAGTCCGCACGGGTAGGTACCACTACCCTGCCTATTTCTGCCGTGAAGCAGTAACGCGTTTCGGTTTGAACGGCAGGGTAGCCGTTGTAATGTTAAAAACCTTGAAACCTTGAAACTTGCGTCTCAAGGTGGGCATCGGCATTTGTAGATGTCTATGGGCTCCGGTAACCACTTGACAAAACGTGGACCGTCAGCTCGTCCGCCCATCTAAGCAATAAATAAAACATCTATCTATATATTAATACGTGAAGCAAAAACTTTGTATCCCTTTTTACGAAAATTGCGCGGACGGAGGAGTATGAAATTTTCCACACTTATAGAGAATGTAGAGAAGAAGTGCACAATGATAATATTTTTTTAAAATAATGCATAAAACGATACATTAAATCAATAAAGAAAACATTACACACACTACCATGTATTTGACACACACACACACATATACTCTTTGTTTATTGTCAAACTTTTGTTATTGCTTAAGGTCTGTAGTCAAATTGAGAATAGGTTAGTATTGTTTATCTTTAATATTACGAGTATTTATCTATAGTGTGTAGTCTTGGCGAAATCTGTAACAATAGGACCATAATAATGTTGAAACTTGTAATTTCAATTAATTATAGTCGAATTTCGACTACTGCGGGACCACTAGTATAAATAGTTTTGTATAATATCGCCATATCAATTCGTGCTACTCTTGTAGGTACGAAGAATACTGTGATAGAAAGAGCAGAAATATTAGGACCTTCGCCAGAGTTGAACTACAAGAGAAGCTCCAGCCAGGAGAGGATGCAGAATGGTCACAGAACGGAAACCGGGAGTAAAGAGGTGAGCCAATGTGATTGATATAAATTACATGATTGAATTTGAAATTTACAAAATTGGATATGTTGTTTATAAAATTGGATATGATGTTTACAAAATTGAATTTGATGTTTATAAAAATGAACTTCATGTTTATAAAATTGAATTGGATGCTTATAAAATTGAATTTGATACATATAAAATTAAATTTGATATTTACAGAATTGAATTTGATATTTACAAAATTGAATTTGAGGGTTATAAAATTGAATTTCGTGTTTACAAAATTGTAATTTACGTTTACAAAATAGAATTTAATATTTATAAAATTGAATTTGATGTTTATACAATTGAATTTGATACATATAAAATTAAATTTGATATTTACAGAATTGAATTTGATATTTACAAAATTAAAAATGATGTTTATAAAATTGAATTTCGTCTTTACAAAATAGAATTTGATGTTTATAAAATTGAATTTGATATTTACAAAATTGAATTTGAGGGTTATAAAATTGAATTTCGTGTTTACAAAATTGTAATTTACGTTTACAAAATAGAATTTAATATTTATAAAATTGAATTGGATGCTTATAAAATTGCATTTTATGCTAATAAAATTGAATTTTATGCTAATAAAATTAAATTTGAAGTTTATAAAATTGAATTTGAAGTTCCTTATACCTTATACGCCGATTCAAGATAATAAAATGCAATTTAGTCTTCGATCTCACATCTCTAAAGTCGGTGGCGGCGGTCCATTGGGTCCTAAGACTCGAGAGTTTTGATTTCCCCTTAAATTGGTCGATTTATTAGTCGTATCTATACAAATTGCAGACGAATTTGGATTTCCACCTGTCCCACTGCCTCGACTTGGTGAAAGCCGGAATGGAGTCTATAATCGAAGACCAGGTCACCTCGGTCTTCGAAGCGGAGGAGCTGAGGAGTTGGAACTTGTTGACGAGAACCAACCGGTATGAGTTGTGTTATTGATGTGTGATTGTGGATGGGAAGGTTTGAAGGTTTGCGTCATAGTACCGTCTGTAAGGTTTATGTCATATAGTTATTTATTAAGTGAATTTATAGTAATAATAAATTCGAATAGTAATAAGAAATTCGACTATAATTGAAATTATAAGTTTGAGCAACGCACCCTATGGCTGGACGAGCTCACAGCCCACTTTGTGCCAAGTGGTTACCGGAGCCCATAGACATCTACAACGTAAATGCGCCACCCACCTTAAGATAAGAGTTCCAAGGTATTGCTACAACGGCTGCCCCACCCTTCAAGTAGAAACGCATTACTGCTTCACGGCAGAAATAGGCAGGGTGGTGGTACTATACCCGTTCGGACTAATAAACTAATCTAAGCAATAAGAAAGAAAAAAACACCAGTCAATGTGTTTAAAAATCTATCGGATGTTTTTGCAGACAGTACGAGTTCCTGACTTGGAGACTCACGATCATCTGGATGATGGGTTTCGTCGTTAGATACATGTTTCTGCTCCCATTGAGGATACTGATCTTCGTTTGCGGGGTGCGTATGCTTTATCGACGCCATAATACTGTAATAATATCGAGGGATGAAAGAAAGGCTAATTGGTTAAAGCAACATTTTTGCAAAGTCACAAGAGAGCTAATTAATTGACTGGATTCACTGGTGGTAGGACCTCTTGTGAGTCCGCGCGGGTAGGTACCACCGCCCTGCCTATTTCTGCCGTGAAGCAGTAATGCGTTTCGGTTTGAAGGGTGGGGGCAGCCGTTGTAACTATACTTGAGACCTTAGAGCTTATAACTCAAGGTGGGTGGCACATTTACATCAGATATGTCTATGGGCTGTGAGCTCGTCCACCCATATAAATAATAAATAAAAAATTCAAGTTAAATTAGAAACATCGGACTGTCGATGCTGATATCAAATAAAGCGGACCTTTAATTACAAAGATAAATGTTGCTTAAACCAAATAACCTTTCACCCTCCAATATAATATACCTTTTGGGTAGGGTCGACATAAAAACATTTTTTTTGAATAGGTGAATTTTTTTTTTGTCAAGCATTAATGCGTTCCAGTATTCTATATAAATGAGATTACGACTTCATGTCTCAAAGTGTGCGGCGGAATTCAAGTTTTGAGGTAACCGCTTAACGCTAGATGGGTCCTGAGATGTTCTATGAGTCTAGCAGGATCAAGTCTGATCAGGTTATTCAACAATTGTAGTGATGTTATTCAATGATAGTATAGTCAGGTTAAGCAATTATATTAATCAGGTTAGTCAATGATAGGGTTTAAGTTAGGTAATGATCGGAATCAATTGATTCAATGATAGTAATCCGATTAGGTAATTATATTAATCAGGTTAGTCAATTGTTGGGTTTAAATTAGGTAATGATCGGAATCAATTGATTCAATGATAGTTGTCAGTTAGGTTATTACATTAATCAGGTTAGTCAATGATTGGGTTTAAATTAAGTAAAGATCGGAATCAATTGATTTAATGATATTAGTAAGATTAGGTAATTATATTAATCAGGTTAGTCAATGATTGGGTTTAAATTAGGTAATACCGGAGTCAATTGATTCAATGATAGTAGTCAGGTTAGGTAATTATATTAATCAGGTTAGTCAATGATGGGGTTTAAGTTAGATAATGATCGGAGTCAATTGATTGAATGATAGTAGCCAGATTAGGTAATCACATTAATCAGGTTAGTCAATGATTGGGTTTAAATTAGGTAATAATCGGAGTCAATTGATTCAATGATAGTAGTCAGGTTAGGTAATTATATTAATCAGGTTAGTCAATGATGGGGTTTAAGTTAGATAATGATCGGAGTCAATTGATTGAATGATAGTAGCCAGATTAGGTAATTACATTAATCAGGTTAGTCAATGATTGGGTTTAAATTAGGTAATAATCGGAGTCAATTGATTCAATGATAGTAGTCAGATTAGGCAGTTATATTAATAAGGTTAGTCAATGATTGGGTTTAAATTAGGTAATGATCAGAGTCAATTCATTCAATGATAGTAGTCAGATTAGGCAATGATTGCGGTCAGTTTATTAAATCGTTTTAATGATTGTGTAAGCGTGACGACAGGTATTCACAATGATAGTCACAACGACGCTGGTCAGCACGCTACCGTCTGGTAGGGTGAGGCGTTACCTCGGCGCTGTCTCCTACAAAATCTCCATCCGCGTACTGATACGAAGTCTGTCGTGCGTGATAACGTTCCACGACCAGCAGCACATGCCGAAATCGAACGGCTTCTGTGTCGCCAATCACACGAGCCCGATCGATGTGGCCGTCGTCAGCGTGAACACGTGCTTCTCATTGGTAGGAGGATCCGTCTGGAGTTTTTATCTTATTGGTCTTATTTTAGAGGGTGGTTTCATGTCTGTGCACGCTTTTATGTTGTCGGTATGTTGAGGGGCGCTACCTTTGATCCCGTTCACACAGGGTTGTGTTCTCGTTCACACGGGGTGTTTCGACAAAGCGTTTTCGCTCAGTACCTCATGTGTAATACGTGTGTGAGTTCATACGTTTCCGCGTGCCACATGCGTTCTTGTGGTTTTTAACTGGCGTCAAAAAAAATAATTAAGTCGAGTAATGACAGAAGATAATAAAATTTCCTGTTGCAGTTAAAAATATTATTGGCAACACTTTCGTTTCGATGTAATCTTTGCGTCATTACCCGATTGGGATGCATGTTAAATGAATAATGAATTTACGAGGGAAATTTTAAACTGGCAAACAACTGTTCATTAACGGGTGATATATAATATATACATCTCTCTCGTTCGCACTTATTTCAGTTTTATAAGTGCGAATAGGACAGATGATCGACTAATAATAATAGTTGAGCGACGTAATCATTCGAACGTCGGAAATTTGTTTGGGTCGCTAACGGGGCAAATTGGGCAGGTCTGGTGGTTGGTACTATGCACCGCTCTCGTTGGCTGCGTACCGGAAGGAAGCCTCAAGAAACGTCTCAATAGGACGGTGGCATTAATGTGCTTCAGCTTCCTGGCCAGGAGTATATCGGCGGTGATAACTTACCACGACGCGAGGCACAGGCCGGCCGAGGGCGGAATCTGCGTAGCGAATCACACTAGCCCCATAGACGCTCTGGTATTGATGTGTGATAACTGCTATTCACTGGTGAGTACCAACAGAAACGTGCTACACGAGGTGAGCCTCTGAGCGTTAAGGCTAGCGGTGGATTAGAAAGTACTACTAACACCATCTAGGAAGCGAGGCACGTCACTAATATCGTTACTACTGCTGACTACGCCATCTAGGAAGCGAGGTAGGTTACTAATTGCCAACAACGCCATCTAGTTTGCTTAAACCCGTCCTTACGATGTACGTGCGGCAATGATCGGAGCGCTGGCGCCTCTGCATTCAGAACGGTAAGCTGTAAATGTATTGTTCAGTTTTTGAAGTGAAACTTCTTTAGGCGCGTTGAGAGTAAAATTTAACTCGGGACAGATTTGTTACGGTTAGAGAGAAAAGATACAATTAAGGACGAGCGAGAGTGAGAGAATAGACAGAGCGTCTCGCGAACCACTGAAGAGAGCGAGCTAGGATGTTATTTAGTTAAGCAACATCTATTGGGTTTCATATAAGCTATTAAATTTCAAGGTTAACAGTTTATACAGCTTAGTCCCTAAAATATTTAAAGAAATACCGCTCATTTTAAATAAAAGTAATGTCTTAAATTATTGCTAAAAATATTATTAAGCAAAACCTAAGGATTCATTCGGTAATCATCGAATACCTGCAACAACTTTTTTCTAAGTTTTATTTTTTGGGATACGTTGAAGTTTCACTTCTCTCAGAGGTACTTTGAAGTTTCACTTCTCTCAGAGGTACGTTGAAGTTTCACTTCTTCCACACGCACCAAGTTGCACGCACCGTTTTTTTTTCTTTAAATTTAATTTGAATAACTCAGTTGTCGGCGCCCGGTTTCCCTTTGTGATTTGTCCTTCTAACCTGAACTGACAGAGAAAACTAGTCGGATCTAACTAATATAGTATATATATGTATGTAAATATCATTAACCCGCATTGTGTATGGCACGGCACGTATGTAAATAACAGACATTTTAACCTCTTCAATGACGAATTTTTAATGTACATAATAAATACATATTTGTTAATTAAATTTGTTCATTTTATATTGCAAAACAATTCAATGAGTCAATAAATAATTAAAAAACAAAATTATGCATAATATGACAAATGTCTTTGAAGAGGTCAATTTAAGTATAAAGATATTAATATTAACATTTATGAATGTCCTATGATGTTTCTTTGTTGCCAAGTGTATTAGCGAATATACAAAGGCATGTTCTGATACAATATCTGTTTCTAAGCGATGTGTATCGAAGTATTTTGTGCAAAGTAGTGAAATAAGATGTTATTTATTTGATTTTTAATCACATTATTGATTAAACTACACGAGGTATGTATAAATATTTATGTATATGACCTGTCGTAATATTGTTTAAATATAAAATGTTTGTCATTTTGCTAAATATGTTTTTGATAATAGATCGAAGACTGAATTCTCGAAAATTAGAGCCAAAAGGTCGTTGTCTGTAAAGTTGATTTACGGACGATAGCTCTGACGTCACGCTAGAAGAGAGATAAATGTGTCACGAGCCAACGCTTGGGCTGATCGTGCCTCTCTATCGGTTGTTCCGCGCTCTCGCTCGCACGCTCAGGCGGAACGTGACACTTTTTATTCGACTTCAAAAAGGAGGAGATTCTCAATTCGACTGTTTTGTTTTTTTTATGTTTGTCACCTCATAACTATTGACCGAGTGAATCGATTTTGATGATTCTTTTTTTATTAGAAAGCTGACGCTTCTCGTTTGGTAACATTTCAATTTAGTCCAGTTCTGATAATGGTATCCATGAGAAAACCATATAAGTGTTAAATTTGCATTAAGTACGTGCGCGACAAATAGATGAATAACTAAATAACTCAATATCGCGCCAACCGATTTCGATGATTATTGTTTTTAGTGTATATTCAGTTATTTTGGAATATCTTTGTTTTTTTCTATTTGAAGTCGGTTTTGTTAAAGCATGTCTATATACAATTATTCGTTCGCGCAGCCGGTGATCATCGATTCATGAGACGTTGTCACATCAAAAAAAAAGTCCTGTAATCTTATACTTATCTTTGGATGTTCTTATCTGTATAATCGTTTTAAATCAGGGGTTCCCAAACTTATTTTGTCGACTGCCCACTTTGAGGAGAATAAATTCATTTTTATCGCCCCCTATTTTTCATCTACTGAAAAACCACTATAGCAAGAGCTCAGTTAAGAGTAAGAGTCCTCCTAAATGACATTACAAATCGCCTCCCAAGCCTCTAGACAATGCCCTCATTATTTTTCTGGGTCTCTTACCGCCCCCCTTTAGGCCTGCAACGCCCACAAGGAGGCGTTATCGCCCACTTTGGGAAAGACTGGTTTAAATAAATAAAAGTTTACGCCTGAAATGGTCGTCGCTAAAATAAAATTGAAGTTACGTCACCTTCTGGTTTCGGCGACCGCTTAACATCAACCATAAACGACAGTACAACAATAAACATTACAATTGGATGATGACTTTTTGGTTTTAATTTTTACGAGATATTCAGTTTCATGATGTGTACATACAAATAAGGGAGGTTCATAATTTTATTATTAATGTTTGTTCGTCTGTTTGCGTTTTAATTATGGGTAAACGTTTGTGAATATTTGGTATAGTTTTTTTTTTAACTCTATTTATTATTGAACGAAATAAATTCGATTCATTATCGATTTTTAACTGATTTCGCTTTTTATGATATAAAAATTTTCTCATCCGTAAACAAATTTTTTCTATGATCTCCCTTTGCGTACCGCTTCAGTAGTTGTTTCGATTTTACCACCCTATTCTCTTTTAAATTATCAGTTAAAAAATGACCAGTACGTCTCTTATAGGCTGCAAGTCCTAACTCATCTTTTAAAATATGCGACATGGTTCTAGGTGTTATCTCCCGAGATAAAATCTTTTGCTTTCGGACAGGATTTTTTCGAATTCTTTCCCTTACTGCTTTGACCACCTTTTTTGTACGAACACTACGTGGACGGTCAAATCTTTTTCTGTCACAAGCAGAGGAGGTCTCATTGCATCTATTAATAGCCCGGTACACAAATATTTTACTAATACCAAGCGTATGGAGAGTTTTAAAAATTGCATTTGGCTCTATACGTACTTTTTGTAATGCAATCACAGCGATTCGGTTCTCTTTATCACCCCACTCCATTTTAATATCGCAAAATATTGTACAATGTATTGGCGCCAAAATGAGAAAACTCAATGAGCAATCATATAAAAATGACAGATTCCAAATTCAAATGTAATATTTTGTTTATTTTTAATTGTAACAGTATTTACGGCCAGACTAACTATGTATATGTAAAGAAATTATGCAATGAGGAAAAATTGCGTTTTTTGTACAAATATTAAGAGAAAACAAAATGTAAAACTTTTATTTTCCTCAAATTATTATTTTACACAGTATGATTGAATGAAGTCCTCTTGTTTTTTTCTCAATGACAGAGAGTTCAATCAATCTATACGAATAAGAAAAAAAAATTTTTTTTAAACTAAATTGTTTCAAAGGTTTTACATAAAAATTACATAAAAAAGGTTTTTCTTCACATATACATGTTTGTGTGTAGATTGGACAGAGGCACGGAGGATTCCTCGGTCTCCTACAGAGGGCTCTCGCGCGGGCGTCCCCTCACATTTGGTTCGAGAGGTCGGAGGTTAAAGACAGGCACGCCGTCGCGAGGAGGTGAGTTTGAAATCGTAATGAGCAGTGTCCTAATGTTTGTGACGGGTTCGAACGAATTTCGGCCATAATAACCACAGCTCAAGACTCTTTTTTGTTTTTATTGCTTAGGTGGATGGACAAGCTCACAGCCCACCTGGTTTTAAGTGGTTACTGGAGCCCATAGATCTCTACAACGTAAATGCGTCATCCACCTTGAGATATAAGTTCTAAGGTCTCAGTATCGTTACAACGAATGCCCCGCCCTTCAAACTGAAACGCATTACTACTTCACGGCAGGGCATAAATATAGGGCAAATAGGGCAAAAACCTCCACCAGCTTAATCTTTGTCTGGGTGTTCAATATATCGACTTCAAAGAAAGCGGTATTGTCGTAACTTGAGAACCCCAACTTTACACCAGAACTTTTACTGGTGGTGTGAGTCCGCACGGGTAGGTACCACCACTCTGCCTATTTCTACCGTGAAGCAGTAATACGTTTCGGTTTGAAGGGCGGGGCAGCCGTTGTAACTATACTGAGACCTTACAACTTATATCTCAAGGTGGGTGGCGCACTTGCATTGTAGATATCTATGGGCTCCGGTAACCACTTAACACCAGGTGGGCTGTGAGCTCGTTCACCGAACTAAGCAATAATAAAAAAAGAGCCTGATCCAAATGTTTTTTTTTTTTTTTTTTCACTCAGACTAAAAGAACACATATCGGTCGCTGACAATCCTCCGATACTGATATTTCCCGAAGGCACCTGCATAAATAACACGTCGGTGATGCAGTTCAAGAAGGGGAGCTTCGAAGTCGGCGGCACTGTCTACCCAGTGGCAATCAAGTGAGTTCACCCTCAGACACAGCCCACTGAGTTTCTCGCCGGATCTTCTCAGTGGGTCGCGATTCCGATCCGGTGGTAGATTCTGCGAAGCACGGCTCTTGCTAGGGTCGGTGTTAGCAACGTCGTCAGGTTTGAGCCCCGTGAGCTCACCTACTAGTTAAGGTTACGCTGATATAGCCTCTCAAGGGTATCAGCTTAGATAGGAAAAAAAATCAAGTGATTTGAGCTTAATTAGGTCTGCGAGCTTCACGTGTGAGTCACTAAGGTCGATCGTTCTCGAAGGATATCCGCTCCAAGCAATGGGCTTATGCTAATATATGCTACTAGTGACCCGCCCTCGCTTCGCTTCGGAAACTGTAATTTATTATTGATTTATCAACTATTTAATGGATGTTATTATACATATAAACATTCCTCTTCAATCACTCTATCTATTAAAAAAAACCGCATCAAAATCCGCTGCGTAGTTTTAAAGATTTAAGCATACATAGGGATATAAAGACAGAGAAAGCGACTTTTTTATATTATGTAGTGATTTTTAATACGCTTTTATTAGCTTCAGACGTATGTATGTTAGTATGTAACGGAATCTTTGAACATGATTTTGACCCCCTTCAAAACGTCGAATTAACTCGAAATTTGGTATACTTATTAAGGACCGATGAAAATTCAATAATAAAAAAAACAAAATTGAAAAAAATGAAATTCAACTAAAAAATGAAAAATTTATAATAGTTTTAAAAAACCAACAAAATACGTCTTTATAGAAAATCCAACTAAAAAATAGAAAATAAATGTGTAACGTCTCGTCAGCACGATTCAGGAATTGTTGAATTTACGTGCAGCGACATCTGTTGATAACAAACTAAATAGAAATAATTGTAAATCATCTTTTATAGTATGAGGTGGCGCCCTCTGTGAATTGATGAATGAACTTCACGTTTCATTTTTTTTCGTTTCATCGAGTTTGAAATCACATCAGAACGATTCTAAAGAAGTTTCACTTCGAAAAACACATATTTATCAGTACCGGATAACTTCACACCGCGATTCCGCCCCTCCAGGTACGACCCTCGTTTCGGGGACGCATTCTGGAACAGCTCTCGTTACGGGATGCTCCACTACCTGCTGAACATGATGAGCTCGTGGGCGATAGTCTGCGACGTGTGGTACCTGCCGGCGATGTCCCGGCGCCCGGACGAGACCGCAGTCGACTTCGCGAACCGGGTCAAGTCGGTCATAGCCAGACAGGGCGGCCTCATCGACCTGCAATGGTGAGTCGACCAGCCCCAACGCCAAACTGTCGTTGGAACGATGCATCCTTTGAAACGCTTTAACATAGGTATGGCGCGATTCTGTGAGACTGGTAACGCCATCTAGTGAACAAGGGTAATTATAACTAGATGAAATAAAGACAAAATAAATAATATTACTGGTGGTAGGACCTCTTGTGAGTCCGGACGGGTGGGTACCACCGCCTTGCCTATTTCTGTCGTGAAGCAGTGATGCGTTTCGGCTTGAAGGGCGGTGCAGCCGTTGTAACTATACTGAGACCTTAGAACTCATGTCTCAAGGTGGGTGGCTGCTTTAACGTTGTAGATGTCCATGGGCTCCGGTAACCACTTAATATCAGGTAGGCCGTGAGCTCGTCCACCCATCTAATGAATAAAAAAAATTTAGTTTATTTATATATTTGGTCGTAGCTTATTAGTCTCATTAAATGTTGATACATTTTTTTTTGTGTATTCTTCTAGGGACGGACAGTTAAAGAGAACGAAAGCGAAGAAGGAGTGGAGGGAGCTCCAGCAAGAGGAGTTCAGTAAGAGGTTAAAAGTGGAATAGGGGATGTGGGGGGGGACGGTTGCGGTGTTGGGTCCCCCCGGGGATCGACATAGGGGATCCTTCGAATGAACTATTCTCGTGCGGGTTGCGAATGAAGGTGTTTTGATGTGCTGATCGTTTGGGGTGGGGCTCGTGTGCGCGGAGCCGGGGGTTCGAGTTTGGTTATAGCGCGTATCCGAATTCTTTAATGGCGACATAATTCGCACATACGGTGCTATGATACTATATATCGACGCTTGAAAGGCAAACGTGACTAAGCGAAAATGCGTGAACTTTACAGTAGACTAATTTAAAGTTGAAATACCTGAAAAAAATTCTATTTTAACGAATCTGAAGCTGTAGGATTGAAATGATTTTAATAGATCTAGAAATATATATATATATATTTTTTGCGCATCGAATACGGTTATTACCTATCATTTATGTACAAAGCAGTTATTGTCGCTTAGTCACGTTTGCCTTTCAAGCGTCGATATATAATATACAGGGTGTTAGGAGATTGCTTCTGAAAACGAAGACAGATGATAGTACTAATGACACCTTTGATGATGGGATGAAAAAAATCGATGATGATTTAAAAAAAAACATATCTTTAAAACGTTTTATTAGCATTATTTACGCTCCATCGCATTAGTACAGGTAAATAAAAACGATAGTTTCATAAAAAATACATTACTTTACTAATAAAAAAAAAGTGCGTGCGTACAAAGTACACATGTCAGAAGTGAAACTTTTTTGGCAAACTAATTTATAAGTCTTGATTATATTTATACAAATCTAAAACTTTAGATTTCCGAGACTTAGAGGAAGAGAAAAAGGAAGATATGTTTCCGCCAAAAGTCTGTCAAATGTCAATCTCAAACATCAGTGTTGACATTATGTTTAGATTTCTAAATTGTAAATGACTAATATTTTGCCAATTGAATTGACTAATTTAATGTCATGCTATTTGATTAATGTTCCAAATTCTTTTCATTTCATTTTAATTCCTATTAACATTTTTCACACAAAAAATTATAATATATTAGGCTGTATGGTATGATACATTTGCCTTTCCAGTTGGAAAAATACAACAACAACTACTACTGACATTTGACAAGTACTTAATTTCAATAGTAGTTTGATGTCACTTCCGTTGCATACCTGCGTGACGTTCTGTAAAAATGTTACCCTCATGCGCCTAAAGAAGTTTCACTTCAAAAACCGGCAATGAAACGCAAAATTAAAAACAGCTGATCCTCGGGTCAACGAACGCCCGGACTCGCGCGATCACACATACTTATTTACAACATTTGTCTAAATAACTCCATCATTAGTACTACTGGTTTTTACTGGTGGTAGGACCTCTTGTGAGTCCGCGCGGGTAGGTACCACCATCCCGCCGATTTCTGCCGTGAATCAGTAACGCGTTTCGATTTGAAGGACGGGGCAGCCGTTGTAACTATACTGAGACCTTAGAACTCTTATACCTCAAGGTGGGTGGCGCATTTACGTTGTAGATGTCCATGGGCTGCGGTAACCACTTAACACCAGGTGGACTGTGAGTTCGTCCGAGCAATAAGATAAAAATAAAAATCCTCTGTCCTCGTTTTTGGAAGCATTTTCCCAGTATATAACACTATATGGCATTATAATGTCTCTTATATAGTTTTTGTTAAAATTGAGCTGGGTTTGTATGAGAAAATAGATTTTTTTAATATGTATGTAGTTAGTTATTAGTGAAATGTTTTTGCTTTTACTCATGAAGTTTAAAGTTGTAGTTTGGTAATATAGTATTATCAATTTATTTCTTTAGTGGAGATGAATTTATATAATTGTAATTTAAGAATGTTGAATTTTCAAACGTGTTACTCCTGAAAAATTACATAATTTGCATAAATGATGTTATAATAATAATAATTTCTTTATTTATCTATTTATCAGATAATAATTCATGAATGAATAGAAAATAAAAGAAAATAGGCAATTCGGTAGGCAGCGGCTTGGCTCTGCCCCAGGCATTGCTGAAGTCCATGGGCGACGATAACCACCGCCCTCAGGTGGGCCGTAAGCTTTTTTTTTAATTTTTTTTTTTTAAAATAATAATTTTTTTTTTTTTGTTGCTTAGATGGGTGGACGAGCTCACAGCTCACCTGGTGTTAAGTGGTTACTGGAGTCCACAGACATCTACGACGCAAGGAAATGCGCGACCCACCTTGAGAGACAAGTTCTAAAGTCTCAGTATAGTTACAATACATATTTATAATTACTTTTTTTTAAATGCACCTTTTTTTGAAGTGAAACTTCTTTAAGCGCAATAAGGGTAAAATTTAACTCGTGACAGATTCGTTACGGCTAGAGAGAAAAGATACAATTTATTACGAGCGAGAGTGAGAGAACAGACAGAGCGTCTCGCGAACCACTCGACCGTGGAGAGAGAGAGAGCGAGCTAGGTTGTCTCTCTCATACACATTCTGTTTGCGGGCGTCGGTCACTAGAGGGCTCGTTATTAGTTTCCCATTGCTCTTGTAGATGACAGTGACATATTAGCTTATATTCTATTTGTAATGAAATATTTAAAAAAAGGTTTATTTTTCTAAATATAATTTAAAATAATTGGTGAAGAGGTCGTTTCTCTCATGCACAGCATTCCCTATTACAAGAGAAATTTAATTCAAGGATGACAAATGAAGAAATCCACAATACACACTACATACCGTAAAAGAAGTTTAACTTCTTCCATGCGAATATTTTTATTTTTAATTTGAATGTAGTCAAAACATCTCGGTCATCGGCGGACACGAAAACTGTGGAGTGTTCGTTACGTTGAAATTTTATTTACGAGAATAAATTCGTAAAAGTTATTTTAATTATTTATTTATTTATTTATTAACGGTAATACGATTAAGTCGCTTTTGCTGTAGCTTACCTTACAAATGAATGGATGTCAATTTAAATACAACACATATACCAGTAATTATTAATTAAATTCGTGGACCGCTGTAGGCGAATACTGATGATGAATTAAATTCAAATTCTTTTGTAACACATCAAGTGATTTATAGTATAAAAGGGTCAAATAAAAAAGTGTTTTTGTTTTTAATAACACCGTATGACGTCATAAGTGGCTAAGCGTTAGTGATTTTTTTATTATTATTATTACGTAGATAGTTGAACGAGCGCACGGCCCGCTTGTTGTTAAGTGTGCTACTGGAGTCCACTGACGTTCTAATGTGAATTTCGTTGCCTTTTTAACTAAAACGTGCGGAATAACTTACCGCCACTACTAAACGCGGATTGTCGATCGCAGTCAATAATACTCAGAGAATGCTGCTATCCATTCTCCACTGGATCCCTTAGTCGCTTCCGACAACCCGGGTAGACAGGGGAGGGGGGTTATTTAAGGACGGCACACGGCACGGATAATACATTGCTCCTCCTTCATCTTGGCCCCAAATGACGTCACGCTACGAGAATCCAGTCAAACGAAGAGTCCATCAATGTTTTGTTCGCGCGAGAAGTCACCGGTCCCCATTGATATTGTGATGATCAGTGATCAGGAACTAAGTTTGTTTTTTATATATATATGTGTATATGTAAAGAAAGCGTTGTGATTTATTTAATTTATTAATGAAAAACTGACGTGTTAGCTGCCATGTCTATGTGTCGTGGCCAGTGATAGGACGCGGGTAGTTTCGTTTTTGTAATAACCTTTTTGAATGGATGTTTGATGGTGTATAGTGGTATGGTAAACGGTGTAGCGACCTGACCGGTAGATGTCGTTATGTGGTCATTTCAACCCAGCGCCATCTGTCAGTTCCAGTAACAAATGTAAATCGTACGACTGGAATATACTTGAGGGTAGAAATAAAGACTATTGACTCAGTGTATTAAAAAGTGTTCGCTGAATGAGAGCCAATGAAGTTGGCGCCACTGTAGCAAAAGGAGAGATTTTAAAAACAGCGCCAATAACTATTAGGATATTAAATTAAGAAAGACAGAAATACTTCCTACGTTAAAATAGTAATAGATATAAATAGTTGTGATTTTAAATACGGCATGTTTTTTTAACTACACAAGTTACAGAAGCTTTTTTTTTGATACGCTTTTATTAGCTTCAGACGTATGTATGTATGAATGTATGTTTGTAACGGAATCTTTGAACATGATTTTGACCCCCTTCAAAACGACGGATTAACTCGAAATTTGGTATACTTATTAAGGAGCGATGACAATTCAATATTTAAAAAATAAAAGAAAAAAAGTTGAAATTCAATTAAAAAATTACAACAACAAAATACGCTTTTATAGAAAATGTAAATAAAAAATAGAAAATAAATTTTAATAAATTTGAATTAAAAATAGTGTAAGAAAAAAAAATATTGTAAAAAAAGCGTGGGGTGCTTTTCAGGATATTATCAAAATAACCCTTCAACTCATATCTGTTCATAAAATATTTATAACTACTGATACCATGCACCCCACGCTTTTTTACAATAAAATCATTTTTTCTTACACTATTTTTAATTCAAATTTATTTTCGATTTTTTAATTGGATTTTCTATAAAAGCATATTAAAAGCGTAGTTTTTTTAAACTATTATTTAGTTCAATGTATCACGCTTCACTCTGCTTAAAACTGCTATATTCATATCATTTCCACTTACTACACTAGCGCTATGTCGGGGAGTCTTCCAACAATAGCTCGCTGGTTACAGACGGACACTTTTTAAACTTGTCCCCTATACAAGGTCCTGACTTCTCTCTAAAATTATTCCAGCCGTTTCTAATTGTCATCGAATACACGGACAGAAGAATTGTATATAAATAGATTAGAGACAATAATTTAATGATTTGAAGTCACGTCAACACTAGGCTGCCAGACATGACAGTTAACATGGCAATAAATAAAATTAATTTGTTTTTTTTTATTTAATTATATTTTGTAATCTTGTAGACATAATCGGTGTAATAATAAATAGTATTATTAAATATTTTTACGAGTAATTGTGGGTTGTTTTATTGTTTTTTTTTTATTAGTATTATTAACTCTGACTCTTTCAAATACTTTTTTCTTGATTTGTCCAGTAGTGGATGTATGTGGGCTAATAGAATAGAATAAAATAGAACTCTGACTGCCACATATATTTCTTCATTGCATAGATGGGTGGACGAGCCCACGGCCCTCCTGGTGTTAAGTGGTCACCGGAGCCCATAGACATATACAACATAAATGCCGCCACCCACCTTGAGATACGAATTCTAAGGTCTTAGTTTTTACAGTACAACGGTTACCCCACCCTTCAAACCGAAACGCATTACTGCTTCACGGCAGAAATAGGTGGGGCGGTGGTACCTACCCGTGCGGACTCGCAACACGTCCTACCATCAGGAAATCTATCTATGTATATTTTTAAACTTATTTAAGTATGTATATCAGTCACCGGCACAGGGACCCCTTAAATTGGGGCCATTGCGACATGACCTAGTGCGACTTGTTCCTTATTGTTACGCCGGTAAGAGTTGCGCCGTCTATCGCCGAATAGTCGAACGAATATCGAATGATCTAGTACCACTTAGAATACTAGAGAAGTACAACGCCATCTATTGTCAGATAGCGGAAACATAATACTCGACATGTGTGGAATATTCTCGATAATTCTAGGGATGTGGTATCGACTATAAAGCGTTGTAGAGATGGCACGCCGTCAGTGATCGGAACTACTCGAAGCGAAACAGCGAACGGATCACCTGAAGCGAAGCGGAACAAGCGAATTGAGAATTTTAAAGTGTTTGGGAAGTGTTTTGTGTTCTAAGTGCTAATAAAGTGTTAGTTTACACTTCGGTGGAATTTTATTTATCCCGAACCCCAGCGCGTAACATTATTATAATCGGAACGAAGTTCCTTATCGCGCGTTGTGAAAGGGAGCTACACGGAAAAAATTCTTACGAAAAGTTGTCACGACACTTTAGATCCGTCATTCTGACCAATCAACATGTAGGCGCTTATCGCGTGACATTGCTCGTATCCGATTGGTCCGCGTAATGAGTACAGATTCTCGAGATAGCGTTTCAACAATAGTAATTTAGTTCATAGTATTGTCTTTTTCTTCTTCATAATGCCGTAATTTATTATTATATCTTTAAAAAAAAATTACAATTCCTTCACTAATTAATCGAAAGGAACTTCGTTCCATCCGGGTGTCCCTTGACACTTCTGAAGTTTTTATTTTTTTTATTGCCCTTGTAGGCAGACGAGCGCACGGCCCACCTGATGGTGAGTGGCTACCGTCGCCCATGAACTTCAGCAATGCCAGAGACAGAGCCAAGCCGCTGCCTACCGCTTAATACTGTCCACAAGCCTCGTTTGAAGAAGGACATGTCATATGATACTTGACAATAAACTCTTCACTTCCGAATATTCCTTGCTGCTTTTCTTAGTTGTTGGAATTCATTGAGCGTTTGTGAGGTTCGCTCTCACATCTCACATCACCACACAAACTTAGGCCGCAGCATAAAAATTAAACACCAATCATCAAAAATGTCTTTATTTAACGTAAATTCGTTCGTTAATCGCATCTAAAATTACAAATATTCAACATTATTACGAATGTTTCAATTAAAATTCTTCATTTTCGAACGGGTGATGCTTGTGCCCGAGGGAACTGGAAAATAAAAAAATGAACTTGTATTTGAGACGACTTGAGTCACGTAACAAAAAAGCGTTACGGAAACGTTATCCGATTGAGGAATATATAAAAATGTTTATGTCGTATGGCCATACTTGAGACCTTAGAACTTATATCTCAAGGTGGGTGGCGCATTTACGTCGTAGATGTCCATGGGCTCCGGTAACCAATAACACTAGGTGGGCTGCGAGTTCGTCCACCCATATAAGCTATAAGAAAAAATGGCCATTAAAATTTATAACCGTTTACCTGATATTTTCAAGGATAAAAAAAAATCGACAATAAAGATTTTTTTTAGAGGAAATGTTATGATGAAGTGATGAAACTAGCAAGCAAAAACTTTGTATCCCTTTTTACGAAAATTGCGCGGACGGAGGAGTATGAAATTTCCCACACTTATAGAGAATATAGAGAAGAAGTGCACAATGTTAATGTTTTTTGATGTGAAACATCTATAGCCGCACGTAAAACCGATTTCTGGCGTGGCGACGCATGCCGTGGCGACGCGTTGCGATGCTATATGATGGTATACAGTCTATATGCAGTAGTGTGTACGGTGTAATATTTTATTTAAATCGTAATATTTTATTTTATCATTATGACATATTTAGTTCCTATCACGATCTGTTCTTTTCTGCATATTACTTTTACATAATAATGTCGATGTTTCACATCTGCCAGGCGTCCCGTGACGGCTCATTTGTTTTTATATTATTCATAAAAAATACATTAAATAAATAAATAAATAAACATTACACACGGCATGCTGTATTTGACAGAACACATATAAGTGGGAAGACTAATTTTAATATAACTTAAGAAAACATAAAACACAGTCTTAAATTGACATAACGATGTGATGAATAGTTTTTCTTTTTGGATAAATAAAAGATTTTATTGTTAAACTAAATATCGACTAGATTTCGCCATACCATCCCACATATCTCTTTGTTTATTATCAAAAGTCTGTGATCAAATTGAAAATAAGTTAATATTTTTTATCTTTAATATTATTTGTCTATAGTTTTGACGAAATATGTGATTATAGAAGTATAATAATAATCTTTGACAATAGAACCATAATAATGTTCAAACTTATAATTTCAATTAATTATAGTCGAATCTTGACTATTGGGAGACCACTAGTTATTATTGTTAGGCCTACCCGCGCGCGCTAATCAAACCCCACTTACGCCGTCATGGGCACCAGCCGACCGCCGCAGTCGAACGAGTCGATGAGGGCGACGTCCTCCCGGGAGAGCTTGAAGTCGAGCACGTCAAAGTTGCTCGCGATCCGACTCCTGGTGACGGACTTCGGGATCACGATGTTCCCGCTGTCGATCTGGTATCTGTATTAAAAAAAATAATATTGACGTGAGTTATGTCGGCGTAACCTACAGGACCTCCATAAAAACACCGTCACATGAACCATCCATTGTTTTAGGAAACCATAAGCTTCATTACTAACACACCATTGTTTAGCTTAAGAGTATATATAAGGATTATTTTTAACAATAAAGTCAGTCTAGAACCATCCTCCGTGTCGTCCACTTGCTTTTTAAAAACCCTCTCGCTCCTGTCCACTACCTAACTCGTGAGAACGTCTTATAATTCGATGGAGCCGGCTGCACGCACGAAAAAAAAGGGTGCGTGTACTTATGTACGCGCGTAAGTGGTTATACTTTATTTTTATTAAATTTATTTCTTTTTTTTTAATATTAAAAAATAATAAAAAAATTTACGTTAATAATTTAATAATATTTAGTATGAATTATATTAAATAATAATTTTGTCATTTATATTACTAAAAAATGAATGCTAATAACACTTTTTTTTACGAGTGTACATGCGCGAAAGTTCACCCGCGGCTATATTCAGACTCGCCAAGTTACGTCGGTTGTATGGTAATGAGCGATTTAGTGGGAAACTTCATTCTGTTAATTTTGTGTCACGGTGCGCGCGCATCGTAAAATTTCACTCTCATAAATTTTTCATAACGCGCCTAAAGAAGTATAACTTCAAAAAACATGACTCGTGCGGCGTTACCTCGCTCTGAGGCGTTCCACGATCACGTGGCCAAACTGGCAATAAATTTCTACTTCTCCTTCTAAAGCCTTCCACATTCATAGTTCGATCTCTTTTATCAACCTCATTTTCATTTCGTCTCATCATATGTCCATGCCATCTCAAAGGCGCTCTCAACTTCTATGTCACAGGTGCCACTTTTAGACTTCCTCTAACATATTCGGAGCCCGTGGACATCAACAACGTAAGTGCCGCCGCCCACCTTGAGGTGTGAGTTCTAAGGTCTCAGTATAGTTACAAGTCTAGGTTCCTTATTAGTGCGTATCGACTAATGGATTCTTCTATTGGCACCTCTTCATCTCTTACCTGATGAGGACCTGGGCGACAGTCTTCCCGAGTCTGTCAGCGATGGCCTTCAGTTTGGGGTCCTCCATGAGCTGGGGGTCGTCGGGCTTGGCCCAGGGTCTGTCCGGCGAGCCGAGGGGAGAGTACGCCGTGATCTTCACGCCGCGAGCCTCACAGAACTCCTTGAGGCGTTTCTGGTTGAGGTAAGGATGACATTCCACCTGGAAATTCATATTCGCATAAAGCGTCTTCGATATTTTGTTCCTAGATTGTGTGACGCGGCGCGGATATCCTAAGGCAATGTTAATGCTGGTATAGGTAAGAATTCATGAGGTCTCGACCTCAAGCCTCAAAGTGGGTGGTGGCATCCGAGTAATGATCTACGTCAGTTCCAGTAACCACTTTAACTCAAATGAGCCGTATGCCAATTTACGCAAAATAATACAAACAAAAGTACCAGGGTACTATGAAACATAAGGAGGTGTATGTATAACTTAGGATAGCTTTGTTCAGAAGTAAAACCATCCTTCATATATCTGCTAGGCACCAATCATGAGTTCGAATTGTATTTATTTTTTGAAGTGAAAACTTCTTTAGAATCGTTGTGATTTCAAACCGGATGCAACGGAAAAAACGACAGGTAAGAGACACAAATACAAAAATGTGTAGGATGAAGCCAGCAAAGAATGAGACAGAAATATACATACTATTTAATACAGCGCCATCTGTGAGATTTTTTAATACTAACGTGTGTATGAAAGCTCTTGTAGTGAATTTTTATTTAGGATTATACGTGAAATTAAAATATCAATTCACAGAGGGCGCTACCTTACAATTATTTACTAATGACAAAATTTTACATATACTTAAGACGTTTAGGATAATTGTATTTTAATTTTGGAAGGTTTCACTTCTACCACGTGTGAATTGCAGACATTTTGTTTTTTTATTTCCTACCTAAGCTGATAGCCTTGAGAGGCTATTTCAGGTTCACCCTAACGTGTGTAGGTGAGCTCACGGGGCTCAAACCGGAAGTGTTGCTAACACTGGCCCTTGCAAGAGCAGTGCTTCACTGAATCTACCACCGGATCGGAAACGCGACCCACTGAGAACATCCGGCGAGAAACTCAATGGGCTGTGTCTGAGGGTTAATTCGCTCGCCGAGCCCTTCGCCGCAAGCGACGGGTTCGACGAGGACGGTGACCGGGTCCTTGTGGTACCTAAAAGCACCGTTAATGGATCGGAAGGATCCGTAATAGGGTCACTTATATAACTGAAAATTCGACCTCATGTCTCAAGGTGGGTCTCGGAATTCATGTAGTAATTTCGCTGTAGCAAATTTCGTTGTAATTTTGATTTAAGGATGAAAAATTAAGAAAACAACTACTAATACTACAGACCGCAAAAGAAGTTTCACTTCTGTCACATACCAAGTTGCATACGTACCATTTATTTATTTTTTAAAATGAGCTCTAGCTCATTTAGTTTTAAATGATCACTACAGCTATAGGTGTTACGTGAATAGCGTCCTGAAACTATGCAGCCACTTAACACCAGATAGGCCATGAACTTGAACATGAAATAATAGAAACAAAAGTACCAGGATACTATGACATGTAAGGAAGTGTAACATAGGAACTTGAAACGAACCTCTTTGTACAAAAGACAGGTTTAATGAATTTTGGGTTGATTTTTCTGATGGCCCATCTGGTTTTAAGTGGTTAGCAAATGCACATACGCCACAACGTAGATGCCGTCACCGACTTATCACAGGATAGACCTTCAACTCATTCAAAAGTACCAGGGTACTATGACATGTAAGGAAGTCTATATATAACTTGAACGAACCTCTTGGTACAAGATAGGTTTAATGAATTTTGGGTTGATTTTTCTGATAGCCCATCTGGTTTTAAGTAGTTACCAAATGCAAATACGTAACAACGTGGATGCCGTCACCGACTTATCACAGGATAGACTTTCAACTCATTCAAAAGTACCAGAGTACTATGACATGTAAGGAAGTCTATATAGAAACTTGAACGAACCTCTTGGTACAAGATAGGTTTAATGAATTTTGGGTTGATTTTTCTGATAGCCCATCTGGTTTTAAGTGGTTACCAAATGCAAATACGTAACAACGTGGATGCCGTTATCGACTTAACACCGGATAGACCTTCTAACTCTTCGATCAACAATAGTAACTAGATAAAGGGATACGTACAAAATTAAAGCAAAAACTGTCCGCGTGAATATATACTTATATAGCTACATTCGTTTACTAACAAACGGAGAAAAAAGTTTTGAAACACTTTTACTTTCAAACTAATAACAACTATGGCACCTGGTAATAAAGTCACAAATCTCCAAAACATTATCTAATACTTACGATCATTCGTCACATAAAACGAGCAAAGCAATAAATTACTCCTGTCACTTACCAATAAAAAGACATATTTTAAACAACTTTTAATGTTAAATCAATCTTAAAGTACAACATATAAAGTAACTTTTCCCTTAATTGCTCTGAGAACTAACATCGTTTTGCTTTAATTATTTTTGCTTCTTGAAATGCCGATTTCTATTTACTACAGGAGGTAAGGGAGTCGCGCCTAACACTAAAATAATTTATTAATGAATTAAAGTAAAAGTTTAGTTGTTTACTTTTTATGTTTTGGAAATGTATGTTTGTTAGTGTCTATACATTACATATTATTTTATTAGCGTTACGTTTTTGTGTAATATATATTTTTAAGTTTTCGCGACCAGTGCACATAATAAAACAACGTTTAAACGGTTTCAAGCGTGGTATTTTTATTACAATGTTTCGGCCACATTTCAGTAGCCGTGAGCACGGAAGGCAAAGATGTCCAGTGTCAATAAGCGGAGTTCTTAGCTGGCTTATAAAAGTCATCTCTTGTTTCTCTGGCGACAATCGAGATCCATTCTGCACACGTGATTGCTAGGAAAGCTAAAATAAAAATGGAAAGCTAAGTATCTAATGAGAGTCCAACAAACAGACACAAAAGCAGCATTAACCAATTTTAACCAACTAATTTTGAAGTGCTGCTAACAAATTTTAAAAAATTATTACAACACAAATCTACTCCATGCATTTACTGTTCTGTTAAGCAAAAGTTTGTCCATGTGTTGGCCGAGCCTTGGCCAACATTTGTAGCGGTGGTTAAAAATCGGTAATTTTGTTCAAAATTTAATATTATTTATAAGTTTAAAGCTTACAATATAGTTTATACTTCATGTACTTACCGAAAGTAAGATACTCCGGCCGTTAAATTGCTTTTTCGGGCCTTATTTTTGCAACTTTTGAATACACACTGCGGTATTGTGAGACGGGTTGACATTGGCTGTGTTTGAAGTGAACTAAACAAAATAAGAGCTCACATTTCAAGTGCGCTGTTATTTGACGAGACGGATTTTATGCACCGACCCGAAATCTAGTTACTATTGTTGATCGAAGTTCTAACTCATCAACTTATGTAAAACAGTAAAATCAAAAGTACCAGGATCCTAGGACATGTAAAGAAGTGTATGATATATTATTAGCTTAAACGAAATTCTTTGTACAAAAGACAGGTTAAAGAATTTTGGGTTGATTTTTCTGATGGCCCATCTGGTTTTAAGTGGTTACCAAATGCACATACGCCACAACGTAGATGCCGTCACCGACTTATCACCGGATAGACCTTCAACTCATCGTCACCGACTTATCACCGGATAGACCTTCAACTCATTCAAAAGTACCAGGGTACTATGACATGCGAGGAAGTTTAATATAGGAACTAGAACGAACCTCTTTGTACAAGATAGGTTTAATGAATTTTGAGTTGATTTTGCTGATGGCCCACCTGATTTTAAGTGGTTACCAAACGCACATACGTCATAACGTAGATGCCGTCACCGACTTAACATCGGCTAGGCCTTCACCTCATCAACTTACGTAAAACAGTAAAATCAAAAGTACCAGGGTGCTATGAGTTACAAAGAAGTGTATTGACATTAACCAAGTGCCGCAGCGGTCTACCTGATTGACGACCGGCTTGACAGTCGCGTGCTGCAGCAACCTCTCCAGCTGCTTCGAGTTGAAGTTGGAGACTCCGATGCTCTTGACCAGACCCTCTTTGACGAGCGGCTCCATAGCCTTCCAGGTGTCCACGTAATCGACGTCCGAGAACTGGATTTTACCTGATTGGTCGGTCGGGAAGAGAGAGCCGTCTTCCTGCGGAGATTATTATGTGTCATTTGTCACTAATCTATCCCAAAACCCTAAAGTGTCAGACACTAAAACACTAATTATTTCCATGCAATTTTGTATTGTTTTTGACCGGAACGCACGCCACCGAAATAGGCAATTTTTTAATGATTAGATTGATTTGATCTCACCGCTCACTTAGTGTCAAGTGCTCACCGAAGCTCATAAAACCAAGTCTCCATCACTTTTAAAACTGCTAAAAACTTAAAACTGTGCGAACTTAGAACTCATGTCTCAAGCTGAGTGGCGGAATTTGCGTTGTAGATGTCTATGGGCTCCGGTAACCACTTAACACCAGTGAGCTCGTCCACCCATCTAAGCAATAGAAAAGAGCTGTGTGATGGCTTTCCTTTCATGAAATTGGCTACTGGTACCATTGTGGGCTCACAAAGCATGGATAGTGATCCTCGTCTTCTCATTCACCACTCCCTCACCTTGTAGGCCTGGGGCCAGTGTATCAGGTACAGATCCAAGTACTGAACGTTCAGATTGTCCAGGGTCTCCTGCAGGGCACCGCGCACCAAGTCCGGGCGATGAAACGTGTTCCACAGTTTCGAAGTTATGAACAGATCTTCCCTGAATCGAATAAGAACTTACATGAGCACTCGCGAACTATTATTATTAGATTTTTGAAGTGAAAACTTCTTTAGAATCGTTGTGATTTCAAACCGGATGCAACGGAAAAACGACAGGTAAGAGACACAAATACAAAAATGTGTAGGATGAATGAGACAGAAATATACATGCTATTTAATACAGCGCCATCTGTGAGATTTTTTAATACTAACGTGTGTATGAAAGATCTTGTAGTGAATTTTAATTTAGGATTATACGTGAAATTAAAATATCAATTCACAGAGGGCGCTACCTTACAATTATTTACTAATGACAAAATTTGTATTTTAATTTTGGAAGGTTTCACTTCTACCACGTGTGAATTGCACACATTTTGTTTTTTTATAGAGTAGTTTATATTATTTTAGTTTTAGTAGTTTAGTTTATTATTTTATAGATTAGATTAGTTTATTGATTAAAATTATACAGGCAGCGGCAGAATAGCAGCGATAGTTTCACCTATCACATAGCTGAGCCGCGGCCTTTTTATCTCCACTGTCAGTGTAATTAATGTATTGTAATATTGTTTATATATATATTTTTTTTTAGGTGGTAGGACCTCTTGTGCGTCCGCACGGGTCCGCACCTTGCCTATTTCTACCGTGAAGCAGTAATGCGTTTCGGTTTGAAGGGCGGGGCAGCCGTTGTAACTATACTTGAGACCTTAGAACTTATATCTCAAGGTGGGTGGCGCATTTACGTTGTAGATGTCTATGGGCTCCGGTTACCACTTAACACCAGGTGGGCTGTGAGCTCGTCCACCCATATAAGCAATAAAAAAAAATAACAGTGGAAGTCTGTGGATGATGATGAAGGCTGCGATTGAATAAACAGTACCTCGTTACGACTCCTTCCTTAATTTTGCTGGTTATGGCCTCTCCGACTTCCTTCTCGTTTCCGTAAACATAGGCACAGTCGATGTGTCGGTAGCCAATGTCAATGGCATCCTTGACTGCCTGCGTCACCTCGCCTGGCTTCGACTAGAACACAAAGCATTAGCGAAATGAAAACTCCTTTGCCATAATTCATTTATTTATTTACTAGCTGGCCCGGCAGACTTCGTAGTGCCTCAATATAATAAATAAAAGACCTAAACTTTTGTATAAAACAAACTTAAAACAAACAAAAGCAATCCGTCTGATGGGGGGGGGGGGGGATCAAAGGAATTTTTTTGTAATTTAATTCCGAACATTTTCATATTTATCTACCTTTTAAACTTTCTCTGGACTTCCACGAATAATTCAAGACCAAAATTAGCCAAATCGGTACAGCCATTCTCGAGTTTTAGCGAGACTAACGAACAGTAATTCATTTATATATATATATACTATAGATAGAAAATAGATTTATTACACTTCATGTAAAATTTACATTGGCGGACTTAATGCCTAAGGCATTCTCTACCAGTCAACCTAAGGTAGTGCAGAGTAGATAGTGGTAGGTTGTTGTGTTAGCGTGTATGGGGACAAGTGATACTCAAGACGGCCAGTGACACACTCACATTTATTACAAACATAACATAGGTGCAATGAAATTAATATTAAGTTACAAAAAGTAGTGGACGAGCTCACAGCCCACCTGGTGTTAAGTGGTCACTGGAGCCCATAGACATCTACAACGTAAATGCGCCACCCACCTTGAGATATAAGTTCTAAGGTCTCAGTATAGTTACAACGGCTGCCCCACCCTTCAAACCGAAACGCATTACTGCTTCACGGCAGAAAACATACATAGACACATATATACATACATATAATAGTTTATACAGTATTAAAAGACATAATTATTGCCATTAATGTTTCAATGAAACGACAAAGCGACACTAAAAGTGAGACAAACATATTATCGCAACCTTTAGAATTTAAGTGGATCAATCCAAAGTTCTTGGATTTGTTTGGAAATGGGGCCAAAAACGTAATTTAAGAATTGAAATTTTTCAGTTTTAATTTTAACTAGAGGTCCCGCAGTAGTCGAAATTCGACTATAACTAATTGGAATTGTAAGTTTGTACACTATTATGATTGTATTTTATACTTCTATAATCACAAATTTCGCCAAGACTACACTATAAAATATATTAATAAAGACAAACAATATTTAATCTAATCTCAATTTGACAACAGACGTCAAGAACAAAAGTTTGACAATAAATCGTATGCATGCGTGTGTGCGTCAAATTGTATGTAGTGTGTGTAATGTTTTCCTTATTGATTTAATGTATAGTATCTTTTATGCATTATTTTAAAAAAATATTAGCTTTGTGCACTGCTTCTCTATATTCTCTATAAGTGTGGAAAATTTCATACTCCTTCGTCCGCGCAATTTTCGTAAAAAGGGATACAAAGTTTTTGCTTCACGTATTAATATATAGATATTTTAAGCCTCAAAGCGTCTAATTTAAACCTTAAGGTGCATGATTTAAAAGCCACGGAAATTGTTTTGAAAACTTTTCTAGACATTAATTCATAAGTCGTTCAAACGTTATTGAAGATTTGCAAAATTTTGCAATTGAATGACTTTAATACTTTAAGCCTTAAAGCTTAAGGTGCATGATTCAAAAGACACGTAAAATGTATTTGGTATTTTTCTAGACCAAAAGAGACAGTTTTTTTTTTTATTTTAGAAATTAATTTATAAACCCTTCAAAATATCATTTTCTTACATATTTTTTTTATTGCTTAGATGCGGGGACGAGCTCACAGCCCACCTGATGTTAAGTGGTTACTGGAGTCCATAGACATCTACAACGTAAATGCGTCACCCACCTTGAGATATAAGTTCTAAGGTCTCAATTATAGTTACAACGGCTGCCCCACCCTTCAAACCGAAACGCATTACTGCTTCACGGCAGAAATAGGCAGGCTAGTGCTACCTACCCGCGCGGACTCACAAGAGGTCCTACCACCAGTAATTACGCAAATTATAATTTTGCGGGTTTCATTTTTATTACACGATCTTATTCCTTCACCGTGGAAATCAATCGTGAACATTTGTTGAGTACGTATTACATTAGAAAAATTGGTACCCGCCTGCGGGATTCGAACACCGGTGCATCGCTACATACGAATGCACCGGACGTCTTATCCGTTAGGCCGCGACGACTTTTAAATTACATTGTTTGAGTTATGCCATTTCAATTCTAAAGTAGCGATAAATGGCCTGCGATAGATTGATAACAAATCCTTTGTCTTATTTATTGCTTTTATGTAAATTTTAAGTCACTTAATTTTTATTTATTTTTGTTCACTATTTACTCACGTGTCGTATTAGTGTTGGAAATTTTGTTTAGTTTTTTTTTATCTACGGTAGGTACTTAACGGTAGGCACCGTATTAACTCTGCCCCTAACATTGCTGAAGTCCATGACCGACGGTAACCGCTCACCACCAGGTGGGCCGTATGCTCGTCTGCCTACAAGGGCAATAAAAAAAAACCTTGATGTTACTATGGGCGGGTATTTTACTATTAGTTTCCCATTCACAGGTCACCGTCCTGTCCAACTCGCATACTACGACAAAGAGTTTGAGGCGCTGGCTAGCTTATAGACACAGCCCACTGAGTTTCTCGCGGGATCCTCTCAGTGGGTCGCGATTCCTATCCTGTGGTAGATCCTGCGAAGCATTGCTCTTGCTAGGGCTAATGTTAGCGACGTCGTCAAGTCAGAACACCGTGAGCTCACTTATTCATTCTGTGAATTTAGTATAACCCCTCAAGTTTACTAGAATAGGTAGGAAAAAAATAAAAGTCTATATATTGTCCTCTCTCTCTGGCATGATGTTCAAAGCGATCGCGAAACGCCAAGCAACTCAACATTAATCAACTGTATTTATTTATAAGACAATAAAAAAATATATGGTAATGCGTGTTTATACAATAATTGATAAATTTTAATTTGAGGTCAGTGACTTTAGATAATTTTAAGTGATTTTTTTTTTAAATATATTTCCGGCTGAGTTATTGTAGACCAGTGGTGGGTAAACATTTTTAATGGCGGGCCACAAAGTTTAAGAAATTCTAGACGAGGGTTAGAATTATATAAAAATATAAAAATGCATTTTGTATTAAAACTTTTTTATAAACAAAATACCGTTTACTTTTACGCCTTGTTAGGCGTATGAGACGTGAGCAATACCGTTTTTACCATAAGGGCACACGGGGCCCGTGCCCAGGGCCCCCATTCTCAGGGGGCCCCTAAGGACCGACAATTTCTCTCACACATTTATTCGATTTCCGTTATAGTAATCGTAACCAAAAAACCAGCAGCATTCTAATATCATTAATGACATATTATATCATACCGTATTTGATTTGATACGTATTGATTGATAAATGGTCATACTCAGTAAAAAAATGTTATTATAATTCGATTTTTTTACTATCCAAAAGGACCTCAAATTCTTGTGTGCCCAAGGGCCCCAGCCTAATTTAAGACGTCCCTGGACGTGAGGCGTGTGATAGATAGGTAAAAAGAATGTTTTTTTTTCCCAATAAATAAACTTATTGTGACAGACTACCGAGATAATTATTATGATGGCAAATTAATTATGAGATAATGAAAGCTCAAAACACCCCTGACGAATTGGAGCTTTCATTAAAAATTCGATAGTTTTCAATTATTATAAACGTCAGATTTTATTTTACGCGCCAAAATGCTGTCTAGAATATTTAGGATGGATTGACTCTCGGCGGGCCGGATTAAATACTTGTGCGGGCCGTAATTTGCCGATCACTGTTGTAGACAATGCTGTGAGCCTCCACGAGTCAATATTCTCTGTGTATTTAGTCGGCAAAGTGGTATTGTGCTCTGACCCTCAGACACAGCCCACTGAGTTTCTCGCCGGATCTTATCAGTGGGTCGCGTTTCCGATCCGGTGGTAGATTCTGCGAAGCACGGCTCTTGCTATGGTTCGTGTTAGCAACGTCGTCAGATCTGAGCCCCGTGAGCTCACCTACTAGTTAAGGTTACGCTGATATAGCCTCTCAAGGCTATCAGCCACTACAGCTAATAAAATAAGGTACTTAAACTGCATGTGTCTGTAACCATTTAACATCAGATGAGCTCACCGTTTCATACAAGATTACTCTATTATGTGTTGCTAGAATATTAAAAAAAAAAAACAAATCAACATAGTCTTTTGCATTTACATCATTCTGCACTCCGTTTGATGTTCGATTTGAGAATGTCTCAGATGAGACAACTGTAACTATACAAATACCTTAGAACTCATATCTCAAGGTGGGTGGTGGTATATACATTGTAAATGTCTATGGGCTCCGGTAACCACTTAACATCAGGTGAGCCGTGAGCTCGTCCACCCATCCATGAAATAAAAAATTAAAAAATCTTGATTGATTGTTTCTTTAAATTAAATATTCTAAATTTTGTGATTTTCAAGGAAAGTGTATCTTGAATAAATTTCCAAAAAACAATTTTTAATCTCAAACCTATCACAGATAATATCACAGACCAGCTTTTCTTGTGTGAATGGCAAAAAAAATCAGAGGTAATGGACAAAGAGAAGATCTTCCACCAAGTGGGTGAAGTAATTGCTCGGTAAATCGACATTCCGCATTTTATTGGTTGGAACTTGCAAGCTTGCAAATTTATGCAAACTTATCTTGAAAATGACATTAGTAAGATTGAGGTGTCTATCAGATATCTTCTGTTCTACGATAACTTCCATATCAATTTGATGGGCAATAAACTTAAATCTTATTTAACTAAAATGGCTCTTATCTATAGTCATATTCGGTTTGTTCGTGTTATCAGTTACTACATGAAATAGATAGTAAAATTTGTAAGATAAGTTTGTACTGTCAAATTTGAAATCTCTATATGTCAATGAGCTTATTAAATATCAAAATAAATCTATAGGATGAAACCAGCTCAGCGGCATGTCAAATCTTTTATATGAAGTCGTGGCCTAAACGATAAGATGTCCGGTGCATTCGTGTTGAGCGATGCACCGGTGTTCGAATCCCGCAGGTGGGTACCAATTTTTCTAACGAAATACGTACTCAACAAATATTCACAATTGATTTCCACAGTGAAGGAATAACATTGTTCTACTAATGTAGGCGGCTCCTCACCTGTGCCCCTGACATTGTTGATGTCAATGACAGTAACTACTTACCATCAGGTGGATAAGCTCGTTTATCAATAAGGTCAAATGTTTTTTTTTTATGAAAACCGGGCATAGGTTTATGTCTACCACTCAAATAAAGAAGATAACTCTTTTAGGAGTCTTTATGTAGCCTCCTTCTTAGTTAACATCATTTCAATTATTCAATGCTCGTCATTAATTGGTCATTTCTTTCACAAGAAAGACTAGCGTAAGAGATGGAAAAAATGTTCTAATAGTCGTCTCTATGTTTTGTACCGCTGTTTTAACTGTTAATGCTCAGAAGTGTGTTTTAATCACCGAACCGCATACCGAAGGAGCATATTTTCAGTTTATATGCGTGTAGTTAAAACCACTACATACCGCTTTCATTATTTTCCCAACATTACGACATATTGACTTTTCTAGAGAAACTTTGAAAAGGATGCTTAGACGGTTAGTGATGTCGACGATAAAAGCTTAACATCGCGTGGGCCATAAGCCGTTTTGCCTTCGTTGGCAAAAGGTAAGGTAAATAAATAAATAATTTACCTTCCAAGTTCCCAATCCTAATATCGGACATTTCAATTCGTTGTTGAAATCAACAGAAGGCACACTTGTCGACATTTTCACAGTTTAAATTAGTTTAGTATTTCTAAAACTTAGATAACCGGCTACAAAAAAGAATCAATTGAAATTTTAATTTAAAAAACACAGAGTACCCACACACACAACAGAAAATGTTTTAATGTTGCCTGGCGTTATTAGAAAAAAGCCATACATTTGACGTAGAAATCTAACTTGTTAGTCGCTTGTTATATAATAATTGAAACATACTGTGAAGAACGCATTGGTTCCAGTTGATAGAGTTTAGGCGATACTTAAACAGTCATTCAAATCAAATTCACGGTTAAATAGTCATCTTATCTATTGCAACTGTGAGCTCTTGTTCAAATCATAAGCTGCACAGTGTTAAAATTGCTGGATCTACGAACTTTCAAATAGCGGTGGGCTGTAGCGGCATTTTTAAAATTAATTTTCATTTTTTTTTAAAACGAAACTAGCTATCGAATGTCAATAGCGGCTTTTGAAACGCGCTATTTCAGTAGCGAGCAATAGCGGGTTTTGTTTAGCAGTAAACTAATGTGCACACGAACGAGCTAGCGTCGCGATTAATATTTCAGTAATTACGACTTTATTTGTAATTTAATATGTTAGCATTACTTCATTAAAGAGTTCATATCGTACTTTATAATAGATTTTTACAAGGTCTATAAACTTAATCTATATTAAACAATTATACCCTTTATATTTTTAACTATTCAATTGGTAGATAATTAAACTTAAAACTTAACGCCTCGTTTTTAATACAAATTGTCGCTAAACACGTGACTCGTGAATAACTGGTTCAAGGCCACAAAATTCGACTTCAACTTGCACTCATAATTTAATTTTTTAAATCTTATTTTAAGAGTTTTAAGGGCTAAAGTCAAAGGTCAAATGCATTTCAGTCGTGTGAGAGAAAGAGACAAAATGATGATCGTCTATTTCGATCGAACCGATGTTTGCGCTGCGTGTCGCGATAGCTGCCGACCGAGCGGTACGAAGTTAAGCGAATATTGCCGAACGTTGTGTGATTTGTGTTCGTGATCGGTGACGTGATTGAGGTAGTAGACGTTAGCAGCTTATTGCAGTACGGCGAAACTAGCTAACCGCTATTTTGCCTATTGTAACGGACGTGACGTCAGCTGTCATGCCCTGCCGCCAGCCAAGCCGCCAAGCCATGTTAACACGCCCCCTTCCGCCACAGCCACCGCCGCCGCCAGCCAAAGCCAACGAAGGGGGGATAGTGTTAATAAAACAAGCCGTACCAGCCATTTCTACCTGCTTTTTCTGCATTCTCGCACAAATAAAAGAACTTGTCGTTACGCTGGTGGTTTTTATTGTCACATCATTTGCAACACTATAGATAGTTTCAATAACNCGCCAAGCCATGTTAACACGCCCCCTTCCGCCACAGCCACCGCCGCCGCCAGCCAAAGCCAACGAAGGGGGGATAGTGTTAATAAAACAAGCCGTACCAGCCATTTCTACCTGCTTTTTCTGCATTCTCGCACAAATAAAAGAACTTGTCGTTACGCTGGTGGTTTTTATTGTCACATCATTTGCAACACTATAGATAGTTTCAATAACCATTTACGTTGCGTAACGACCATGCCTACTTTCAAATCGATCGAAATTATCGTCTTCAACCACAAATCAATCTTAAGCTTCGATTCAGTAATACTATCAAAGTTTGTGAAGTGTTATTTACTCTATAGTATTTGAAATATTTGACATATAGATAATACTTTAAGAATTAAAGTTTATCTATCACCATAATTTTACTGATTTTGATTAAAAAACTACAGTTTAAAACAAATACGTCAAAACGTAGATACATACGTTTAAATAAAATTAAATAAACGAAAGTAATTTAATTCGGTTGCACACCACAGAGAAATAAATATCTAAAAAATAAAATAGATCACAATAAAAATATTAAAATTTAAAATACGTTATAAAGTTAAAGGACAATGCCCAAAAGTGGGCCAACTTTATGTCAAAACTATTTGTACTTGAAAAACTATGCCTTATTTTTTTACGTTGTTTAGTTTATGTATCAACATTTCTTTCGCCCTGGCATTGTTTTACAAAAATATAAATTACTTATTTGATATCATCCCAAAACTTAGTGCCATAGTTTTTAAATTCGCCAATAAGCAAAGGGCTTAGCCCATACAGCCTTATAGTAAACCTATATGCTGCCAAACGAAAGAGTTGTCTGTGACTTGAACAACAAATTAAAAAATGGTTAACTAATGGTTATAATTCACAGACTTTTTAGTTTATTTTTGTTCAATTTAATATTTATATATTGTAATAATAATTATTACTTAAAACCATGAGTTATTTTATTTAATATTTTTAGATATTATTGATTCCATTAGTAAAAATCTCAATGGCCTACCATTACTCTATTCTTATTATATATGATCGGAGAGTTTTGGCAGCAACCCGAGTGAAGCGTCACTTGAAGTTTTATTTTAATGTTTTTTTAATAGTTTATTGTGATGTATAATAAATAAATTGGGTGTTGTTTTGTGTATTAAACGTCAATTATCGTTGTTCACGATTATTGAGGCATTGGAATAAAACTGTGGCTAGCATAGCAGTGACTGTTTTTTTTTTTAAGATAAAAGGTCTACGGAAATTCATGCTCACTCAATGAGCTATTCATCGAGTAGACGTCAAAACTCCCAAAAAGCAATAAAAAGAGATACACGGGCTTTTTATTGACATAAAAAAATATAACTACGACAGACTAGGCTGTATAGGCTACGCTCTTTACCTGCTTATTGGCGAATTTAAAAACAACAACAATATCGTTGTCGGCTTCCGGATTTTCATTTCATTTTATTATTATTATGAGGATATAATAATAATAAAATGTACGTAAGGGCTTATTTCTAGCAACATTAACCACAATTAACTTATTTAATACTGTAAATAATGATGAAAGCGATTATTGAATTCGAAAAAAACAATTAACAACTTAATGTTAGCTGCAGAAAAAAACAGATTTCTCTTAAACCTGGGTGAGAATATAAAAATAGTTTTCTGAATATGAAACGATATTTCTTTGTCTATCAAAATAAGTTAAAACCATCATGACGCGACAACTTTTTTTAGGGGCCCAAACGCCCACAAAAAATGGGCATTGTCCTTTGGACATAAATTTAATTAGATTAAAAATAAACTTTACATTAAAGCTATGTAAATACAATATAAAATTAAATTCGGACATAAATGGAATCTTTTTTTAAACAGCACAAGTTTTTCTAATAAATATTTAAATTATACTAAATATTAATATATCATCCAAATAAGCAACGCCTTTTCAACAAATTCAGAGTCAAGGAACAAAATCGAGAAGTGATCAAAGTGGAAAAAGATTTAACATGGCAATACTCGTATTATGTCAAACTGACAAAAAGAATTATAGATACGAACGTGGCGGTATCAACTTAGCTTTAAACTAATCTTGATTTGTCAACATCTGATTGGCTAACGCAAGGCCAACAAAAGTGTCATGGAAACAGCCGCATAATACCTATTATTTATTAACGCTATTTTATTAGCTCGATACGTATGTACCTATGTTTGTTTGTACGTAACGGCATCTTTAAGAGTTGTTTTCAAGGACTTCAAAGCGTTCGATTAACATAAAAGTTTGGTCACGCATCAAGGACCGATGATGAAACATTAATTTTATAATAATAATTGTTCTCTAATATACCAACTAGTATCAGCGGGATAAAATTTATTGAACCGAATTGTTAGTTCAGTTGGCTATTTAAGCTTGTTTTTTTTTAAGTTTTTGAAATATATTTATTTTTATTGACTAATTAGCGCAAAGGATAGACGGCACAAACGCGTGGTAAGTCTCCCAAGCAGAAGGTGAACCACATCAAGCCTGTAGTGGGAGATTCTTTAAATGAGTGGAGCAGAATGGCTTCGAGCAACTGGAGATGGTGAGGAAAAAGGGATCTTAAAATTCATCAACTCTGCCCCATCCAATAGTAAATTACATTACAATTAAAGTAATTAATCACAACCATTCCGTCAAGAGCGCAACAACTAAGAATAAAGACGCTGTGGCTACGTAGAATAGCACCGCGCAATAATGTAGAGTGTATTAAAAATTAAGATTGCAAAAAATATAATTAACGTGTCTTTGTCAGCCTCTTGTCATTTGTCCCGCATGGGTAGGTACCACCGCCCTGCCTATTTCTGCCGCGAAATATTAATGGATTCCGGCTTAAAGATTGGGGCAGCCGTTGTACTGTGAAACTGGAACCAAATACTCGTGTCTTAAAGTGTGTGGGAGAATTTACGTTGTTAACGTTTATGGCCTCCGATAACAACTTAACACCAGATAGGCCATGCGCTCGTCTACCAATCTAAGTAATAAAATAAATAAATACTTTCTCTCACTTGAAACCAAAGCCAAAGTTGTAGCACCGACACGTGCGAGCTAGTAATTTGCCCTAATCTTAAATTTTGCGGGTCAGACAAGCCATTCATCCCGTCGGATATTTAGTGCCAGTGCACTACCACTATTAATTATTACACATATCTAGTATAATCTTTAAATGTTAATGAATAGCACCTCAGGCATCTGTGACTAAAACTGTAATGTATTCTTTCGTCGGAAACAATTTAATTATAATAAAAAGGCGGGATTAAACCGGAAAAGTAATTTTAAAACTCTAAAACTCCAGAAAAGCGAAGAAAATACTTGCCATCCCACTACCATGCTATCCCATCATAGTGAAAGTCATTTGTGAACACATTTTTTTTTTTATAACAACTAAGAGGCATACGAGCAAGACGGGACATCTAGATACATCCTGAAAATATTGAAGCCTGCGAGATTTGATCACCGAAATAGAAACATACCTAACTCTTTAAAGGAAATATATTTTCTACTTGAACTATTACACATATGATTTTATATTTCACAACTAAATAATACTCTATCAGCAACATCATCATAGTCGGTTCATCTTGGCAGAGTACTTATATAGAGTCCTTTTTTATTATAGCCTTGATCTCTGTTCACCATAATTCACGAACTGAGTCTTGGCTAATTATAATGATAATGCTATATTTGGTTAATTTAAAATATATACATATATATCTTACCTTCCACGTTCCTAATCCAAATACGGGAATAGTTTCTCCATTGTTGAACGTCACTACAGGAATTTTAGGCGCCATTTTACTAATTATTTTCGCGGCCGCCTGGGAGCTTCGGAGATCGTGAATGAACAAAAAAACACAGAAACGAGATAACGTTCGTATCAAAAACTTTCAAGTATAGGATTTATTGATTAAAATATTTTATTGCTTGTACTTTTGACATCCGTTATCAAAGTTTACGATTGGACGTCAATCAAGTATTAATGAAAATTTTTTTTTGTAAATTATTCGCCGCTCTAGTTCGTGTTTTAAAAATTTTGTTAGCGTCAATCAAGTAAACAATCTCTAATGTATCTAACCCATACAGATTTTTAACGTAATAATTTGAATTCAAATCATCCGCATTGTAATGTTAGGGCGGTTTTGAAATCGGTAAGATACCTATTGCATTACTACATTGATAGCACAAACTCACGCGTTCCATATTTAGTCCATATCTAATTTTCTGATGCTCACAAATACGTAAATTGTTTTAATGTAATTTGCTTGACTATATAGATACTAAGTTCGTAATCTATCTAGATGTGCTAGGATCGTTTTGTTATCTGTTTTTTTTTTGCTACATACTTATGCGTTGGTGGCCTAAGCTATATCAGGTTCTCACGGTCGGATAGGTGAGCTCACGGGCTCAAACTGAGAGAAATTGCTTCTGTTTTTCCCTAGCTATGCTGATAGCCTTGAGAGGCTATTTCAGTTTCATCCTAATAATTAGGTGAGCTCACGGGGCTCAAACCAGAAATGTTGCTAACACTGGCCCTAGCAAGAGCTGTGCTTCGAAGAATCTACCACCGGATCGGAAATGCGACCCACTGAGAAGATCCGGCGAGAAACTCGGTGGGCTGTGTCTATGGGTTAATTCGCTCGTCGAGCCCTTCGTCGCCATAGACCGGTTTGGCGAGGACGGTGACCGTTGTTTGTGGTACCTAAAAGCACCGTTAATGGCCGGGAGGATCCATAATGACGTGGTTAGAAATTGCTAACACTAGCCCTAGGAATAGCAAGTGCTTCGCTGAATCTACCACCGGATCGGGATCGCGGTCCGCTGAAGAGATCCGGCGAGAAACTCAGCGAGCTTATTTTTTATTTACTTATTGTTAACTTAGAAGTCGAAACACAATCATAATTTGCATCTGCGCTTGAACTAGCTGATAAAACCTATATCTCAAGCAGCAGTGCTCCTTGTACAAAGAATACAACAGCTTCACTTCAGATACACAAAAATATAAAAATATTAGACAAAAATTAAACTGAAATTCATGTATGGCATAAAAGCGACAATACGTGAGCTTGAAATATTACAATTAACAAAAAATATTGAAATGAGTGTATTAATGTACCTTCTGTGAATCTATGTACAATTTTTTTTTATTGCCCGTGCAGGCAGACGAGGATACGGTCCACCTGATGGTAAGTGGTTACCGTCGCTCATGGACATCAGCAATTCCAGGGCAGAGCCAAGCCTCTGCCTACCGTTTAATACTCTCCACAAGCCTCGTTTGAAGAAGGACATGTAATATCTGTAACAGTTGTGATATGATCTTACCTCCGGACTTGACGATGTGCTGCGATCTTTGCTGTTGGAGAGTGGACCAGGATTCGAATGGTGATAAGGCAACAAAAGTATAATAAAGAATTTAAAGTATTTTAATATTTTATTTTCAAAACGATCGTTGCGGATTTCAACCCCCTATCCCCTACTCCGAGCTAAACATCCGAAGGATCTCTGCCATCTTTTTTTTATTTTTATTTTTTTATTGCTTAGATGGATGGACGAGCTCACAGCCCACCTGATGTTAAGTGGTTACTGGAGCCCATAGACATCTACAACGTAAATACGCCAACCACCTCGAGATATAAGTTCTAAGGTCTCAGTATAGTTACAACGGCTACCCCACCTTTCGAACCGAAACGCATTACTGCTTCACGGCGGAAATAGGCGAGGTGGTGGTACCTACCCGTGTGGACTCCCAAGAGGTCCTACCACCAGTTATTACGCAAATTATAATTTTGCGGGTTTGATTTTTATTACACGATGTTATTCCTTCACCGCGGAAGTCAAACGTGAACATTTGTTAAGTACGTATTTCATTAGAAAAATTGGTACCCGCCTGCGGGATTCGAACACCGTTGCATCGCTTCATACGAATGCACCGGACGTCTTATCCTTTAGGCCACGACGACTTCTAAATACTATGTATCTAAATACTAGGGTTGTAACAGTACGATCTCCACCCGTGGTCAGAGTAGGGGGTATATCTATATCGTTCCCTCACTGCTGATGATCGCGACCACCACGTTCCCCCAGTGTTTGGTCATGGGTCATGTCATGGCGCCGGAATTCCAAGGAGTATCCCTGCAGCTTTCCGCGAGTATCGGGATTCTGGGGGTCGATATTTCGAGCGATGTCCAGTTTCGGAGTCATTTGGAAGGTAAAGCCAAATTGGCCTCTAAAATGTTGGGAGTTCTCAACAGAGCGAAGCGGTATTTCACGCCTGGACAGAGACTTGCGCTTTATAAGGCGCAGGTCCGNTTCATCACCAAATGCAGAAATCATCCGGTCAACACACTGTTTTTGTGTTAAACCACTTCGAAAGTCATAATAAATCATCGCTCTTGAATTTTCTCGAGTCAATTCCATTTTCTCAACGACTAAACAAGTTTGACAAAACCTCGTGACAAGACCGAGAATCTTTTTTTAAATAAATAAATGGTATTCGATTTTTAAAATCAAGGAGTTTTCAATTAAAAATATTTTAATATGACAGGAACAGTGGAAATATTCCATTCCCGATACTTTTAGTGCAGCCTAGTAGCACAAACTCACGCGTTCCATATTTAGTCCATATCTAATTTTCTGTGGCTCACAAATATCTGAAGTGATTTAATGTAATTTGCGTGCCTAGATAGATACAGAGTTCCTAATCTATCTAGGTGTGCTAGGATCGTTTTGTTATCTGTTTTTTTGCTACTTATTCGCTGGTAGCCTAAGCTATATCAGCTTCTCGCGGACAGATAGGTGAGCTCACGGGCTCAACCTGAGAGAAATTCTTTTTTTTCCTATCTGTACTGATAGCCTTGAGAGGCTATTTCAGTTTCACTCTAACAAGTAGGTGAGCTCACGGGGCTCAAATCAGAAATGTTGCTAACACTGGCCCTAGCAAGAGCCATGCTTCGCAGAATCTACCATCGGATCGGAAACGCGACCCACTGAGAAGATCCGGCGAGAAACTCAGTGGGTTGTGTCTGAGAGTTAATTTACTCGTCGAGCCCTTCGTCGCAAGCGACGGGTTCGACGAGAACGGTGACCGGGCTAACACTAGCCCTAGGAATAGTAGTGCTGCGCTGAATCTACCACCGGATCGGGATCGCGGCCCGCTGAGGAGATCCGGCGAGAAACTCAGCGAGTTTATTTTTTATTTACTTATTGTTAACTTAGAAATCGAAACACAATCATAATTTGCATCTGCGCTTGAACTAGCTGATAAAACCTGTATCTCAAGCAGCAGTGCTCCTTGTACAAAGAATACAACAGCTTCACTTCAGATACACAAAAATATAAAAATATTAGACAAAAATTAAACTGAAATTCATGGATGGCATAAAAGCGACAGTATGTGAGCTTAAAATAATACAATGAACAAAAAATATTGAAATGAGTGTATTAATGTACCTTCTGTGAATCTATGTACAATTTTTTTTATTGCCCGTGCAGCCAGACGAGCATACGGCCCACCTGATGGTAAGTGGTTACCGTCGCCCATGGACTTCAGCAATGCCAGGGCAGAGCCAAGCCTCTGCCTACCGTTTAATACTCTCCACAAGCCTCGTTTGAAGAAGGACATGTAATATCTGTAACAGTTGTGATTTGATCTTACCTCCGGACTTGACGGTGTGCTGCGGTCGTTGCTGTTGGAGAGTGGACCAGGATTCGAATGGTGATAAGGCAATAAAAGTATAATAAAGAATTTAAAGTATTTTAATATTTTGTTTTCAAAACGATCGGTTGCGGATTTAAACCCCCTACCCCCTACTCCGAGCTAAACATCCGAAGGATCTCTGCCATATATATATATTTTTTTTTTTTTTTGCTTAGATGGATGGACTAGCTCACAGCCCACCTGATGTTAAGTGGTTACTGGAGCCCATAGACACCTACAACGTAAATGCGCCACCCATCTCGAGATATAAGTTCTAAGGGTTCAGTATAGTTACAACGGCTACCCTACCCTTCGAACCGAAACGCATTACTGCTTCAAGGCGGAAATAGGCGGGGTGGTGGTACCTACCCGTGTGGACTCCCAAGAGGTCCTACCACCAGTGATTACGCAAATTATAATTTTGCAGGTTTGATTTTTATTACACGATGTTATTCCTTCACCGTGGAAGTCAATCGTGAGCATTTGATAAGTATGTATTTCATTAGAAAAATTGGTACCCGCCTGCGGGATTCGAACACCGGTGCATCGCTACATACGAATGCACCGGACGTCTTATCATTTAGGCCACGACGACTTCTAAATACTATGTATTTAAATACTAGGGTTGTAACAGTACGATCTCCACCCGTGGTCAGAGTAGAGGGTATATCTATATCATTCCCTCACTGCTGATGATCGCGACCACAACGTTCCCCCACAGTGTTTGGTCATGGGTGGCATGGATTGCACGGTACAGACTACCACCTAGTGCTTCCCTTACTAGATCTGACCATCTGGCTTGTGTTCTGGCCACGGCGCGGTTGGCTTCCAGGATTCCGCAATTATGAGTCTCTCTAATTCATGTTTTTATTTATTTTATGATTGAAGGATTACTAGTGACCTGGAGGCCTTTTCAGTAACCACTTAACATCAGGTGGGCTGTGAGCTCGTCCATCCATCGAAGCAATAAAAAAAAAAAAAATGAAGGCTATTTGGCTGATAGCCCTAACCAAGCAGCACGATCAGCATTCCCGAGCTCTCCTGTTCCGTCCGCCCCGCAAACGGACAGTCTTCTACAATCCCTCGACCTGAGCGGTCAAGTCTTCTCCTATCCTCCTAAATCAGTGCGCGTGACTGTCGTCGGACCTCCATTATTTCGTATTTCATTTTTTTAAATCTACGTAGCGAAACCCGCTATAACAGTACGTCGGGTAAGGGGGCTAAGGGAAGTCGTTTGATGGGTAGAATCTTCAAAACATCTTTGAGCCTGGAGTCTGCCCCCAACATTTGCAAACCGTCTTTACTGGTGGTAGGACCTCTGGTGAGTCCGCACGAGTAGGTACCACCACCCCGCCTATTTCTGCCATAAAGCAGTAATGCGTTTCGGTTTGAAGGGTTCTCAGGCAGGTTCTGACCTCTGAGGGGATGTTCGTCGGGTGTAAGAGTGCAGGGGAGTCGTTTAGTGGGTGGGCCCTAAAATTCTTGGGCCCGCGGTCTGCTCAAAACACCATGCAGATCGTTGAGTCTCACATTCCCCGCGCGCCCCTTTTGCGCGGGGACCTCGTAGGAGGTTCGGCCCTCTACCAGAAAAAGAAAAAAAAAGCAGCCGTTGTAACTATACTGAGACCTTAGAACTCATATCTCAAGGTGGGTGGCGCATTTACGTTGTAGATGTCTATGGGCTCCAGTAACCACTTAACACCAGGTGGGCTGTGAACTCGTCCACCCATCTAAGCAATAAGACAAATAGTATACTTTTACTTTCCTTTTTTATTTTTCCCTACCTAAGCTGATGGTCTTGAGAGACCATTTCAGCGTAGCCTTAAGTAATAGGTGAACTCACGGGGCTCAAACCTGACCACGTTGATAACACTAGTCCTAGCAAGAGCAGTGCTTCGCAGAATCTACCACCGGATCAGAAACGCGACCCACTGAGAAGATCCGGCGAGAAACTCAGTGGACTGCGTCTTAAGGTTTTCAGGAATCGATAAATACTAGCGTATATCGGTTATCGTGCGAATACTAGTAGGTAATAGTAGATATTTAACAAAAAAAAACAACTGTACCAAAGAGAAATAATTTATTTATAAATTACACAAAAAAGAAACGATCTCTTAAAAACTAAATATAAGCATAATATTATTAAATATGGGAGCTTTTTCTAGACGAGAAATACAATGCCACACTGCTGTTTTTAATTACCGAATATATCTATATATATACTAGCTGACCTGGCAGGCTTCGCAGTGCCTCAATCGATAAATAAAAGACCTAAGCTTTTGTATAAAATAAACTTAAAACAAACAAAAGGAATCCGTCCGACGGGGGACACATCAAAAGAAAAACAAAATTGTTATTTTTATTTATTTCCGAGCATTTTCATATTTATCTACCTTTTAAACCTTCTCTGGACTTCCACAAATAATTCAAGACCAAAATTAGCCAAATCGGTACAGCCATTCTCGAGTTTTAGCGAGACTAACGAACAGCAATTCATTTTTATTTATACTTACTGTATAGTAACCGGCAAACTTCGTGAGCAAATGACCTTGACTGCGCAGAACCGAATTTTAGATCACTTTGGTGGTGAGGGTGAGGCGCGACGGCAGGGGAAATCGTATCGAGCGCGTTATTGGTAGATCAGTCGAACCTTGCGTCCCGCACCGCACCCTCATTCCGCTTGCTCCCAAAAGTACGCTTGCGTACAGTGAAAAGTCTATCGTTATTAATCGTTAAGTTATTTGTTATAATTGTTTGTTGACTTTGTTGCCATTGCTATTTGTTGAGTGTTTGTTGATTTTTTATAAAAAATACACTATGCCGCGACAAACTGGTGTAGTATTCAAAAGAAAGGGTAGAAAAATTGTGTACGACGTATATTGCTTCATTATAAAACAGGGGAAGAATGATATGGAAAAAGTAAAACAGACTTCGGAAGCAACAAAATCATCCGTGAGTACTGTTAGGTGCATTATTAACGAAGCTAAAGGCTCTGGCTTGCTTGCCGTGTTTCGGACTCCGGGTAAGAAAAGATTAGGGAAAAATAAATTTACCAGAATGGATAGTTTCGTTCAATCTGTAATAAAAAGTTGTAATCATAATAACTACATAACAAGCAGCGAAACTCCGTACCGTAGAAAGGCTTCGAAAAATTTAAAGAAGATATAAATTTTAATGGCTCGGTATGAAGTTTACCACGAATTATGAAAGAGCTAGGCTTCAGATGGAAAAAAAAACAGAAAATAATCGGAAGCTGGTAATTGAAAAAAGTTACATTCGATTACTACGAATCGAATATCTTCAAAAATAATTAATTATAGACAAAAAAGTAGACCGAACCGACCGAGTTGTAAACTACACCGATGATCTCTATGTCGACTCATCACGATGATAGCAACTCGGGTGATAAAAACAGTGATGATGATGGTCAAGATTATGATAACGAAAAAAATAATTACAAATACCAGCTTCGCTTCAACTGAACCAAGACCTGGCAACAGCTTTAGTTTTGACTTAATAGAAGGAATATCTATTTTACCCCAAGATTAAATTTTTAATCTATATTTTTTGTTGATGTTCTCATAAATATATAAATAAATACATATGTTGATTTTAATAATTTAATTGCATTATGACGCAGAGTAAATAATGTTTTTGCACGTGAGTGTACCATGCGCGAACTTACCCCCACTACGTCGACAAATGCTCAAGAAGTTTGCCGGCTATTATACGTGTGTATGTCACTGAGTTCCTAAACAGCTGGACCGATTTGATTGATTTTTTTTGTATGCGTTTGGGTGGCGCCCTAAATGGTTTAGATTCACAAATCAGTTCGGCAGATGGCGCTGCAGTCGGTATCTAGGTTATTTATCAGATACTACAACTAAACGGCTGGATCGACTTCAATTAATTTTTACAAGACAACGTCTGTCGGGTCCGCTAGTATTTAAATATAAAAAAAGACGTGTGGCACTCGGGGAGTGCCGCGGTAAAGCTATTGCATAGCATTTTTTATCAACTTATGCAATTATATACGCTATATTAATAAACATTAACAAAAGAAACACATTAACTGTCCCCCTCACACTCATAAGCTAGACCGCGCGAGAGAGAGATCGGCAGTTTTCATGATGCGCATGCAGTGCGACGTCACGCCGCGCGTTTATTCTCAAGCACTACACAAGCGCAACGTGTTAATGTGTTGAACGCGAGCTACATGGTAGGCGGAGTGGGAGGCGTTAGGGTTTATTTTCGTTACGGAATTTCTTGATTCGGTCGCTGCGCTCAAAGCCTGCGATAAAAGCTATGCAATAGCTTAAAAACGTTTTATTTTTTATTTTTATTAAGTAAAACTGTGATCACACTTACAGAAACGACCGCAAGCGCTTAGTCTGGCGATATATTACCACAACACACTGTCACATGGTTTTTTTTTCATTTACCATGTCTTCGAATTTCTAAGTCTATGTCAACATAATTAGTATGGAGGGTAGATGTAAGGAGCGCCATCTTGTATAGGGGACAAGTTGAATAAGTGTCCGTCTGTAACCAGCGAGCTATTGTTGGAAGACACCGACATAGCGTTAGTGTAGGAAATGGAAACGATATGAATATAGCAGTTTTAAAAAGAGTGAAGCGTGCTGGATTTTCAAATTCAATATATTATTATATCGGGACATGTTAATAAAAGATACACAGTATTTAATATCTCAACTATTTATTTTGATTAGTGGTCGCACAGTGGTCGAAACTCGACCATAATTAATTTAAATTTTAAGTTTGAACATTATTAAGGTTCTATTGTCAAAAACTATTAAACTTCTGTAATCACAGATTTCGCCAAGACTACACTGTAGAGTACTGTAGACAAATAATATTAAAGACAAACAATATTATTCTATTCTCAATTTGACCACAAACTTTAACAATAACAAAAGATTATATATGCGTGTGTGTCAAATACATAATATGTGTGTGTAATGTTTTTTTTAATTGATTTAAGTAATGTATTTTTTATGCATAATTTTAAAAAGATATTAGCATTCTGCACTCCTTCTCTATATTCTCTTATAAGTGTAGGAAATTTCATACTCCTCCGTCCGCGCGATTTTCATAAAAAGCGGTACAAAGTTTTTGGTTCACGTATTAATATATAGATTTCTATTTACGCAGGAAGTGTTTCTTTTCTTCTGAATGTAATATCCTACTTTAATAATTTATGGCGCTGTTTTTAAAATATCTCCACTTGCTACAGTGGCGCCATCTTCATTAGCTTCCTTTCAGCGGACACTTTTTAATACATTATGAGAGTGCTCCATACTTCTATCCTCCTTAATAATTAGCATATGTATATTAATTTTTTTCGCCCCGTGAGAATCGGGTACTTTTGTCCCGCGTGCCAGGGACTAAAAGCGAACTTTTCATCCCGATTGAAAAAAAATTTGTATAAGAACACAATTCGCGGACGTGAATTTCCTACTTTTCTCCCTCGGTGCGTAATATACTATTTCGGTAAGTAAAAACTTTTAGTGTAGCTCACATAAAGCATAGAGGTGCCCTCAATTTTTAGTATTAAATTATAATTTCATTATAATTCTTTTCATAGCTACTGAATATATATTTTGCGATTCCAACGGTCTGCTATAAACAAAGACAAACCAAATATTATTTATAGGTGCCATTAACTATATGAAAGTGATCTTTAAAAGCATTTTTCTTGTGAAATATTAGTGATTTTTGCGTTTTAAATAACTTAATAGATATTTTTTTATTCCGCGTCAAACTAAACACTGAACGCCTTATACGTCATATGTGGTCAATTGTTATGTACGTAATTTATTTAGTTTGTTTGGCCCCAAATAACGTCACACGATGAGGTCACCTTCGAATGTTCGAAAAAAGAAGTCCCATCCAGCAGGATTCAACTTTGAGGGCACTTAAAAAGCCATAATGCGTATTTTATTGTAATACTAGCGACCCGCCCTCGCTTCGCTTCGGAAACTGTAATCTATTATTGATTTCTCCACTATTTAACGGATGTTATTATACATATAAACCTTCCTCTTCAATCACTCTATCTATTAAAAAAAACCGCATAAAAATCCGTTGCGTAGTTTTAAAGATTTAAGCATACATAGGGATATAGGGACAGAGAAAGCGACTTTGTTTTATACTATGTAGTGAAACACTAAATTATTTATCGTATAGGTCTCTCAAGCCACAGAATCCGATATCATTGCAAGAAATTACAAACAGGAAAGAAGGTTAAATTCATCTAGAAACTTTAAGCTGAGCTTTCGTAGAGCTAGATTTAGATTAACTTTGTTAGCCGCCGATAGCTGTGAATGGATTTTTTCGCTTAGTTCATCAAACTCTAACGACTTCTACTAAGCCAATCATCTGCTGCCACGGAAACCATAACCTGAAGGGAATTGTCGACAATAATAATTATAATGTAACAATAGAAAACGCCAGATTAAAAAAAAAGGTAAAAATAAATAAATAATATTTAACAAAAAAACTAACAATATACGCTTTTATAGAAAATCCAACTAAAAAATAGAAAATAAATTTTATTATAATAAATTTGAATTAAAAATAGTGTAAGAAAAAATGATTTTATTGTAAAAAAGCCTGAGTCGCTTTTCAGGATATTATCAAAATAACCCTTCTACTGATATCTGTTCATAAAATATTTATAACTACTGATACCATGCACCCCACGCTTTTTTTTTCAACGAAACATTAAATTTTATTATTGACAGCTGAGTCCCGCGATGCTATCCGCGGTTATTGTCGTACCGCGGGTGAAGACGCGGGGCGAAGCTAGTCTAGTACCGCTTTTTACGACATGCATATGAATATATATGCGGTACATACACCAAAATAACATTTTTTACAATTTTTGTCTGTCTGTCTGTCTGTTCCGGCTAATCTCTGGAACTGCTGGACCGATTTTGATGAGACTTTCACTAATAGGTAACTGATGATATAAAGAGTAACTTAGGCTACTTTTTGAAACTAGCTTCGCCCCGCGGCGTCACCCGCAGTTATTGTCGTACTGCGCACAACATGGCGGGACTCGCCTATCAATAATAAAATTTAATATTTCCGAAGCGAAGCGAGGGCTGGTCGCTAGTTTTAAAATAAATTGGAGAGTTTGGAAATATCTGGAATTTGAAGAAAAAAAAAACATAAGATTCTTCTAGAATTAATGTTTAATGAAATATGTTGAGCGATTTATCGTTACGGGAAGATCCTTCAGCGCGTTTACGATTTAAGCAGCCATTCGCATCTAGAAAGTTCTAGATAACTAAGCGTGATCTAGAAACATCCCGGACATTATAAGGTAAGGTCGGTTGATTCGGATAACGTCCAAGCGAGATCAAGCGAACAGGGAAATTTGCTTCTAGAAACTTCCGTTGCATAATAAATAAAGCATTAATTTTTATAATATTTTAGATAGTTTATTATTATTTTTTAGCGTTTATTTGATGTTGAAACGCCGTTCACAAAACTTAAGAGCATTTCGGATGAGAATCTAGAGGTCTTTGTGGAACGTTCTAGAATGTCTTTCTGTGGACGGCCCTGTGACCCTCCTCATCATACTCTCTCTTGGAGACCCACATCTTGCGGAAGGTGTCCAGAGACGCGAGGATCGAGCCTCCGATCCACGTGGAATACAGGCGCTCCTGGGGGGCCGAGATCTGGACAAGAGAATACCTTGTTGAATACTCCTGGTTCTGGATACGTTTTGTGTCGCTGCGGTCCATGGGCGTAGTGTGAAGGGCTCAGCGCATTATGCCACAAGGTCACGTTTGTAACTTTGTCGTGATGGATCGTGGGATGACTTAGCGGTTGTAACAGGCAGTTAGGACCAATCCGTGCTTACTACACAATATTGCTATATTACGGGTAGGTACCGTGCTGCTTGTTACTGCCGCGAAGCCGATGTGCGTTTCAGCTCGAAGAGTGCTACCGTTGAGACAGACAATTGAGACTTCGCTTACCTCAAATTGGGTGGCATTGAGGTTGCGATTGTCTATGACCTCCATTGACCACTTAACATCAAATGGGCCCTGATTTTGTCAATTTACGTAGAACAATAGGAAGGAATGTACTAGGATACTATGACGTGCAAAGAGGTGAGAGCTTGTTTGTTAGCTTCGTCAATCAATCTACGTAAAGTGTAGCAACAAAAGTACTAGGGCATTATGATATCAAAGAGGTGTTCTTATAACTTAGGATAACTCTGTTCGGAGGTACAACCATTCTTCATCTATTCTGCTGGGAACCAATTATGGTTTCCATTGAAGTGAGGGTCACATAAATAACTGAGACTTGGACCTCATGTCTCAAGGTGGGTCACGGAATTCATGTTGTAACTTCACTGACCTCAAGTAGCCCAGTTAACATGAGGTAGACTTGGATATTGTCAATTACGTTAAATAATGGACAGAAAAGTACCAGGCTACTATGACACGCAAAGAGGTTTATGTGTTAATGTAATAATACAATTTCGAAGCACAGCCTTATTATGAGATTTGTGGGGTTTGGATTCCAACTTGAGAAATTGACCTCACGTCTCAAGATGGGTGACGGAAAGCATTCTAATTTCAATAACCTCAGGTAGGCCACTTAAGCATCACGTGGACCGTGCTATTATTATTAATAACGTAAAATATTAGGAAAAAAGTACCAGGGTACTATGGCATGCAAAGAAGTAGATATCGAGGGGTGAAAGGCTATTTGGCTTAAGTGACATTTCGCCTAATGCGCGACATTTATCTTTGTAACTAAAGGTCCCTTTTATTTGGTATCAGTATCAACAGTTCGATGTTTTTAATTGAACTTCAGTTAACTTTACTCCATTAAAATAGCTAAAATAAGTTTTTTGTTATGATAAAATTATAATCAAATAGCTCTCCTGTAAAGTTGCAAAAATGTCACTCAAACCTCAAACCTGCACCCCTCGATATATAAATTAGACTTCGACGTCCAAACATCACATTTCCGCTGTGAACCAGTCACGCACTCCGCTTTGAACGGTGCAACAGGTATATAAGTTTCAGATTTCGACCTCATGTCTCAAGGTGGGTCACGGAATTCGAGTTACGATTTTTGTAGGTTCCAAAAAACCACTTAACATCGACTGGCCGCTAATGTTGCCTTTTTACGAAAAACATATTAGAAAGAAAAGTACCAGGGTACTATGACATACAAAGAGGTGTATATGTACTTTAGTATACCTTTAGTATATTTGTTGTGAACCAGTCCAGGGTTCCTAATTAAAGAGTGCGGGAAAAGGTAACCATAGAGAATTTGACATTATGCACCAAGATAGATGTGGTATCCACCTCGTCAGCATTTCTGCCAAGCCAATGACCATGGTTCCCAGACGACAACCCTCACTCACCCTGATCTTCATATCCTTAGGCGCCAGTCTCCGGATCTCGTGCAAGAGCCTGTCCCCGAACCCCCGGAACAACGTGGAGCCCCCGCTGAGGACTATGTTCTGGTAGAGGACCTTCCTTAGGTCCATGTCTGACTTGTGAATTGAAAACATTAACACCTCATGAAGACCTGGAACAGACAGACATTCTATTTTAGTGGTTAAATATCATAAAGACTTATTTCATCAGTTTTACCGGAGGTTGGGCATTGGCAACATTGGGCAGTTGGACGGCATTGGGCAATTGGACATTGGCAGCATTGGTAGGTTCCTATTGGTAGAAGTAGTGTGTGTTGGAAGACCACACGGATAGGCAACACCATACAATCCATTTCTGCCGCGGAACAGTCTAGGGTTTCGATTTGAAAAATGGGACAGTCCAATGATCAAATTCGAAGTCAGGCCTCAACGTGGATTAAGGCATTAAGTTTGTTGATGTCCATCGGCTCCAGCTACTACTGAACATCAAGGTAAACCCCAGCTCAGGGCCCTGTTATCTACGCATTCCAGTAAATAACAGCTGATGTAAGGAAACCATACGTACCTTCGCACTCCTCACCGATCAGGTCCGGTCTGAAGAGCACTTCGGGAGCTCGGAACCGGGCCGGGCCAATCTGCGGGAGGGGTACACAACATCAGCACGCCATGTCGTTATTTCCGTCACGAAACATTCATGAGCTCTAATTGTAAGAAACCAACAACATTTATACAATCATCATTCTCCTGCCCTTCTCCCAGTCACCTGGGGTCCGCGCAACATGGTTTCTTCTTCCACACTCCTCGTATCATATACCATTTCTTCGCTCACTCCCCTCTTACACATATCGTCTTTCACGCAATCCATCCATTTCTTCTTAGGTCTACCTCTTCCTCTAAAGTCTTCCATATTCATAGTTAATAGACAACCTTACACAATTACTAGAACTTCAAGATCGATGTTGGCATTCGCGTAGTGTAGTATTATCTAGAAGCTATCCATGGGGAATGCTCTGGGGAATTGTTTGAGATGATCCCTTCATCTCCTTTTTATCATCGCACCTCCCGCCATCGGAGCAGAGTTTGTCCATATTATCTGGAACCGCTGCGTTTATCGACAATGCGTTTCCAGAGGTCTTTTTTGCCACGTACCATCCGGCTATGGAATGAGCTCCCCTCCACGGTGTTTCCCGAGCGCTATGACATGTCCTTCATCAAAACAGGCTTGTGGAGAGTATTAAGCGGTAGGCAGCAGCTTGGCTCGGCCCCTGGCATTGCTGAAGTCCATGGGCAACAGTAACCACTCACCATCAGGTGGGCCGTATGCTCGTCTGCCTACAAGGGCAATAAAAAAAGGCTCCATTAAAACATAAGGCATTTGAAAAAAAAACCTGTCTTAAAATGCTCACAAACACTCATAAAAGAGTTAAAGACAGTCCAAAAGAAATAGGCAGTGAGACGATATTTGAAACTGAAGCATCAATCCTCAATAAGTCTAACAATTCACCTCAAGTTGTGTTCCATCAGGGAGAACGTATTGAGCCCTTTCATTCTCCAAGGTCTCTTCTTTCAGAGGGTTCGGAGACAGGTAGCACGCCCGCTCCTTGATCGACTTGACGATCTCCAGCTCGGCGGACGTCCTGAGGTTCACTCCCTCTTTGCGGAGCAGAAGTCTGGGGATCCGATGCGATTTTATACAGAAAGTCTCCAACAGGAGATACCAGGGTATACGGTGTCAACCATGAGACGGAACAATGGCTTCTAAGCCATGACCTACCATACTCCTACCTCCTGCGAGGTCCCCTCGTTTAGGTGGCGCGCTGGGTATGTGGGACTTAACGATCTGTAGATATTGGAATCAGACCGCGGGCCCAAGGGGTTTAGGGCCTTACCGCACTAAATGATTTCCCTGCTCTCTCACATGACGTCCGATCTCCGCCCAGGGTCAGAACCCAGTCAGAGTGAAGGGGTTCCCGCGATCAACATTACAACCAGACACGCGGCGCCACCCCGAGGACGCCCGATCGACGGATCGTCAAAGCGATAGTCGAGAAGTTGTGTAACATTCCCCGACTTGTACTACCAATTTTTTGTTGGAAGTAACAATGTTGTACTTTCACATTTATTTACTGAATTTTATGTCAATTTATTGTATTAAATTTTGTAGAGATAAGCATCTCACGTTTACCCACATAATAAAACAGGAACGTTTTTAAATTGGTAAGCGTTTTATATCGATAGGAAAATTAAAAAAAAATACGTGGCATTCAGGGACTGGCGCGGTAAAGCTATTGCATAGCATTTTTTATCAACTTATGCAATTATAATTAGATAATAATAATTTAATATGAAAACAATAATAAAATTAACTGTCCCCTTCACACTCATTAGCTAGACCGCGCGAGAGAGAGATGGACAGACTTTTCATGATGAGCATGCAGTAGTGTTAGGTTTTATTTTCGTTACGGAATTTCTTAATTCGCTCGCTGCGCTCAAAGCCCGCGATAAAATCTATGTAATCGCTTAAAAAAAATAGAGAGATAAGACTTTCTAAGTAGTATCGGCTTTCAGGAATCAGTTCATTTTGGATATGAGGTTTATTGCACAAAATTGGTTGGGAATTCCTGAATTAGCGGTTACCAGAACCTAAGAATACACAAATCAAGAAACGTAACTACTCAATTGTATAACTTAATTACAGTTAAACTATTAATGCAGGCCCTAATGGTGGCTCTTTAGTCTTAGAAGCGTCACATACCTAAGGTACTTGGTGACGTCACGCCCGGCCACGTCGACCCTCATGATGCTGTGCGGCATCGCGAACCCCTCGTATATGGGGACGGCGTGCGTCACTCCATCGCCGGAGTCCAGTACAGCACCCGTGGTACGACCTGTTGCATACCTGAACGAAGAGACAAATGTGGTCATGAGAATCTGTACCTAAAGTTCCTCAGTCCAAAGTTACCTCACCTAAAGTTAAGTGGTGGAAGACATTTTATTGCTATGATGGGTGGACGAGCTTAAAGTCCACCTGGCGTTAAGTGGTTACGGGAGCCCATAGACATCTATAACGTAAATGCGCTACCCACCTTGAGATATAAGTTCTAAGGTCTCAGTAGAGTTACAACGGCTGCCCCACCCTTCACGCATTCCTGTTTCACGGCAGAATAGGCGGGGTGGTGGTACCTACCCGCACGGACTCACAAGACGTCCTACCACCAGTAATTATGCAAATTATAATTTTGCAGGTTTGATTGTTATTACACGATGTTATTCCTTCACCGTGGAAGTCAATTGTGAGCATTTGTTGAGTATGTATTTCATTGGAAAAATTACTGTTATTTTATCTATTGTTGTTGTTATTATCGAAAAAAGGAGATAGATGTTACTGAAACTCACAAACTGAGAACGGCCTGCATTGAAAGAAATAATGCCGGTACATTGAATGTCTCAAAGAATACTTCGGCGGATTTTTCTCTATTCCTGCGAGGGTTTAGAGGTGCTTCTGTCAACAGCACCGGGTGTTCTTCTGAGAAAGTAGATAGCTGGTCCTATAGAGAGAAGGTGTGTTGAATCATAATGGCTAAATTAAAAATTAAATTTAATAAAAAATAAATTATTTGATTAAAGTAAATAAAAATTTAAAAACCGCTCATAAGTAAGCAACTTTTTGAGTATTCAATTTATATACCAAGCAAAGAGGGTATTCAATTGAGCAATGGTTCATGAACTAATGTTGAAATAAAAAATGTATACTATTATCTTACTATTATATTAAAATTAAATATTTTTAAAATTTATTTAATCAATAATTTTCTGTTTTTTTTTTATTGCTTAGATGGGTGGACGAGCTCACAGCCCACCTGGTGTTAAGTGGTTACTGGAGCCCATAGATATCTACAACGTAAATGCGCCACCCACCTTGAGACATAAGTTCGAAGGTCTCAGGTATAGTTACAACGGCTGCCTCACCCTTCAAGCCGAAACGCATTACTGCTTCACAGTAGAAACAAGCAGGGTGGTGGCACCTACCCGCGCGGACTCTCAAGAGGTCCTACCACCAGTAATCAGTCATCATCTGTGAGACCGGCCACGAAACTAATACGGTACTTAAACTTACTTTAAGCCTTACTAACATACCTTACTGTAAATATAATTCCAAATCTTTTCCATGTCGTTCCAGTCTGTAACTATTCCGTGTTCCATTGGGTATTTGATGCTGAGAAGACCGCGATGCTCTTCTGCACGAGGACCAACGAAGATCTCGCCTTCTAGCGCTCCTGCCATCACTCTTGTGTGCTTCGGACGACCAATACTACAAAGTAGGATGCTCAATTTTTGTATTTGTTCATGGTAGCAGATTGCTTTCATATCACAAACACAATATATAGTATTTTCCACTATCCGTGACCTCTTATAAATTTCTAATAGGTTTTTTAATAAGAGTTTTTTAGTATTATTTATATGTATTTATTTTATGTATTTCATTATATATGTACGTGTATGTATATGTTTATGTTATTTATGTGTGTAATTGTGTATGTATATAGTTTGATATATTATGTTATGTGTTTATTTTTATTATTTTTATTGTTATTGTCTATAGTATCAATAATTAAATTAATTAGATTATACTCATCTACTCACTCATGTAAGGCTTTCCTTCTTTGAGAACGGTTAGCTGGTAGATAACTCAATTGTTGAGTTAAGCTCGCCATTTTTTTTATATCTTATCGAAATTACTGTATTATATTAACAGTGTGTACAAATAAAGAACAAAGAGAATGGTTTTAATGGAAAAATTCATTAGTTTGTAATAAATCTTTAGTGTCCACAAGCAAATCTACTATCAACCTATAGTTAATTGAAAAATATCTTAAGCAGAAATGTGCATGTTTTCTTCTCAATGCAGGCAATATATGCATCCAAGTCATTGTGCAGTATGCAGTGAGTATGTATAACTTACTAGTTCGGGAAACGACATTTCGGTATCTGATCACCAGCGAAGCCCGCCTTTATAACGCCGGAGCCCTAGAACAACGGGAAATTATAATCATATGCAAAACATTGCCTAACTCCACGCACGGAATAATGAGTCATAACTCAACAATTAGGCATTAAAGACAATTCGTAGTTAATTTGTAACGTTTTAATAGTCCTTTGTGCGTTTATATTTGTTTAAATTTATTAAATATTATTCGTGAATAATAAAAGAAAATTAATTTTAAAACACGGTTTTTTTTGGGTCATTTTATTTCCAAATGTAACACATATTTACGTTGTCTATTACGACGGGCTGATTCACTATAACATCACTCAACTCCATTTTAGTTATTATTTTATTTCCGTTCCGTAATAATTGGCTTTTTTACTAAAATCAATTTAAATCGCTACACATTGATGCAGGCATGAAACCATATTCCAGTAACACTATGTTAGAAAGAAGCTGCAGAAATAAAATAATATCTTCCGTCCTTGTTTTACTCTGACTTTTGAATGGTGAAAACTTTGGAGCCTTTAGACATCTCTTTGATAATGCTAATTAAATAAATATGAACTTAAATTGAAACTGGAACATGAAAAATGACTTATTTTGTGAAATTATTCAAAGGAATAATGTAGTAGTGTAGCCAAATCTGCTTTTATTTAGGATATTTGGTTGAGAAATATAAATTGGAGTGGAATGAGATGAATTGATATAAGTAATGTGAAAAGATGAAATGAGATAGTCTCAGTAAAATGGTGGGAAATTACTGAGCCTTTAATGTACTTTATGAAAAAAAACTCGAGAAGCCCCTTACAATTTCTTTTTCTTTTATTGCTTATTTTGTTTCATTTCCCTACTTTCGTGCACTTTCAGTATCTAATGGTAAAAAGTTAAAATGCTATGATAAGGTTTCTGTAGTATGATACCTTCGCCTTTCATGAATTACAAACATGAAACTATTTTACGTTTAACAGTTTGACAGCTGCCTAAACCATAGATAACACACTTAATACATAAAATACTTCTGCTGACTGAGCTTATGGTGGCTTATATAAAAAAAGAGTAAACATACTTAGATAAACTTATTTACAAATTGATTCGACTTAATTTGTTGTGCATTGTTAATAAAGAAAATGAAACTAATTTCCACAATATTTTGTAATTTAATACTGATAAACGCTGCAATTAATACTGAAAACGGTTACTGTGTATCAAAGGACTCTTGTGAGGAAACAAAAAATACATTATCCGACAAAAAATGGTTATTCTACGACGTTAATCCACCCGAAGGGTTTAATTTGCGACGAGACGTGTACATGAGATTCGCTATATTACTCTCCAACGAACAGAAACGAGGTAAACTGCAAGAGTTCGGCTTAGTTCTACCGCCTTGGTATAAGCTGTACCATTGGAAAACCACAAAAAAGAGAGAACCAATTCCCTGGGGAAATTTTTTCGATATAGAAAGCTTAAAATCATTCGCGCCTGTCGTTGAGTTGTACGAGATATTCGAAAAATCTCTAAAAAAGCAATTGATAATAGATACGATTTACGTTTTGCAAAACTATGAAAATCCTTTCGAAAATGACCTTTTCGAAGACAAATGGGAGGTACAGGAGGAATGTCCGTACGTGCCACAATACTGGGGCTACGGAAACATAACAGCCAACGAGATAATCTGTGTTAAATTTCAAGGAAAAATTTCCATGTTACCGGAACTTTTTCAGTTACACCGTAATGACAAATTCATAATGGTGGCCCAGGGTGAAATACCTCTACACGATAATTATGGCGACCGAACATACTGGAAATGCAGGAAAAGTATGAAATTCAATAAGAAACTAACTGAAATTGCTTTTAATTACGTTAAAGAAAAATTAAATTGTGATACAGAGCTGTGCAAAAACTATTTAGGCGTGCACTGGAGGAGACAGGATTTTGCTAAATACAGGAGCAAAGACGTACCAACAACGTCTGGAACGGTCAAGCAAATCCAAAACATAATGCAAAACAAACTTCCTCATGTGCAAACAGTTTTCATAGCTACAGACGCATCGGCCAAAGAAAGAGAAATACTCCAGAATAATCTAGAAACTTTAGGTTATAACGTACATTATTATGTACCTAATATAGCTGAAGTTACCGAATTTGATGATGGTACTATTGCGATATTAGAACAAATAATTTGTTCACATGCTGCCTTCTTTGTGGGCACACATGAAAGTACCTTTACATTCCGAATACAAGAGGAAAGGGAGTTATTAGGGTTTCCTAGTGATACTACGTTCAATAGGCTGTGCCCCGACAAAGGCAATTGCGAAAAGCCATCCCGTTGGACTGTAGTGAATTAAATAATGTGATCAGGATTCATAGATGATAGTAAAACTTAAAAACTATGTTAGAGTAAACAAAGCTTCTACATAAATATATGTAAAAAAAATGAAATATGATTCTCACTATTATAGATACATTATATTTTAAATTCAGATAAGTTAAAAAAACAAAAATGTACAAGGCAAGAATGAGTACAGCTGGACTTTAAATTCTCTGAATATACTTGTAAATCAACCCTGACTACTGGTGACAAGGTATATAGTTAGTCCGTACAAGTATATACCACCATCCAGTTTAATTCTGTAGCCAAACAGTCATCTGGTCTATTTTGAAGTAGGATATTATCATAATACAATACAATAGAACTTTGATTTAATATTGTGACACTGACTTTTCGTTGTTAGGTCTTTAATTTTTATACATAACACTACACCGGGTAGGTTGTGAGCTCGTTCACCCATATAGGCAATAAAACAAGTATATTATGCAGTTTTGAATTCATTATTATAAATTAGAATAGAACAAAGACCTATGTTAGATTATTTAATGATGCATCAACCGTCACTTCTATAATGTATCGGTGCACAGTTCAATGGTGTACCGTTTCAAGGAATATCTCTAGATTCCATGTGGTGACTTGCTTGATAGATAACCCTGGAGGCAGTGTACTTTATATTCTGTTTCATAAAAATGTTACTTCAATTGTTTTTAAGACAGATGTAATGTTTGAGACGCTAAAAAATGTTTCATGTGATATTTATGTAATTAATACCAAAGATTAAATTATCAACTTTTTTATTAGTTTTATTTTCTGTTTTGCTATTGATAGTACTTATATACGAAGGTCGTCCACCATCTCCTATATACATCAGCAATTCCAGAAGCAAGATCACACTTTTGTCTATCCATCGGACTCTTAATCAAACCTCATTTAAATAATATACAGAAATTTCATAGCATTCTGAACGTGGGACTTTAAAGATTCTTGAATACACAAATGAGTTGATTTTTTTAAATTTAATAGTAAAATAAATGTAATGTTTGCTTTATATGCACATTTTATTTTTATTTAGAATCCAAGGTAAAACTGCTATATTGGCATAATAGTGTAGTTACGTTAGGTAAAATAGATGCGGAGGCTCCAATCTCGACGGTCCGTGCTGGAGGCATAGTCTCGCCGACTAGCGAACCCGTCGGCCGGTCTTTGGACAAATGGAGGCGGTGCGCCCCTCGCGAACTGGTTAAACGGCGACAGAAGGCTTCTCACCTTCATTAGATACAAGTGCTCATCGGTCATGGGTGTTTCGTTGCACTGCGTCGCCCTGAGAGAACTAACGATGGAGTGCCATTACTGTGGCTACGACGCGAACACGGTTGAGCACTGCCCCGCGTTACTGAGGCAGTGCCGTGTTCTCGTTTCGCAAATAGGACCAGACTTATCGCAGCAGACGATCATGGCTACGATACACGGCACCGGCGAGTCCTGGAAAGCGATGCTCGGGTTCTGCGAGTCCACCATCTCGCAGAAGGAAGCGCCAGAACGACAGAGGAAGAGCTCTCCGCACTAGTTCGATGCCGCCGAGCCGGGGCCTTGAGAAGGCAATTCGCCCGGCTCCGGCCCCTCTAGGAGGCGACCCCGTTCTTTCCGTGAAGGACATCAGTGTGCTTAGTGCGAGTTTTTTAGCGTTCTCGATAGCGTAAAAGTTACCACATATTTGTATGGAATGAGATCGTTTGCGTACGTTTGCCGCTAGGGGCGCTGTTCCAACTGCATACAAAATTGGGTTAACTTCTACGCTATCGAGAACGTTTAGACACTCGCACTAAGCACACAGGGGGCAAGACCGCACGGCCAGCTACATGCACTCTTCTAGCGCGCCGCATGACAGCAACTCTACGGTTCTATGGAAATGCTACAGAAGATCAAGCGATTGACGGTGTATAGTCTTCCGACCCAGCAGGATGGTTCTGGTCTAGCGGGGTATGTCGGCGGCCTGCAGGGCTGCCTTATCGAGACGACTGATGTAGAGTCGTTGACTAGCGCCTCGACGGTCCGTCGGTCGGACTCCCTACTTTTCAGTATGGCAATTGGCTTCTGGCTATGGCGTTTGATGTTGAGGCTACTTTTGAAAAAAAAATGATTTATTATAAAAAGTAGAAAACCTGAGCAGAATTAGGTGAACTTGGTTTATTTTAAATCGTAATAATTCAAGGTGAAATTAAATTGAATAGAATGAAACGAAATGAAATGAAAGAAATAATTTCTCAATAAAATGACACACTTATGCGCTTTTACAGATGTAAAACTTTTAATAAATTACCATTATAATTTCATTAAACGTGAAGTTATGCAAAATTAACAACATTAAACTATTTACACAACTGTGACTATAATATATTCCCGCCAAAAAGCTGCGAAATTCCTCTAGCTTAACTGTCGTCGTAATGTCGGTAGGTCGGAAATTCTATAGTCCAAAACTATTTTTTTTAAATATTCATTCTGCCGTTTTATAACTACGGTTTTTTTAAAACTAATACAAAAATGTATTTAATCTTATAAAAATCGGTAAAATATTTTATTAGAAAATAAACGGACGATATAAAATAAGTTTCTGAACGAAAGTAAACATTGATTTTTTTTGAATTTTCAAAATGATTTGTTTACATACATACAAAATCGAAAATTGGGTTTTTAATGAATTTTAATTGAGACAGAACATAACTATTGTTTATTTCGACAACAAAGTACAAAATTATGTACTACTTATTACAATAGAACGCCTAAAGAGTCCAGATAATTCCAGAATAATGTATAAGCCAATAGATTTCACGAGCAACGGTAAGTTTTTTTATATAAAGATAACTTAAAAAATATTAAATTAAATTAGTGAGAATCATATTAATATTTCGTTTATTGGGTTTGTCAGAATTTCTTAAGTGAAAAGGCATAACCTCTACTTTTTCCTTTTTATGAATACAATATGCAATTCGATTAAATATGTTCTCAATTTTCAATAACAATTCCTTTATATTCCTAGAAGTATGTACCTGTAAAAGTTATTACACGATGAGTTGTTGAAATTAAAATAATGTTTTATATTCGAGCACTAATGATCAATGCAAAATTTAATTTTCAGATGTATTTGATGTTTGGGTAAGTTTTTAAATTTAAAAAAACAAGTTAAGCCAAAGAACCAAAGACGTAATATCCACGTTTTTATATTTCTCAATATATAATGGTTATCATATCAGATCCTACTAAAATGAAATTTGATTATATTTATTTTGATTACAAACAAAAAAATTTTTTTTATATATTAAACACAAGTATTTTCATTTGCTATATTGTTTGTCCATGTTTCTGTTAATATTTACTCTTATTGTAAATTCTATAAATGAATCATAATTAACTAAAGTATATAAAATTTATGATGATGTATGAGTTTGCAAGAAAATCTGTATAATGCAATTTGGTGTACTCCTCATTTATGGTCATATCACCTTTTATCATAGTCAGCTTGGTCCACCAGATTTTAAGTAACTCTTTACTACTAAAGCTACTAGTACCATAAAAATGTTAACTGCTCGAATGAACGAGGTAAATCAAAGTAAATCGTTGAAGCTTTGAACTGAAAACAATGGAAGAAAATGCTGTGCGAACTTGGTCGGATATAATAAGTAATTATGAGTTTACTACGGCTTGCTACTACTCAAGCATTTCAGTTGCCATCTTCTACAGTGAGAATATTTTGTAGGTAATTTAGATAAAAAAAAAAACTGAATTTGTTACACAAAAACATGAACCTGTCAAATAATAACAATAATAAACATTTTTTTCCGAGCATAAATTACAAAAATTAAAGCAACAAAAAATAAATATACATATAAATGGAAAAGATTACTACCGGCTGGGATAAGCATAAGAGCAGCTACTCAATTGCTACTGCAGTGCTGAGCATCCGCCGGCAGCACCGGAGTGACATACCTATCAACATCAGACCGAACGACCATTTATTGCAGTATATCAATAGTTTTCTTGCTTCAAATATCTATAATTATTGTATCAATGGCTCAACGGAATAAAAAAAAACTACTGATAAGCCTCCTATGACTTAGTAGGTACATTCCGACAAGTCTGGGGTTGTGCATAACCAATAATCATATGGGAGAGACTAGAAGCCAGTACAAAAAGGAGGGTAATTTTTCTGAATGAAATATCTCAACTATGCCTGTATGTATTTTGTTTACCTATCTTTATATATCGTCCTTTCGCATTAAAAGTGTACAATTTCCAAAAATATTCGAAATTGAGTTAATATGCGGAATCATTTGGTATCACCAGTATTTTTCTCATAAATACTGTCAAAAGAGCGTAGGTTTTTTTTTAGTTTACCTATATATTAGTTACCATTAACAAAATTAATACATCATTTTATGTTACTTTAAAAGACAGATAATGTAACTGTTAAAAAATAAAAAATAAATATTGCAAAGATGATTACATAATTTTAAACCTTTAAAACACTCTCCTGTAAAATTAGTAAGTTTTGAGATTTGAGATACAGTTGGCTATGACCTTCACGAGAGATGGAAAGTCATCGATCATGTGGCCAGGGGACAACCCTTTAAAAGCCAAAGGAAGCTAAGTTTGTGAGGATAGCCCACGTCATTACGGACCATCCCGATCCATTAACGGTGCTTTTAAGTACCTACCACAAGCACCGGTCACCGTTCTCGTCGAAACCGTCGCTTGCGACGAAGGGCTCGACGAGTAAATTAACTCATAGACACAGCCCACTGAGTTTCTCACCGGATTTTCTCAGTGGGTTGGATTTCCGATCCGGTGGTAGATTCTGCGAAGCACTGCTCTTGCTAAGGCCAGTGTTAGCAACACTCCCGGTTAAAGCCTACACGTCAAGGAGAAGCTGAAATAGCCTCTCAAGGCTGTCAGCATAGGTAGGAAAAAAAGAGGATAGTTGTTAATTCAAAAACTATGAATAGATTTTGACAAAACTTCACAAATGTATCAGCCTGTTTAACAGGCTATAATGTGGTACGATAGTTGTTCGATAGATGGCGCGCGAATAGTTTTACCAAATCGATGTTTATCACACAATCGATGATGGTCTTGCTGGACAGTGACCGGGTTATATTGGTGTCAGAATGAGCTTCCTTCAGTCACTAAGTCCACTTCACATGTATCTTGATTCTCCCACTAATCCCTATAAGCAGCAGGACATTGTGAGCGGGCGCATAAATGTACTACAACAGAGTTGAACCAGAACAATTTGGCGTCGCTGTGGAGCGGGAACTAGGTGTCTTGGGCATGGCGTGAAGGAGCTAGAACAGACTGCCCAAGACCGATGTAAATGGAAGGATTTGATTCGAGCCCTACACCCCAGCAGAGAGTAATAGGAAAGAATGATGCTGATGAACAGAGTTCCAGATCAAGGCCATTTTTATCCAAAGTTGATCTAGGCAAAATCAGTTTTTATAATATTTTAATTAAATATAAAATTGGCCAAGACATCCCTAAAAGTGAACAAAAGTAACAAATGCACAACCCTAATCACTGTTCCTAGTGCATACCTACTCCTTTATGGCTATTACTATTAATAATGAATTATTTTAATAAAATATCATTATGAAACCCAATTATTGAAATCATTCACGATCATAAGTATTATTAAGTATGAATGATCTAAGGAAAACCATAAATTGGGAAATATTGATTTTTTCCAACACAAACTATTTTCGGTTATTCCCCTAAACTTTTGACAAAGGATGAAAGAACTAACGACGATCGAAAGGGACAGATACATTAAAAAATTGCGTGTTAGACGAAGACAAAATAAGATAAGAAGTCTGTCAAAATTTTGCCAGTGTTGTCAGATTATAAAATAGAATTTGCTATAGTTATTTTTTGGATATTTGAAATATATTAAAAAACAAACACTCAAGTTAAAGGTAATACTAGGTTTAATAATTCAAACAGATCTTCATGTCCTTTTAAAGGTCGTTATATGTGGTCATTTCACGGAAATAATTACGGGTAATAGGCATGATTTAGCTATTACGGAAAGTCGTCAGCTACTGAGTTTGGGCTATAAACATGAGACCATATTACGTGGAAAATTCTCGAGACCTATATCAATGAATCAATTGTAAATATGATATTAAATCTCTGCGACTATCATTCAGATGATGTCGGTATGCGTGTGCAATTTACTTCACTGAGCACTTAAACAGAAATAATATCATCAATCAGATTTTTATACTTAAAGTCAGTTTTAGCTAACGAACTACTCTTAATTCTTATCTCCATTGCACAACGCATGAGTGCGGTGTGCGCAAATAAAGATTTTAAGGTAGGGCTTATAACGTATGACATTGGGTAATTAAATATGAAAATGGTTTAGTGACTTTACCACATTGTGTTCATTTCATTTTTTTTTATTGCCCTTGTAGGCAGTCGAGCATTCGGCCCACCTGATGGTGAGTGGTTACCGTCGTCCATGGACTTCAGCAATGCCAGGGGCAGAGCCAAGTTGCTGCCTACCGAGCCAAGCCGCTGCCTACAAAATCTAGTGACTTTTGACTAGAAACCTTGATCTTTTGTTCATACAGCAGAAGTTCACGTCTTTCTGACCGGTAGAAGCGGTAGTCGTTGGTGTTTAGTAATTCAGAACACCGAGCCGTAATGAATATTACTTTTCAGACTTCGGTGTGCGATATAACGTCGACATCGGACTTTGTGAGTCCTCGAAGTAAGATGATCAAGCAGAAACGGAAACGCGAGTTTCTGTGTACAGGTGAGCTTAGGTTCATGTGAAGCTGTGTGAAACGAGTGATTTCCTAATACTATACCGATAAACGACTAACACAACATAATGGAGGCAAAACTCAGGGAGATTTTTTTTATTATTATTGTTCTTGTAAGCAGACAAGCATAGAGCCCAACTGATGTGAGCGGTTACCGTGGCTCGTACGAGCCGACCTTTCGTTTGAAGAAAGACTTGTCATAATTTGTGCTTTGTGAAGTAAATGTCTTTCGCTTTTTTTTTGTGTGATGGTGCTTTTTTTCACCTTGTAGACTGCCTTTTCCGCACACAAGCCTCCCCTAAGGTTCGCTGCTATACCAGGTTCTACGCAGACTGCCTCGTGGAAGGCCACCGAAGCGGCGCTTTTTCGATGTACCGTCGCTACTTAGAACTTTTATGCTTCAGCGGTCATCTGTTATGGCAGCTGCCTTGATTTTACTGTGAAACTCCTCTTTGCTGATTCGATTTCACATTTCAACCTTAACGCCATAGAAATATGGCTAGTCTATTCTCCAAATCAGTTCGTACAATTGGGACTTTCTAGAAATAAATGTGAAGATTTTTTTTATGTGTTTAGATATATTAATAAAACAAAATACTTTCCGGGAATTCCCCCAATAATGGTAAAAGATAGCTTTCATTTTTAATGATGTCATAGGCCTGGAATGTTACAAGAATAAAAATAAATTATACCAAATATGGCTTATTTCACAAAGAATTTTATTATTAGAACTATAATGTTTATATCCAAAACAATTTTCTGATAAAAACGCGCGGTACGGGTCGTAGTCTGGAAAGCCCTGCACTAGACTACGATGAATTAGAGAGTGAAATACATACATATATATTTATATACATTTAAATAAATACATATATTCCCGAGCGCTATCACATGTCCTTCTTCAAACGAGGCTTGTGGAGAGTACTTAAGGGTAGGCAGCGGCTTGACTCTGCCCCTGGCATAGCTGAAATCCATTTGCGACGATGACCACTCACCATCAGGTGAGCCGTGCGTTCGTCTGCCTGCTAGGGCAATAAAAATTAATATTAAATAATTGTTAACACCATCGTCAGACATCATAGGGGCGAACTGGTGATCGAGTTAAGAAAAATATTACACAAAACACGTTTGCTGTCTTAGAACAATTTAGAAATCTTCTCTTGACGTTAGTAAACGAAAACGAATGACAGTTCATAGGACGGGGGCACCGTTCTTCAAGCAGGCTGGTTGGTAAGTGTGATGGCGTCTACGCGCCTCCGTAGGCTAGACTCTGTCGTAGCACAAAGTTAGCCAAGTCCCGACCACATCGCAATCGTGCTGTTACCTCTCACAAATTGCGCCGCTTTTCGTTTTGCTACCGAACTAATGACCGTCTCCGACATGTATATAAACATAAAAAAAATTAGACTAAAAGCAAACAAATTTGTTCATCGCACGAATATTTGCCCGTCGTGGAGACCCAAGACTTGGTCTAGCAATCAGGGCTGCCAAATACTTTATCACCATTCTTATTTACTTAGGAAAGTATAGTATTGTCACGCGCTTGGGTTCGGGATAAATAAAAATCTTACCGAAGTACAGATTAAAACTGTATTAACACTTAAAACACTTAAAAATTCTCAATTCATTTCTTCCGCTTCGCTTCAGGTGATCCGTTCCATGTTTGGCTTCGAATAGTTCCGATTACTAACTGTCTCCGGGTCATTACTGCAATGCTTTTACAGTCGATACGAAATCCCCAGAATTATGGAGAACATTCCGCTCAAGTCGAGTATTTTCGATATGCGTTTTCGCCATTTGACAATAGATGGCATTGTAGTCCTCGAGCGTTTTAGGATTTACTGGTTCTTTTGATATTCGTTTCTGCTATTTGACAATAGATAACGTTGCTCTTACCGGCGTAACAGTATCTTGCAGAGGATTTGAATACCAGCATAGTCGCATCGTTGTGAATCTTGTGAACTTAATCATTGGGTCACAGATGCCTCAAAGAAAGAATTGAATTCGTAGATACGCTCAATTAAATATAGCTATGCACATATTCCCGCCGTCATAATTTTTTCAAAAATAAATTAATATGTCAATATCCGAGACATTAAGACTCCTCGCGCACTAGGCAGCCAGACGAATATATGGCGTTGTATGGGAGCCCGCGTACATAAGCAGCCCGAAGCCCTTGGCTGCGGCCGCCAATACAACGTGCCTATCGAACGGCAGCCAGAGCGAGTGCTGGCGAATGTATGTGGCTGCTCTCAGTATCCGCGCACTTGCTGTAGCAGCCAATACATATTCGTTTTGCTAAATGTTAGTTATATGACACAGCATGCTTGCACAATTTCTTGTATTAAAAAAAAACCGATATAGATAGATATAGATTATAGAATAAGCCTTTTGAATGCCGTTCTAGAAAAAGAGGATGAATCCAGTGTCTTTTATTTGCTTTGCGTTTTTTACGAGATAAAGTCCAAATCGCTCGACGAAAATATCATAAATTGGCGTCGATTAGCTGCTATAACTAACTGGCTGCTCAAATGTTTCGATTGCGGCTGCCTGGCTGCCTAGTGCGCAGGGAGCCTTAGATTCTCCGGTAACAAATTAAACATAGTTTGTAATTACAATTCTCAGAAATTCTTGGAAGATAAGACGCAAGGTTCATACAATGGGTGCTTTGTTTTCATAAAGACAACCCAAAACTAAAATAACGTCACAACAAACAATACTAACCGTTGTCCCAAGGCAGTGGACATACTTGTTTCGTAGGCGACATTCCGAAAAGGCGATGTCTCTGTCCATTTAATGCCATACGTAATAAAAATGTTATAGCAATGAACTAGAACGAGAATGCTACTTAAAAAGGTTTGTAAAATACGCATGTACATACAAGTAAGCATGAATGAGCTATTATTTTTTATTTATCGAATGAGTTCACATATAAACGAACGCTTGTTATGTAAGTTTTTGCGTATTTACTGGTGCTAGGACGTCTTGTGAGCCCGTGTTGTTGCTCTTTTAGAAGCAGCTCTTTTTATTAAAACCCGCGGTCTAAGTAAATCGGTAATTTTTTCGGACTCCTTAAGCTGTCTTCAAGACAACTAAATTTCCATCGCATTCAAAAGTCAATTTTGAAATTATATTAAAAATTCAAGAAACTCTGTTTCAATGTCACTGCTCCGAACTTGATGTCACTCTCGTCTGGATCCCAATTCATAGCGGAATTTGTGGGAATGAGCTTGCTGACTCCTGTGCCAAGGAGGCTGTTGTTATGGGCTGTAACAAGTATAACAAAATTTTTCCTCGAGATTTACATTCTCTGGCAAAATCTGATATGCTTCAATCTTGGAATGAAAGCTGGCAGATTTCTCGTCAGTCAGTAGGTAAGCATTATGGTAACTTGCAACCGACCCTGCCCTCTAAGCCTTGGTCTTCCTCCCACTGCCATCTTCCTAAAAAAATTGTCTCAGCTATAATCCGTCTTAGACTTGGCCATGTTTGCTCCCCTGTTTTTCTTGCCAAAATTAGAGTCCGTGACCATTCTCTTTGTGAGTGTGGATTAGATGAGGGTACCCTGGATCACATTTTCTTCGACTGCCCCAATATCGTATCCCCTCTTTATGATACCCTTCCCAATGACATTCCCCGGCCTATTAATATTAATTGTTTATTAACTTTAGTCTATTCTAAACATGTAAATATTCTGTGTAAATTTTTATCTGCTAATAATATTTATCTCTAAAGTAGTTAGTCTAACATATATTTGTTTGTGCTGTTCTTAAAACCACAGATTCGCGTATGGAAAAACCGACCAAATTTATTTGTATTTAGATTTAGTAATTTTTTCCCTCTCTAAGCACCTGTCATTTTTGTAAATACTTTGACATTGGCAAAATCAATGCCAAAGGCGTTGGAGCCAAATTATCTAAAAGAAGAAGAAGAAGAAGAGCCCGTGCGGGTAGGTACCACCGCTCTGCCAATTTCTGCCGTGCCAGTTATGCGGTTTGAAGGATGAGGCAGCCATTGTACTGTATAACTGAGACTTAATCATATCTCGAGGTGAGTGGCGGTAGTTACGTTGTTGCCTATGGACTCCGGTAATCATTTAACACCAGGAGGGCCGTGAGCTCACCCACCTATCCAAGTGATAAAAAAATAAATAACTGGAAACGCACAAAATCACGCACGGTCACCCAGTCTCCAATTAGGATTCCCTGTGTTACGGGTACCAAAGACTGACATACACACTTGTATACGTTTAAATATAAACACTCATAGATAGTAAACATTTAGACAAAGAGCAACCTCAGCGCCACAGTCAAGGCCGCTAATTACTGCACCATTGCGTCAGTTAATAAAAAGTCGCTGCTTAGGATAAAAATAAACACTATGGTCCGGGACGTTATGTGTGACGTTTTGCGTCTGGACAGTAGAAGCTACGAATACGGTTATCGTGGTATGTTGGTTCTTTCCACTTTGAGACATGAGTTCCAAGTCTTAATTGTATTATATCCAATAAGTCTATCTCATTTCTTAGACCGGAATGTATAACTGCTTCGTGGCAGGATTGTGAAGTTTATTTCTCGTCAATGTGACCGCATTAATAGGACTTCAGATAGTCATAGCAACTTATCATTGTATGTATTTGTAATAATAGGACATAACATGAAAGGTTTTGCGTTATATTTCCCTCTGCCTAACACATTCGAAGACTTGCAAAATGAAAGGCGGGTAGTCAAGAAAAAAATAAAACGTCGAAAAAACAAAAAAAAGAAGTAGTACATAGTAAAAAAGATTTTTTAATTCATGTGTTTGTTCCCCTTGCATAAAATTTGTTAATTTTAATGAAAATAATTCAAAATAATAGTTGATTAGTTAAATTAATATTATTGAAAAGTGCAAATATCCGTTTAATATTTTGAATTCGTTTTCGGAAAGTTTTTACAAATGTGCGAGCCCGGGGACATTACATTACATTGCGAAGGTATGTAATAATATAATTATTTAACAAAAAATACATTTATCATATAAAAACAATATCGATGATTGTGCCAGAGAGCCTAGTGCTCATCGTACGAGATTTCCTGTCGAACCGTTCATTTCGGTATCCCGCGACCTATGTCGGCCGAAGTCCCGCAAGGCTGCGCTCTCTCCCCGCTACTATTTAGCCTGTTTATTCACGCTAAACCTCGATATACCAGTTAGCCCTTTTAGCGAATGATGCGGCTACCTACTACTCGATTAGGAAGATGTCGTTCAAGTAAACTCCAGATCGCGGCCACCAATTTACGATAATGGTTTCGAAAGTGGCGCATTGACATCAACCCCACGAAAAGCACAGCCGTGCTCTTCAAATGGGTTCCTCCCGACACTACTGCTAGTATCTCGTCACCAATTAGGCGCGGTAACTCCATTTCCGCCATTAAAATCTTTGGTCAGTCCATACCGTGGGCTTCAAAGGCTAAGTACCTAGGCGTCATCTTCGACAGAGGGATGATATTCGGCCCTACATTAAGTCAGTACGCGACCGAACCGCGTTAATACTCAGTCGACTCTACGACGCTATAAATATATTTCATTATTTCCAAAATGAAATCGGGTAAAACGCAATAGCGGTTTGGTTTAATCATTATTGTTCTCTTATCGTGTTGACAGCACGCGTTTTAATTGATATTTGCAAGTATGTACTTGGTTCGTGAAAGGTCTTGCAAGTAGCTTATTAACGGGCTATGTTAAATAATAGTCACGGCAAACTAAGTTTTTTTTTATTGTCTTTGTAGGCAGACGAGCATACGGCCCACCTGACGGTAAGTGGTCACCGTCGCTCATGGACGCAGCAATGCCAGGGGCAGAGCCAAGCCGCTGCCTACCGTAGTACTTGAGTGATGTCCTAACGCTCCTATAGGCTCCTAAGGCTATAACTTCGTATTGCCCTGTGTCCCATTTTATGCAAAGAATAATTACTATATAATAACATGCTTCTGTGTGCTTTTTGAGCAAACTTAAAAGTAAACTTCAATAAACGCACGATTAAATAACACGTTTAATTTTAACAGTCTGGGAATTGTATAGTAAGCATGTGATCGTTTTTTTTCCTGTACTGATATTCTTGAGAGGCTATTTCAGCTTTACCCTAGCGTATAGTTCTCGTGGCTCAAACCGGAGGTGTTTCTAACACTGGCTCTAGCAGGAGCAGTGCTTCGCAGACTCTACCATCGGTGATCGTTTTCAAGTCACTGTCCTAGTAACAAAAGTCTTCATGTTATAGATGTGCAGCCTGCAATCAAGAGACCCGCGCCATCGATACGTGTCGGCTCCGGATTCAAATGGAACCTACAGGTATAGTTTGTAGTGTTATTCTAGTTCCATCTAGAAGTAAACATCGGTCATCATCATCATCAGCCCACAGTGGTCCACTGCTGGATATAGGTCTCTCCGAATCCACACCACGGAGCTCATCGTACCACCTAACCAGGGGGAGGCCCACGCTACGTTTTCCATTGCGCGGTCTCTGTCACGCGTCCAAAATAACCTTGCGTGACATCCTCGATAATATAGATTTTCAAAATCAGTCCATCAATTGTTGCAGAAGGCTACGAAGGGAATAGTATATAAACTTAATTAAAGGCAGGGCTCAAGTCCACTTTAGAATTTCGCTTTGTTAAATTCTGTCTGATCAACAGGCGTTGGCGCATGCGGCTGACGCGGTGCAGTCTGGCGGCAAATCACCTGTCTCCGCCCTCAACGAGCTGGGCGTTCGCGTCACCTACACCGTGCTGAACCAGGGCGGCCCAGCGCATTGTCCCAGCTTCACCGTGGCAGTCAATGTAAGTATAATAGAAAAAAGTGTATCTCAGCGAATTGTACAAGTCAATTAGATATGAATTATTAAGGTTAAATAATAATTACTACGAGCTAGAACTTGGAGGAATTAAAATGGGACCATGTCACGATTAAAAACATTGAAAGAAAAATCTAAAAAAGTTTTTTATTCGGTTAAAATTATATTATGATGATGATGATGATGATGAGACGATGATAGGTTTGAAGTTGAATCAAATAGTTAATGTCAAAGACATTACCCTGTGTAACCTTGGTTTGACCTCACATATGTTAATAAAGCTGTGTGTGTATAATACGAGTGAATACTTTTTTAATTTATTATTTTTGTTTTTAAAATTCTCACAGAAAATTGAAAATTCATGGAATTTTGAAAACGGTCGTACGATCGCTTGCGCGAGTTTCACTATCAGTAACATGTGTGCACATCAAAAAACTACTTCTAACAAAAAGTCTATAAAGACTTACGATTGCGTGACCGCTGAGTCTGTCGTAGGAAAAATCAAAACTGAAATTAAAAAAAAATCCGTTCAGAAAAAAATAATTAAATCCAAAATCCCGCAATTTTTTTTCATTGACAACACTATAAACTTTCTGACAGTTGCCTGTACGAATATTTTTGCGAATTGCGATTATTATTTTGCACAGTACTCAGAAATGGTTATTTCTAACCGAGAACGTATTCGGAGTGAGAAGTTGCGGTGAAAACAATTGAAAACTTTAAAAGTTTCATTAATTTAAAGTTCAATTTCACATTTAAAACGTCACTTTTAAAAGTTCTTTTAGTTGGAAACTTTTTCAGAGTTATCCTTTTCGGACATAATATTTTGCTGTTTTTTTTTTATTATTGTTTATTTCTTACGTATTTGCAAACTTACTTGTGTGTGTGGTGAACAGTGTAATGAACCTTTCATGAAATTCAAGTTTAATATCGATGAATAAAAATAAAAAAAACATTTTAGAAGTACGAAAATTGCCGAAAATTCGTTGCGCTTTTTTCGCAATAATCCTTGTGTGACTTATTCGGGTTGTTTAATTCATATTTGTAAAATTATTTGAATTGTGTGATTATAGTTTTAAATTGCAAGTTTTGAATGTTTACATCTACGATTTCCCTCTAAATTAAAAACAGCAGAGGGACCAATCTATGGCCTAAGATGAATTAACACTATTGTGGTAAAGTTGAGACTTCCATTCAGTACAAACTGGCCTAGTCACGGTCGCTTATAGGACCATGTAGCGGACGGTTTCTTATTTAGATTATTATACTTTCTTTGGATTTGTTAGGAGGAAGATTTTTACAATAAAATAAAATAAAATTAAGAATATCATAAGAGTATGAAGAGATTAGTATAGGGTTACTAACAAAAAAGAAACTGTTGATAGCTAAAGTTAATAGTTGTAAGGCAATTAATAGGCTAACGGCTCTTTACCTTGTACTGTAAAAATGAGACTTACAACTCATCCCGAGTAACAACTTAACGCAAGGTTGGCTGTAAGCTTGTTGGGTGGACTAAGTCTTAAAAAATTTAGCACTCTCAATTAAAAACTGATTAATAGTGGTTGATAAAGTGCTAAGGAGAGCTCATAGCAATCATACCGAAAAAGTTTTTAATGCATTTAACGAATTTGATTTAATCGACAACAGACAAAATGCCGAATAAAATGAAAAAGCTTACAAAGAAGAAAAATAAGAGTACAATAAGTAAGATTTGTAAGGATTTAAATAAAAAGAATCCAGTGATGATATTGAATGAAACGCCACACGGATTCCGATGCAAGGAAATAGGAACCTTCAGTACTCCCAATAAGACGGTCTTTGGAGTTGCGATGACTGTAAGTTTTTCAGAAATGCAAAACGATACTTCAATCGGTTGCCTTAATGATCACTGGCTTAAATATTTCTTATGTGATTTATTATCGACTCTATTTTAAACAACTTTATAAGAAAAAAAAATTTTTAATCATCTAAATAAAAACACTTCAAGCAATTGAACTCGATTAAAAAAAAGCTTTTTTTTCTCAGGTCGCCGATATGACCTTTGAAGGTTGGGGTCACAGCAAGCGTGAGGCACGCGCGTCCGCAGCCAGGGTTTGTCTCGCGGCTCTGCTCGCTCGAGCTGGCCATGTGCTGCCAGACCAGACCCGCGCCAAGGACTTCACTGTTGACGACACAACACCGTATCCCGGTAACGGAAGCTCACATTTATTTTTTATTTTTTATTGCTTAGGTGGATGGACGAGCGCACAGCCCACCTGATGTTAAGTGGTTACCGGAGCCCATAGACATCTACAACGTAAATGCGCCAACCACCTTGAGATAAGTTCTAAGGTTCAGTATAGTTACAACGGATAGATTTTATTGAACATGTTCACGGCTCATTTTGAGCCGCGTTGAGGATTTCAAGTTAACTTTCCTGAGGAGTTTTTACACGCTTTATATTAGCTTCACTTGTTTGTATGTTTGTAACTGACTCCTTTAGACACGATTTTGACCCACTTTTAAACGGACAGATTTCATTCAAACTTTGTAGATTTATCGAGGACCGATGACAATACACTAATTTGATACGATTATTCCATTATCCAATTTGCAAAATAAGATTTTTGCCAATTTATATAATTTTGATCTATAGTCGATAAAGGCAGGAATTGATGTTAAAGTACTTAATAGTTTTTATAGAAAATTGAACTAAAAAATGAAAAATAAATAATAGTTTAAAAAACTAAAAAACACGCTTTATATTAAATTCAACTAAAAAATAGAAAGTAAATTTTAATAAATTTAAATTGAAAATAGTGTAAAATATATTTAATTTCAAAAAAAGTGTGGCGTGCTTTTTAAGATATTATTTGTTATAATAACTTTCTTGAGGAGTTTTTAGGTCTTGGATTGGTTAGTTTCTCCATTTGGGAATGTTCCAAAACATCTAGATCTTTTTCAGTGAGTTTTGAAATGAACATATCCGCTTAAGGGAATATGTTCAAAATTGTATAGATAAGTGTAATAAGAGTTGTATGCTCAGCTGGTCTTAAGTGATTATTAAAACCCATAGATCAAACATTAGGAATACAACTTGGGTTTGAAGCATCAATTGCACTGTATATTTCATCGGTTGCGTGACTGCTTCATGGCAAAGATATATAGGAAACTGGTACCGAAATAATAATTTTTGTTTAATTTTATAAAATTTATTATTAACTAGCTGACCCGGCAGACTTCTTAGTGCCTAAATCGTTAAATAAAAGACCTAAACTTTTGTATAAAACAAACTTAAAACAAACGAAAGGAATCCTTCCAACAAGGGACACATCAAAGGAAAATCAAAATTTTTATTTTTATTTAATTCCGAGTATCATATTTATCTACCTTTTAAACCTTCTCTGGACTTCCACAAATAATTCAAGACCAAAATTAGCCAAATCGGTCCAGCCGTTCTCGAGTTTTAGTGACACTAACGAACAGCAATTCATTTTTATATATTTAGATAGATTGTGTAGTTACTTGTGATGGTTCTGTATTTTTTTTTTTTTATTATTGCCGTTGTACGCAGACGAGCATACAACCCACGCGATGGTGAGCGGTTACCGTCGTCCATGGACTCCAGCAATGCCAGGGGTAGAGCCAAGCCGCTGCCTACCAAAGCGTGACGCCAGATGACGTCACTCCTACCGTCACAACAGTGACGTAACTAACGAATCTCATTTCAGTCTCCGAATTCCAATGTCTCGAGAGCAAATCGAAGATTGAAGAGCAGACGAAGCAAAACGCTGTCACGGAAACAGGTGAGGGTCCCTGCTTGGTCACGAGAATCTAAGTCCAGTTGCCAATTAAAGGGTATCTTACCCTAATGTCCCGGTTCTCTTTTTTTTTATTGCTTAAATGGGCGGACGAGCTCACAGCCCATCTGGTGTTAAGTGGTTACTGGAGCCCATAGACATCCACAACGCAAATGTGCCACCCACCTCGAGATATAAGTTCTAAGGTCTCAGTATAGTTACAATGGCTGCCCCACCCTTCAAACCGAAACGCATTACTGCTTCACGGCAGAAATAGGCAGGGCGGTGGTACCTACCTACCGTAATTACGCAAATTATATTGAAGAAAGTATTTCTCCTGGTCCTATCTGTCATAGGAGCCTATAGGCCGTCTTTTTCTCGACATTTTTTTTGTTTTTTTTATTGCTTAGATTGGTGGACGAGCTCACACCCCACCCGGGCCTAAGTTGTTACTGGAGCCCACAGACATCTACAACGTAAATGCGCCACCAACTTTAAGACATAAGTTCTAAGGTCTCAGTTATGATCTTAATATTGAAATTCTCTGGTGAATCCCAGCCCAGAGTCAGATTGAGAGGAATCTGCCCACGTCGTCGCTGTTCGGCGCCACCGCCCCTACCCCGGCCTCCAAGAGCCCCATCAACGTCCTCTACGAGAACCACCCGGGGCTGCTGTTCATTTGTACCTATGGGGACGGAACACCCTTGGATTCTGCTCAGGGTAAGTCGAGTGATCGTGTAGCCAGCACCATGACCACCGTCGGCTATTTAGACGGTAGTTTGTTTTTATTTACCGTGTAAGCAGCATACGGCCGACCTGATGATGGTTACTGTGGCCCATGGACATCAGCAAAGCCAGGGGTAGAGCCAAGCTACTCGTTTAGGCAGATAAACATACGGCCCACCTGATGATGCTTACCGTGGCCCATAGACATCAGCAATGCCAGGGGTAGAGCCAAGTTACTCGTGTAGGCAGATAAACATACAGCCGACCTGATGATTGTTACCGTGGCCCATGGACATCAGCAATGCCAGGGGTAGAGCCAAGCTACTCGTGTAGGCACATAAACATACGGCCCACCTGATGATGGTTACCGTGGCCCATGGACATCAGCAATGCCAGGGGTAGACCCAAGTTACTTGCTTAAGTAGATAAACATACGGCCCACCTGATGATGGTTACCGTGGCCCATGGACATCAGCAATGCCTAGGGGCAGAGCCAAGTTACTCGTGTAGGCAGATAAACATACGGCCCACGATGGTTACTGTGGCCCATGGACATCAGCAATGCCAGGGACAGAGCGAAGTTACTCGTGTAGGCAGATAAACATACGGCCCACCTGATGATGGTTACCGTGGCCCATGGACATCAGCAATGCCCTGGATAGAGCCAAGCCGCTGCCTACCGCTAAGTGCACTCCGCAAGCCTCATTTGAAGAGGAACATATCATGTCACGTTCCATGCGATGACTGAAAATGTTCACGTAACCCCAAATGTATATCCTCTTATGGTGTCTCCTCGACAGTTCCGCTGCAGCTGGCCCACAGCATGAGGTTCAAGGTGGTCTGCCAGATCAAGGAACAGAAGTTCGAGGGTTATGGTGGGTATGGGTCTTCGTTCGGGAGGCAAAACGGTGACGTCATCACCGAACTCGTCGCGGCGTGACGTATTTTTGTTCATAAGAAAGAAAAAATATTAGCATTGTGCACTCTTTCTCTATATTCTCTATAAGTGTGGGAAATTTCATACTCCTCCGTCCGCGCAATTTTGTGAAAAGGCGTACAAAATGTTTGCGTCACGTATTAATGTACAGGGTGTTACAAAACTACCCGTAAAGCCGAATATTTAAGAACCGTAGTAGCGCTGTATAATAAACATACACAAAAAAATTAAAATAAAAAAATATTTTCACTGACGTCTTCGACAAAGCGGCACGACACAAGAACCCTCATCGTGGCCGCCGGTAACTACATTCCCGATCCTGCGGACAGAATGGAAAGCAGTCGACGTCGCCCAAAACACGTCATCTCGGATCCTCCCGATCCACTGACGGTGCTTCTAGGTACTTCAAACACCGGTCACCGTTCTCGTCGAACCCGTCGCTTGTGACGAAGGGCTCGACGAGTAAGTTAACCCATAGACACAGCCCACTGAGTTTCTCGCCGGATCTTCTCAGTGGGTCGCGTTTCCGATCCGGTGGTAGATTCTGCGAAGCACGGCTCTTGCTAGGGTTCGTGTTAGCAACGTCATTAGGTTCGAGCCCCGTGAGCTCACATACTAGTTAAGGTTACGCTGATATAGCCTCTCAAGGCTATCAGCTTAGGTAGGAAAAAAAAAGGTGATTACGTTGCGAAGTTTTTTCTATGTATTTATATTTTTTGTGTTGCCACGATCGACCGGTCGATCGCGATTTACCGGTTGGTCACCCTTGATGCTCTATGCGTGTCAGTGGAGCTACTAACATGTCCAGGTTCGAGCAAGAAGCTGGCGAAGTTGGCGGCGGCCCGCAGCGCGCTGGCCGTGCTGGAGGAGGGCCGCGCCGACATCGCGGACAGCCTGCTGCCCTCCGGCTACCTCTCGCAGACCCTCGCCGACCACATAGCCAAGTTCAGTGCCACTCTAATACAGCTGTTATTTATTACTTTTATTTATTTTTACTGGTGGTAGGACCTCTTGTGTGTCCGTGCGGGTGGATACCACCGCCCTGCCTATTCCTGCCGTGAAGCAGTAATGCGTTTCGGTTTGAAGGGTGGGGCAGCCGTTGTAACTATACTGAGACCTTAGAATTTATATCTCAAGGTGGGTGGCGCATTTACGTTGTAGATATCTATGGGCTCCAGTAACCACTTAACACCAGGTGGGCTGTGAGCTCGTCCACACATCTAAGCAATAAAAAAACCCTACCAGTATAAACTGGTCCCTTGCACCCATAACGCGACTGTATACGCCAGGGCTCTTTTTATCCATCCTCCGAAATCTTATACGACCCTTTGAACTCTTACAGTCTCGTGAACAGCAAATTCAGTGAGATGATGAAGAATGACGTCATACATTCGAAGAGGAAGGTCCTGGCCGGGATCGTGATGACGACCGACAGCAAGGTCGACGGTGCCAAGGTGATGTAGTACACGTGCTACTGGTTTTTTTTATTTCTTCTTTACTTTTTGGCTCCGGTACGGTTTGTGCATTAGCCAATGTCAAGTAATAAGATTTTTATAATTAGTTTTTTTAATTATTTACAGTTTATGAATAATAATAAACGAAGGAAACTAATTGGGAATGAGATGAGATGAAATGAAATATAATCTCAGTTAATTGGTGTAATTTTTTTCCCCCACATTTGTGCATTTTCACAGCTGATAACTAAACAGTTAATAAACCACCGACCACCGTTATTACATATTTTAAACCTGAAGAAACACTAAATAGGCAAAATAAAACAAATCACCTCGCGTTCCCTTCTTTTTTAAATTTCATTGTGTTTGTTTGCTGGTGACCCCGCGTGGTCCCCCCGTGGTCCCCCGTTGTCCCCCGCGGTCCACCCTGGGGGGCCGGCTGTCGTCACTGACCCTCGAGTGCTACAGGTGATAGCGGTGGCGACGGGCACCAAGTGCGTCTCCGGCGAGCACATGTCGGTGCGCGGCCGGGCCGTCAACGACTGCCACGCGGAGGTGGGTATCTCTTTCTCTTTCATATGATAGCAGAGGTGGATATCTCTTTCTCTTTCATATGATTGAAGGATTGCTGGTAGGCCTGGCTTCAGCGAAGCACGGCTCTTGCTAGGGCTAGTGTTGGCAACGTCGTCAGGTTAGAGCCCCGTGAGCTCACTCACTCGTTCTGCGAATCTAGCATAACCCCTCTAAGGTTACTAGAATAAGTAGGCACAAAGTTGGCCCGGAGACCTTTTCACCAACCAGGAGGGGTGCGATTTGCTAACTGCCCGAGCGCCTCTGAAGGAGATCTAACAACTAAAAAGCAGCTGCAAATGAACCTACTACGGGATCGGAATCGCGATCCATTGAGAAATTCCGGCGAGAAACTTATAGCTGTCAATGTATAATAGTGTCGCGTACTTAGCGCGCAATGGAACGACCTCGCGTCTTGAATATGGACCTACTGAGCGACATAAGTACTTAAGTACATTCGAATTTACATACTAAGGCAACTACTGAGGAATTGTTCGAGATGATACCAGCATCTCGTTTTTACCATCGCACCGCCCGCCACCGGAGTAGAGTTCATCCATACTACCTGGAGCCACTGCGGTCATCCACAGTGCGTTTCCAGAGATCTTTTTTGCCACGTACCATCCGGCTATGGAATGAGCTCCCCTCCACGGTGTTTCCCGAGCGCTATGACATGTCCTTCTTCAAACGAGGCTTATGGAGAGTATTAAGCGGTAGGCAGCGGCTTGGCTCTGCCCCTGGCATTGCTGAAGTCCATGGGCGACGGTAACCACTCACCATCAGGTGGGCCGTATGCCCGTCTGCCTACAAAGGCAATAAAAAAAAAAACTACGGTAAAAACATATATGAGGCCGTCAGTGCAAAAGTGGCCTATTTTCTTCTGCCTATTCGCTGGTAGCCTATGAGGCTATCCCAGCTATGTCCGGATGGGTAGTTGAGCTCACGGACTCAACCTGAACGAGTTTCCTAACACTAGCCCTAGCAAGAACAATGCTTCGCTGAATCTATCATCAGATCATAATCGCGACCCACTGAGAAGATCCGGCGAGAAACTCAGTGGGCTGTGTCTGTGGGTTCATTTAATCGCCGATCCCTTCGTCTCAAACGACGGGTTCGGCGAGAACGATGACCGATCTTTGTTCATTAATGGCTGTATGTTGTGAAGCATGGTTTCGGATTTAAGAAATCGACCTCATGTCTCAAGGTGGGTTACGGAATTCATTTTGTAATTTCAATAATCTCACCGACCACACTTAACATCACGTGGACCGTGCTATTATTGTTATTACGTAAAATAATAGGAAGAAAAGTACCAGGGTGTTATGATATCAAAGAGATATATTATTATAACTCTGCTTTGACGTATGTACAGCCTTCTTTATTAATTAACGGCTGTATGCTCTGAAGTATGGATTCGGGTTTGAGAAATCAACCTCATGTCTCAAGGTGTGTCACGGAATTCATTTTGTAATTTCAATAATCTCAGGTAACCCACTTAATATCACGTGGACCGTGCTATTATTGTTATTACGTAAAATAATAGGAAGAAAAGTACCAGGGTATTATGATAGCAAAGAGATTTATTAATAATTAACGGCGGTATGTTCTGAAGCATGGTTTCGGATTTGAGAAATCGACCTCATGTCTCAAGGTGGGTCAAACTTCACGAACCTCAGGAACCCCANAATAATCCCAGGTAACCCACTTAATATCACGTGGACCGTGCTATTATTGTTATTACGTAAAATAATAGGAAGAAAAGTACCAGGGTATTATGATAGCAAAGAGATTTATTAATAATTAACGGCGGTATGTTCTGAAGCATGGTTTCGGATTTGAGAAATCGACCTCATGTCTCAAGGTGGGTCAAACTTCACGAACCTCAGGAACCCCACTTAACACCACGTGGACCGTGCTATTATTATTAATTTATAGGAAGAAAAGTACCAGGGTATTATGATATCAAAGAGATGTATTATTATAACTCTTCTCCGACGTTACAGCCTTCTTTATTAATTATATTCTGAAGTATGGATTCGGATTTGAGAAATCGACCTCATGTCCTCAAGGTGGGTCACGGAATTCGAATTGATTTCACGAACCTCAGTGACCACTTACCATCGCATGTATAGGTGGCGGCCCGGCGCTGCCTGCAACGCCACCTGTACACCCAGCTGCTGCTTTACGCCTCACAAAAAGGTCGGTACGCTAGCGCCATCTGCCGACAAATAGTTTCCAATGCGAACATGTTTCCGGTACAGATGTAGTGAGAAATTAATGACCTTCAGGAAAACTCGGATCTTTATCGGAATACGATGACACCTGAACTGTCAATTAGTGACATTTTCATATACATTAATATGGAACTTTATTGTTTAGTGTCAAATGTCAAAATGAATAATGTCATTGGTACTGAACCTATTTGAGAGAGCACACGATAAATACGAACTTTTCCCGAAAAATTAGGAGCAAAAATCTTTTCTCACTATATCTATAACTCATAAATACAGTAAAACTACGACCCCGCCTAATTCTGCCGTGAAGCAGTAATGCGTTTCGGTTTGAAGGGCGGAGCAGCCGTTGTAACTATACTGAGACCTTAGAACTTATATCTCAAGGTGGGTAGCGCAGTACGTTGCAGATGTCTATGGTCTCCAGTAACCACTTAAAACCAGGTGGACTGTGAGCTCGTCCATCCATCTTCATATCGAAACGCATTACAGTGGTGGTACCTTCTCGTGCGAACTCGCATGAGGTCCTACCACCAGTAAGTTTTACTTACGGATGGGTAGTTATGAGACCACAGTACAAGACTCCATTCTCAACTATAAGGGTACATATATAAATAAATAATTAGGAAAAAATCTCAACTGGTCACCTGATTCCAAATTAGGATCCCCTATATTAAGAGGACCGAAGACCCGACATATAACCCGTCGGAAATATCTGTGAAGTTGGCTCAATGACGTCATGCAAACTAGGGAGATTGCAAAAAATTCAAGATGTTGGAAAAAAATACCAGATGTAAAATTATTATCTATTTTTAGTATCTATTTTTTTTAATACGCTTTTATTAGCTTTAGACGTGTATTCTTTTTTTTTTATTGCCCTTGTATGCAGACAAGCATACGGCCCACCTGACGGTGAGTGGTTACCGTCGCCCATGGACCTCAGCAATGCCAGGGGCAGTGGTTACTCACCATCAGGTGGGCCGTATGCTCTCGTCTGCCTTCTACAAGGGCAATAAAAAAAACATACATACAAGTGAAGCTAATATAAAACGTAGAAAAAGCGTGGTCCTATACCACTAGTAAAAACCGCGTTGACCCGCCAGACCCCCGAAAGCCGATCCCCGAAGCGGACATCGAGCCCGCGGAGGGGGGCGGCTACCGACTCCGCCCCGACCGGCAGCTACACATGTACGTGAGCACCGCGCCCTGCGGGGACGGGCGGATATTCAGCCCACACGAGCAGCTACAGCATGAGCCGGACCGACATCCCAACAGGTAGGGGGGCAGGGGAGAGGGGGCAGACTGTAATATTGTACTTTGGGAGGTGTTAAAGGAAAACGTCTTCTTGCGTGTATTCCATGCTTAACAATCATCTTTATCCTAGTTTACAATTATAAAGAAGCCCATGTTTCCGGGTGGTCCGCCTTATTAGGGTGACATACGAGATTACACCTATTAATTATGTTATATACTAAATGCTATGCTAATGCTATATGTATGTGTACATATATGTATATGTATTTCACTGGATTGGTACACCGCGCGTAGTTCGTTTCCAAATGATCCTTGTCCACCTGATGGTCTGGAAGAGATCGCTCTTAGCGATAAGACCGACAATTGTACTTTTTTGTGTTTAATGTATCGCACTGTTTATTTGTTTTTTGTTGTACAATAAAGAATACTCTCTCTCTCTCTCTAATACTATGCTATGCTATGCTATAATATATAAGTATACACACTTCAAGAGGTTCCAACACGGGGTCCAAAGATTAGCATCTCCGAGTACGCAAACACAATGGGGGGGGGGTCCCTCAGTAGTCCCCCAGTAGTCCAAATTCGACTATAATTAATTGACATTATTATTTTTTCATACACTTTGCCAAGAGAGAGGGAAAATGGGAGAAGATGGTATGAGGAATGCGACTCAGGGAGGAGGAGGCAGACGATGATACGGACAACCTGATGGTGAGTGAATACCGTCGCCCATGGACCACAGCAATGCCAGGGGCAAAGCAAAGCCACTGCTTACCGAACTACTGCCAAAATGAGTAAAACTTAACAATTTGTTATATCCGGAAAACGCCAAGAGATTTTTACGAAGTTGGGACGGTATAATGCCGCTAAGCTCACGTAAGCACTAAAGGCTTTAAGCTCGTACTTATTGCGGCGCGGGCAGGTTGGCCCGGGGACAGCTCCGCACGAAGATAGAGTCGGGCGAGGGCACGATCCCAGTGAAGAACTGCAACAGCTTGCTGCAGACCTGGGACGGTGTTATGCAGGTAGGTGTCAAGAATTTTTATTTTTTGATGATAACCGCACTCAAAACTGATTGCTGGCGTGGCGACGCCGCGCTATGTGATAGTAAAATTATGCCAATTTCTTCCCAAATATTGTCACATTATCTCGATATGACTAGAGTGTCGAGTCGTATACAGGTTGGTTTTTAGACACATCTATTAATAATTCGTCATCATGTGTGGAGAATTTCTCCATTTTGACGTGCAACGTGGCCGGGTCGCGCGGCAGCACTGCTCCACTAACAATAGCGTCGTTATCTACCCGATGATATGTAGGCGAAGTAAAATGTCCCTTAGAAATAAGGTGACACTCTACAAAACTTGCATACGCCCCGTCATGACCTATGCAAGTGTAGTGTTCGCTCACGCGGCCCGCATACACTTAAAGTCATTCCAAATCATTCAATCCCGTTTTTGCAGGATAGCCGTCGGAGCCCCGTGGTTCGTCAGGAACGTCGACCTCCATGACGACCTGGACTTAGAGTCCATCAGTAAGTATCTTCAGTCGGCGTCCATGCGCCACTTCGATAAAGCGGCACGACACGAGAACCCTCTCATCGTGGCCGCCGGTAACTACATTCCCGATCNTCAGGAACGTCGACCTCCATGACGACCTGGACTTAGAGTCCATCAGTAAGTATCTTCAGTCGGCGTCCATGCGCCACTTCGATAAAGCGGCACGACACGAGAACCCTCTCATCGTGGCCGCCGGTAACTACATTCCCGATCCTGCGGACAGAATGGAAAGCAGTCGACGTCGCCCAAAACACGTCATCTCGGATCCTCCCGATCCACTGACGGTGCTTCTAGGTACTTCAAGCACCGGTCACCGTTCTCGTCGCTTGCGACGAAGGGCTCGACGAGTAAATTAACTCCCAGACACAGCCCACTGAGTTTCTCGCCGGATCTTCTCAGTGGGTCGCGCTTCCGATCCGGTGGTAGATTCTGCGAAGCACGGCTCTTGCTAGGGTTCGTGTTAGCATCGTAGTCAGGTTTGAGCCCAGTGAGCTCACCTACTAGCCACAGTTACGCTGAAATAGCCTCTCAAGGCTATCAGCTTAGATAGGAAAAAAAAAAAAAAACGTCGCGACCACGGTCGCTTGCGTTGTTTAGGGTTCCATATAAATTCAAACTAAGCAGTAAGTCGCGCGACCCGGGCGCGGTCGCCTGTCGCAGTCGTCGGTCGCCTGTCGCCAACATCGGAATGCTACCATTAGCGGCAAACGTTCCAACTCCATACATATTCGAGTTAACTTTTACGCTATCGAGAACGTTAAAACGCTGGCACTAATCACCGATCTGTTCGTTTGTCAGGGCGAGCGTCTCCTGACGATGTCGTGTTCTGATAAAGTGGCCCGCTGGTGCGTCCTCGGCCTGCAGGGCTCGCTGATGTCCACGCTGCTTGCGCCCGTGTACCCGACCTCGATAGTGCTGGGCTCGCTGCTGCACCCGCACCACTTGTACAGGTCAGTCCGGCGCCGCGCGCTCTAGGGGCGGTCGACCCTTTTTTTTGAAGTGAAACTTTAGGATCGTTGTGATTTCAAACTTTAGGACCTGTTGTGAGTCCGCGCGGGTAGGTACCACCGCCCTGTCTATTTCTACCGTGAAGCAGTAATGCGTTTCGGTTTGAAGGGTGGGGCAGCCGTTGTAACTATACTTGAGACCTTAGAACTGATATCTCAAGGTGGGTGGTCACCATTAAGAACAAGTTATGAACAAGTTTATTTGCTCTTTTACCGAGTGCTTAATCCTACTTCCTACTACTAATATTATAAACGCGAAAATTTTTAAGAATGTATCTTCTTTCTCTTTTTCTCCGCCTTATCCTACTAGGTGGGGTCGGCACAGCTAATTTTTCTCTTCCATTCTCTTCTATCAGCCGTCAGCTCAACACTCACTCCTCTCTCTCTCATATCCTCATTCACACACTCCATCCATGTGTTCTTCGGTCGACCTCTTCCCCCTCCACCTTACACTACCATTTCCATACATCTCCTTTTATACATCTCTCCATACATCTCTTTTTAAGAATGTATGTATGTATGTTTGTTACTCGTTCACGCAAAAACTACTGAATGGATTTTAATGAAACTTTACAATAATATAGCTTACTTATCAGAATAACACATAGGCTATAATTTATAAAGATACAGCGTGAATTACTCAAAATGTAACGATAAGTGTCACACCTATGTAATGTTTATCTTAAATAGTTTTATTTTATTTTGTTATTGCTTAGTTGGGTGGACGAGCTCACAGCCCACCTGGTGTTAAGTGGTCACTGGAGCCCATAGACATCTACAGCGTAAATGCGCCACCCACCTTGAGATATAAGCTCTAAGGTCTCAGTATAGTTACAACGGCTGCCCCACCCTTCAAATCGAAACGCATTACTGCTTCACGGCACGGTCCTACCACCAGTAAAATAGTTACAGGAGTCCATGGACATATCGATTTGTGACGCGCGGCTACACTGTCTCGTTCTTCTGTTGCTATAATTCATATTATTATTTATTGCTTAATTAATATGCTTACGTCTAAGTATTGCGTGAAGAACTGAAACACGATTACGTTTTGAAATTTATAAATTTATTTATATATATGTAGTATATAATAATATATATATTACTGTATAGAGTATGGTGACTTCCGTTGCGTGGCCACATAATAGACGCCGCGGGCACTTGAACACACAGAAATACAAATAAATTTAATAATAAAGACTAAAATTACTATGGTGGAATATCAACCATATTGACAGGTCACAAGGGCTATTTGGCTTAAGCGATATTTTTGCAACTTTACAGGATGAGCGATTTGAGGATTAAAATTTGAAAAAAAATCTATACATATATAAAAAAATTGGAGTGTCTGTTTGTAATATTAAAATAACCGCTTTTTACTACATGCATATGAATATATTATATACGGTACATACACCAAAGTAACATTTTTTACAATTTTTGTGTCTGTCTGTTTGTTCCGGCTAATCTCTGGAACGGCTGGACCGATTTTGACGAGACTTTCACTGATAGGTAGCTGATGGAATAAGGAGTAACTTAGGCTTCTTTTTTAAACCTTACGACGTTGCTAACACTGGCCCTAGTAAGAACCGCGCTTCGCAGAATCTACCACCGGATCGGAAACACGATCCACTGAGAAGATCTGGTGAGAAACTCAGTGGGCTGTGTCTGTGGGTCAATTTACTCGCTGAGCCCTTCGTCGCAAGCGACGGGTTGGGCGAGGACGGTAACTTACAGTAGACGTTGTCGGCATTTCTCCAAATCAGCGTTTATTTTGGCGCCAAATGGCGTAGCATATTTAAAAAAAATACCTCTCCCAATTTTCCAGAAGAGGAAAGATTTCGGTCGTACAATTGGAATATTTTTAAGTTTATAGTTAATTACTGTTTTAAGCAATAACTTTTTTGTACGTAAAAAAATGAATTCAACACAGCGTTGTCTTCGGTTTTCGCGGGCCATATACACAATTGAAACTATTGTAACGATTTATCTAATACTCGACATCAAAACTCAAGTCAAACAAATGGCCATACCTTAACATAATATGCTTAGTTATAGTTGTTGCAATGTACGACTACGCGCCGCCCTTAGTTGTGTGAATGACCAATCTGTATACGCGTCAATGTAGGCGAGAGCACGTAAGGTCAGCAAACAAAAAATCGTTAATTCTTGCTATGGATTTTTATATTTTAAGTTTTTTTTTATTTACTTATTAGGAGTGGTCAGAATCTATATATATATATAAAAATGAATTGCTGTTCGTTAGTCTCGCTAAAACTCGAGAACGGCTGGACCGATTTGACTAATTTTGGTCTTGAATTATTTGTGGAAGTCCAGAGAAGGTTTAAAAGGTAGATAAATATGAAAATACTCGGAATTAAATAAAAATGACAATTTTGTTTTTCGTTTGATGTTTCCCCCGTCGGGCGGATTCCTTTTGTTTGCTTTAAGTTTATTTTATACAAAAGTTTAGGTCTTTTATTTATCGATTGAGGCACTACGAAGTCTGCCGGGTCAGCTAGTAAAAAATAAACAAGATCGTTAAAGTAACTACTAATTTACATTGCGTTTTCTTTAACTTTTAAGATTTGATATGCTGACCGTACTTCGTGAACAATAGCAACTTAGAAATAAATAAGGTCACGCGCTCCTATTTTGCAACAACTATTACCTAGTAGGTATCTGTGTGAAAGGAAAAAGGGGAATGTAAATAAAATTCGTTCATATAGAAAATTTGACGGTAGCTAACAAAATACGACCACGAAAACAGCGGACTATCCGTAAAATTAGTTCCAATTAAACCCGTTCTCATCCGCTGCTGCTTACGGATAACCTATCCCCACCCAGACCCAAAATTTTCTTGAAGAATCCATTAAACGCTGAACCTTTGCTCGCGTCTATATTGTATGAGAAAGGCGTCCCGAACAACGCTGGTTTCGCGCCTATATAACTATTCGTCTCCCGACTAAAATGGCTCAGTTCTGTGTGGCCATTTCGGATCATGGTGCTTATCTCTCTAGCCAACGAGACGACAGGCAACACGTTTCGGTGGTTCCTCAATAAACCCAAAAGACTAAAAGCGTTAATATTCTCGTTTCTCTTGAACGAGGGTAGGAATCGTTTTTCTCTTTTGATTATATTATCATTTACGTATCGATTAATTTTGTATACGCCTCGAATAACAGCAACAGGATTGAGCTTCCTTAATGGTAATGCTGCTTGTTTATGGGTATGTTTGTCTTTCGAATCCTCAATATCGATTTTGTTTGGTTTTGTAACGATATTATCTGTCGATTCTTTATCGATTTTTGTATCTTTCGCTAAATGTTTATCAGCTTCTCTCTTAGATATTTTCAGAATAGTTCCTTTTCCAAACTTCATGTTATTTGGGTTGACGTCTTTAGATTCGTGTACTGCGTTCATGTTCGTTTTACTGTGAACGTAATCTTCGATTGATTGTGCTCTGCGATCTTCAGTGAGTAAATCGTAGGTCAGGAGTGCTGTGTTTGGTCGCGTGTCGGTTTGGGGACCATCACCTGTAAGCGAATAAGGGGCGGGTGTGAGGCAAGCCAAGTGCACAGTGAAACGTCATGCTAAAGCTTTGAACTTGAGCTTGAATTTGTTTTTTTTTGTAATAAAAGCTTATTGTATGTGAAAAGTATTAGAGACTCTGCTAATTGTGCGTTTATCGGTTATCATATTTCGAAAGTGCTTTGTAATGGATGCGTCTGGAACAGTCTAAATCGTGCACAGAATGTTGATAAATTTATGATTTCTTGTTTTGTTGCCTTTTGCGTGCAAACGAAGGTCATCAAGAACACATTTTTATATATAGAAGGATAACAGTTGAGTCAACCGCGACCACGAAAACTGTGGTGAAGCAGCAGTAGTTTTAAACCTTTGAGCGCGAACCGTCAATTTATCGACTCTATTAATGCATATAAATTGCCGAGCGTCGGAAAATCGACTATTTGCGCAGTTCGATAACAGGTATTAGGAATCGACCAGTGCGGAAGTGACTTAGCGCGCGAACATTTAACGTTTTTATTAAGCTAATAACATTTATAAATCACTATTTAAAATTATTTTGCTGTGAATTTAGAATTGATGTTAATAATAATGTATATTTATGTTATGTATTTATGTTATGTATGTGTATGTTAATGTATATTTTTAAGTTAGATTTTATTTATGATGAAAATAAAGTACATTTTAAAAGAATCCTTCAGCAAATTCTGCAAATTATGTGAAAATAAGCTCAGCACTAAAAGAGCTAGTGGGTCGTTTTCAAATTTGGGGCCAAAAGCGAGTTATTTGATTTAATTCTCATAACTTTAATGTTACCGTAATTATAAGTACAGTAAATTTGTTGTCATGACAACAGGCACGTGGTCATATAACTATACATTCGTAAACTCTGTTAAATTAGGAGTTATACATTAAAAACTACCCCAAATCTCATTCGTATCACTGGTCCGAAATTCTAATTCTAACTTGTTTGCTATTTTTCCAGTAATGCGTGTCGAAATTCGGCAATTTTTTTTCAATCATTATAATTGGCTTTATCAAATGCGTAAAAGGAAAAAATATAAATGACTTAATTGTGATGAAGCATTTTTTATTCTGAACCTGCCTAAATAGAAAAAAACGGAAAATTAGAGAACATTTTAAATTCATGAAATCGTTACTTTTTTGGCCGCAAAATTGAAAACGTTCCTAATTATGATAGACATATATAGGAATCTTAGTTATTATATCTGTGATAGTGCTTTGTGACAAACAATCGGTGATGTCCACATCTAGCAACAGAAAGCTATACTCACGGATAAAGAAAGGACTGTCATGAATCAATCTCAAATATGATCCAATGTTGACCAAAATTCTGCTACATATTAACAAATTCCAAATCCGTTCCAACACTTGTGCAAGCATTTTTTTAAGTGCCTCTCATAACTCTAAATTGAGTGGTCCCAGATTGGAGTGCATTCAGATCTCTTTGAAAACACCAATAGACGTTTTCTTGCACTAAAATGTGTTTTAAAATGGTCCCAGTGGTGCTCAAGAGAGCCACGTGTGACTAAGATGTACTTTAGAAGGGTCACAAAAGTGCCAATAGTGCCCAAGACTGCCACGTGTGAATAAGATTCGCTTTACAAGAGTGCCAATAGTGCCAATAGTGCCCACGATTGCCACGTGTGATGTACTTAAGAAGGATCCCAAGGCTGCCAAGTGTGACTAAGATGTACTTAACAAGGGTCCTAATGGTGCCAATAGTACCCAAGGTTTCCACGTGTGAATAAGATGTGCTTTAGAAGAGTGCCAATAGTGCCCAAGATTGCCATGCATGTGTGCCTAAGATGTACTTTAGAAGGATCCCAATGCTGCCAATAGTTCCCAAGGTTGCCAAGTGTGACTAAGACGTGCTTTAGAAGTGTCCCAATGGTGCCAATAGTGCCCAAGATTGCCACGTGTGAATAAGATGTGATTTAGAAAGACCACAAAGCGCCAAAGCTTTAGATGATACGGACTTATCTCTTACTTCCTATCGACCCCGAATCCCATGTGTGTGGTTTTCTCAAATTCGCATCCGCCACTGGAGTACCTCCTCCACGAGGTGCATTCGGTGGCGAGGAACGAACGCGGCCGGATAACAGATTCCGTGTAGAACTGATACGAACGCCAGTGGCTGCAGAAGACTGAATGGATATTGCCAATGGCGAAATCTTAGTTGGACGGTGTCTGATCTTTAAATTAATATGGATGAGACGGAATCTTGGGGTGCCGAAGGTTGCTGAGATATTTATAAATATAATATGGCTCGAAGGACCAATGTTTTGGTGCGGGCTGTATATGGGCCGGTTGCTGATGATAAAGAAAACTTGTGCTTTGTGCAGCAATACGGTTTATATGTATGTTTATACACTTGATATTTTATGAGTCTTGTCTATTAACTTTCTGTTTCTGTGAAGTAAAGCTGTTGTATTCTTTGTACGAGGAGCACTGCTGCTTGAGATACAGGTTTTATCACCTAGTTCAAGCACAGATGCACATTATGCTTGTGTTTCTACTTCTATGTTAATAATAAATAAATTAAAAAAAAAAAAATGAGTATAATAAACACGTTCGCTTGCGGTGAAAAGTAAAAAAGGAAGAGAGTGACATAGACAATGTTGCCAGTCATAATTTTATCTTCCATACTAAAATGTTGGAATTGCCAACAATATGTTCGCATTCTTGTGTATCTAAGAACGCATGGGATTCTGTATTTTCATGTTAAATGAACTGCTCTATTAGTGAGTAAGATTTGATATTTACCAATCTTGAGACGAAAGATACGAGATGGAAATTATTTTCGTAACGTTTAGAGTTCGGCTTTAAAACACATAAAAGGGGCAAAGCTTGGCTTCAGAAAACTGAGGGGGAATTGTCGATGGAAATGGTTTTGTGGGATTTCTTTTTACAATGAAAATTCGCAAACAAAAGACAACCAGTTAAAATAGTAAAATGTCGTAATTTTTTTTATTTCTTTTAAAATATGGTATTATTTGATTTCGCATTATTCTGTTTAGTCGGAGTTTTTTTTAACGTTCTCGATCGCGTAAAAGTTAACTCAAATTTGTATGAAGTTGTAGCAGCACTCGCACTAAGCGCACTGGAACGAACTCCACGGTGTTTCTCGAGTGCCAACTGCCTTCTTCGAACGAGATTTGCAGAAATAGCTCAGTGGTAGGCAGCGGCTTGTCTCTAGCATGGTCTTTAGCCGGCGGTAATCATTCAACATTAGAAGGGGCGTGGGCTCATATTCTTTTTTTTTATTGCTTAGATCGGTGGACGAGCTCACAGCCCACCTGATGTTGAGTGGTTAATGGAGCCCATAGACATCTACAACGTAAATGCGCCACCCACCTTGAGATATAAGTTCTAAGGTCTCAAGTATAGTTACAACGGCTGCCCCGCCCTTCAAACCGAAACGCATTACTGCTTCACGGCAGAAATAGACAGGGCGGTGGTACCTACCCGCGCGAACTCAAAAGAGGTCCTACCACCAGTAATTACGCAATTTTTTTCTTATAATTCGTGGAAGTCAATCGTGAGCATCGAGGGTAGCTGGAAAATGTGACGCTTAATTTGCTGTTAAGCTTTAGGAAGCTATACGTACACTTGTTCAGAAGTAGCTGCTGTGGTATGACGGCTTCCAGCTCGCATCCTGGCTGGGGACTGATGCCGCCGTTCGGGTAAAAGTCCACGTGACCGATCGGCGACTTGTATCCTGTACAGAAAGGAGCTTTATAGGTCGACTAGCTATTGCCCGCGACTTGGTCCGCGTAGGATACCTAGTTACTTTGGCATAACGCTAAATTTTACCCGCGACCTCATTTACGTAGAAAGTGAAAATATTTTTGAATAATAGAATGTTAAAAAGTTATTTCAGGTACCAAAATCACGTTTTTAAAGTGACTTAAAGAAAAGCCGATTTTGAAACATTCTTTATTGGTACTGCGCTAGTATTGGTGTTAGCGTGATGTTATATAGCCTTTAGTCTTCCTCAATAACTGGGCTATCTAACACTGAAAGAAGCACGTTTCAGTTTTTAGGGTAGGGCAGCTCGTGTACTAGAAAAGTGATACTTGAAACTCGTGTCTTAACGTGACCGGTAATCTCCTTTACTTGTACAAGCACAAAAAAGAATCCGGATCGCATTTGCGCATCTTATCTATAGAGGCAACATTCTTGAAAGGAAGCTCTGGTTTCACTCACCAAAAATACCGGCGTCGGTGTGGATAACGTCAACGAATTCGGCGTCCGATGCGTCTAGACGCTGGTCTATCGGTAGGCCTTCGAATAAAGGTAGCGCCGGATCTAGGCCCGTTATTCTGGCCACGCGACCTGGAATCATAAAAGTTAGCGACGTCATGACCAGACTCGGGCCTCTGCTTCATTTCAAAGACCCTGGTCTTTAGAGCTTGTTGATGAATGCCACATTGATACAAGTATTGGCGAAGGAGTTTCAGAAGCGTCTATCGTAACGGAGGAAGGTCCACGGCACATGTCTTAGTATGTGGCACAGGACACTACCGTGTTTCGATCTGATCTGTCCTGAGCAGGATAACAGGACGGTTACATTAAATTATTGCACAATAATCGGTTCTTGATAACTCAGCGAAGTTCCAATTCAATCCCGTGCTTTGAAACGCGACCCACTGAGGAGATCTGGTTAGAAATTCAGTGGGTTGCGTCTATGAGCTAGGTTGTATGTCAAAACGAATTATTTGCTTGTCGACATTTGAATACGTTGATAGTTGTGACTGCAACAGCTTTCCATCCGTGCGTCGAAAATTCGGACGATGATCCAACTCTAAAGAATATTCATATTTAAATATTCTGTTGCATAGATACCTAGCTAACTGATGGTAGGACCTCTTGTGAGTCCACATGGGTAGGTACCACCAACCTGTCTATTTCTGCCGTGAAGCAGTAATGCGGTTCGGTTTGAAGGGTGGAGCAGCCGTTGTAACTATACTGAGACCTTAGAACTCATATCTCAAGGTGGGTGGCGGTATTTACGTTATAGATGTCTATGGGTTGCAGTAACCACTTAACACCAGGTGGGCTGTGAGTTCGTCCACCCATCTAAGCAAAAAAAAGCTAAGCTAATAATTTCGTTTTGTACATATTTCTATATAGTGCCGGATAAATGGCGTTAGTGGTTCCTTGAATCGCGCTATAGTTATATTACACACGTATACAAGTATGTGGCGGGTAGCCATCATACAACGCAAGATATTTTACAGATGCCTGAATCTCGCTTACGTCATTTTCAAGATAAGCCTGCATATATACAAGTTCCGAACAACAACATTCGGACCGTCGGTCAAACGAGCAATATCACCCGCTCGGTGGAAGATCTTCCCTTTGTCGTATACCTACCAATACATTTCTAAGCTTGGAAAGAGTTCGGAGGGTAGTTTTGTTACCTGATTTCAATGAGCTACCGGCGACACCGGCGCTCTGAGCCCCGAGGCTGTGCCCTATCAGATGGGTGTTATTTAGGTTCAGGCCCCTGGAATAGTATTATACAAATCAGTAGATATGTAGATAAAGAATTTAGCTTTTTTGTCTCTAGCTGCGATGTGTTAACGGCAGGCAGCGGCTTGACTCTGCTCCTGGCATTGCTGAAGTCCATGGGCAACGGTAACCACTCACCATCAGGTTGGCCGTATGCTTGTCTGCTTATAAGGGCAGTAAGTAAAAACTTCCGCAGTTACTGAACATTAAATGCGTGGCGAGCTAGTCAGTCCATTGCTAAACAAGATAAACCCAAAAGTATGGCTTCCTTGAGTGTTTTTTAAATGAGTTTAAGGCACTTAGCGACCTCCCTCGCGTGTTAGATATTTTTGTCCAGGCCCAAACTTGGCGTAAACCAAACTGCTTTTCACAGGACAATCTTTTTTTTCTTCGGAGCATGAAACTGGCTCTCCGACAACTGAGCAGCTTTTGTGGCTTAAGACGGTGTCAGTTACAGTAGGTCTAGAAAAGTTTCAAACCCCCCTCCCCCTCCAATATCAGCACGTATATGTACCTTCGCAGCTCCCATTCTAACACCAAGACTTTAATGTGTTTACCTGGTCACGAGGAAGTCTGGCTTAAGGCATGTCAGTTGCTGTAAGTCTAGAAAAGTTTCGCTCCCTCCTCGATATATCATGTTGTGTATGGGCCTTCGCAGCCCCCATTCTAACACCAAGACTGGAATGTGTTTACCTGGACACGAGGAAGTCTGGCTTAAGCCATGTCAGTTGCTGTAAGTCTAGAAAAGTTTCGCACCCTCCCCAGTTTATGACGTTGTATATGGGCCTTCGCATCTCCCATTTTAAGTTTACCTGGTCACGAGGAAGTCGATGAACTGCGCCGCGAAGCGTCCTATGTACCACGTGTTCTGGGCCGCCGTGACGTACCAGGGTCCCGCTTCTAAATGATGAGCGTCTATCATGATGACGTTCGTATCACCTCGCTGGACGTATGCTGCGGAAGTAAAGTGAAAAGTGGAAATTTTTTCGTCACGTATAAAAACATGAAATGGCATTTGAAAATACCTACCACCAGTGATCACTCAAATTGGCCCATTCACCCTTTGGTCACGGCTACCACCCAGTTTTCTGAAGGACGTATTTGGGACGATCGCTCCGGGATTGAAATTCCGGGTTAGATGCAACACTACGCCGGGCATCGTTTAGACCAGGGGCTCCCAAATTTATGTTGTTTACTGCCCACTTTGAGGATAAATTATCTTTTACCGCCCCCATCTTTTCACCTACTTGAAAACTAAGCGAGAGTCCTCCCAGATGAAATTGCTAATGGCCTCTCAAGCCCACACACAACGCCCCCTTTTTTCTGATCTCTTATCGCCCCTTTAGGCTTGCAGCGCTCACAAGGGGGAGTTATCGCCCACTTTGGGAAAAGCTGATTTAGACTAATGGTGCGCAAACTTTATACTACAACCCACCCCTTTAGCTGAGAGAAAAAAATTGGCGACATCTCAATAGGGAGGGAGTGAGCTGCTAAATCGAACGCATATTAAAAATAAATGGCGACTCCCAACAGCCTTCTGGGGGCTTTCACAGGAGTCCCGGCCCCTAATTTTCGCGCCACTGGTACAGACCACGACGGCTACAAATTTTATTGAAAGCGCACTCTTCGGGACTTTTGATTGCCTTCACTTCATTGAGCATAGTTTGTATGTGTAAACACAATAACGATTCAAATAAATCTCTCACAAATCACCTTCCCTGATCATGATGCCGCTACCGTCGTCGGGCTGCTCCATGAACGCGTGGAAGTAAAGAACTGTCTTATCGTTGAAGTCTATATTCGAAGCGAAGAGCTTCTCGTCATCACCGTAGACCAGCTCCTGGTAGACTGTCGGGTTATGCCTGAAAATGCACTTAGTACTGTTTTTATTTTATTGCTTTGTGGTAGTNTTCGAAGCGAAGAGCTTCTCGTCATCACCGTAGACCAGCTCCTGGTAGACTGTCGGGTTATGCCTGAAAATGCACTTAGTACTGTTTTTATTTTATTGCTTTGTGGTAGTGTTAAGTGGTTACTGGAGCCCATAGACATCTACAACGTAATGGCACCCACCTTGAGATATAAGTTCTAAGGTCTCAAGTATAGTTACAACGGCTGCTCCACCCTTCAAACCGAAACGCATTACTGCTTCTCGGCAGAAATAGGCAAGGTGGTGGTATCTACCCGTGCGGACTCACAAGAGGTCCTACCACCAGTAAACATCTACGGGCAGATCTGTGCATCTGGTTGTACTGTTGACCGCGGAGTACCCTCATACCTTTGCCCAGATTCTATCTCGGGTGGGGATCGCGCGAGAGTAGGGGTCGTTTGGTGGGTGGGCCTTTAACAATCTCAACCATCGAGTCCTACATACCGCGAGCGTCCCCTAAGCGCGAAACCTCGTAGGAGGTACGGCCCAAAAAAATAGACCTCTACGATCATATCCTCACCTAGTGTATAGCTGGAAACCAACATCATTGGTGTTCTTCACGAAGGGGCACTTTGACTTGTCGATGGGCGCTATTTGCAGCAAAGAGTTCTCGAACTGCACTCCTGGTGGTCCTGGACATCAAACGGGCATTGCTTAACAAGGACCCTTGGCTGTTATAAAAGAAAGATCCTTCGAATCCTTAAGGAATCCAATTGCTTTGACTTGTGTGTATAAAAAAGCGTGGGGTGCATGGTATCAATAGTTTTAAATATTTTATGAACATATATAGGTAGAAAGGTTATTTTGATAATATCCTGAAAAGCAAGAACCCCATGCTTTTTTTACAATAAAATCATTTTTTCTTACTCTATTTTGAATTCAAATTTATTTTCAATTTTCTAGTTGTTTTTTCTATAAAAGCGTCCTGTTTTGTTTTTTTTTAAACTATTATTTATTTTTAAATGAACTTCAATTAAGTTTACTCCATTCAAACAGTTGAAGATTTTTTATTTTATCTTATGATATTTTCTCCAAATTTTAAAAGGTATTCCTGTAAAGTTTCAAAAATGTCGCTTAATCCAAATAGTCTTTCAACCCTCTATATATTAAAATTTATGTACGAATTAATTTGATTATGCAATTTCCTCGATACTTAAGCTTAATAGAAACTTAAGTTTTAGAACCGGTATCATTTTTGTCCATTAAGAAGCCATTGCGTAACTCTGGCTATCTATAGCTTATATAAACAGTTGGGTTGTTAATAAGTAGCTATCGCGCCGCGGAATCCGGATTCGATACCGGTAGAGGACCGGTATCATTGTTAAAGAAAAATAAGGTCTGCATACGATTTTGAGATGTGTAAAAAAATTACGTAAAATTGTGGATAAGAAGAAAGAACCGGGTCCACTGATTTCCTCGCGGGATCTTCTCAGTGGGTCGCGTTTCCGATCCAGTGGTAGATTCAGCGAAGCACTGCTCTGGCTAGGGCCAGTGTTAGCAAACTCTCTCAGGTTGAGTCCGTGAGCTGACCTACCCGTCCGGACGTAGTTGAAATAAGCCAGCTACCAGAGAATAATTAGGGGAAAAAAATAATCGATTTTTACGGCACGCCCTTGTTCCTTCGCTTTGGAGCTATTTTTGTACTTACGATAATAACATATTTAATTTAAAAAAAAAATAGTTTAAAAAAACTAACAAAATAAACACGCTTTTATAGAAAATTCAACAAAAAAATAGAAAATAAATTTAATAAATTAGAATTAAAAATAGTGTAAGAAAAAAATATTTTATCGTAAAAAAAGCGTGGGGTGCATGGTATCAGTAGTTATAAATATTTCTTAGTTTTGTTAGTTTTTTTAAAGTATTATTTATTTTTCATTTTTAAACGGTTTTATTTAGCTCGACCTGTATGGAATTTGTTTTTTATTTATTTGGGTCAAAATTAGAAATTGAAATTTAAGCACCTTCCCGTTGTCAGATTGATCTGAAATTTGGTACACACATTTAATTTAGATGACAATACAATATAATAAAATCAATGACATTATAAATCTAAGATGGCCGCCGATACAAAATGGCGGATTACATATTTTTCCTTAAACCCCTCAATNCTTATCCTCCAGGCCACGACGCCCTTAAACTTTGAGATACGACTCCGAAATCTAAGCTGTCTTTTTATAAAGACGAAACGTTATTAAAACACGACAATGCCACTCAAGCGTGCTCCTTATGTTATTAGGTAAAGAGTGCAGAATTGATTAAAAAAAAATGCACTAATTAATTGTGATTCGAAGCGTAACAGCTGCGCAATATTTGCATCGGTATTTTTATGTAAATCTGGTCTGTTATAGTCTTCAAAGATACCGGTGTACTGGAGCGATTCATTCTTTCATTTCCAGATTGATCTAGGAATGTAACAATATCTCCTTGAATTTATGCTCTCCTGGTACTTTTTTTAAACATAAAACTTATCGCGTAGGTAAGTTCTTCGATTTGTTTAATAAATTATGTATGTATATATTACTCTGGTGGTAGGACCTCTTGTGAGTCCGCGCGGGTGGGTACCACCACCCTGCCTATTTCCGCCGTGAAGCAGTAATGCGTTTCGGTTTGAAGGGTGGGGCAGCCGTTGTAACTATAACCTTAGAACTTATATCTCAAGGTGGGTGGCGCATTTACGTTGTGGATGTCTATGGGCTCCAGTAACCACTTAACACCAGGTGGGCTGTGAACTCGTCCACCTATCTATGCAATAAAAATAATAAAAAAATACTAGCTTTTGCCCGCGACTTCGTCCGCGTGGAATAATTAGTTTGGCATAACGCTAAATTTACATAGAATATGATCTTTATAAAAACATTTTCACAAATAATGCTTTAGAACAAATTTGATTAGCATAAAAAACTTTATAGAGAGCCAACCTTAACATATAGAGATATGCTGTCGCGGACTTTTTTTTAGGTCTTTTAAAGGGGAACAATTCTCTCATACATTATTTTAACGAAACTTTAACAGTTTCTACAGCGCACGCAGCGGAAGCTCTCAAAAGGGGGAAAAACGCCGATTTTGAAACATTTTTATTGGTGCTCCGCTTGCATTGGCCTTAGCGTGATGTTATATAGCGTATAGCCTTCCTCGATAAATGGGCTATCTAACACTGAAAGAATTTTTCAAATCGGACAAGTAGTTCCTGAGATTAGCGCGTCCAAACATACAAATTCTTCAGCTTTATAATATTAGTATAGATTTAAAATTTATGTTTAAATGTTAAAATTATAAATGTGTTTAATAGTCAGTCTTGGGAGAGAGACTTGACCAATTGTGACCAATTTTTAATTTTCAGAATTTATGTAGGAATGTAACAATATCTCTTTGTATTTATGCGTCCCTAGTACTTAAATATCGCGTTGGTAGTTTATAGTAGTAGTATGTACCTTTTTCAAAAAAGTTCAAAACATGAAGTTTATTTGTTGGTCATGCTTGTTTGTACGCATTCTTTACACATCTCGTCATCATCGACGAAAGAAGCGCTATAGGGCTATTATTTTGCAATGTATGTTTTGTTGTCTGAGACCTGTGTACTGGAGCGATTCATTCTTTCATTTCGAAATTTCATGTAGGAATGTCACAATATCTCTTTGTATCTATGCTCCCCTGGTACTTTAAAAAAAATATCTTATTATTTTGATGGTGAGATAGTTCTTGTTAGATTTATTTTGGCAATATATATTTATGTATGTTTTGTATACATGTATCTATCTATGTTTTGTAGTCTTCAGAGAGACTCGTCGTATACTGGAGCGATTCAATTTTTCATTTCTTTATTTGATACTAGCTGACCCGGCAGACTTCGTAGTACCTCAATCGATAAATAAAAGACCTAAACTTTTGTATAAAACAAACTTAAAACAAATAAAAGGAATCCGTCTGACGGGGGACATATCAAAGAAAAAACAAAATTGTTATTTTTGTTTAATTCCGAGCATTTTCATATTTATCTACCTTTCAAACCTTCTCTATACTTCCACAAATAATTCAAGACCCAAATTAGCTAAATCGGTCCAGCCGTTCTCGAGTTTTAGCGAGACTAACGAAGAGCAATTCATTTTTATTTAAATAGATAGGAATGTAACAATATCTCCTTGTATTTATGCTTTCCTGGTACTTTTTTTACGCGTTGGAAATTGTTTAAGATTAATTGGTAAACTTTTAATTTTTCTTTTTTTCCTTTGTTTACATATTATTATTATTATTCTTATTATTTATTATTACATTATTTATATAATCATTAGTTGCATTAATAAGAATAATTTAACATAAATACAGTATTTAGATTTAATTATTATTAAGTTTTGTTTAATTTATTTTATGGTTCATGTTTTTTGCCATTTTGTTTAGGATTGCATACTTTACTTATTTGATATTTACTAATATAGTCAATAAAATACTAATATAGTCAATAATATAGTCAAAAAAAGTTCGAAGGAAAAAAGTTAATTTAAAATTAAGAAAACATTGTATAAAGCTGTTTTTACTTGCATTTACTTTTTTTTACTGAGGGCTGTGATTCTGTAGACGGTACAGCGCTGGTAGATTTATATTTCATTAATGAAATGGTAATCATCCTGAATATTGTTTGCATTTGCATGTTTTATAATTTCAATCCTGTTCGTGCTTTATTATTACAGACGTAATGTTTTAATGTCTCTTCGTATGTTATGCTATCCTGGTAGATTTATTTTTAAACAGATGTAAATTAAAACAGATTTACAATAACAACAATAATCTAAACCAATATTTGACGGTTTGTATGTTTGTTAGTCAATGCTTTTTATATAGGTAAATGGATTTGACCCGGACAACGTCAGTAAGCATAAATAAAATCAACATGAGATTGAAATCCCCGTTAAAAGTAATTCAAATGATTACGTCTTTGACTCGTGAAAACCGAAGTAAATAATAATACTTTTTAAAGTTACAAATCAAAAAGAAAATTAAAATTAAAATAAAATATAATTTATGAAAAATAACTACTCACTTATGACGGATAAAAGACACGCCAAAGGAATTGCTGTCTGCATGATTTTTTTGTTTTACCGCGAAAACTGAACGTATTGAAAAACAGAAACACAAAAAAGATCTATTACTATATTATATTTCAATTAAAATTCTCTGATTCAATCGTGTCTTCCGAAAACGAGTGTCGTGTATAGTAAACGAAGCGATAGTGCAATTTGTTACAAGATTTTCTTCGCTATGAAAATTTTTAGGTCGGCCCTCCGGTGAGAGCTAAGCTATAGTTATCGGGTATAACAGCCCACGTCATCACGGATCCTCCCGAACGGTGCTTTTACGTACCTCAAGCACCGGTCAGCGTCCTCGTCGAACCCGGCTTGCGACGAAGGGCTCGAGGAGTAAATTAACCCACAGACACAGCCCACTGAGTTTCTCGCCGGATCTTCTCAGTGGGTCGCGTTTCCGATCCGGTGGTAGATTTTGCGAAGCATGCTTCTTGCTAGGGCTAGTGTTAGCAACGTCGTCAGGTTACAGCCCCGTGAGCTCACCTACTAGCTCGGTGTATCTAGAATAACCCCTCGATTTTACTATAATAGGTAGGAAAAAACAAAAAGGGTGCGTGTACTTATGTACGCGCGTAAGAAGTTATACTTTATTTTTATTAAATTTATTTCTTTTTTTTTTATTTAAATTTTAATCAATTTGAAAAAAAATCGATTAAACAACATCCTAAAACACGCATATTGGACATCCCTTTTCTTGACATCGTATAAATTCGGTGATTCTCGGTACGGTTCGGAAAGTTCACCTGCGGCTATATTCAGACTCGCCAAGATACGTCGGTCATATTGTAATGAGCGATTTAGTGGGCAACTTCATTCTGTTAATTTTGTATCATGGTGCGCGCGCATCGTAAAATTTCACTCTCATCAATTTTTCATAACGCGCCTAAATAAGTATAACTTCAAAAGTGAAACACCCGTAGCTCACTTACACGTCCGGGCTTATCTGGAATAGCCTCTTAGACTACCAACTACAAGCAAATAAGTAGGGAAAAAAGAGGTACATGTCGTGGGTCAGTGCTTAAGTCGTCGCGGCCAAAAGGATAAGACGTCCGGTGCATTCCTATCTAGCCATGCACCGGTGTTCGAATCCCGCAGGCGGGTACCAATTTTTCTAATGAAATACTTACTTCACAAATGTTCACGATTGATTTCCACGGTGAAGGAATAAGGCGTTATCGTCCACTTTGAGAAAGGCTGATCTAAGCAATAAAATAAAAAGTGTTGAGAGATAATTAGGTGTTATCATTTAAATAGGTCACACTGCGTGTGTGTGTGTGTCTACCTCTACGAGTATGTATGAATGATAAATAGGCCATTTCTATAGACGAAATTTTTTCATTCACAAAATTTATAACTTTAATGTTCGCGTAGCATTAGCTTGCAGTGTGTCAGAGCCCTTGCAGGTTACCTAAAACGGCTTTTACCGTCCCGACCGGTCCGTTGCGACACGAATAGTTATTGGATTATAAAACTGCAAACTACATAGTTACAATCTATGGACGTGTTATGTAACGGTATCAATATATTAACTGGCATAAGACTTGGTCTGAAGGATAAGACGGCCTGTGTATTAGTATCCAGCGATGCGACAGTGCCGAGGTTCGAATCCCGCTGACGATTTAGACGTTCACACAGACCGGCTCGGAGAGGAGAGCAGATCTTTATCACGTTGGAAACGGAGTTTTGAGTAGCTGTAGTAAAGTTTATTTTTGCATGTGCACTTTTTTTGTCATTAAGAATGCTTGGACGCGCTACGTGTGACTCAATAAGAGGACCCGACCGATTCCGATTGCGCGCTCTATCTCGCTCGCGTAGCCGACCGGCTCTGATTGCGCGCTCTATCTCGCTCGAGTAGCCGACCGGCTCTGATTGCGCGCTCTATCGCGCTCGAGTAGCCGACCGGCTCTGATTGCGCGCTCTATCTCGCTGGCGTAGCCGACCGGCTCCGATTGCGCGCTCTATCGCGCTCGAGTAGCCGACCGGCTCTGATTGCGCGCTCTATCTCGCTGGCGTAGCCGACCGGCTCCGATTGCGCGCTCTATCGCGCTCGAGTAGCCGACCGGCTCTGATTGCGCGCTCTATCTCGCTGGCGTAGCCGACCGGCTCCGATTGCGCGCTCTATCGCGCTCGAGTAGCCGACCGGCTCTGATTGCGCGCTCTATCTCGCTGGCGTAGCCGACCGGCTCCGATTGCGCGCTCTATCGCGCTCGAGTAGCCGACCGGCTCTGATTGCGCGCTCTATCTCGCTGGCGTAGCCGACCGGCTCCGATTGCGCGCTCTATCGCGCTCGAGTAGCCGACCGGCTCTGATTGCGCGCTCTATCTCGCTGGCGTAGCCGACCGGCTCCGATTGCGCGCTCTATCGCGCTCGAGTAGCCGACCGGCTCTGATTGCGCGCTCTATCTCGCTGGCGTAGCCGACCGGCTCCGATTGCGCGCTCTATCGCGCTCGAGTAGCCGACCGGCTCTGATTGCGCGCTCTATCTCGCTGGCGTAGCCGACCGGCTCCGATTGCGCGCTCTATCGCGCTCGAGTAGCCGACCGGCTCTGATTGCGCGCTCTATCTCGCTGGCGTAGCCGACCGGCTCCGATTGCGCGCTCTATCGCGCTCGAGTAGCCGACCGGCTCTGATTGCGCGCTCTATCTCGCTGGCGTAGCCGACCGGCTCCGATTGCGCGCTCTATCGCGCTCGAGTAGCCGACCGGCTCTGATTGCGCGCTCTATCTCGCTGGCGTAGCCGACCGGCTCCGATTGCGCGCTCTATCNCGGGTGTTAGTCTGGAATAAATACTGTTACAATTAAAAATAAACAAAATATTACATTTGAATTTGGAATCTGTCATTTTTATATGATTGCTCATTAGGCATGTATTGCTTATGATGCAACATAATAATGTTCAAACTTATGATTTCAGTTAATTATAGTCGAATTTTGACTTTTTATTTTTTTTTTTTTTTTTATTGCTTAGATGGATGGACGAGCTCACAGCCCACCTGATGTTAAGTGGTTACTGGAGCCCATAGACATCTACAACGTAAATGCGCCACCCACCTCGAGATATAAGTTCTAAGGTCTCAGTATAGTTACAACGGCTACCCCACCCTTCGAACCGAAACGCATTACTGCTTCACGGCGGAAATAGGCGGGGTGGTGGTACCCGTGCGGACTCCCAAGAGGTCCTACCACCAGTGATTACGCAAATTATAATTTTGCGGGTTTGGTTTTTATTACACGGTGTTATTCCTTCACCGTGGAAGTCAATCGTGAACATTTGTTGAGTACGTATTTCATTAGAAAAATTGGTACCCGCCTGCGGGATTCGTACACCGGTGCATCGCTTCATACGAATGCACCGGACGTCTTATCCTTTAGGCCACGACGACAAAGTCTACAAAGTAAATGCCGCCACCCACCTCGAGACTCGAGTTGTAAGGTCTCAGTCCAGTACAACGGCTGCCCCGCCCTTCAAACCGCGTTGTTGCTTCACGGCAGAAGTAGGCAGGGCGGCGGTACCTACCCTCGCGGACTCACAAGACGTTCTAACACCGGCACCCACGCGAATACGTATCGGTTCTCTTTACCAGAGCGATATGCGGGCGCATCGAAGCGTACATATCGTCGCTGCCGCCCCCTTACCACCTCCGGCGGCCCCTGCTGGCGAGAGCAGCAAGCACCGAAGCCAGGACCCCGACCAGAGCACCCTCGTTCAGCGTCTGCTGGGCGTGCACTAACACGGTAATCAAACTTTATTTTTAATTTTTTTATTGCTTAGATCAGCGGTCGGGGAACCGGGGTAAATTACCCCGAATGGGGTAAAATGAAATTTTGGGGGGTAAAAATGAAACTTTTGTGAGTAAAAAGTATATCATCATAATTATCCTGCCCTTCTCCCAGTTACCTGGGGTCGCCGCAACATGTTTTCTCCTTCCATACTCTTCTATCATATACCATTTCTTCGCTCACTCCCCTCTTACCCATATCGTCTTTCACGCAATCCATCCATTTCGTCTTAGGTCTACCTCTTCCTCATATCCTTCCACATTCATAGTTAACACTCTCTTACCAACCTCATTTTCATTTCGTCTCATCACATGTCCATACCATCCCAAACGCGCACTCCGGTGCCACTTTCAGACTTCCTCTAACATATTCATTCCGTATTCTATCCATTCTCGTAAAAAGTATATATTGAAGTGAAACTTCTTTAGAATCGTTGGGATTTCAAACTCGATGAAACGAAATAAAATGAAACGAAAAAATAAGTCCATAGAGACACTAACACATAGATGTATAGGATTCAGCCGGTGAGAGAATGAGATAGAACACATTATTTGGAAACACAAAGTTCACGTGATTCAGAAAAGGGAATTTTTATCCCCGAAATTAATAATTTAAATTAAATAAGCTTTTTTATGGGGGCTATATATAAAATTTAAACTAATTTTTTCGTCAAATAATACAAGAAAAATATCATATGAATTATATAATAACAAGAAATTATCATTTACTTTTTTTTTTGTGGGGGACATTTTTTGTCCACAACTTACATATATTACTATTATTACCGTTATGTATTATATTACTAGGTATTACAAATGATAAATTGATAAAATAAATTTTTTGTTATTGTTTTCTTTTCAAAATTATCAGGGGGGGCTATAATATAAAAGATGCTAAAAAGAAGCGATTTCGTGTTTTTTTGTTCCTCGCCATGGGTTCATATCAACTTACACAAAAATATTTTGGGGTCATCAATTAAAAAAGTTCCCCGACCGCTGGCTTAGATGGTTGCACGAGCCCACAGCCCACCTGGTGTGTGTGAAATGCCATATTTTATGCTGCGCCTTAGCTTGGGCACTGGCATTGCCGACGTTCTTGAATAACTGTGATCGCTTACCATCGGTCGGACCGTTTACGGAGAACGACAATAAATTGTAATTTTCGCTATTGTAGCTCGAATTTTAGGGCATTTTTAGGATGTGTAATAATGTTTGAGAGTGAGCCGTTTGATAAGACATTTTTTTTATTGCTTAGATGGGTGGACGAGCTCACAGCCCACCTGGTGTTAAGTGGTTACCGGAGCCCATAGACATCTACAACGTAAATGCGCCACCCACCTTGAGATGTAAGTTCTAAGGTCTCAAGTATAGTTACAAAGGCTGCACCGCCCTTCAAACCGAAACGCATTACTGCTTCACGGCAGAAATAGGCAGGGCGGTGGTACCTACACGTGCGGACTCACAAGACGTGCTACCACCAGCCCAACACCGATATCAATACCAATTAATTTTGTGAATGTCTTCCAAAACTATAGGCCCCCGAAGTATTGAATGCCACAACCGGGAAGCTGGAGAATGGCCAGCCCTCACTACTGTGCAAACAGAGCATGTTCGCCAGATGGCAGTATTTGATCAAGAAACTACCCCCCTTACAGCAGGTGAGACGACCGCCCTCACGCCCTTATGATTACAGAAACTTACATTTCTTAGTTCCTATAGTTCTCTTTTTGGCCCTAAGTACCTCATTACGGATCCTCCCGATCCACTAACGGTGCTTTTAGGTACCTCAAGCACCGGTCACCATCCTCGTCGAATCCGTCGCTTGCGACGAAGGGCTCGACGAGAACACAGCCGATTTAGTTTCTCTCCGGATCTTCTCAGTAGGTCGCGTTTCCGATTCGGTGGTAGATTCTGCGAAGCACTGCTCTTGCTAGGGCCAGTGTTAGCCATCACTCCCGATTTGAGCCTCGCGAGCTCACCTACTAGTTTGGTGAATCTAGAATAACCCCTCGAGGTCACTAGAATAGATATAAAAAATACTTTAGGTACCATAGCACCGCCCGCCACCGGAGTAGAGTTCATCCATACTACCTGGAGCAACTGCGTTCATCCACAGTGCGCTTACAGACATCTTTTTTGCCGCGTACCATCTGGATTTGGAATGAGCTCCCTCCACGATGTTTCTTGAGCGCTATGACATGTCCTTCTTCAAACGAGGCTTGTGGGCAGCGGCTTGGCTCTGCCCCTGGCATTGCTGAGGTCCATGGGCGACGGTAACCACTCATCATCAGTGGCCATCCATCAGAGTTTATCCGTTTTTGTTCAGCGTAGAAGTGCGAAAGGCCTTACGGGACCAGCTTGTTTTAAAGTTCTTACCGGACTCTTCCCACAATATGTAAGAACTTGCGATATGAGAGGACCTAGTCTCAATTGTATTGTATAACGTTTGTCCTCCCCCAACCCCTACCTTGCATCCCCTAGAGTTTCAATACTGCTTCGCGACAGAAGTACTTACCTACCCTTACGGCCTTACAAGATGCCTCACCATCAATAAACGCCAGTTGTCGATCGCAGTACGTTATATTAGTTAGGAGAATGCTTCTGTCCATAATCTTGAGGAGATAGGAGCTTGTTCTAAGACATCACACAGCCAATATGACTCCTAAACTACCTATATTGTATTATGTACAAAATTAGATATGTTCCTTCGTTTTAATTGGTTAAGCTTGGTTAAACTACGAAATCCCTCATCCGATTCTGACTCCTCAACACGGCATTCGTTCACGGCGACAACGAAGACTATGGACCACTCAAAACGTCGGAGATAATAAGCGAAATTGAACCGTAAAATTGATAAGAGTTAGGTCCAAAAATGATTGATGCACGTGTAATTTGGTGCACGTGAAAGAAGTGAAACTTCTTTTGCGGTGTGTGCAGTATTGTGGTTTTCTTCATTTGTCACTTTTAAATCAAATTTCTCTTGTAATAGGGAATGCTGTGTGTAAGAGAAACGACCACTTCACCATTTATTTTAAATTGTATATAGAAAAATAAACCTTTTATTAAATCCGTCATTACAAATAAAATATAAGATAGTTAATATATTACTGCCATCTACAGGAGCAATGGCAAACTAATAACGAGCCATCTAGTGGTCGACGCCCGCAAACAATGTGTAAGAGAGAGACGACCTAGCTCGCTCTCTCCCTCTCTCCACGGTCGAGTGGTTCGCGAGACGCTCTGTCTTTTCTCTCACTCTCGCTCCTCCTAAATTGTATCTTCTGTCTCTAGCCGTAACGAATATGTCGCGAGTTAAATTTTACCCACAATGCGCCTAAAGAAGTTTCACTTCGAAAAATCACGTTTTCTTTTCAGTCACACCCGGACGGAACCAGCGTCTCATTGCCGAATCACTTGGATACTTTACTGTATAACGAAGCGAAACTACTCTCCCCAACGTATCAGGTAAATATATATATACTAAGCTGACCCGGCAGACTTCGTAGTGCCTCAATCTATAAATAAAATATCTTAAGCCTTTGTATAAAATAAACATAAAACAAACAAAAGGAATCCGTTCGTTATTTTTATTTAATTCTAAGCATTTTCATATTTATCTATCTTTTAAACCTTCTCTGGACTTCCACGAATAATTCAAGACCAAAATTCGCCAAATCGGTCCAGCCGTTATCGAGTTTTAGCGAACAGCAATTCATTTTTATATATATAGATAGATATATCTCGAGGAGTGAAGGTTTGAAGTTTGAGCGACATTTTTACTACTTTACAGGAGAGCCATTTATAGTTTAAAATTTGGAAAAAATATCAGGAATAAAAACTTGAACTATTCGAATTCGAGTAAACATAATTGAAGTTCAATTAGAAACATCGAACCGTCGATGCGAATACCAAATAAAACGGACCTTTAATTACAAAGGCAAATGTCGCTTAAATAAAATAGCCATTCACCCCTCAATATATATTTATATTTTTTTTTTTGCTTAGCTGGGTGGATAAGCTCACAGCCCACCTGATGTTAAGTGGTTACTGGAGCCCATAGACATCTACTCTACAACGTAAATGGGTCACCCACCTTGAGATATAAGTTCTAAGGTCTCAGTATAGTTAGGACGGCTGCCCCATCCTTCAAACTGAAGCGCATTACTGCTTCACGGCAGAAATAGGCAGGGCGGTGGTACCTAATGTCTATTTGACGAAGCGTTCACAAAGGATATTCGGTTGGATACGTACATATTAGAATCGTTTTTATCTTTGTAACTATCTTCTAACTTCTATCTATCTAACTTCTCCCTAATCCTTTAATCCTTTTTTGTAACTATACTGAGACCTTAGAACCCATATCTTAAATTGAGTGGCGGTGCTTACGTTGTAAATGTCTATGGGCTCCAGTAACCGCTGAAAACCAGGTGGGCTGTAAACTCGTCCACCCATCTAAACGATAAAAAGAAATATGCAACTGAGCTTAGAATCCAAATTTATCCGTCCGTAGGTAGCGAAGGACCGCCTCTTCCAAGCCTTCGAAAAAGCGAAACTAGGTCGTTGGATAAAGAAGCCATTAGAACAGGACCAGTTCGTATGCGAACTCCTGAGCGCGGACCCAGCCGCTCTGTTCACTTAGACAGATCTAGTTCAAGGTCATAGCGCGACACGGTACGACGATAGAGCCAGAGGAGATGATGGACAGGCTAATGACAGTGCTAAAGCTTTAGGCGACGATAAACGCGAGAGAATCAAGGCGAAATCTGACGTGGGCGTGACCGGTGACTTGTTAGATGGTCCGTTGATGTACGGAAAGCTAATACTCGCCGAGAAAGCTCGTCAGCTTAAATTAATGGGCATGATATTAAAAGCGAAAGATAAAAGTAAATTTCGTATCTTCAATGATAAACATTGCAATGATAATGATATAAAGATTAATGATAAAATCGATGGAGGCAAACGAAGTAAAGGATTACCAATGAAAAAAAATTGTCAAAAGTTTAAAAAGTCCATTAAAAACCAAAGAAGTAGCGTGTTTAAGAAAATTAGTAAAAATCGTGATTCTAAACTTAAAATAAGCAATGAATCTACGAATAACATTAACGTCGCAAATAACGATCGACAGGATAATAATAATAAAAATTGTAGGGCCAATTTAAAATTGAAAGTAAACCTCGGGAAATCTAAATATGATAGATGGAAAGGATTGTTAATAAAGAGTAATAAAAAAGTGCTTAAAAAAGCTAAAATAAGTAATAAAGAGAATACATACAAAAACACAAAATCCGATGCTGCGTTAAAAAATGAAAATAAAAATTCTATAAATAAATCATTGAATACCAAAGCGAACCTTCAAAATTGTTCTATCGAAAAAGACAATTTCAATTCTGAACCGAAATGTGAAAATAAATTGATACAAAAGTTCAGTGATTCTGAAAATAATTCCATTATTAGTCATCCGAATGGATACGTTAAAAATGAAGGATTAACAAATAAAAAAGAAAACAAATTATTAATAAAAGTTAACACAGAAATTGTAATCGACAAAATATCCAATGATTCACACGAAAATAAATGCGACGTGTTAAACAAAATATTTGATGATGGAATCAAACGTCCAGATGGAGACAATGAAATATTTGAAAGCAATCCGAAAAATAAGCCGAACGATGATAATAAAACCAATAATGATTTTAAGAACAAAAACACCACTGAAATTAATGATTCCATCATAAAAAATAAGCAGTGTAATGATAAAAATAATGAAATAAAAGTAAATAGTGATCAAATGAAAATTTCTAAAGTAAAAAAGAAAAAGAAAAATAAAGTCTGTAATGACAAAAGTAATGACATTAAAGTAAATAATGATGATCCGAATGTTTCTAAAGTTGAAAAGAATAACCAAAATAAGCCCTGTAATGACAAAAGTAATGATGTTGAAGTAAATAATGATTATCCGAATGTTCCTAAAATAGAAAATAAAGTCTGTAATGATAAAAATAATGACATTAAAGTAAATAATGATCATCCGAATGTTTCTAAAATAAAAAATAAAAACAAATATAAAGTCTGTATTAACAAAAATAATGATATTAAAGTAAATAATGATCAACCGAATGTTTCTAAAATAAAAAACAAAAACAAATATAAAGTCTGTAATAACAAAAATAATGATATTAAAGCAAATAATGATCATGCGAATGTTTCTAAAATAGTAATGAAAAATCAAAATAAGCCCTGTAATGACAAAAATAATGTTAATCAATTAAATAATGATCAACCAAATGTTTCTACCGTAAAAAATAAAATTAAAATTGAAACGATACCATGCATAGTTCAAAATAATACCAATGAGAACACCAGTACTGCAGATAACAAAAAGCACAATAATGATAACTTTATCAACGTTAATAATCGCTCGGAAAACGAAAGCGTCCTAAAAAACAGCTTTCTGCAAATGAAACTTTCCATATACAAAAATTTTAATAAAAATTAACGTTTTTTTTTTTTTTGCAAATATCTTATCTCGTAAAGTCATTAGCACAACGACGCTTTTAACGTTACGTTATTTTAAGCTAAACGGTTTTTATATGCTATAAAATTTAAGCACCTTTGGACGCATTGAGAAATACGAATAATCATGACTTCGCATTGAAGTAGATCAAGCACGTTAGCCTATCCGATTCTCAGGGTTTTTAGAAGTCGTTGCGTGAATGTTAGTCTAAAATTAACCTTTAAAGAAGTGATTCCCTTTTGAAACGGCTGCCATCCTAAAATTCCCTAGCTATAGTAGTATGTACTTACTGGTGGTAGGACCTCTTGTGAGTCCGCGTGGGTAGGTACCACCACCCCGCCTATTTCTGCCGTGAAGCAGTAATGCGTTTCGGTTTGAAGGGCGGGGTAGCCGTTGTAGCTATATTGAGACTTTAGAACTTATATTTCAAGGTGGGTGGCGCATTTACGTTGTAGATGTCTATGGGCTCCAGTAACCACTTAACACCAGGTGGGCTGTGAGCTCGTCCTCCCATCTAAGCAATAAAAAAAGAAAAAATAATAATTAGGATATGTTGATATTGGATTCATATGGCCATTACATTTTATAACCTGCTGATCCTATCCTTTATCTGATTTAAATTTTGTCTGATGCAAAATTCTTTTCCTTTGCTATTCCATTTCCTTACCTTCGTCTGTAACAATAGGCACTGGGTGAAGCCACTTAATAAAAAAAATATTTACGAAGAAATGAAAGGGGATTACTTTTTTAAACCGCGTCGCGCTATGGAAGTGAAGAGATCTTGATCAGTCTTAGGCGCAGAACGGATTTTTACGAACTTATGACAAGCGAAGGATGTTTTCATTACTGCGGTTCCGTTTCCAAGGGAATGTTAGCGGTCGTAAGAGGAAAAATATGTCAACTTGAAGCCTTTTTTTAATAGATTTTAATAGACCTAGAAATATATATATATTTTTTGCGCATCGAATATGGTTATTGCTTATCATTTATGTACAAAGCAGTTATTGCCGCTTAGTCACGTTTGCCTTTCAAGCGTCGATATGCAATTTCGGAAAGGGCACATCTCTGAAAATGTAAAATGTTCAGGAAATGAAAAAAAAAATACTGATTATTTTCTAAAGCAAAGTGTAAAATTTAAAATATTAACTTTTGAGATATATTTTAGTGTTAATTAGCAATTGAAAATTACTGGAATTATTATCAAAATGGGTGTAGGTAAGCCTCAAAACTACATGTATATGAAAAAACATATTTGACAAAATATGCGACATGTGCCCTTTTCGAAATTGCATATTCAATTATAGGCTGAGTGGTTAGGATTGTCACTAGAGATGAAACGGATATCCGGTAACTATACGATATCCGGTCTATCCGGCCATGTTTTCGTTATCGGATACCGGATAGTAAATCAGTATCCGGCCGGATTTCGGATATTAACATTTAAGAAAATCTCATGGTTATACAAAAGGCAAATAATACCAAAATAGGTGATGGACAACTTTTATTTTTATCATCGCACGTCAAAAGTGATTGTTTTATGAATTACTTTGTTTAATACTCGAAATTAACAAGTGGCAAATTTTGGTGAACGAATACCAAATCGTCGTCTTGCCGATTCGTCGCGATCTCCGCTCACGGGCGACAACACTCGGACGCGCACGATTTTTTCCGAAAGGGCAGAATATCCGGTAGCTGAATATCTTGCCGAATATTCGGTATCCGGTAGCCGGCCAACCACTATCCGTTTTATCTCTAATTGTCACTTTTTTCTCTACAAATAAAAAACTGTTTACAACATACCCTTGATTGTATATAGCTCTGTGCCAATGTTGAGGACTTTTTGGCGGAACGCGAGGAGTGAAGTTGTGTGATTTGTTTTATTTTGTCTATTTAGTGTTTCTTCAGGTTTAAATGTGTAATAGCGGTGGTTTATTAACTGTTTAGTATCTGTGAAAGTGCATGTGGGAAAATGAAACAAAGACGCCGAACGTAACTTCTCGGGGTCCTCCAAAAAGTCCACTGAAAAAGTCTCAGTGAATGACCAACATTTTACTGAGATTATATTTCATCCCATATCATCTCATCTCATTTCATTCCACCATCAATATAGTGGTGGGAATATTTAGTTCTCGGATAACGAAGATGAGGGAGATAACAGGAGTCCCTCACTCGCTCACTCATCTCATTAACTCATTGCACGCTGTTTTTTGTTGACTATTCAATTGTAGGGACATTGTTTTGTGTTCGAGCTTAGGGGGAGTAAAAGTTGGGCCTATTTTTGCCTGTAAGTACTAGTATCTAATAGAAAAACACAGAGATAATGTTATATGGCCGGTACATAACGTTTTTTTGTTACGTGACGGCTTTCCATCAGTCAACTACTAAGGGCGCGTTAAGGATCTTCCTAAAACAAACCTACGCCTATGATGGCTTCGTATAGTTGAAATATTTTTCCGTTTACGCTAAGATTGTCGTTGTGTATTATAATTAGCGACAAGTATTATTTTAAATGTTGGTTTTATATATGTAATATCATAATTTGTTTAGTCATTATCTGTAGTATCTGGGGTATGGAAAGTAGATCCGAAAATTCTTTCGGGAATCCTTAAAGCCTTCGTCAAACAGAACGCGTAGTTAGCGCGCGTCAGAACGCTAAACTGACGCCGCGCTATGACGCCGAGATGTGTTGTACTACTATGGTAACATACCGCCAAACAGAGCCCCAGCGCTATAAGTACGCAGCGCTCTGTCGCGGCGTTAGGACGTTTAGACGTCAGGCGTTGTAATTTTTTACAAATTTTATTTAGCGTCCGAGTAAATGTGCATTAAAATACTAGATAATGCCCGAAAAAATGATATAAATAGTTAGAAAATACCCATGCATATACAACAATGTCACATCTGAATCACTCGATTTCTTAATACTTTTAAATTTTCACACTGCTATCGAAAGGCACTATGATTTGGCGAATGCGTTCTAGTCAATTTGAAGAGCGCGACGTTAAGTACGCGGCGCTAAGTACGCGTTCTGTTTGACGAAGGCTTAAGTTGTGTTAATTGCATCATATACGATGATGCATTGCTTGGTGATTCCCGACGGATTTTGAAAGTAATAAGAAATTTAAAAACGTTATTATTTTAAATATGTGACATTTTGTAAATTTCTGGATTAAATTGAGATTGCTTAACTTTTTTTTTGGTTGTTTTTATTGTTAATTTACGGCCATCGGCCACTAGACCTTAAAGTTAAAAATGAAGTGTTGCTAGATTAAGTGTAAGTCGACAATGTCTTTGAAAAACAATGAAGATTTATATTTTTATTTATTTTGAGGCATTCCGTGTTTGTTAAATGCATGTTTTTTAATAAATAATGGTGATTTTAATTATTGTATTAATTTGATAATTAAAGGATTTCATTTTATAGTAAATTTTGTTTGTTTTTCGTGTATCTATATATTAATACGTGAAGCAAAAACTTTGTATCCATTTTTACGAAAATTTCGCGGACGGAGGAGTATCAAATTTTCCACACTTATAGAGAATATAGAGAAGAAGTGCACAATGCTAATATTTTTTTTAAATAATGCATAAAAGATACATTAAACCAATAAAGAAAACATTACACACACTACATACCATGTATTTGACGCACACACGCATGCATACTATTTATTGTCAAACTTTTGTTCTTGCCGTCTGTTGTCAAATTGAGAATAGATTAAATATTGTTTGTCTTTATTAATATTTTTTATAGTGTTGTCTTGGCGAAATTTGTGATTGTAGAAGTATAAAATACAATCATAATAGTGTACAAACTTACAATTCCAATTAATTATAGTCGGATTTCGACTACTGCGGGACCACTAGTATTCCTTAATGTCTAAGGAAACCTATCTCATAATTGAATATGCAATTTCGGAAAGGGCACATCTCTGAAAATGTAAAATGTTCAGGAATTGAAAAAAAAAACTAATTATTTTCTAAAGCAGTGTAAAATTTAAAATATTAACTTTTGAGATATATTTTAGTGTTAATTAGCAATTGAAAATTACTGGAATTATTATCAAAATGGGTGTAGGTAAGCCTCAAAACTGTACATGTATATGAAAAAAACGTATTTGACAAAATATGCGACATGTGCCCTTTTCGAAATTGCATATTCAATTGAACTTCAATGAAGTTTAGCTGAAGAAGTTTTTTTTATGATAAATATTCCCCAAACATTTCAACTTTAAATAGCTCTCCTGTATGTAAAGTTGCAATAATGTCGCTCAAACCAAATAACCTTTCACACCCCGATGTACCTATTAAACAACATTGGGACGGTCTTATAGCTTTACTAAAGCTCACGTCTTACTTAATGTAAAGTCATCTAGGTCCTTAGATATTGCAATTTGATTGCCGTCGCCCACTTCAAAGCCTGAGGACCCAAGTCTCATTTGTATTGCAAACCAGAGTGCATTACTGCTTTAAGCCCACTGAGTTTCTCGGCGGATCTTCTCAGTGGGTCGCGTTTCCGATCCGGTGGTAAATTCTGCGAAGCACTGCTCTTGCTAGGGCTACTGTTGGTAACTTCTTCAGGTTAGAGTCCCGTGAGCTCAACTACTTGCTCGGTGACGCTGGCATACCCCTCTAAGGCTATAGCTTACGTAGAAAATAACCATTAGGAGTGCAGAAATGGGATGTTGGTAATGGTATCTTGCAAGGCTGCTGCCCATTCTGTGGAGAATTCCTTTAGTCGCTTTTGACAGAGATGAGATGAGATGGGGAGTTTATTCAACACTAAATAACCTACATAACAGAAATAATCAGAGATAATAACATTTTTTTTTTACTACCGGACGGGTAGGTGAGCTCACGGACTCAACCAGAGAGAGTTTGCTAACACTGGCCCTAGCAAGAGCAGTGCTTCGCTGAATCTACCATCAGATCGAAATCGGCTCATTTAAATACGGAATCTTCATTACAAGACGCGCGAAAAAATTAAAAAAAAAAACATATTAGAAATGTCGTTCTGATATGATATTTTTAAAATTTTTTTAATTCTTACATGGGTAGACGAGCTCACAGCGCACCTGGTGTTAAGTAGTTACCGGAGCCCATAGACATTTACAACGTAAATGCCGCCACCCGCCTTGAGATATTAGTTCTAAGGTCTCAAGTATAGTTACAACGGCTGCCCCGCCCTTCAAACCGAAACGCATTACTGCTTCACGGCAGAAATAGGCAGAGCGGTGGTACCTACCCGCGCGGACTAATAAGACGTGCTACCACCACCAGTAATTACGCAAATTATAATTTTGCGGGTTTGATTTTATTACACGATGTTATTCCTTCACCGTGGAAGTCAATCGTGAACATTTGTTGAGTACGTCTTTCATTAGAAAAATTGGTACCCGCCTGCGGGATTCGAACACCGGTGCATAGCTACATACGAATGCATCGGACGTCTTATCCTTGAGGCCACGATGACTTCATTAGATAAGAAAGTATTTACATGGATACCAACATACACTCAACATTAAATATTCTGGTTTATCGATGAATGAGACAAGAAAATAATGCGAGGGTTTGATTAGTGGGGTAAAGTAATACAACATAGTATTGTTGGTATGTTTTATTGCGAGTCGCTGTGTGTATGAGGGCGGTGAGTCTGGTGTAGAGTGGACACCGGCGGCTGGATGGCTTGCAGACCTGGCGATGGTCCACGCCAGCACCCTCCACAGACCCCACTCCCGCGTCTGGACACGGATTGCTTGAATTAAGTACTCGGATGGGCGAGCTCAATGTCCTACTGTTTCTGCCACCAATCTTGAGATGAGCTCTAAGTCTGTCGCGGTAGGTGTGGTGGTACCAGTACCATTACTGGTGGTAGGACGTCTTGTGAATCCGCACGAATAGGTACCACCACCCTGCTGATTTGCGTAATGCGTTTGGGTTTGAAGGGTGGGGCAGCAGTTGTACAGTAAAAACGGAGACGTAGAACTTGGTCTCGAGGTAGGTGGCGGCATTTACGGCGTAGATGTCTATGGGCTCCGGTAACCACTTAACACCAGGTGGGCTGTGAACTCGTCCACTCGTCTAAGCTATAAATAAAACTAGTGCCTGCTCGCAAGACACTCTACCACAAGCAACAGACTGATTGATGGCAGTGGTATAGAATGGAATATAGAATTCCGGCTCAAGATCTTCAGTTACAAGAGTTATTGCCGTGAATCCGACGGATTGTGCTTTTGAGACTGCGACCTCATGTCTCAAGGGGGGAGTGGCAAACAATTAATTAATTACTCAAAATCATCCTTGAACTTTACGTAAAATAGTAGCAATAGTACCAAGGTACTATGACACACATAGAGGTGTAATTTAGAATAATTTTAACGAAATTTCCATCTTATATCTAAAGGTCGATGGCTTTGACACCAGACTGTAAAAATGGCACCTATTGCAATCAAAGTAAGATCTGAAAATGATTGAAGTGGTATAGTTTAAATGAAATTATTAAAATGAATTATTATTTAAATAAGTTAAATAAGAAGCAATAGAAAGTGTTCTGAGGGATTTTTGAGATACCCTCATCTTCAAAGAAGTTTTCAAACCACCCACTACTTTCATGACTTGCCACGTACCACCCGGCTCTGGGAGATTCCAGACAGCGACTTGTTTGCGCCACAACAGTAACCATATACCACCAAGATTATCCAAATGAAGCTTAAACACTAAAACGGTATAATAGAAACGGCTCGTGAAGACTGACCGGCCGATTGTAAGCTGACGATCCGGAGCCAGAGCACGGACATGAGGGTCCGCCGGGTTTCCACCAGGCTGCAGACGGTGGCGCTGCCGCTGCGCACCGCTGACATCCAGCGGGACTGCAGCGACAAGGTAGACCGGCTGTCTGCTCAAACATCCCAAGGTTGACTGTTAAACTCACAGCCTACCTCTTTACGTATCATAGTATCCTAGTACTTTTCTTAGTGTTATTCTAAGTAAATTGACAATAAGCCTACGTTAGTTACCGGAGCTCGTAGATAACTACGTAAGTGACGACAGCTTGAGGCATGAGGTCGAGGTCTCAAATAACTGCCCCCTTCAAATCGAAAACTATGACTGTCTCACACTAAACACATATAAGATGATTGTACCTCGGAACAGAGTTAACCTAAGACATTCATTATTTGTACTCATAGTACCCTGGTACTTTTCTGGATATTATTTTACGTGATAACAATAAATATACAGTCCATGCGCTGTTAAGGGGTTACTTAAGGTTGTCGACATTAATACCATCGTCCACCTTGAGATATGAGGTCGATGTCTCAAATGTATAACTGCCCTCTTCAATTTGAAAACCATGACTGTCTCACAGCAGACATATGAAAGATGGTTGTACCTCGGAACAGAGTTACACATACATCTCTTTGTATTCATAGTACCCTGGTACTTTTCTGGATATTATTTTACGTGATAACAATAAATATACAGTCCATGCGCTGTTAAGGGGTTACTTAAGGTTGTCGACATTAATACCATCGTCCACCTTGAGATATGAGGTCGATGTCTCAAATGTATAACTGCCCTCTTCAATTTGAAAACCATGACTGTCTCACAGCAGACATATGAAAGATGGTTGTACCTCGGAACAGAGTTACACATACATCTCTTTGTATTCATAGTACCCTGGTACTTTTCTGGATATTATTTTACGTGATTAACAATAAAATCACAGTCCACGTGATGTTAAGTGGTTACTTGGGGTTGTCGACATTTAATACCATCGTCCACCTTGAGATATGAGGTCGATTGTCTCATTCTGCCGCGAAGCAGTCTTGTGGGCTCTAGTAGGGAGCACGCGTGCCAGAAAGTCCTTGCACACAAAACCCTGCAAGACATTTTCAGAGCAACATTACTTTGGCTGATCTCCAGGAGTTCGATGCTCCTGGCTGTTATTGGGGTCTTGATGTCCGCCAGCGGCGACCCTCGGTGCGGCACCGAATAAAACATGAACCCGGAGCTGCTGGTCCACAGGCCAGCACGTGCTGACAATTCTGAAAAATTATATACTAAATTACACACCTCCTTGTATGTCATAGTACCCTGGTACTTTTCTTCCTAATATTTTACATGATTAATAATATTATCATGGTCCACGCGATGTTAAGTGGGTTCCCTGAGCTTATTACAAATACAAAATGTACCCACCTTGAGACATGAGGTCGATTTCTCAAATCGGACCCCATACTTCACAACGAACTTATGAGACTAACTAACTAACGAACTTTAAAGATGGCTGTACTTCGAAATTAATATTAAATTTACACCTAAACATATTTGCATTGACATGCAAAGGTTATTTTTAAATTTATTTTTTATTTTTTATATATGTATATATTTATTACATACATTATATATTATTATGTACTATGACTAGTATCCTGGTACTTTTCTTCCCTTTATTTAACGAAATTGACAATATATTATTATAATAGTTTACTTGATGTGAAGTATTTACCTGAGGTCAGTGAAATTACAACATGCATTCTATGCCCCACCTTGAGACATGAGGCTGAATTATCAGTCATATAAGTGACCCTGACTTCAATTCGAACCTACGACTGGTTCCCAGCAGATATAATATGAAGGATGGTTGTACCTCTGAACAGAATTATCCTATGTTACACATACACCTCTTTGTATGTCATAGTGCCCTGGTATTTTTGTCGCTACATTTACATAGATTGACTGACGAAGCTAACAACAGCTCTCACCTCTTTGCACATCATAGTGTCCTAGTACTTTCCTTCCTATTGTTTTACATGACAAAATCAGAGTCCATTTGATGTTAAGTGGTCACTGGAGGCTATAGACATCGCAACCTGAATGCCACCCAACTTGAGGCACATGAAGTCGAAGGATGAAACGACTATCCTTTCGAAGAGGAACCATATAAGCAATAAAATAATAAATTAGAATAACTTTTGTGATCATGATTAGACTATAGACATATCTGTCTACCCTCTCTTTCTATTCGGTTTTTTAATTACCATTGAAACTTGATAACTCGCCCCCTAAAAAAATGTGGTAACAAATTAAATTAGGTTTCTAAGTTTCCATTACAATCAAAAAACTTACCATCCAAAATTACAGCATCATCGTTATAGCGATTATCTTCATTCGCACCACCGGTCTTCGTATGCTCGCAGTCATTATATCCCGCGCCGTCTTCGAGAATATCCCGTTTGGTATACGATTTCTCGCTACACATCTCGCTGCCCTCTCCCATATGCTTATCATTATCCTTCTCGCATAGGATCTCTATTGAATCTAGCTTCCCAACAAATCCTTCGCCCTCTTCCCGCCCATTATGATCATCACAATGATTGTATGTCTTAAATTCGATATTATTATTACTAGCACTATGTTTATTTTTGGCATTAATTAACTTCAAGTGTGCTTCATAAGCTGAAAAGACAACACGGGTTTAACTTTAGCCATTTTTTCCCGTATAAAGTAATTTTTTTTAACGGTAACTGTGTAAATAAAGATTGCTGAAGTCCTATGCTAATAAGAAAAATGTTTAGTAGCTATGTAGTAGTTAATAATGACCTAGCTCGTTTTGTCATCTCCTCTCTCAACGGTCGTGTGGTTCGCGAGACGCTCTGTCTATTCTCTCACTCTCGCTCGTCCTAAATTGTATCTTTTCTCTCTAGCCGTAACGAATCAGTTGCTAGTTAATTTTTTTTTCCTACCTAAGCCTTGAGAGGCTATTTCAGCGTAACCTTAACTAGTAGGTGAGCTCACGGGGCTCAAACCGGAGTAATGCTAACACTGGCCCCAGCAAGAGCAGTGCTTCGCAGAATCTACCACCGGATCTGAAACGCGACCCACTGAAAAGATCCGGCGAGAAACTCAATGGGCTGTGTCTATGGGTTAATTTGTTCGTCGAGCCCTTCGTCGCAAGCGACGGGTTCAACGAGGACGGTGACCGGTGCTTGTGGTGCCTAAAAGCACCGTTAATGGATCGGGAGGATCCGTAATGACGTGTTTTGGGCGACGTCGGCTGTTTACCATTCGGTCTACAGGATCGGGTATGGTAAATTTTACTCTTAACGCGCCTAAAGAAATTTCACTTCAAAAACATTTAATTTATTACTAAAGCAAGGGGAAAGACAATTAACACAATGTCGCGTTAATTCTGATCACCTTACCATCACAGTATATCTGTTTTATAAACAGTCCCCCCTTGGAATGTCCGACCCACACGATGGGTCTCCGCCCGACCCCCAGCTCCAAAAGTTGGGCGGTCATTTGTTCGGCGCGCTCGTGTAGGCGCAGTCTGTAATGCCATACACAAAAACGTTACCGAAGTCAATAATAATTGAATACGCATTATTATAAGTGGAAATGGATAGATCATTTAATAAGAAGCAAAACAGAAAAATGGGCTAAATTAGTAACTGAATGGTACCCTCGAGAGGGGAATAGATTAAAAGGACGACCGTTCCAAAGGTGGGAGGACGACATTAAAGCCGTTGCAGGCTCTACAAGGAAGAGGAAATGCCACGACCGGAACTTATGGCAGGATTTGGGGGAGGCCTATGCGAAAGTAAAACAATCTTAGCCGATGTTAAATGCAAAGAAAAATGAATAGTAGGTATATACCTAAATATGAATTAAGGTTGTTAATAAAAAAATAAAATTCACATTGAAAAGCTCTGAGCCTAACGTAAAAGAATAATAGATGCTAACACTTAAGCACTTTTTAAAGAAAACTTTCTTTCCAACATTTTCCACAAGACGACTTCATTCGCCAAGATCGACACCCTATTGTTTTGGACGTATCATGCGGTCTCCGAGGCATAGACTGGAAAGGCTTCTCATTCTTGGTCAAATGTAGGGGAAACGAATTATAGGTAGGGAGAGACCAATAAGATGGTCGGACCCCAAAAAGGGGACATTTGGGGGGCAGCATCCAAAAGGCGGTCCACTTCGAAGGGGACGGACTTTTATCGAAACACATACGTATGGTCGCAATCTTAAGCAATGATGGACGAAGCAAAAGAATATAAATGGTCTTTAAAATCACGGTTTCCTGATGATCTACAACGTAAATGCGTCCCCCACCTTGAGATATAAGTTCTAAGGTCTCAAATACAGTTACAACGGCTGCCCCACCATTCAAACCGAAACTGCTTCACGGCAAAAATAAGCAGGGCCATGGTACCTACCCGTGCGGATTCACAAGAGGTCTTACCACCAATAAAAAATTATATGTTTACAGCCCTATCGGAATTCACCTCTTTATTTCTCGGATCCATAACGGCCGCCACAGATACGGATCGCTCGTGTAGTTAACCGATATGACTCTGGCCCCCGGGAAGTCGATCTTGATCCAGTCCCGGGGCCAACAATCGGAGTAGCAAGCGTCGCAGAGACACCCACAGCCCGCGTCACAAGGTCTACTGTCCCCATAGCATTCGCAGGCGTTACCCTGATCAGGCGGTTTAACGCATTCGCAATCGTTACGGTTAACACGCGTCACACACTCCCCGCAGTGACCCTTGAACAGGTCCTGAACGAATCTCGCTTGGGCGTCGTAATCCTCGACCCCCTCACCCGGATCTGATTCGTCGTAAAATCGCTCCGTTATCAGAGCTTCCTCGTTAGGCAGAATCCTTCTAAAGCTCCCGTTAACGTTCTCAGCCGTTACGTTATCGGCGTTAGCGTTATTCATTTTAACATTGTCTGCGTTATCGAGGGTTTTCGAAGTGTGGTTTATCAGAGTCTTTAATTCCGGTTCGCTTTTGTATGTTGGTTTCCAATCGCCTTGACGCCAAGTATTGCTTAAGGATCCTGTAACGGTAACGAAAGATGAAAAAGGATAGTGGAATTGAATAGCATTTTACATCATTTTCGAGATAATCTTGCCTATTATACAGTGTACCAAAAAACTTTTTATTTACTGCTTAAGTGAGATAGACATCTACAACGTAAATGCCGCCACCTACCTTGAGTTATGAGTTGTAAAGGTCTTACTTTTGACACTACAACGGCTGCCCCACCTTTCAAACTGAAACGCATTACTGCTTCACGGCAGAAACAAGCAGGGCGGTGGTACCTACCCGTGCGGACTCACAAGACGTCATACCACCACTAATTATGCAGATTATAATTTAGCGGGTTTCGTTTTTATTACACGATGTTACTGCTTCATTGTGGAAGTTGTTCGGGGATATGAGTCAAGTCTGTCTGCGGTATTCGAACCCCAGCAGAGTCGTATCGCTCGATACGAATGGATCGGCCGTCTTATCCTTTAGACCGCGAGGACTTAACCGACTCTGTGTCAGGACTTACCGTATAGCCCATGGACGAAGATGACGTCGAGGGTAGGAGAAGGCGGCTCGTGCAGGACCACGCACTCCACGCGAGGCACGGGGTCCAGGTGGTCGGTCCCCGGCACCCTAAGCTTCGTTTTGACTGGTTTCGCTGTAAATTAAGATATGTCCTTATAAAACGGGTAGGTACCACCACCCCGCCTATTTCTGCAGTAATGCGTTTCGGTTTGAAGGGTGGTGCAGCCGTTGTAACTATACTGAGACCTTAGAACTTATGTCTCGAGTTGGGTGGCGCATTTACGTTGTAGATGTCTATGGGCTAACAGCAGATAACAACAGATTTTCGTCTTTCCCTGAGTCTACTAGATATTCCGGCGCCTTAAGAAGATCGAAGAGAGAAATCGACATGATTAGTTTAGGACGTCGCGTAGGGCACCGGTGACCTACATGTCAAAGGTATGAGTTAAGGCGTTCAAGTTAAGGGTTCGGCGAATGCTGTTGGAAAAGTTAGCGGAATCGTCATGAACTTATTAAGATTAAGCTATTTGTTAAGAAAATCTATTAATGTTATATTCCTTTTAATACTGTATAAACTATTGTATGTATGTATGTGTATATGTATTTGTAACTTAATATATAATATAATTTCATTGCACCTACCACTATTTACTCTGCACTACCTTTGGTTGACTGGTAGAGAATGTCTTAGGCATTAAGTCCGCCAATGTAAGTTTTACATGCGAATTTTACATAAAATGTCTTTTATTTTTTATCGCCCTAATAGGCAGACGAGCATACGGCCCAACTAATGGTGAGTGGTTACCGTCGCCCATGGACTTCAGCAATGCCAGGGGCAGAGCCAAGCAGCTGCCTACCGCTTAGTAAAAATCACGTTGTGGCGGTTTGGGTCACGCTATTTGGAATCTTGCAGACCGCATTGAATTGGGTTAAGTCGGGTCCCCGCGCCGCCTTGTCGCGATGGGCGCGGGATAAGATAAACAAACCACTTGACCTAATTCTGCGTTATCGTAATTGCGAAACTCAATGAAACGGTGAAAATTATCAAAGGATTACTACATTGATTACAGGCCAAACCCTAGTTTGATGGTCGCTTCTTAATTTGAACCCGACCAAACAGAAGATCGCACACTAGGTCATCTCGAAGGTTTCTGGTAGAAGGACTGGTGGTAGCGCTTCTTGTGAGTCCGCACGGGTAGGTACCACCACCCTGCCTATTTCAGCCGTGAAGCAGTAATGCGTTTCGGTTTGAAGGGCGGAGCAGCCGTTGTAACTATACTGAGACCTTAGAACTTATATCTCAAGCTGGGTGGTGGCGTTTACGTTGTAGATGTCTATGGGCACCGGTGACCACTTAACACCAGGTGGGCCGTGAGCTAGTCAACTATTAAGCTATAAAAAAAGGGTGCGTGTACTTATGTACGCGCGTAAGAAGTTATACTTTATTTTTATTATTATTTTTTCTTTTTTTTAATATTAAATAATTAATAATAAATATTTAACGTTAATAATTTAATAATATTTAGTATGAATTATATTAAATAATAATTTTGTCATCTACATTACTAAAAAATGAATGTTATTAACACTTTTTTTTACGAGTGTACATGAGCGAAAGTTCACCTGCGGCTATATTCAGACTCGCCAAGTTATGTCGGTCGTATTGTAATGAGCGATTTAGTGGGCAACTTCATTTCTGTTAATTTTGTGTCACGGTGCGCGCGCATCGTCAAATTTCACTCTCATCAATTTTTCATAACGCGCCTAAAGAAGTATAACTTCAAAAATAAAAATGAAAATGTCATCAAAATTCATATCAGGGTCTGTAGGGAACACATGTGACATGTCCCTCTTCAAACGAAGCTTGCGGAAAGTCTTTTAAGGGGGAAGCGACTTGACTCTGCCCCTGTTATTGCTTAAGTCCATGGGCAACGGTAACCACTCACCATCAGGTGGGCCGTATGCTCGTCTGCCTTAGAAAGAGCAATAAAAAAATTGACCTTAGCCTTGCACTTTTGTAATAGAAAAATCATACTTAATGCAATAACTGATAGCTTTAAGTACAATCGAAAGAGTATAACTTAGTACAGTTTAAGGATTTTATAAGCTACTAACTGACCCGGCACACTTCGTAGTGCCTCAATCGATAAATAAAAGACCTAAGCTTTTGTATAAAATAAACTTAAAACAAACAAAAGGAATCCGTCCGACGGGGGACACATTACTTAAAGCAAAACAAAATTGTTATTTTTATTTAATTCCGAGCATTTTCATATTTATCTACCTTTTAAACTTTCTCTGGACTTCCACAAATAATTCAAGACCAAAATTAGTCAAATCGGTCCAGCCGTTCTGGAGTTTTAGTGAGACTAACGAACAGCAATTCATTTTTATATATACTAGTGGCCCCGCAGTAGTCGAGATTCGACTATAATTAATTGACATTCCCGATCCTGCGGACAGAATGGAAAGCAATCGACGTCGCCCAAAACACGTCATCTCGGATCCTCCCGATCCACTAACGGTGCTTTTAGGTACTTTAAGCACCGGTCACCGTTCTCGTCGAACCTGTCGCTTGCGACGAAGGGCTCGACGAGTAAATTAACTCTCAGACACAGCCCACTGAGTTTCTCGCCGGATCTTCTCAGCGGGTCACGTTTCTGATCCGGTGGTAGATTCTGCGAAGCACGGCTCTTGCTAGGGTTCGTGTTAGCAACGTCATCAGGTTTGAGCCCCGTGAGCCCACGGTTACGCTGAAATAGCCTCTAAGGCTATCAGCTTAGGTAGGAAAAAAAAAAAATTGAAAAAATAAGTTTAAACATTATTATGGTTCTATTGTCAAAAACTATTATATTTCGTTAATATAATCACAGTATTCGCCAAAACTGCACTATAGATCAATAATATTAAAGACAAACAATATTAATCTTTTTTGTCAATTCGACTACAGACTTTAAACAATAACAAAAGTTTCCCAATTGACAGTAGGTAAACAAAGAATATTAGATAGATATTTTTATGTATGTGTTGTGTCGTGTCAAATACATGGTAGTGTGTGTAATGTTTTCTTTATTGATTTAAAGTATCATTTATGCATATATTTTTTTTAAATATTAGCATTGTGCATTCCTTCTCTATATTCTCTACTAGCGGCCCGCTCCGGCTCCGCTCGGGTCTTTAACAAAAAATTCAACGATATTTGACGTTGTTTTATTTTTTAAAATAAAAGAACACTTATTGCGGCATAACTATAATAGTTAGACATATGCTGTCGCGACACTTTTCGTAAATAATAATGTGTTCTACAAAGTCGTAGTACGTTATTTTATTCTATCACCAATAGTTTTCGCAGGACACGCGATATAAAGAATATTTTAGGTAATTTTTTTACACCTTGGGTTACATTACTGGAGTTTTGTAATAGGATCCCTAATTTTTTGTAAAAATAACATTACAGCCTATGTCGATCGGGAATAGTGTAGCTTCCAAACAGTGAAAGAATTTTTCAAATCGGTTTAGTAGTTTTGGAGCCTATTCTATACAAACAAATCTTTCCTCTTTATATTCATACTCCTATTTCAAACTCCTCCGTCCGCGCAATTTTCTTAAAAAGGGGTACAAAGTTTTTGCTTCACGTATTAATATATAGATAGATATAAGCTATGAATGAAAAGGAAATACCTTTGATTTGCGGCAGTCTGACGGCGACTAATCGATGCAGGAAAACGGTGACCGTCCTCCATAAGCTCGAAGCACACCACCGTCTGCAACAATATCTAGGCTGAATGGACTGCGGATGGAGTGGGGGGAAACGTTTGCAGTGGGGGAGTCAAGCGGGAGGAAGATGGATCGCACCCTTTGCCAAAATATCTACTTAACGACGAGAAGGAGTGTAGAATTTTTTTACTGGTTGTAGGACCTCTTGTGAGTGATACTGCGAAGCACGGCTCTTGCTAGGGCCAGTGTTAGCAGCGCTCCGGTTTGAGCCCCGTGAGTTCACCTACACGTCAAGGAGAAGCTGAAATAGCCTCTCAAGAGTATCTGCATAGGTAGGAAAAAAAATTTGTCGTACTTGGTTACAGACGTCTTCGCTGTTTCCGTGGCAACGTTAATCTACCCTCATATAAATCGCTACAGTGTATGAACAGCCTTAAGTCGCGATCGAGATGCGTCGCGGCAAAAGAGCTGCGTTCCACCGCGTGGGGCTTCAAAACCTTGACATTTGAATCCAGTTAGTGAATCTACGTGTCAGCCGGCGTGCGCTTGAGGCGGGATAATTGACTGTTATCGCGAATCATTTCCGCGTCCGTTGGATTCCCGTCACCTCCAACAGATTTGGTTCATCGCGTAGGGGGCACGCCCACGCGTTGAATACGCGGGCCAAAATCTAGGGCTCATTGATCAGACTGGTCATCCACAATTCGGCGGGATGTGGTCTGCCCAGAACCGGTCATTATGGCGATCCTTGGGCGAGTGAGCCTATGTCCAGCAGTTACAGATTTTTACTGGTGCTAGGACCTCTTGTGAGTCCACGCGGGTAGGTACCACTACCTCGCCTATTTCTGCCGTAAAGCAGTAATGCGTTTCGGTTTGAAGGGCGGGGCAGCAATTGTAACTATACGGAGACCTTAGAACTTATATCTCAAGGTAACCACTTCAGTTCCGATAACCACTTAACACCAGCCCACCGGCTGTGAGCTCGTCCACCTATCTAAGAAAGAAAAAACTACTGAATGGATTTTGATGAAACTTTACAATGATATAGCTGACGCATCAGATTAACACGTAGGCTATAATTTATAAAGATACAGTGTGAATTACCCAAAATACAACGATAAGTATTATGTATGATAAGAGAAAAAATATGCCATTTAATTTTCATAATCAACTAGCGACCCGTCCTGGCTTCGCTTCGGAAACTATAATTTATTATTGATTTCTCCACTATTTAATTGATGTTATTATACATATAAACCTTCCTCTTCAATTACTCTATCTATTAAAAAAAACCGCATCAAAATCCGTTGCGTAGTTTTAAAGATTTAAGCATACATATATATAGGGACAGAGGAAGCGACATTGTTTTATACTATGTAGTGATAATAAACTAGTTTCTGAAGCGAAGCGAAGGGGGGTCACTAGTATACACATGAATTCTTGAAACATAAATACATACATACATTTACATAAATCGACGCGTATAAATTTGGCACGTGCTAAATCTGACAATTATGACATAACACGTCCGCTAGTTCGTTGACCTCTGACAATGTTAAGGTCATGGCGAAAAGCCAATACAAGAAACTTTAGTTTGACGAAACATTTCTTCGGTGGACGGGACGTTTTGTATTTTGTATTGCTCCAAAGTAGGATTACGGGCCATCTTTTTTAATGCTTAGATGGGTGGACGAGCTCACAGCCCACCTAATGCTAAGTGGTTACCGGAGCCTATGGACATCCACAACATAAATGCCGCCACCTACCTCTAGATGGCAGATACCTTGGTAGGCAGCGGCTTGGCTCTGCCCCTGGCATTGCTGAAGTCCATGAGCGACGGTAACCACTCACCATCAGGTGGACCGTATGCTCGTCTGCCTACAAGGCCAATGAAAAAAAAAAAGATATGAGTTCTTAGGTCTCAGTTTTTACAGTACAACGGCTGCCCCACCCTTCAAACTTGAGTTTGTCCACCCATCTAAGCAATAAAAAAAAGACTGCCATATGGCAACACTGTTGGTGGAGGCGAGGGCAGTAGTGGGGACGAGGCTTATTAACAAAAAAGGGTGCGTGTACTTATGTACGCGCAAGTACTTTATTTTTATTATTTTGTTTTTATTTTATTTAAATTTTATTCAATTCGAAAAAAAATCGATTAAACAACATCCTCAAAGACGCAAATTGGACATCTCTTTTCTCTCTGACCTCGTATTAATTCGGTAATTCTCGGTACGGTTCGGAAAGTTCACCTGCGGCTATATTCAGACTCGCCAAGTTACGTCGGTCGTATTGTAATGAGCGATTTAGTGGTCAACTTCATTCTGTTAATTTTGTGTCACGGTGCGCGCGCATCATAAAATTTCACTCTCATCAATTTTTCATAACGCGCCTAAAGAATATAAGAGTATAACTTCAAAAAAACGGTGGTCTTTAAAAAAAAGGAGAGAAAAGCGATGTATTCTGTAGTAAGCACAATACCTAAAAGTCGTACAAGCACTTCAAAACAATACTCACAGCACCGCAATGAAATACGGGTGCAGTCTGACGTTGCCATGTCCGCCATTTTGTGGAAGTATTTCACGTGACGCCGCCATCTTGTTTAAGCCAAGTCTTGGTTATCTGCGAAAGAAGAGTAGATATAGTTCGAGTTTCATGTTGTCCAGGGGCTCCAAAACTAATTTATTCTACTGCTACTCTTTGGGAATAAATTACTTTTTAGCGCCCCCATTTTTTCACCTACTTAAAAACCATTATATGAGCTCAGTAGTTAGGTAACTAGGTAAACAGTGTCCTTAGTGCGTTTTTTTTAACGTTCTCGATAGCGTAAAAGTTAACTTAAATTTGTATGGAGTTGGAATGTTTCGCTACGTTTGCCGCTAGGGGCGCTGTTCCAACTGCATACCAATTTGAGTTAATTTTTACAAAACAATTGTTACAAAACTCGCCCTAAGAATTACACAGAGCGAAATGTGGTAGTTTATTAAGCTGTTTTTAAAATATCTCCTTCCTTAGAACCTTCTTCAGCTATTAGAAAGGGGGTAAACTTAATTTAAATTCAATTAAAAACATCGAACCGTCGATGCTGATACCAAATAAAACGGACCTTTAATCTATACTAATATTATAAAGCTGAAGAGTTTGTTTGTTTGAACGCGCTAATCTCAGGAACTACTGGGCCGATTTGAAAAATTATTTCAGTGTTAGATAGCCCATTTATTGAGGAAAGCTATAACATCACACAATATAAGCGGAGCACCAATAAAAAATGTTTCAAAATCGGCTTTTTTTGAAGTCGGTTAAAAAGCGTGTTTTGGGTATATCATCATCATCAGCCTTTACCTGCCCACTGCTGGACATAGGCCTTCCCCAATGCGGTCCTCCGCCTTCCGCATCCAACGACTTCCCGCCGTGCGCACTAAGTCGTCAGTCCACCTGGTTGGAGGACGCCCCACGCTCCTTGTACCCATCCGTGGCCTCCATTAGTTATATAACTATAGGCTATATAACATTACGGTAAGACCAATACAAGTGGAGTATCAATAAAGAATGTTTCAAAATAGAGTTATAAATAGCTCCTTAACATGCTATAATTCAAAAATATTTTCACTTTCTACGTAAGTGAAGTGGGAGGTAAAATTTAGCGTTATGCCTAAATAGTTATTCCACGCGGACGGAGTCGCGGGAAAAAGCTAGTTACAAAGATAAATGTCATGTGTTAAGCGAAATGTCAATTAAACCAAATGGCCCTTCATCCCTCAATATAACAATAGGCTGACTAGCATACGGTTCACTTTTATTTATTTATTTATTTTTATTTATTTTATTATTATTTGTGGTCATAGTTTAACAAAGATTAATAAGCTAATATTAATAAATGTATCACTATGTCCTGCTAGTAAAGCGTACAAATATTAGGTGTAAGTGTAATCTACATAAAAATTAAAAATAAAACTTAAATTATTCTACTTTATCATCTTAAGGTTATCGTCTAAATATTCTGACATACTATAGTAAGCCTTATCTATTAAAAATATTTGCAATTTTTGCTTAAAATCTTGTGAATCTACTGTCTTCAAAATGTTTATAGGTAGTTTATTAAATATTCTTGATGACATACTAAAAAAACTCTTGTCATACTGTCAACTCTTGTCACTTGATCGGGAGCCGTAACTGTCTCTTATGCACGTGAGCTATACTGAGAGCTCTTCGTACCTTTGCATTAGACGCCTTCAGCTCTAACACTAGGAGCGGGCTTAGGGACCCCGGTAACCGTACTCGTCGAACTCGACAAAGAGACCTAGCCCATGCATCAGCCCGATGAGTTTCTCACCGGATCTTATCAGCGGGTCGCGATTCCGATCCGGTAGTAGATTCATTCGCGAAGCAGCTGCTCTTGAGTTGTTAGGTCTCCTTTGGAGGCGCTCGGGTAGCTGTTGGCAAATCCCGCCCCTCCTGACTGAGCCTTTGCTCGCCCACCTGTCCTGGTGAAACTGGAAAGGCCTCAGGGCCACCAGTAATCCTTCAGTCATCAAAAAAGCTCTTCGCAAACCTAGTTCAGAAGAAGGATATATGTTCTCCCGACACGAGAACTTCAAAGAATTAGAGGATATTTCAACGAATGGTACCTACTATCCTAGTGCCTACAATGTACTTACTCGTATATTTAAAATAGGTTAAAACGTTTGTCTGATGTGCCATTGTTTTCAAATGAGTTTTATTTAGGGCGATTCTTAATGATCGTATTTAGACTTCGTTTTGTGTATATGTTACCGGAAATGTATGTAATCCGTCATTGTATACAATTCCTAGGAAATGTATGTAATTCCTAAAATCGCACGGAAATGTGTGAAATAAATTATATTATACTTACACATTACACATTTCCTAGGAAATCTATACATTTCCTAAATAGCAATCGGAAATGTAAAACATTTAAGATATTGGTGGGTACGCGGGGACAGCGGGACGAGTCTTGCACTACGGTCAGTTGCCAATTTGCAATCCACTGGAACCGGCCAGGGATTTAAGAAGTGCGTTTGCAAGAAAAACTGTGCTACATCAAGATGTCTGTGTTTTAAAAATAAAGTATTATGTACTTCCAAATGTCATTCGAGCTTACCCTGCAAAAATAAATAGCTATATGGACTGACAAAGTATTATAATATAAAGATTTACTTTTATACTTTGACATTTATAATTACTTAATTATCAGACTGATTACTTGCCAAATGAAAATTTGATTTTATAAGAATAAAATATAAGTTGATTTTGTGATACGTTAAAAGTTAATAGATAGTTGATTTTAGAAGTTTTAATTAGTAAGATAATATGAATATATTATTATTATTTTACGGTATGACTGTTACCCGATTGTCTCAATAGTGTTATAATAAAAAAATATTATTAACAACGTGTTTTATTACAGAAAGCATTTACTTTATACATTTCCTAATACGATATTGGAATTATATACAATTCCGAGGAAATTTATACATTTCCTAGGATATCTATACATTAAATAGTTTTTCAAACAAAATTTTATACATTTCCTAAATAGTATCGGAATTGTACACATTTCCTAGGATTTGTATACAATTTCTTGATTTCATACATTTCCGGTAACATATACACGACGTAACTATAAGTAGACTCTTCTCTGTAGACACAGTCTACTGAGTTTTTCGCCGGATTTCTTCAGTGAGTCGCGATTCCGATCCGGTGGTAGATTCAGCGAGTCACGGCTCTTGCATACCCGATCCTGTAGACCGAATGGTAAACAGTCGACGTCGCCCTAAACGCGTCAAAGTTTTTTTTTTTGGTATTTATTGCTTAGATGTGTTTACGAGTTCACAGTCCACCTAGTGTTATGTGGTTACTGCAGCCCATGGACATCTACAACGTAAATGCGCCGCCCACCTTGAGATATAAAGTTCTAAGGTCTCAAGTACAGTTACAACGGCTGCCCCGCTCTTCAAACCGAAACGCATTACTGCTTCACGGCTGAAATAGGCCGGGCGGTGGTACCTACCCGCGCGGACTCACAAGAGGTCCTACCACCAGTAATTACGCAAATTATAATTTTGCGGGTTTTGATTTTTATTACACGATTTTATTCATTCACCGTGGAAATCAATCGGGAACATTTGTTAAGTACGTATTTCATTAGAAAAATTTATACCCGCCTGCGGGATTGGAACACCGGTGCATCGCTACATACGAATGCACCGGACGTCTTATCCTTTAGGCCACGACGACTTCAAAGTTCCCGCCTAAAAAGTTTAGAAATTATATTTATTGTGTCGATGGACCAAAGTTAGTTTTTAATTAATCATTCTCAATTAAAAATAACAATTAATTACTGTCACTTGCGTCTTAAAATCGTCTAACATCAATCTGTATAAGTCACTCAACATTTAAGTACATTTATTTGTAACACTAACAAATTGTCATTGTTTTTTTTTTTCAATTTATTTTTACACTACTTAGTTCAGAACGCCGCGACGATACTAATTTAAAAACAAAAGTTTGACATTCATAAACTGTTTTTTGTTTGAATTTCTTTAATGCCACACATGAAGCGATGTATGAATCTTAAATATTCAAGATGTAACTGAATGTATAACATGAAAATCCATCTTGGTCACTCGACCAGGAAACGCCAAAATTAAGGCGAAAACAATCATGAAAACACTAACATTAGAAACTAAATTAGGTTTGTTAAACTCCAGTTTGTCTAAATAAATACTTAAACTGATACCTTGACATAGCGTTGAAGCAAAACCCGATATCACATTAACAACAGTCTGACCTTGTTGGTATAATCTGAACACATTATCTAATTCAATGTTGGTTTGATCAATTTAACTCACAAAATAACTTTTAAATTGATAATTCAAATTTAGATAATTTTTTTGCACAATTTTTTTATTTTAAAATAATTTAAATGAAGCGCGAATAAAAACCAAGCAACTCTGGCGCGGTTTTCCGCGCGACTACTATTTTTTTTACTAACAAGTTTGGTGCAAGCTTATTAAAACAATTGACAACGCCTCATCGCATAAAAAATAGAGTTGAAAATAGATTATATAGATGGCAAACGTTACTTTGTTTAAAGATACGTCACAACTATGTTATAATGCTGTTGGCAGAACTTTATACAGTTGAACATAGAGTCGAAAGTCGCATGAATTATTTTAATTGCTTGCTAAACTACGTAATTGATACGAGCTCGACAAACTTACGGATGCGGTCGACAAAATGAATCTTCGCTTTGTTGATGTTGTGCGATATTGTTCGAGAGGCGTAAATTAATTTTGTCGTTTCGAATTGAATCATTGTTCACGATATTATTATATTAGGCTCTCTGTATACTGTCTGTGACCGAAGCGCGTCGAATTCGGTAAGCGATTAAAGAATTTGTACGCTAATAACCGTATTATTGACGTGACAACGTCTTTTAATTTGAAGATGATTGATTGATTGTTCAAGAACATCTGTGCAATAAAGCTTACTATAAAGTCAATGATTATCTAGACGATTGCATAAACTGGGAATGAGTTGCTCGCTCCGGGCATTTCAATATTGCAGTAATTGTTACGTTATAATACTCATTGTAAAAAATTCATATTAAAAAAAAAAATATTAAAAAAAATTATTATAATTTCATATTTAAAAAAAAAAAGGACATGCCCGCTGAGTTTCTTGCCAATTCTTCTCAGGACGGAGGCTAGTTCTTGTGAATTGGCGGTAGTTCTTTTTGACGTTCAACAAGTATGTACTTTCATTTATGTTGAATAAAAGATGTTTGATGAATATGAAGCCTAAACCCAGGACAAATAATTGCCTGACAAACAAATAATAACAAATAATTGTCTACTCAATCGGGATCGCGAACCGCTGAGGCACTATGGGCCAGGAGTAGCCAGACGAGGTCCATAGATGGCAAGGTAAAAAAATATAAATACATAGAACAGGCAGGGCAACGCAAGGAGTAGGTACTAATATTAAATATCAGTTATATGTTAATTAATTTAATAAAATATAATAAACGAGTTTTTTAACGTTCTCGATAGCGTAAAAGTTAACTCATATTTGTATGGAGTTGGAACAGCGCCCCTAGCGGCAAACGTAGGCAAACGTTGACGCTGATTTAATAAACATACTTAATTGTTATTTTATTATATTCATTCCATTAACCTAGCGTTTATTACACTTTTTTGTTTCCTTCACTTCTTTGACTATAATGGCTTAGGCATAAAACTCTCGGATGTGTATATCGTGCATACTAACGAATAGATAAATGAAATTCTCGTTTTTATTAACGCGATAACATCTTGTAAATCGATGATCACCGGCTGCACGCACAAAAAAGTGTTACGTTCCGCCTGAGCGTGCGAGGGAGAGCGCGGAACAAGCGATAGAGAGGCACGATCGTCCCAAGCGTTGGCTTGTGACACGTTTATCTATCTTCTCGCGTGACGTCTGAGCTAGGAGTTCGAACAGTAAAACTATCGTCCGTAAACCGAATTTACCGACAACCATATTTTTTTTCTGTATTCGTATATAATATAGCTTTATGTGTATTCTCCAACTAAAGTTTATCCGAACAGGATTTGTCTGTTATTGGAGTGTGTTAATGACTCCGTTAAAACATTTAAATTGGATTCTAAATACATCAGGCACTTACGGACTATTATATGTGAGTTTAAAATAAGTATATATGTACATATTGAGGGGTATAAGGCTGATTGTATACACGTCGTTAAGTTTCTGAAATATTAGTTTGAAAAATATACTTATATTTGTCTATACTACATAATATTATAAAGAGGAATGATTTAAGTGTTTGTTTGTATTGAATTGGTTCCGAAACTACTAAACTACTGAACCGATTTAAAAAATCTTTCACTGAACTGGCAAGCTACACTATCCCCGGGTGACATAGGCTATATTTGAGTCGTCTATTATCAAAGGTGGCAATCTGTGCATTTGGACAAAAAAAAATTATTGATATGTCAATACAGATTGATTTGAATATAATCGTCTCCTTCAAAGAATACGGTTCAAAACCTGCATTAAATGAAGGTTAATAGTTAACCTGTTATTTATCTAAGATGTCGTTCCGAAGAGTTTTGTGACTGCCAATGGAATACAAAGTCAATAATTCGTTTTTCTGATTTACCAATCATTGTCCAAAAGTCAGATTGCCGGCTTTGATAATAGTCGACTCATTTATTGTATTTTCAAAAAAATTAGGGATCCTTACTGAAACTCCAATAATGTAACCCAATGTGTAAACCCAAAAATTCTTTACATCGCGTGCGCTACTACCCAAGCGAAGCCGGGGCGGGCCACTAGTTATAAATATAAAGGGTTTTTTCAAAAGAGGCGTGCGATCTTTGACCGCTCATAGTGGCAATCTTGGTAAAGCAATAGGTGTCAAATTTGGCATAAACACATATTTAGTCGTGATTTTTCACCATAAATAATAATACACTTAATATTTAACCATGGAACGCTACAGGCTTCAACATCGCGTAGTAATTATTAAAAGTCCATTATCAAAATCAGTGCCCTATTCGCCAAGCGTTCCGTGCATTGCATCCAATTTATTGCTGTCCATGGTTGTCCTGCAGAGTACACAATCCGTCGTTTAATAAAAAGAAATTGAGACACCCGGGTCGTTGTTTTTTTTTCTCCCAGCTATTCTAGTAACCTCGAGGGGTTATTTTAGATTCGCCAGTGAGTAGGTGAGCTCACGGGGCTCAAACCTGATGACGTTGCTAAAACGAACCCTAGCAAGAGCCGTGCTTCGCAAAATCTACTACCGGATCGGAAACGCGACCCACTGAGAAGATCCGGCGAGAAACTCAGTGGGCTGTGTCTATGGGTTAATATACTCGTCGAGCCTTTCGTCGCAAGCGACGGGTTCGGCAAGAACGATAACCAGTGCTTGAGGTACCTAGAAGCACCGTTAGTGGATCGGGAGGATCCGAAATGACGCGTTTTGGGCGATGAAGCAGTACGTCAAAGAAACGCAAGACCGTCATAGAATATTGTTGCCGTTAGGTACAGTCTGCGATAAAACCCAGACAGTCCATTCCGCGTCGTGCCCAAGGGCTGGGTCTTTCTGCGACATTAACTCGGCGGACTCACCCGTTTTGCACGTTTTTCTTCTGTGCTTAAGATATAATAATATATACTTTTCTTTCGGTATACATAATCAATGTCCTCACTTGATTCTGTGTTCGCACAACATAACACTACCGCACGTAGGTAACCTGTTCAAAACTCCAACTAAACTCGCTCTCTGTGGAAATTGACAGTTAATTTCCAGTTTCTCATAGTCCGTTCAATTCGCTCAGCTGATTCACCTCTGTCGTTATTCGTTTGCAGTGGAAATGAACAGGCAAAACTCTTTGTGGGTGGGAATGCAAACCGCTGTTGTTCTGGGATACCCTGCTGGCCTCCAATCCTAACCTAACTTAACCCACACACACAGCCCACTGAGTTTCTCGCCGGATCTTCTCAGTTGGTCGCGATTTCGATGTGGTGATAGACTCGACGCAGCACTGCTCTTGCTAGGACCAGTGTTAGCAAATTTCTCTCAGGTTGAGCCCGTGAGCCCACCTACCCGTCTGGGCGTAGCTGAAATAGCCCCTTAGGCTACAAGAAAATAGGTAGAGGAACAAACAAAATTATATACATAGGTGTCATTATAGAAATGTTACGTTTGTATCGGGCCTAAGTTCGAAACTCAGAAATCTGAACCACGTGCAATAGTCAATGTTATTAAATAATTGCTCCATAAATTATCTTATAATCATCATTGTAGTTTATTATGGCGAATAAATTAAAAGGTCTAACAGTGTTCAATCAGATTTTGTTTTCGAAATTATCTCGCTCATGAGATTGCATAGTCCGCTACAAACTTCAGTGTGCTTATTGCGAGTTTTTTAACGTTTACGATCGCGTGAAAGTTAACTCAATTTTGTATGGAGCTGGAACAGCGCCTAGCGGCAAACCTAAGCAAAGGTAGCACACAGAGTTGATAGTTTCCAAAGATATTTTCATCGCGAACGCTGCTCTGGCTTAGTCCTTCAAAAAGAATCCCTTCAGAACGAAATAGATTATAGATGTTGCTTGATTGCCGATTTTGAGAATGAGCGTCGAAGGTAATATAAAAAAGGCGATACTAGTACGTTAGTTAAGAAAACGGTGTGCAATCACAATTCATTGCCATTGACAGGGCAAATCCCAGAAATCTCCAGTTACATTTAACGAAATTGCAAGATGACATTTTTATTTACGCAACAAATTGTTAGTTTTATTACAGAGTCATCGTCAACTATAGGACGTACCGTGTATATTAACGAGGTACTTACATTAAGCAATGTATACATAAAATATGTAAATACTTGATTTTGTAAAGTGACGTTGCCTGTATACTAAAATTTGTGCTATTAAATTTATTTTATGAAAGAGTGTTAGGCGAGTTTATTAACGCTCCAATATTCAAATATCTTCATTTTATTAAAATACTTTCATAAAAAACGTAAAATTGATAGGTAATAATTCGTTGAAATATTTTAATCAATTGTTTTTATGGCTCGTTCTATTTAGTAAAGGAACAAATAAAACGCAACAAAGTTTGACATTAATTCTGACATTTATTGAGTAATGTTGCAAGCAAAGCATTCATTTCACATTTTAAGCTAAATTCTGACGAGTGCAATAAAAATTCAAAATTGGATGATCACTATATTACTAAATTTCAAATTTTACTATTATTACTGTTAAATTGCAAATTTACATTGTTATTAGCGATTGTATGAAAACAATTATTAAAGCTAAATTTGATAACAAATTTTGATTAGCATTGCCCATAATCAAAGATGACCACTAGAGATCTTCTGACATCCATATCTATATCTATTATTTGTTTGTGAATGTGGAAAACAGTAGCAGAGAACAAGTTCATTTTTTCTTTTTAAGTCGCAGGTAAGGAGTTTAGTTTATGGACTACCCAATGATATGTGAATACCGTCACCCAGGTGCTTAAGAAATTAAAAGGGCATTGCTAAGCCCCTGCATACCATTAAAGAGTCTTTAACATGTAATTGATCAGAAATCTTTGTGGAGTTCAATCAGTTGGTGATACTTATTCTAAGTGATGCTTAAAATCGCACGATGAACAGACTAGTTCTAGGTGGTAGCGATGTACTTCATGTTGTGAGGCGTGATCATAATTTTTTGATCAGGTCCATCTCAAATGTTTGGTTAAAACAATTTTTTTTTTCTTAGATTAATATGCGAGGAGGTGGTCACGACCTTCAATATTACGAAAACCGAAGCGAGGAGGAGGAGGAGGCGGTCACATACTGCTATAACGAAATATAATAAAGATACAGTCTTTCTGTACCGAAATTATTCTCAAACCAATGGTCTGAATAAATACAAAAAAAATCATTTTATTATTGGAAACTGTACATTAAAGCTCGCAACATTACCAATCTGACGGCCATGACAGCTCATTCATCATAGAGTGTAAAAAAATGTGAACATGTATTTTAATTAAATCGTTTAAAAAGTAAGAAAAATGAGCTTAAAAATGAGTTAAATCCGTTTTACGAACAGTCAACGAGACTATAAAGTTGTTATGCGTGTTAAAATTGTGTTCGATGGAAAAAAAAACATAAAATTACATGTTAAAAGAATCACTTGAATTTTTAATAGAGAAAAAAAGGCAGTTTTTCGTGACAAGCGCTCGTCTCAGGTGGGTTTTTTTGTAACGTTTGTTATCGATTATTCGTCTGCGCTGGCTTTGACGCTACAATTCGTTCGTCGATCGTCGTAAAACACCTAAAAAACGAGATTAAAACATTTTGTTTACATTCAGAATTCGTATAGTTTCGACAGTCAAATTATATTAAGCCATTTGTTAATTATCCAGAAAATTCAAGGTCGTTACTGATTTTAATGTGTTTACTTAAATTTATGATAAGTTGCCGTTAAATTGCGAGTAAAAAAAAAAAATTAATGTGTTTGTAGTGTCTTTGTTGATATCATGAATGACGACTTGGTAGTTGTGCTTCATAAGTATTGCCAGAATGCAGGCTGATAGTTTGTTTTTCTCACCCAAAAACATGGTTTGTATAATTTAGCTCAAAGACTTATTATAGTAAACACAAATAAAAAAAAACAATGTTTTCAAAAAGGACGGGTCAGAGGTCTATGTCCAGCCGGAGATTAAACTTTGTTTATATTAATGAAATAATAATGAAAACAAATAATCAATAAAGCTTGTGTGCTTTTAACTCTTACTTGAAATGCTTGAGCTTAAAATTTTTCTAATGAAATACGTCCTTAAGAAATTTTCGCAATTGACTTAATAATGAATGGTGAATAATATTGTGTAATAAAAATCAAACCCCCAAAATTTTAATTTGTGCAATCACTGGTGGTAGGACCTCTTGTGAGTCCGCGCGGGTAGGTACCACCACCCTGTCTATTTCTGTCGTGAAGCAGTAATGCGTTTCGGTTTGAAGGGTGGGGCAGCAGTTGTGACTATACTGAGACCTTAGAACTTATATCTCAAGGTGGGTGGTGGTGCATTTATGTTGTATATGTCTATGGGCTCCAGTAACCACTTATCACCAGGTGGGCTATGAGCTCGTCCACCCATCTAAGCAACAAAAAAACTATTTTCACACTTTAATTATACATATTTTATTCTCTTTATATTAATTTTGAGTCCTTTACGGTTGTAGATTTGCTTTTTTACTTTAATAGCTTTACAAGAAAGTCTAAAATCAGTTTTAATTATCTACAACTTGCAACCACTAAACAAAATGTTAAAAAAAATGCTTTCGGTTATGCATTATTTATATATTTATAGACTGCACGGGTAGTCATGTCTATCGCCCTTCTGGTGTTAAGCTGTTACTGTAGTTCAAAAACATCATCCCGAGGTTAAAGTTACTTTTCCACTCGCAAAACCTTGCAGGAAGGTATTGTTGATTTTTCAAATGTGTTTTTCAGAGTAAACAGAAATGAACGTTGTAACATTAGACATAGACCCACTGAGCAGCTACGAGTACCCTTACGATTATGAAAACATACCGGAGCCCTATCCGTACGTGCAGGATGTCAAAAACGAATGCCACTACCAGTACGGGCAAAATTATCAACACACTCAGCAAAGTAATGTCGTTGAAGACAAACCACCCGAAGTTCCTGCAGAGAAGATTGTCGTTGAAAAGAATGCTGACGATACAGCGAAATCAGATGTCAAACAAGATTTAAAACCAGTCTTAGAAGACGAGCAGAAGCCTAAAGCCAAGAAAAGCAATTACTGGTCGATTAAAATCAAGGAGAAGAATTTTTCTTTCTACGGCTGTGCCCTGTGCAACATTAGTTACTGCGAACTCCAAATGCTCGATCAGCATATGACGACGCACAAGGACAGGCTGACCAGCTACGATTTGAGAGTCAAGAATCAAATTAAACGGAAGAAAATTAAAAAAGAAAAGAAGATTAAGAAGAGGATCAAAATTGAGAAAACGGAAGACGGGATAGAGATAAAGCCAGAAGAGGGTTTTATTGGTGAGGAGAAGGCTTCAAATTATAACAACGACAAGGTTATGTCGGATAATGATAAACAAGATAATGATGAGCGTAAAGATAACAATGCTAACAGAACAAAGAAGAGAGTAGGCAAGAAAGTTGAGTTATTGAAGAAGCAATGTACAGATGATTTACAGAAAATATATAAATGCTTCGCTTGTGGAAAACAATTCACTTTGAGTTACTATTTGAGGCTACATGTGCGTTCGCATACAGGTTAATGTTTATTTTAATTAATTTTTACTTTTTTTTGTCTATACAAAATTTATGAGGTTTTAATCTCATGTTGAGACATGGAAATGTATTCATTCTGGTAACCACTGAACTTGAGTAGGGGTGTTTGGTCATCAGTTAACAAAAACTACCAGGATACTATGATACGTAAAGAGGTATATTAAATTGAATGAAATTGTTTCAAATCTCATAAAGAAATTAAGAAAAGCAGACTACTTAGAAGTCGTTGTGACGTTAAGTCGTCGTGGCGTAAAGGTTAAGACGTCCTGTGCATTCGTATGTAGCGATGCACCGGTGTTCGAATCCCGCAGGCGGGTACCAATTTTATCTAATGTAATACGTACTTAACAAATGTTCACAATTGACTTCCACGGTGAAGGAATAACGTCGTGTAATAAAAATGAAACCTGCAAAATTATAATTTGCGTAATTGCTGGTGGTAGGACTTCTTGTGAATCCGTACGAGTAGGTACCACCACCCTGCCTATTTCTGCCGTGAAGCAGTAATGCGTTTATGTTTGAAAGGTGGGGTAACCGTTGTAACTATACTGAGACCTTAGAACTTATATCTTAAGGTGGGTGGCGCATTTACATTGTAGATGTCTATGGGCTCCAGTAAACCCTTAACACCAGGTGGGCTGTGAGCTCGTCCATCCATCTAAGCAATAAAAAAAACTTAAGAATAAGTTGGCTGGTGTAAGCTTATCAAGTTATGGCCCAGTGTGTCGGTGTGCGAATCTACTCAGTAGGTATAGATTGTTGTAAGAAGATTTGTACTTAACTTGTGATCATGAAAGACCTCTACCATGGCAGAATAACATAGTGTGATAAAAACCACATTTTGTACCACCGTCCTGTATAGTTACTGCTACAAACTTATTTATTCTGGTTCAGATCAATTAATATTATTCCATCATGTTTCAAGGTCGGTGGGCAGCATTCACCCCGTGATGTCCACGGGCTCTGGACCGATGCCATTAAAATGTCAAGCTACCTTTAAATTTATAAAATTTCAGATGAAAAACCCTACACGTGTGCCGAGTGTGGGCAATCGTTTATAACGGCCAGCAAACTCGGCAGACACAATAAACGGATACACTTAGCCATCAGATACCAGTGCAGGATATGTTACAAGTTCTTTTCACAGTAAGTGTTTAACTTCAAACTGCTTTAAAAAATAATGGTGAAGGAACATTACCTATCCGCCTAATAGTGTTGTTTGCTTGTGTATGCTTTATCCTTACTGTTAATTTATTATGTGTATGTAATTAGGGGGCGTCCATTAATTACGTGAGGCGTTTTTGAGAATTTTTTGACCCCATGTCCAGCCCTGGTGAGATATCGTAAGATTTTTCTCAACTCCCTCCCCCCTCTAATCTCATGCGAGATTCTTCAAAACTTCTATTTGGACGGTAAATGTGTTGGATATTGAGAAAAAAAACTTGCCCTTCTGCTCTGCGAAGTTCGGACGAATACGAAAAATACTATTTTCTCAGATTTGGCAATATTTTATTCTAGAAATAAATTTTCATGCAATTTTACACCGTTTTCTGCGAGAAATATAATTACGTGATATTTGCCAAGGCCCCCCCTCCCCCCTAAATGAGATTTGGAAAGATTTAGCTTGATCCCCTCCCCCCCTAGAATACCTCACGTAATTAATGGATGCCCCGTTATATTGGAATATAAATCATAATGGATTGGAATATAATGAAGTCGTCGTGGCCTAAAGGATAAGACGTCCGGTGCATTCGTATGTAGCGATGCACCGGTGTTCGAATCCCGCAGGCGGGTACCGATTTTTCTAATGAAATACGAACTTCACAAATGTTAACGATTGACTTCCACGGTGAAGGAATAACATCGTGTAATAAAAATCAAACCCGCAAAATTATAATTTGCGTAATTACTGGTGGTAGGACCTCTTGTGAGTCCGCGCGGGTGGGTACCACCACCCTGCCTATTTCTGCCGTGAAGCAATACTGCGTTTCGGTTTGAAGGGTGGGGCAGCCGTTGTAACTATACTAAGACCTTAGAACTCATATCTCAAGGTGCGTGGTGCATTTACGTTGTAGATGTCTATGGGCTCCAGTAACCACTAATACCAGGTGGGGCTGTGAGCTCGTCCACTCATCTAAGCAATTAATAATAATAATATCAATTTAATATATTTTCAGATTTGACCTCTTGAAAAGGCATTTCGATAAGAAACATGCTGACGACAAACTCGAAGGAGAACCATATGGTGAGAAGATGTTGGTTTATTGATAACATGAGGTCCATAGACAGCATAGAATTCAGTCGATCAACCTTGTCACTTAAGGTCGAAGTCAACCTTAGTTACAAACACACACTTCTCCATATGTCATAGCACCCTGGTACTTCAGTTGCGGTACTTGAAGTACTTTGACTAATGAAGTTAGCTCCACTTCTTTGCATATAGTATCCTAGTACTTTTCTATCGATTATTTTACGTTTATTGACAAGATCTTGGCCCGTTAGATCTTAAGTAATCTCCAATAGCATGCCGTCGTCATCTACCATGGAGACAATGACATGAGTTCAAAGCCTAGAATTATATAACTATCCTCTCCCCCTCTTCAAATCGGAACCCTGGACTGCTTCACAGCAGATATACGAAATAGAGTTATTCTAGTTACGGAAACACCTCTTCGTATGTCATAGTACCCTGGTACTTTAGTTGTGATACTTGAAGTACTTTGACTAATGAAGCTAGCTCCACTTCTTTGCATATCATAGTATCCTAGTACTTTTCTATCGATTATTTTACGTTTATTGCCAAGATCTTGGCCCGTTTGATCTTAAGTAATCACTGACTGATCTTGATCTCTAGAATCTATAACCAATAACATGCCGTCGTCACCTAGTGTGGACACATGAGATTGTAAAACTATGCCGCCCCCTCTTCAAATTAGTACGCTGAACTGGTTCACAGCAGTTATCCTCAGTTATAAATCCACCTCTTGGTATGTCATACTATCCTAGTACTTTTCTTCCTATTTATCTACGTAAATCGACTCAAGATCATGGATTTCTGATGTTAAATGGTCACCGGAGCCCATGGACTCTCCTACGTATTTATCAGCCCGGATGCCACCACCCACCTTGAGACATGAGGTCATTTTGAAGATTCAAGTTTTGCAACTGAAGATCCCAAAAGTGATCTCATAAATATTATAGTTTCCAATAATGTTCTCATGCACGTCTCTCGCTCACAGATTACAACGCCATCTTGCCGTATTTGAAAGAGTTAGAGGAAGAATTGAAGGAGAAGTCAGAGAAAGAGAAGCAGCTCAAAACCGAGGAGACTTGGCCCGATCAGTGGCAGGCAGGTGACAAGAAACCTGACACTGACACTGTTGAAACTGATATGCTGAATGTGAATGTAAGTTATTTGGTTTGTTGAAGGTATTCTTATATGGTTCTTTTTAATCTATCTATATATTAATACGTGAAGCAAAAACTTTGTACCCTATTTTAACGAAAATTGCACCGACGAAGGAGTATGAAATTTCTCACACTTATAGAGAATATAGAGAAGAGTGCAGAATGCTAATATATTTTTTTAAATTATGCATAAAAAACGTATTAAATCAATTAAAAAAAAACATTACACACACTACCTTGTAATATATTAATACGTGAAGCAAAAACTTTTTGCACCATTTTACGAAAATTGCGCAGACGGAGGAGTATGATTTTTCCCACACTTATAGAGAATATCGAGGAGTGCAGAGTGTTAATATTTTTTAAAAATTATGCATAAATAATACATTAAATCAATAAATAAAACATTACACACACTACTCTATATTATACTCTTTTGTTTATTGTTGGATTGCTGAGGTCATATTGAGAATAGATTAATATTTATAACTGTAGTCTTGGCGAAATCTGTGATTATAGAAGTACAATAGTCTTTGACAATAGAACCATAATAATGTTCAAACTTATAATTTCAATTAATTATAGTCGAATTTCGACTATATACCGGAGGACCACAAGTTATTATTATTATTATTTAAATATGTTTCTTGTATCATTTTTTAGTGCAAAAAAAACAATTCTGTATTACTCTTAGTGTGAATTCAGATCCTCCAGATCCACTATCAACCCTTTGATGCCTTCCAAGCTCCGGTCTTAACTAATCCGGTGAGTTTCTCGCCGGATCTTCTCAGTGGGTCGCGATTCTGATCTGATGGTAGACTCAACGAAGCAGTGCTCTTGCTAGGACCAGTGTTAGCAAACTCTCTCTCATGTAGGCAGCGGCTTGGCTCTGCCCCTGGCATTGCTGTAGTCCATGGGCGACGGTAACCACTCACCATCAGGTGGGCCGTACGCTCGTCTGCCTACAAAGGCAATTAAAAAAAAACTCAGGTTGAGCCCCGTGTCAATAGATGGCGTTAATTGTACTCCTAAAACGCGCTATAGAGTTCCAGCGTATAAAAACGTTAAATAAGTTAAAATATTTGTCGTGTCCATTACTTAGAAAGTTGATTTAACGATGTTTTTGTAAGCTCTCCTCTTCGTTGACACGCGAACTTTTGGAAGCTTTGAAAATTGACAAAAGAAAAAAAAGCGTGTTAAAATAATGTTATGTGGTATTGTCAGCTTTTTACATACACTAGAGGTCCCGCAGTAGTCGAAATTCGACTATAATTAATTGGAATTGTAAGTTTGTACACTATTATGATTGTATTTTATATTTCTATAATCACAAATTTCGCCAAAACTACACTATAAAAAATAATAATTTAAAAACAAACAATATTTAATCTCAATTTGACCACAGACGTCAAGAACAAAAGTTTGACAATAAATAGTATGCATGCGTGTGAAGGCCTATGTCCAGCAGTGGGCAGATAAAGGCTGATGATGATGATGATGATGATGCGTGTGTGCGTCAAATACATGGTACTGTGTGTGTAATGTTTTCTTTATTGATTTAATGTATCTTTTATGCATTATTTAAAAAAATATATTAGCATTGTGCACTTCATCTCTATATTCTCTATAAGTGTAGAAAATTTCATACTCCTCCGTCCGCGCAATTTTCGTAAAAAGGGATACAAAGTTTTTGCTTCACGTATTAATATATAGATAATGTAACTATACTGAGATCTTAGAACTTATATCTCAAGGTGGGTAGCGCATTTACGTTGTAGATGTCCATGGGCTCCAGTAACCACTTAACACCAGGTGGGCTGTGAGCTCGTCCACCCATCTAAGCAATAAAAAAAATAAAAAAAAGATATTCTCCAAAACAGATTTACCCTAAATATTGTATTAAGAAATCTGAAAACACTTCAATCGGCTTATTGCGTAGTCTTATAGACAAGTTTACGGCCGGAATGCATTTTTTTTTATTGCATATATGGGTGGACGAGCTCACAGCCCACCTGGTGTTAAGTGGTTCCTGGAGCCCGTATACACGTACAAAGTAAATGCGCCACCCACCTTGAGATATAAGTTCTAATGTCTCAGTATAGTTACACTGCATCACTGCTTCGCGGTAAGAACAGGCGGAAAAATCGTAACAGACCGGTGTGGGCTTGTAAAGTCGAGTCCATTTCTCGAATTCGGCTACTTTCCGAAGCCGAAAACGCGAAAATATCGAAAATACCATATCGACGCTTGAAAGTCAAACGTGACTAAGCGACTTTTTTTTTTCCTATCTAAGCTGGTAGCCTTGTGAGGCTATATCAGCGTAACCTTAACTAGTAGGTGAGCTCACGGGGCTCAAACCTGACTACGATGCTAACACGAACCTTAGCAAGAGCAGTGCTTCGCAGAATCTACCACCGGATCGGAAACGCGACCCACTGAGAAGATCCGGCGAGAAACTCAGTGGGCTGTGTCTGTGGGTTAATTCGCTCGTCGAGCCCTTCGTCGCAAGCGACGGGTTTGACGAGAACGGTGACCGGTGCTTGTGATGCCTAAAAGCACCGTTAATAGATCAGGAGGATCCGTAATGGCGTGCTTTGGGCGACGTCGACGGTTTACCATTCGGTCTACAGGATCGGGTATGTAGTTTCCAGCGGCCAAGACAAGAGGGTTCTCATGTCGTGAATTAGTTTACTGTAAAAAACGGCTGTCTGGTGTAGTGGTAAGTGACACGGTCACTACATACGGGGGTCGCGGGTTCGAATCCCGCCAAGGGAAGATATTTATATGATAAATGTATTTTCCAGGGTTATGGATGTATATTAAATATATGTATGTGTATAATAAAAAAATCTTACACTTATTTCCGTTATCTGGTACCTGTAACACAAGTTCTTTACGAACTTATCACGGGAACAGTTGACGTGGCGTGATTGTTAAAAAAAAAAAGTTCACGCATTAGTCACGTTTGCCTTTCAAGCGTCGATATAATTTCCGTTCGTCGTCAACAGATGGCATTAGTTGTACTCGTGAATCGCGCCAACGACTATGCACAAATAAATCTATATAATGTATAGATTGTAAATCTGCAAGTACTAGTTTACGAACGTAGGCTAGACGAGCTTATGACCCTTTTTTGGACTGCTTGCTTGTTCGGCATCGCGTGAACTTTGCTAAGCTGTGTGTGGAGTAGACTTGCGCAAAACATCACTTCCCAATGTAATGTGATATGACATCACTTTTACAGATAGGTGATATTACTCGAAAACATTACACATCACTCTTAACATTACTCGGTGCGTTCAATAGATACTGTGACGACGAATACATTGTATCTATACACCCGAATCATTACCTAAGTGATGTGTATCAACACATCACTTAGGTAATGATTCGGGTGTGTCATTACAGTAGTGTATTACAATACAAAGTATGAACTTTGTATTGTAATACACTGTTATATTACTTGACAGAGATTGACTTACTTAATAATATAATAATTTTATTTTTTACTTAATATAATTTATTGTGGGATGAACGGATTTCATATGGCGACTTAGACTGCAAATTGAGCTCGACAATAATGTTAATATACGAGAGCAGTAGATGCATTGTTTCGGCGCGATATCCTCAAAGTGCATCCAAGGAGGACTGTACTTTCATTTAGACGCCGTTATTTCTTTCACTTATTAAACACGCATTAAAACAAATAATAAAACTATCTTCAAACAAGTGCTTAAGTAATTCAAATCAAACACAAAAATTAATATGAAATATTACTAAACAATTACGAGCGACTAGCGATTTTACAAAAGTTGCGAATAAAAAATTAAGTAAGTACTTGCGGGGAACTACCGGCTGGCCGCATGAAAAATATAAACACAAATACCTATATTAAAATTCAGACGTACCATAGGTATAAAAATGTACCTAGCGGCCAGGACATACGGTTCAAAATCACTAGGAATAATTCCGTGTCGCTTGCTCATTTATTTTGCGTAGATCGGTCTGTCTCGCTCGCTCGGTTCCGTTCGTGTATCAAGCAACATTACACGACAAAGAAAGAAACATGTTGGGTGATAGCTTCGCTAGAAGTAATAGTGTTCTGTGGGTGATAGTGTGATGTTTGTTTCCTTCGCGTAATGTGTGATGTTGCGTTACATCGTAGAGTAATATTACCCGAGTAATATCACTCGCATTACTTACACATGTCTAGTAAATACGCCACCCACCTTGAGATATAAGTTCTAAGATCTCAGTATAGTTACAACGGCTGCCCCGCCCTTCAAACCAAAACATTACTGCTTCACGGCAGAAATAGGCAGGGTGGTGGTACCTACCCGCGCGAACCCACAAGAGGTCCTAGCAGCAATAACTGACCAAGAAGAAAAGAGAATTCTTTTGGATACATAAGAATAATTTATACTTTTAATTTCGTATGATGATAATATTTAACGCGTTGAATGCTTTGCGAGTTGCGACCCACCGGTGGGCCTAAGGTAGCTATCCATTAGGACAAAGAGAAATCAGGGAACCAGTCATTTTTATCAACTCGTTTTTTTTTAGATGGATGGACGAGCTCCCAGCCCACCCGATGTTAAGTGGTTACTGGAGCCCATAGACATCTACAACGTAAATGCGCCACCCACCTCGAGATATAAGTTCTAAGGTCTCAGTATAGTTTACAAAAGTTATAAAATGCGATCGATCATTTGCATGGAAGATAAAAATTAGCGACCTTTAACCGTCTAGTTTAGATATTTTAAAAGGCTCACGGGTGACCCTTATGACCTGAACGGGTCAGTAAGGATAAAGCTCACCCTGGCTTCAATGAAGATACTCGATTTTTCATTTGGCGTTCAACGCGTTAATTTACGAAATCAACTGTCTTCAAGAGACTACAGTGTTCAAAAAAAATTTTTTTTATTTGATTGCCTTTGTGGGGTAACCCGATGGTAAATGGGTCAGTAGTGCCAATGGGCCACAATTAAAGCGCTGTTTACCGCTAAGTAAACTCATGAAGCCTCATTTGAAGAAGGACATGTCGTAATTTGCGCTATAGAATGAGCTCCTCTCCACGGTGTTCCCGAGCGCTATGACATGTCCTTCTTCAAACGAGGCTTGTGGAGAGTACTTAACGGTAGGCAGGAAGCTTCCAAGTGAGATCTCTTTGAATTCATAATGTCCTAGTACTTTATCTAGACTAGTAGACAGCTTGGAGGCTTGTGGAAAGTACTTAACGGTAGGCAGAAGACTTCCAAGTGAGATCTCTTTGAATTTATAATGTCCTAGTACTTTATCTAGACTAGTAGACTGCTTGGCTCTGCCTCTGACATTGCTGAAGTCCATGGGCGACGGTAACCACTCACCATCAGGCGGGCGCATGCTCGTCTGCTTACAATAAATAAAAAAGTTCACGTCAGAGCAAGACGGTACGTAGTCGGGAGGAGAGGTTAAAATGATATAACGGAATCTCAGAGCGCACAGAGAGGATTGGAGTCCTTCCGTAAACCTAGAGGGTCCACAAACTTCACAAGCTCCAAAAAAAACTGGAGGAAAAATGATCCTAAACTGTCTCGTTTGTAGGATTTACAACAAATGCTTAGATAGTTGGGTAAGCTCACGACCCACTTGCTGTTAAGTGGTTACCGGAGCCCATAGACTTCTACAACGTAAATGCCGCCCACCCACCTCAAGACGAGTTGTAAGGTCTTAGTTTTTACAGTAGAACGGCTGCCCCACTCTTCAAACCGCATTACTGCTTCACGGCAGAAATAGGCAGGGTGGTGGTACCTACCCGCGCGGACTCTTAAGACGTCCTACCACAAGTGATTACGCAAATTATAATTTTGCGGGTTTGATTTTTACACGATGTTATTCCTTCATCGTGAAAGTCAATCGTGAACATTTGTTGAGTACGTATTTCATTAGAAAAATTGGTACCCGCCTGCGGGATTCGAACACCGGTGCATCGCTACATACGAATGCACCGGACGACTTATCCTTTAGGCCACTACGCCTTACTACCAGTAAGAATTTTTTGCGCAAAAATCATCTCATCGTCTTAATTGTAACTTGCGCGTTTTAGCCTCAAATGACGTCACACGTTGCGTTCTCGTTGAGAGCGAGATAGCACTAACATAGTTTCCCTGCAGGTGCAGCAAGCAGAGGTCAAGACACCCCTGGATGGAGTGGTCTCACCGCCGCGGACGGTGGTCGCTGACGTGCTGTACGGCGCGGTGAAGCTGGAGAATGAAGATGACAACAATGATGACGTCACGGCCGATGACGTCACCGCCGATGACTTGAAAGATGATAGGTTAGTTCCGAGGAGAGACTGTAGTAAACTAAGCCAAGGAATTCTTAGTACGATTTTAGGAATGTTTGTTTAAGTCGCGCCAATAAGGCAACGAATCGAAAATGGCGTCTATGTACCTGCACTGACAGATGGTAGGGTCAACAGATAAAAAAGAAAGAAATAGAAAGAAAATAGTTGTTTATTGTAAAAAAATATTCGGAAAGGCATTAAAGGAAGGCACTATATATCAATTCAGTATTACTTATATGTATTTATTTTATGTACTTCATAATATACATATGTACGTGTATGTATATGTTTATGTTATTTATGTGTGTAAAAGTAAATTGATTAGATTCTACCCACTTATATAAAGCTGTCTCCCTCTTTAAGAACGGTTAGCTGGTAGATAACTTAATTGTTGAGTTAAGCTCGCCATTTTATAACTTTTCGCAATTATTGTATTGCATATTTTTTTTTTATTGCTTAGATGTGTGGACGAGCTCACAGCCCACCTGGTGTTAAGTGGTTACAACGGCTGCCCCGCCCTTCAAACCGAAACGCGTGGAATAGGCGGGGTGGTGGTACCTACCCGTGCGGACTCACAAGAGGTCCTACCACCAATTACCACCAAATAACACGTAACAATTGAGACTCGATGTCTCAAGCCTCAAAGCTGGCGCCGTTTCGTTTCAGCAACTCCGACGAAGACTATTTCCCTTCAAACACTTGGGCGACTGTGTCTCCGGCCCAGAGTCCCCAGCCGGCTTCAAACCGACGCGCGAGTGGCAAGCTGACCTGTCAGATCTGCAACAAGACCATCAGCTCCGTGACGTACATGAAGGTCCACCTGAGGACCCACTCCGGGGAGAGGCCCTTCAAGTGCTACATCTGCGACCGGGGCTTTATAACCTCAAGCAAAATGCACAGACATGTCCTCACCCATAACGAAGGTGAGTGCTCATTATTTGAGTCGTCGTGAGCACCGATGCGTCCTTAGAGGTCGGGGACCAGCGGTACGTTTGAGTCGTCGACCTCATGTCTCAAGGGAAGTCGTCGTTTCGTTGTTTTAATTAAAGTCATACGACCCAAAGTACCAGGGCACTATGAAGTGTGAAGAGGTATTAAGACGAAGCGATTCAGTATCAATAGGAACTGTCGAACTTATATCGTTCTAATTGAGATGGATGGATCTGTATAAGCTCCGGGGTCCACTTAACAACCGGCGGGCTCGTCTGTCTGGTGATTAAGAAAATAAATTGAACAATATATTTTGTTGTTGTTGTAGAAAACGAAATACATAGTTTGGGAGATGGCGCTGACGCGACCGGACTTAAAGAGTGAGTATACGTTTGTTTTTTATCGAATTAGATGAGCGGACGGCCCATCCGCTGATAAGTGCTCACCGGATCCGATGCTATCGAAGTTTGATATTAACTTATTTTTTAGTGACGTCACAAATTCGCTTAATTTTTTTGTAAATATGTTATGTTCATTTTCAAATTTAGGCTACTATTGGATCTGGTGTGTAAAATAAAATGGTGCTTATAGAATATTTCTCTTCGGTCTCAAAACCTCAAGACCTCAATACGCTGTTGGTTAGTTCCGTGCGAATTGAGACTAAAGTCTAAGTGTGATTTATTGAAAATTTGACGGTAAACAGCATAATGTTTAAATTTATAATGCGAAGCGTCGCTAAATAACAAAGCAAATTTCCATACCTCGAATTGTATTTTCTTTCAAACAGAGAGAAGCCAAAGAAAAAGAGAGGCAGAATCAAAAAGAAAGAGAAGGCAGACCTACCGAAGATCAAAGAGAAACACAAGAAGAGGCCGCACTCGTGTGAGTTCTGCAATAAAAGGTGAGTGGCTTTGAGGTTCCGACCTCATGCCTCAAACTAAAGGTCCACTCGATTGGACTCGTGTCCTTCAACTCCGATGTCCGCTTAACATCAAATGGGACGTGTCATCGTTAATTTACGGAAAATAATACAAACAAAAGTACCAGGCTACTATGATATGTTAGGAGGTGTATGCAATTTAAATCATTCATATTAAGTGGTTCAAAGACACCCACTTTGAGACAATAATAGGTGGAAATATTACCTACCACCAGCAAATATAAAGGTAGGTAAGATAGATTAGAGCTTCTTTGCCCACTTAATGCTAGACGAGTTGTAAGCTAATTTGCTTTTAACACAAAAGAGTGGAAATCAAAGTACCAGGACACTATGACTTGAGGAATTGAAAAATAAATTCCCACTTATTCCTTTTCACTCTGTTCCTTTAATTAAGTACATACATATGGGCTTTAATTAATATTCTACCATGCTCGATTAAAATCTACCATGAACTCCCCAAGGTTTTTGCATCTGGCAACACTGCAAGTTCACAAGAAATGCCACGAGGGAGAGACTTTAACGTACAAATGCGAGTACTGCCTCGAGGACCAGCCCGACGAGGAGGCGCTCCGGCTGCACGAGGCCACGCACGGCGGGGCGAAGCCCTACACGTGCACCCTGTGCGGGAAAAACTACAAGAGGAAAACGACAATGGTAAATTTTTTTGAACCACTCAAATCGGACACGTGCAAGAACTCAAGCAGCGATTAATAGTGTAACCAATAACAAAAATGCTACTAATGTTTTTTTATTGCTTAGATGGGTGGACGAGCTCAGAGTCCACCTGGTGTTAAGTGGTTACCGGAGCCCATAGACATCTAAAACGTAAATGCTCCACCCACCTTGAGATATATGTTCTAAGGTCTCAAGTTACAACGGCTGCTCCGCCCTTCAAACCGAAACGCATTACTGCTTCACGGCAGAAATAGAGCGGTGGTACATTAAGGAAGCCATTGTCGGTGGACGAGCGGTCCTCTCGAGAGGGACGCTTGTTGAGGCGGCTCGATGGGCACAGGTCCACCACCGGCAGCACCACCGCGCTGACCAGCCAGCGTTGAGCTGCCCTGCGTGCCCTAAGCGGTTCCACTCGGAGCGCAAGTTACAGCGGCACGCAGCGAGGCACGGCGCCGCCCGCTCCTCCCTACGCTATGAGTGCCCGGTGTGCGCGCACATGTTCCACACGCGGTACCACGCCCTCATGCACCTCAAAAGCCACCTCAAGGAAGGATTGTGAGTAAAAATTTTTTTTTGTTATTGGCAACCCTATTCTATGTGTTTATCTGTGTGTACCTTTTGGCGGGAAAGCGAGGAGTGAAGTTGTGTGATTTGTTTTATTTTTTTATTTAGTGTTTCATTAAACTTAATAAAATAAAATAATTCACACAACTCTTGACATAATGATATAACTAAAGGATGAACTAGAATTTTTTTGTTTGTTGATAAATTGTGTTTTTTAGAAATTATATTTAAATACGAATTACATATTGATATTATATTATATTATTTGTTATTTTATTTCAATAAAAAAAAAGTTTATGTTTAAGTTGATTATCGATAAAGTTGATTATTGAAAACACGAATAAAACAATCTTTTCTGAAAATAAATCGTAGCTAGATCGATTTATCGCCCCCGAAATCCCCTGTACACTAAATTTTATAAAAATCTTTGGAGTCGTTTCCGACATTTAGATTATATATATAATAATAATATATTTATATATTTAGGCAGCGGCTTGGCTTGCCCCTGGCATTGCTGAAGTCCATGGGCGACGGTAGCCACTCACCATCTGGTGGGCCGTATGCTCGTCTGCCTACAGAGGCAATAAAAAAAAAAAAGAATTGCTCGTTTAAAGATATATAAGATTTAAAAACGACTCCCCCCCCATTCCTCGCTCCCCTCCAGGATCCAAGAGGAGAACCGGCCGGAGATCGTGGCGATGCTGCTGCAGAACGCGCGGCGCCTCCCGCAGGACCCCGGCGCCGTCCCCAGCGCCGCCGCGGACGACGAGCGCAGCCGCGTGTGCAACATATGCGGCGAGGTGTTCCAGCACTTTTACTATCTGGAGGAGCACCTCAAGAGCCACGGCTCGAGAATCGCCATCGAGGACCTGGACCGGCCCGAGGAGAAGCGCTACACGTGCACCGTGTGCCAGAAGAGCTTTAAGCTGCACTACTACCTGAAGCTGCACGGGTATACGCACTCGAAGGAGAAGCCGTACATCTGCCAGCAGTGCGGCAAGGGCTTCATTACGAAGGGCAAGCTGAAGCGGCACTTGGAGACTCACAGCGGCCTCAAGAAGTACCAGTGCCACATCTGCTACAAGTTCTTCACGAGGCCCAGCTATTTGAGGATACACGTGAGGACCATTCACGGCACGCAAGACTATAATTTCAAGATCGACAAAATCAACTCTTGGAGTCGCCCGGGCGGTCTGCCCCTCGCCAATTAGAGGCGGCGTAACGTGGTTGTTGATTTTTTATTATCGAAGTGAAACTTCTTTAGGGGCGCGTTTAGTAAAATTTTACTCCCGACTTCGTTACGGCTAGAGAGAAAAGATACAATTTAGGAGGAGCGAGAATGAGAGAACAGATGTAGCGTCTCGCGAAACACTCAACCGTGGTGAGAGAGAGAGCGAGCTAAGTCGTTTCTCTCATACAAATTCTGTTTACGGACGTCGGCCACTAGATGGCTCGTTATTAGTTCCTCATTGCTCCTGTAGATGACATTAACTATCTTGTATTTTATTTTTAATGAAGAATTTAAAAAAAAAGCTTATTTTTCTATATTTATTTTAAAGTAAATGATAGAAAGGTCGTTTCTCTTATACACAGCATTCGCTATTACAAGAGAATTTTGATTTAACGATGATAAAAATGAAGAAAACCACAACACTGCACGCACCGTAAAAGAAGTTTCACTTCTATAACGTGCACCATTCTTTTAATACATTCGTATTTGTTTAAATTAAATGTTCTAAAACGGGTAAGAGCTCTGGTAGCGGGTGGTTTTTTGTACGTATTTCCTTTTTGTTTTTTGTTTACGGTATTTTTGCGGGTAGTCTGTTATTGTGTAAATACATTGACAAGTTTTTAATGTGTCCAAATCGCCTGACTTGTGAAGGTAATAAATGCCTTTAATAACTTTAAATGTTTGTACGGTTCGAAGGGTCACACGAGAACGTTGACCCCACGTCCGCAGCTGATTTTAAATTGCAATACATTGCGTGTTATGTGAAAGAATAAAAAATTAAACAGTTTCAATAACTACCTACATATATTTTCGTTTTCTCTCATGTTCAATTATGTACTTACTTGAAGATTTTTTTCGTTTGAGCGAAGAATTTTGTTTTTTTATTGTTTAGTTGGGTGGACGAGCTCACGGCCCACCTGGTGTTAAGTGGTTATCGGAGCCCATAGACATCTACAACGTAAATGCCGCCACCCAGATTGGAGTATGAGGTCTAAGGTCTCAGTATAGTTACAACGGCTGCCCCACCCTTCAAACGTATTACTGCTTCACGGAAGAAATAGGCAGGGCGGTGGTACCTACCCGTGCGGATTTAAAATGTCCTACCACCAGTTTCATAGTCTTGATATGACAAATATAATGGTGCCATGAAGCATGGTGGGATTATTGGTGTCTTCACCATCATGCCTATTTCTGCCGTGAAGCAGTCTCGCGTTCCACTCCGAATGGTGGGGCAGCCACTATGCCATCGAGACCAGGACCTCATGTCTCAAAGCTGCTAATTCGTGTAAGAGAATAAAAACAAAAGTACCAAGGCACTATGAGTCGCAAGAGGTGTTTGTTTAACGCTCTTCACAAGCTCTGTATAAGGCTTGAGGCCGATGACCACTTAATACCAGATGGGTGATGAGCTCGTCTCATTCTGATACGAAGACACAAAAACTCATAGACACGTAAAGAGGTTCATCGATGCTCACAATAGAGTATTGGTTTTTTAAGAGTACCAGGGACGCATAGCTCGCAAGAGTTATGTCGGTAAAAAGACTAAAAAATCTAAAGAGAAGACATCTTCTAAATAAATACATGAGTGTTTTTAAAATAGTTTCTGGTGCTTTGGCTTTAAATTCGCCATTAAAAATCTTATATCGAGGGGCGATAAGGTATTTGGTTTGAGCGACATTTTTGCAACTTTACAAGAGAGCCAATTAAAGTTTTAAAATTTGGTAAAAATATTTAAAACAAAAAACTTCTTCAGCTATTTCAATGCAGTAAACATAATTGAAGTTCAATTAAAAACATCTGTTTTATGTTGATACTAAATAAACCGGACCCTTAATTACAAAGATAAATGTCGCTTAAACAATATAGCGTTTGACCCCTCGATATAAAACGCCCTTTTCAAATGCTGTCCACTGACCGCAGTTGTCGAAAGATTCTCACAATTTTTTCTATTTCTAAGTTAAAATTTGTAAAATAAGGTTGTTGTTAATTTTGTATTAAAAAAAAACCTAAAGTTGAAATAAAAACGTGGTCTTGAAATCGGAGTCTCTTTTCTTCAATGACTCTTATCTATAACAGATTGGCAATTTTATCAACTAAAATAGACCAAATTGCCCATTGAGTTTCTCGCCAGAGAAACTTCTTCTCAGTGGATCGCGATTCTGATCCGTTGGTAGATTCAGCTAAGCAGCTCAGTTTTTGAAGTCGTCGTGGCCTAAAGGATAAGACGTCCGGTGCATTCGTATGTAGCGATGCACCAAATTTTCTAATGAAATACGTACTTAACAAATGTTCACAATTGACTTCCACGGTGAAGTAATAACATCGTGTGATAAAAATCAAACCCGCAAAATTATAATTTTCGTAATTACTGGTGGTAGGACCTCTTGTGAGTCCGCGCGGGTTGGTACCACCACCCTGCCTATTTCTGCCGTGAAGCAGTAATGCCTTTATGTTTTGAAAGGTGGGGTAGCCGTTGTAACTATACTGAGACCTTAGAACTTATATCTCAAAGTGGGTGGCCCATTTAGGTTATAGATGTCTATGGCTCCAGTAACCACTTAACACCAGGTGGGCTGTGAACTCGTCCACCCATTTAAGCAATAAAAAAAGGAGCTAAGTTAGGAGCGCCAGCTCAGTGTATTAAAAAGGGTCCGCTGAAAGAGAGCCAATGAAGGTGGCGCCACTGTAGCAAGTGGAGAGATTTTAAAAATAGCGCTATAAACTATTACACTTCACTGTTTAAAACTGCTATATTCATATCATTTCCACTTCCTAAACTAGCGTTATGTCGGTGAGTCTTCCAACAATGACTTTCTATTTTTTCCTACCTATTTACTGGTAGCCTAAAAGGGTATTTCAGCTACGCCCAGACGGGTAGGTGAGCTCACGGATTCAACTTGAGACTAGCCCTAGCAAGAACAGTGCTTCGCTGAATCTATCACCGGATCGGAATCGCGACCCACTGAGAAGATCCGGCGAGAACCTCAGTGGGCTGTGTCGTCATCGACCAGTTCGACAAGGACGCTGACCTTGAATATCCTAAAAGAACAGAGTGTGGATGTGGATGACCAGGCGACAATTCTTCAACTTGTCATTTATACAAGATGGCGCTCATTATATCTACCCTCCATAATTGGTTACATACCCGATTCTGTAGACTGATTGGTAAACAGTCGACGTCGCCCTAAACATGTCATTACGGATCCTCCCGATCCATTAACGGTGCTTTTAGGTACTTCAAGCCCCGGTCACCGTCCTCGTCGAACCCGTCGCTTGCGACGAAGGGCTCGGCGAGTAAATTAACCCACAGACACAGCCCACTGAGTTTCTCGTCGGATCTTCTCAGGGGGTCGTGATTCTGACTTAATGGTAGATACTGCGAAGCACTGCTCTCACTCCCGGTTTGAGCCCCGTGAGCTCACCTACACGTCAAGGAGAAGCTGAAATAGCCTGTCAAGGCTATCAGCATAGGTAGGAAAAAAAAACAATATTGTTTATAACGCGACAACTAACCTTCATTTCAGGACCAGTTCGATTAACACTAATCATACCAACACTTACTGTTTCCCTTTTTCTACCATAGCGGGTAGATAACGGTATAAAACAAGTGATACTCAAAACAAAACAAAAAGAAATAATATAATACCAGTAGATTAATTGGTAAGAAAAAGTCATTAAGTCAAATGCGCAAAAGCAACAAGATGATACGAGGCCTATAAAATCAAAGGCAGCAACATCCGAGTCTGTCAAATATTCAGGTAAACTACAAAAATCGGCCCTAAGCACGTCATTACAGATCCTCCCGATCCATCGAAGTACTGCTCTTGCTAGGGCCAGTGTTAGCAACACTCCCGGTTTGTGAAGCTGAAATAACTTTGTTCGGATAGCTACGATATTCTTTATTTTAAAGCAGATTTATAAAAAATGAGAATGTTACTAATAATCTGAATTTTAAATGATAAAACTAGTAGAGTAAAAATAAAAATTTTGAACTGAATTTGTTTGAGATTTAGCTGCATTTGTTATAACATGAAAACACTAAATCGTGTCGAACTAACTAAACAAGATAACGCCATTGTTAATCCATTTTACGACATTAAGGCGTTTAGCTGCCTTTGATTTTATAGGCCTCATACGTGTATTTTCAATACAAAAGTTCAAAATGGGTCATTTGATCCGTTATGGTATATTTAGTGGTGCTAATATAACAAAATAAACGCTCTAATTATGTACCACAATTCATTCATTTCTTATAAACGAACAGAACCCGACCAATAACCTTAAAAATTTCATAACAATCCTTACAAACGCATACGGATATATCGCAGAGCTTATAAAACAATTTTACGATTCTCGTATTAGATTCGCAGCAGACAATGAATTTGTAAACCTCCCGGAGATAATGTACTAATATTTCACAGCAGCGGCAGCAGTCTTTAGCGGTATTCTCGGAGAGCGACAATAGAGAAAGGTTCCGATGTTTTCTTTTGCGCTTAGTCATGGCGCACGTTCCAACCCCACTGACACGACTCCTGTCAAACTTTGACATTCTCATTGGACAATTCTCGAAGCACCCCGCCGCTGTCCGCGTTGTGGATAACTAAAACATTTGACTGAATTAGATTGATAAATTCTAAATTTTTTATTGCTTAGATGGGTGGACGAGCTCACAGCCCACCTGGTGTTATGTGGTTATTGAAACCCATTTAACATTTAGCATACGGCCCACCTGATGGTGAGTGGTTACCGTCGCCCATGGACTTCAGCAATGCCAGGGGTGGAGCCAAGCCACTGAATACCGTAAACTTCTTCAGTACTACGTCCATGGCGACGTGCCATACAGAGGCACCTGCTGTTCCAACAAAATAAAAACCCGGACGGATAGGTGAGGTCACGGGCTCAACCTGAGAGAGTTTAACACTAGCCCTAGCAAGAGCAGTGCTTCGCAGAGTCTACCACCGGATCGAAAACGCGACCCACTGAAAAGATCCGGCGAGAAACTCAGTGGGCTGTGTCTATGGGCTAGTTCGCACTTGAGGATTATGGCGAATAATTCGACGAGGACGGTGACCGGTGCTTGAGGGTCCTAAAAGCACCGAGAGTGAATCCGGGGAATCCGACAAGACGTTTCGTTGCGGCGTTGCATTGCTCCGTCACGGTCGAATAAGCCATTCAGCCTTATCTTACATATAAAGAAAGATATATAAGACCCTGTCCTCATCGTGTTGCTTCTTCACGGCTGAGGGTCGTGACAATCATGTTTAAACAGGATTTTATTCCTGAAAGGATTATTATTTGTTATGTCTTTCCAGCGTTTCAGATCCTTGGCCGCGTGAAGAGCCCCGTGGAATGGGGTTTCTGGTGTGGTGATACAGATTCGATAAGACCCAAAAACATTTTGAATGGACTCGGATGAATGGAACGGTCTCGACACAAACCCGAGCCAAGAGTACACACCTTGCGCTCCGCCGCTAAACCGCCACACATCTCACTTGATTTTTCTATCAAAACACTCATGAAGAACGTTTTTCTCGACAAAAACACTACAAATTTATAACATCGTTGACGCACGTCAGTTCCGACAGCTGTCATTGTTGTTGTATTTCTTTGATTTCTTCTTATTCTATTTTTGAGTATGGCAATTGCTTCTTGGTACGCCATTGTTACCAGAGTCCAGTTTATAGCAATCTTTAATTATTCTGATATTTCTGATGATTATCTCATATTCTGTTTTATGAAAAATGACTTTTTTTTAATGCTTAGATGGGTGGACGAGCTCACAGCCCCACCTGGTTACCGGAGCCCATAGACATTTACGACGTAAATGCGCCACCCACCGATATAGGTTCTAAGGTCTCAAGTATAGTTCCAACGGCTGCCCCACCCTTTAAACCGAAACGTATTACTGCTTCACGGCAGAAATAGGCAGGGCGGTGGTACCTACCCGTGCGGACTCACAAGAGGTCCTACCACCAGTAAGTACGCAAATTATAATTTTGCCGGTTTGATTTTTATTACACGATGTTATTCCTTCACCGTGGAAGTCAATCGTGAACATTTGTTAAGTACGTATTTCATTAGAAAAATTGGTACCCGCCTGCGGGATTCGAACACCGGTGCATCGCTACATACGAATGCATCGGACGTCTTATCCTTTAGGCCACGACGACGATATGCAACGGAATGAGACGAAGTTGATTTACTTGGAGACTAATAAATCGAGATGAAACAACGTCTCAGTAAAATGGTGGTTATTTAGTGGGACTTCAGTGCTTCTCGGGTGCTTTCGGAAGCACCCGAGAAGCAACGTTTTTTTTTTTATTGCTCGTCTAGGCAGACATGCATACGGCCCACCTGATGGTGAGTGGTTACCGTCGCCCATGGACTTAAGCAATGCCAAAGGTAGAGCCAAGCTGTCTACTAGTTTAGATAAAGTACTAGGACATTATAAATTCAAAGAAGTCTCACCTGGAAGCCTTCTGCCTACCGTTAAGTACTCTCCACAAGCCTCGTTTGAAGAAGGACAAGTCATAGCGCTCGGGAAACACCGTGGAGGGGAGCGCATTCCAAAGCCGGATTGTACATGGCAAGAATGATCTCCGGTAGCGAGCGGTGCGATGGTAAAAACAAGAAACGTTAAGTCCGGTAAGTCTGTTCCATTTCCCCCCACTGGTGCAAGTTCATAGATACAAAACTGTCAATAAGCCAACATTAACGGTATGATCCTGAAGAGACTTAACCATTCACACACATTTAACTTTTACTGGTGGTAGGACCTCTTGGGAGTCCGCGCAGGTGGGTACCACCACCCTACCTATTTCTGCCGTGAAGCAGTAATGAGTTTCGGTTTGAAGGGCGGGGTAGCCGTTGTAACTATACTGACCTTAGAACTTATATCTCAAGGTGGGTGGCGCATTTATGTTGTAGATGTCTATGGGCTCCAGTAACCACTTAGCACCGGGTGAGCTGTGAGCTCGTCCACTCAGCTAAGCAATCAAAAAAAAAAATAAGAAAAGGTTTGCAAAATAAAATAAATTTATACATTTTTCATAACCATTTTTATTTTTGTTTATTTTTACACTTAACCTATTTCTCCGACATCGCTTACAAAATACCGTCTCTACTCTCGTGATAATTAGAAAACAAACAAAAAAAAAAGATTAATTTAAATAAATTACTAAAGACTAGATAATGACGTTCTTTATTAAAAAAAAATTTACGATCAACACGAAACCCGAACCGAAAAGTCGTATGTTACGTTTCATTTCGATCAACAATCAACCTTAAGACTTTTACCTTAATATCGTATTTCACTTGACCGTTACTTTAGAGATGTGTATTAATCGAATCGTTTCGCTCAGTTCAATGACACGGGAGGTTTGACATATTTTGAAACGACGCCATCTTGTGAAAAAATAAATTAGTAACATTTTGATTTTATAGATTTACATTTTAACACGAAACTAAATCCGGATGTAATAAAATTGTTTTTAATTCGTTTTTACTTCTGCACGTACATAGAGAAATACGATTCGCGAAGAATTAGATTGTTGATAATTTTCGAAATAAAACCTAACAATTTCGCGCCCAAATTTCGTGTTAATTCAAAACATTCATAAAATTTTATTTAAAACATTACAAATGGAGTTAGTTAAAAACATTATTTAGTCGATAATTCTGACATTTTATACTGGTCATACTGTTTTGGTAATTAAATTGAGTTAAATAAAAAAAATACAACTACAAATTACATTATAATAATTATTATATTATATATTCACATACCAAATGTTTATTGCTTACACGAAGCTTATGTTCAGATACGCAGTCACACAGTCATACAATCTGAGCACACTTCACGCATTGCACATTTAAAACTAATAATTAAACAAATAAATAATGGTAGGTATGTATTCATTTAAGAATGCGTATTTACAACGTACTAACTGGCTCTCTGTTGTTTGGTAAATAAAAAACGGACACGTATTGCTTTTTAACCGACTTCAAAAAAAGGAGGAGGTTCTCAATTCGACTGTATGTTTTTTTTTTAATGTTTGTTACCTCATAACTTTTGACTGGGTGAATCGATTTTGATGATTCTCTTTTTTTATTAGATAGCTGACGCTTCACGTGTGGTCCCATTTCAACTTAGTCCAGTTCTGATAATGGTATCCGTGAGAAAACCATATATGTCTTAAATTTGCATTAGGTACGTGCGCGACAAATAGATGAATAACTCAATATCACGCCAACCGATTCCGATGATTATTGTTTTTAGTCATATTCATTTATTTTGGAATAATTTTTTTTCTATTTGAAGTCGGTTTTTGTTAAAGCATGTGTATTTACAATTATTGTTATAACAAATCATACTTTTTTATAAATTCAAACAATCAAGTTAGAAACACGCTTTCAAGTCGAAGCGATGAAGAAATAAGTTCAAAATGAATCAACTCAATTAGTAGTGACATCTGTTTTAATCTACATTCAAAATTGATATGTACCTATAAATTTTAGAATATAATTCAATGGTATTGTGATGGTAGGATCTCACTAATCCGACGACCCCCGCTCAAGGCTCCCCCATCTTTTCCTCACCCCCCCCTAGTTCCAGGTCCACGCATCATTTTTTAAGGGATTTTAGGACCTAGTAACTAAGACCTTTAGGTCAAGTCTTATTTTTTTTTATTTATATTCTTATTTTTATGAAAAATGATATTATGGAGGAAATTTAAATAAAATAAGATGAGATGATATGGGATGAAATATAATATCAGTAAAATGGTGGGAATTTACTGAGACTTTTTCAGTGGACTTTTTGGAAGATCCCGAGAAGTTACACCCAGCGGCTTTGTTTCATTTTCCCACATTTGTGCACTTTCACAGTTATACTAAACAGTTAATAAACCACCGTTATTACACATTTAAATCTGAAGAAACACTAAATAAACAAAATAAAACAAATCACACAACTTAACTCATCGCGTTCCCGCCAAAAAGTCCTTTTGAACTGTTATTTATAGCATACACTGGCTGGAAACTTTTTCAACTTTTCCCCCATATGAAATGATTCTCCTTGAAAATGTCAACTTGAGTAACACAGGACTCGTGAAAGATGAAAAGGATAATACTATAATATTTTTTTTTAGTAATAGAAAGTCTAGAGAGAAGACATGTGGAAAATTACAAGAAAAAAAAACAAAAGACAGAAGATTTAAAATGTGTTAAAAAACCTGACATCCGCTACTTTTTAATATTATATCGGATCACTGAGTATCAACTAACGTAACTAGTGTTGTTGTGAGTTGGAGAGAATGTGTCGTATCGATTTTACGTACGTTTTCAAAACAAAATCGATATCTCACCGATTTAGCAACGGCAACACAGAGCCGGTAGCTCGCGGTCTACCGCAGTGTCAATGCTAAGCCGGAGATCGATCGTGAAAATCGACACGAGACATTAATAGGAACTGGTTTTTATGCTTAATCGATAAAGGGGCTATAGTGGCGTAGCGAGGGGAGAGGCGTTGGGGGGCAGGGGGCGTCAACATGCCCCAGCCGCCACTCACTAATGGACGTCAAAGGTCAGGCGCCGTGGGTGGAACACCAGGCAGAGGTCAGATCTGGTTGAGGACGCGGTTGGTGGTAGTCGATACTATACGGTCCATGCCACCCATGATCGAACACCGTGGAGGAAACTCACACTTGGTCACTACCTTTAGCAGTGAGGGAACAATGAAGAAGCAGTAATATAGTAAAAGTTAATTCGTAAATAAAAAAAGAAGAGGGGGGTGAGTTTAGATCGTGACGTCACTGACTGACCCGACGTCACACTTGAAGCACTAAAATCAAATCGCTCGGAAAAATTCGGTTCGCATTTAGTAGAATCTCCTCGAAACCGCGGCATCTTATTCAGTCTAGCAACACCTAATTAATCGTCTAGCAACACCTAAGTCATATACAGACAGCCTCGCGTTTTAGTAAGTACGTATTAATTTTATTATTATTAGTTACTCTTTCGATTAAATTGTTAAGAAATAATAATAAAAGTATTCGTCCATTTATTTTAAAGAGTCTTTATAAGTCAGTTTTAAATTTTTATTTTCTTTGCACATGGTCACACATTATCCGTCAAACTTTCCCGCCGACAAGACCAAAATCCGCCATCTTGCGTCAAACATTTTAAATTCAAATTAAATTACGCATATTTAATATATTACTTAATAATTTTTATTTATACACATGTCAATTTAGAAGATATTAATTTAATTCAGGGCCGCGCTATTATTATTATTGTTATTGGCAATGTCAATCGATTTATATTTATATTACGATTCCTAATTTCGTATTAGGGCCTAACTGGAATTCTCAACTCAATCTGACTCTTAATCAACTCACTCTCAAGTCAATCTGACAGCTGCTTGTCAATCTGACAGCTGTCACGCGTTGTCAAAAACGTTTCAGTCCAACTTCAAATCGATAAAGTCAACTTAGGGAATGTTTTATTTATAATCGCGATAGTGAAACGAATATCTATCATACGTTAATATTGTCCGGCCGGTTTCAAAGTGTTCCCGGTTAGTTCTCAACGCGTATCTTCGTTTCTCTTGTACAGTACCCGGCGATAAATACCGCACTTCGGTCTTTAGTAAGAGAGGGTCGATTTCATAAAGGGTTATCTCTGTCGCACACTGCTCACGTGACTGCGATCGGACTGCTAGTGTTTTGCGCGACAGAGACAGAGCTCTACGAAGCCGACATTAGCCGATTACGAAAAGTCGAAGTGCGGCATTTATCGGCAAGTACTGTACCGTTGATAAGGCCTCGGTCTCACCACAGACGAAGAGACTAGGGACGATATCAACGAGCAACTCTCTGTTCACATCCCTCCTAATGTCATATAACATAATTGTCTGATTGCAAAAATTAGTCCTTAAATCGAAAATTCATAATAACTGATTACGTTTCGCCCTAAAATTAGTTGTTGTCCGTTGTAGGATAGAAAGTGGAAACTGGAAAGTCACCGTCGAGTGACAGCTGTCAAACTGACGGCTATCAATTTGACAGCTGTCAAATTTAGTGTTCGAATCGAACGCATCGCCGCCACCTGTCTCCCGTTACACTAAAACATTGAATTCAAATAACCCGACAACGTCATCATATCACATCGCTCAATCATCATCTTAAATAACACTTACATAATAAATATATATATTAATGAAGAGAAGGCTTATTAAAATTAATTAATATTTACAGATCTGGGTTGTTTTTTTTGTTGATTTTGTTTTTGCTATTTTTTTTAATTTTCGTTATTAGGGACTTAAAAAAAATATTACCGTAACGCTATTTGGTATGAGCATTCGTGAAGGTTCGCGGCCTCGGCGGCTCTGGCGTGGTCTCGAGCTGTCCACGGACCGACATTCCAAAACGCCGCGACAACCGCACCGGGGGTTTCGACAACACCGCCATCTATCGAACGGGGGCGACGGACGCGCGATCACGACTTGTACGTGCGGATGACGTCTTTGATCTGCGCCCTGCACAGGGGGCACTGACCCCCGCCCTTCCCCCTCCACTGCTGCACCGCGCACCGATAACACATACACATGTGCCCGCACATGTACAGCACGCTATCTATTGGGTTCTCGTAGCATATAGAGCATTCGGCGCCCGTCGGACCCTCGCCGATGACGGAGTACACGGGCTGGTGCTGGCGGCTGGTCGAGGGCAGCCGTTCCACCAGCCTCAGAGGCTCCGGGTGGCCGTTCGGCATCTGGACCTGTTCGTTGGTGCTGTTCTGGGTGGAGGAGCACTGAACCTCGTTCCGGGGACGGGACTGGAACTGCTGGGCGCAGGTGGACGGCTGAGCGAGGGGCTGGAGGCCGGTCAGACAGATCTGAGACGTCGCCTGGATCGGCTGGAAACGAGAGAACCCAAAATTTCAGCAGACCCGACAGTAGAAAGAGACAGACACATAGATTCATAAGATTTAACGTGGGAGGAAATGAGATAGGAAGCATTATTTATATAGTGTTTCTTATTATTCGTGGTTCTGTTTCTGCTCTGCTTCGTACCTAATATTCGTACTTAATACATTCTGATTAAAACCTAAGTAATATATATGAATAACATGTAAAATACATAATTATCAAACTTTGTATCACTATGAGATCATTACTGAAACCTAAAATTATCATCTTCCCGAAATTTTACATTCCTCTCGTTGTCTTGAAGCCAACATTATTGAAGGTTTCTCTTCTACCAGGTGTAAATTGCACACATTTATGTACATATTTTAATACCCAACTAATTTTCATTGGAACTATAATATCAAGTTACATGTGACTACCAATAAGTCCCTAAGTAAATAGAAATGACGTTTGCTTACCTCGATATAATGTGCGCTGGCCAGAGTGAGCCCCTGTTGGTTGACCTGGTGTCCCCCGGCTTGCGGGGGCAGGCTGACGACGAGCACCGCGCCCCCCGCGCTACCCGCCCCCGCCACCACCCTCAGCTGCGGGGGAGGGGTCTGCGCCACCGTCTGCGTACTCAGCATCCTGACTTTCTGTGTCGCGCCGTATACATCCACGAAAGCCCATAGCCTTAACGTATGGTCGACGTGCATCACCGTCACCGGATTCGAGCCGTTCCTGCTGACCCTCACCTCTCCGTCCAGGGTCAGCGTGACGGCCAGCTCGTCTCCTCTCCTGAGGCCGTTAGCTGCGTCCCTCCTCACGACCCAGTATTCCGGTCGATCTAACAACAACTCCGCATCGTCGGGCAAATCGCATGGCCTCAGAGTCCCAGGATCGCAGGACGTGAGTCCTATGGCCAGGCTGCCGGCGTACGCTGTCTCCGTGGCCAGGATCTGAACGACTATGGTCTGCCCCGGACGCATGGGTCGCGCCGTGAACACGTATCCCTGACAGAATTCGGCTTCGGTTCTCGCGGCGATACCCCTATCATTGACCACCTGAACGTTCCGGCCCTTCGTTCTGTGCAAGCTTAGCGGCGCCAGTGGATTCTGGTATCTGGGCGGAGGCAGGTCCTCTACGGTCATCGCTCTGACGCCGGACACCAGTCTGTCTTCGTCTGCGGGGCTGTGGTTCGACCGCCTCTGGCTCGGCACCCTGGGATCGGCGAACTGGACGGCTGTGCAGTTTCCGTAAACGTCCACCAGCGCCCACAGGGGACTCCTGGTGTCCACTCCGGAAAAGAACAGCCCCCGGTCTTCGCCGTTAACCCCAAAGTGCACATCGCCAGTTGAATTCACGTAATAGTGTAGCACGTTGTCCGTTTCGCAGAACCTTTCGCCTAAAGCTTTCGCCCAGTTGCCCGGTTTGTTTGTGAGGTCGGGACACGCGTATTTGGGCAGAGCGTGGGCTAGGGTCGCGGGGTCGTGCGAGGTGAAGCCGAATCGGATCACCCCGCTCCAGCTGTTCGATATCTCTACGAAGCGAATGCACACCTGGAAACAAAACAAACGAAATCCTGTCAAGAAATGGTTATCAATGGTCAATGGGCATTTGGTCGTAAACCCCGATGCGAAGTTTCTCAGTCGTTGTCGAAGTGTACGCGAAGTTGAAATTAGCCGATTGTCTCTATACAAATAAAGTCGATGTGCAGCATTTAACGCAGGGGACTGTACAATTTTTATTAGCTGAACAATTGCTCACGGACATCGGCGATACCGAACACGTGGTCAAGTCGCTTCGTACGGCAGCAATAACGTTATGATATCTATGGTGGTGGTACCTACCCACGCGGACTCACAAGTGGTCCTGCCACCAGTATCACGTTCTCATTAGATTGAGGTTCCGTCCTCGGGTCAAGGTCTGCGAAGGTACTCACGTTGCTAACGCCTCTGATACTGATTATTGGTAGAGTGAAACCAATCCCTTACCTTCTCATTAACTCTAACAGGCCTCGCGGAGAAGGCGACTCCCTTGCAGAAGGACTCCACCCGTCTCGCGGTGAGCCCGTCCCTAGACACCCTGATGTTCTCTCCGTGGACGCTGTGGAAGGTCAGCGGCGGGAGGTTGTTGGGGGCGCCGCCCGTGCACGATGTCCTGGGCGCTGGTGACGAAAGACAAAAAAAATAAACTTTCTAGTTTAAATATATGCGGTAGGCAGCGGCTTGCCTCTGCCCCTGGCATTGCTGAAGTCCATGGGCGACGGTAACCAATCACCATCAGGTGGGCCGTGTGCTCGTCTGCCTACAAGGGCAATAAATTTCTTTTTTTATATGTAAGGTGTTAACAATCGTAACTGGCATTGAACGGAGACGTTTGCCTAAAAAAAAACCTGTGACATTATACTCCTGTCACTCTTCTGTCAATGTCACCCGTTTATTTAATAAACTAAATAATTTATTGTATTGTATTGTAATTAATTAGTGTATTTAGTAAATAAACACTTTCGGAAAACAATGTAAAGCATCGCATGATCAAATCATAACTACCTTCATGCTTTGATTTACAATTAGAAGTGTTTTGAGATTATCAATAAAAACCAAAACGGTTTTATGTGTAAGAACACAGAGTATATAAAAAAAAAAATTAAGCCAATTTATTCGTTTTATTGAAGCCAATGATGTCAATAATTTAAGTACAACCAAACGTCAAAGATATCTGATTAAAAACATATGTAATTCAATTATTATTATATTGAATATACATGAAAAAAAACAATCGGTTTTCAGTAATTAGCCAGAATATTCCTGGGAAAAAACATAATCTCATTTTAACGAGGAAATTTAAGGAAAAGCAAATGTCAGATATCTTATTAAAAACATCGGTAATTTAATGATTAACATTTTTCATGAGAACAATTGATTTTCTTTAATCAACTAGAATGTTACTGGAAAAATAGCACTCCATTTTTACGGGGAAACTACAACTCCGGTAGGAAGTCGGCTGGCTTCTGCGATGACTTCTCATCTAGACTTCAAAGACATAAAATCCTTGGTCGTATTTCGCGACTCCTCAAATAGTAATTAGGGATATTATTCAGGATATATCATTGACCGTTCTCGTCGAACACTTCTCCATATGTCATAGTACCCTGGTACTTCAGTTGCGGTACTTGAAGTACTTTGACTAATGAAGTTAGCTCCACTTCTTTGCATATCATAGTATCCTAGTACTTTTCTACCGATTATTTTACGTTTATTGACAAGATCTTGGCCCGTTTGATCTTAAGTGATCTTCAAAGCCTAGAATTATATAACTATCCTCTCCCTCTTCAAGTCGGAACCCTGGACTGCTTCACAGCAGATATACGAAATGTGGTTGTTTGTCACTTCGATAAAGCGGCACGACACGAGAACCCTCTCATCGTGGCCGCCGGTAACTACATTCCCGATCCTGCGGACAGAATGGAAAGCAGTCGACGTCGCCCCAAACACGTCATTTCGGATCCTCCCGATCCACTAACGGTGCTTTTAGGTACCACAAGCACCGGTCACCGTTCTCGTCGAACCCGTCGCTTGCGACGAAGGGCTCGACGAGTGAATTAACCCACAGAAAAGCCCACTGAGTTTCTCGCCGGATCTTCTCAGTGGGTCGCGTTTCCGATCCGGTGGTAGATTCTGCGAAGCACTGCTCTTGCTAGTAGTACCAGTGTTAGCAACACTCCGGTTTGAGCCTCGAGAGTTCATCTACACGCTAGGGTGACGCTGGTATAGCCTCTCAAGGCTATCAGCTATGTATGTATATACGTGAGCACACAATAGCTCCCCTCGTACACAAGACAACACCTGGCGAGCAGATGCATTGACGTCAGCTTGCGTTCGAGCGCTTATCAGAACTAGCCGCTTAGAAATATAAATCTCGTTTATACATTATCAAATAAATGTGATCGAGTTTGGTGTTATATATTCTCTTTTAATACGCTCTTTTATTAGCTTTAGACGTATGTATGTTAGTATGTAACGGAATCTTTGACCGTGATTTTGACCCCCTTCAAAACGTCGAATTAACTCGAAATTCGGTATACTTGTTAAGGACCGATGACAATGTAACAATTAAAAAAATTATTTAAAAATTGTAATTCAACTAAAATTGTAAAAAAAAAATATTTTGGTGTATGTACCGTGTATGTACTCATATGCATGTAATAAAAAGCGGTTATTTCAATATTACAAACAGACATTCCAATTTTATTAATATGTATAGAGTATAGACAGTATAAAGTCGATGTTTTGTATTGACAATCACTTTGTTGATGCAACTAAATAAATATCGTATTTACTAACTGCATTACTACTTTGCCCTTAACTTAACTTTATACTTAACCCACTTCGTAATAAGTGGTTTCCGGGGCCCGTGGACATCAACAACGGACCGCCAGACTCGGACACGAATTCTATGGTCTCAGATTTTACAGTACAACGGCTGCCCCGGCCTTCCAACCGAAATGGATTACTACTACGCGGCGGGGACAGTCAGGGTGATGGTAGCTACTGCTGGTGACTACCAGATGATGTTGGTGGTGCTGATTCACAATCCTACCAACCCCACCAAACTAATAATTAGACAAAAAAAAAATTAATTTCGATATTAATTATTTATATTCGGAATTCCACTTCAAAGTACCAGGGAGACAGAACGTTAAGGAAGGCAACACGGTTAACTGGTGGTAGGACCTCTTGTGAGTCCACACGGGTAGGTACCACCACCCTGGGTATTTCTGCCGTGAAGCAGTAATGCGTTTCGGTTTGAAGGGCGGGGCAGCCGTTGTAACTATACTGAGACCTTAGAACTTATATCTCACGGTGGGTGGCGCATTTACGTTGTAACATGTCTACGGGCTCCAGTAACCACTTAACACCTGATGGGCTGTGAGCTCATCCACCCATGTAAGCTTTAAAAATTTATTTAATTATTTTCACAATTCCCGTTCAAAGTACCAGGGCGACAGAACGTTAAGGAAGTTAAAACGCTACCTTTTACAAATGACGCTTGAACGGAATTACTGGGGATGTTGAACGACTTCCTGTCTTCCGTCACGGGCGGAAGCGTGAGCACGTGCGCTCATTTGAACTCCCCTATTCGAACGACACGTTTCTGTACTTAACCACACAATAACAAAACATTAGAACAACTAAACGTGCCGCGCGGTTTGATTCGCTTCGATAATAATGATATTTTTTTTTCCTACCTAAGCTGATAGCCTTGAGAGGCTTCATTTCAGCGGAGCCTTAACTAGTAGGTGAGCTCACGGGGCTCAAACCTGACGACGTTGCTAACACGAACCCTAGCAAAACCGTGCTTCGCAGAATCTACCACCGGATCGGAAACGCGACCCACTGAGAAGATCCGGCGAGAAACTCAATGGGCTGTGTCTGAGATAAAAATGTACTTTAGAAACACGCGTTGCGTTTCCCTCGGATATGTTGTAGCTCCTAGCCTTCTCTAATCTGTAATATACCTGTATGTCCGTACGTCACGAACCAGAGAAGATACTGGCGTTTTTATCATAGCGGAAAAACCCGGTTACGACATTTACAATGACTAGTAATCGCTTGGTAATCGAAATTCGACTATTATTAATTAAAATTATAAGTTTGAACATCAGTATGGTTCTATTGTCGAAGACTATTATTATACTTCTATAATCACAGATTTCTCCAAGACTACACTATTGTCAAATAATATTAATCTATTCTCGATTTGACCACTACTTTAAGCAATAAACAAAAGAATATATGCGGCGTGTGTGTCAAATATATTATGTTAGTATAAGTAATTTTTTTTTATTGATTTACCTACTACCAGAGGTCCCGCAGTAGTCGAAATTCGACTATAATTAATTGGAATTGTAAGTTTGTACACTATTATGGTTGTATTTTATACTTCTATAATCACAAATTTCGCCAAGACTACACTATAAAAAATATTAACAAAGACAAACAATATTTAATCTATTCTCAATTTGACAACAGACGTCAAGAACAAAAGTTTGAGAATAAATAGTATGCATGCGTGTGTGCGTCAAATACATGCCGGTATATAGTGTGTGTAATGTTTTCTTTATTGATTTAATGTAACTTTTATGCATTACTTTAGAAAAATATTAGCATTGTGCACTTCTTCTCTATATTCTCTATAAGTGTGGAAAATTTCATACTCCTCCGTCCGCGCAATTTTCGTAAAAAGGGATACAAAGTTTTTGCTACACGTATTAATATATAGATAATATGTCAATGTATAACGTATTTTTAATGCATATTTTTTTTAAAAATATTGGCATCTGCACTCCTTCTCTTTAAGTGTGGAAGAATTGTTACCCTTCCGTCCAAAAAATTTTGTTAAAAAGAGATACAAAGTTTTTGCTTCAGGTATTATGTATTATATAGAATAAGATAGCTAGCTACATATTAACTAATTTTTTAACTGTCATTATTGGTGTCCGATTACCGATTGAAATATAGCTAAACAAATCGGTTTTCTTTTCTTTTTTTTTGTCAATTTCCTTCCGATTTAGAAACGAGAACAATCGTAAAATCCGATCTGCACTTCCGCCGGAAGTGACGCGCCCTCTCGTTACAGAAACGGGGGCCACCCTCGATTTAAGGAGACACCTGGCTCCGACGACCCCTGAATTTACCGAAATAAGTAGAACATATTGAGTTGTTTTTCTTTTCTTAATTAAACTTATCTTAAAATAAGTAAGTTATATTTAGAAAGTTGATAAACCGTAGCATTTTTTTTATTTATTGCTTAGATGGGTGTACGAGCTCACAGCCCAGCTGGAGTTAAGTGGTTACTGGAGCCCATAGACATCTACAACATAAATGCGCCATCTACCTTGAGATATAAGTTCTAAGTTCTCAAGTATAGTTTTACAACGGCTGCCCCACCCTTCAAACCGAAACGCAATTACTGCTTCTCGGTAGAAATAGGCGAGAGGTCCTACGACCAGTACATTTTGCTTTAAAAATATCTCATATCTCAAGATGAATTTTATGGTTTAAGTTCTGATGTCCATGGGCTTCTATTAGAACCTCAGTGCTTGACGAAACATATTATATTATCACCTGTCAATCTAGATTTAAAAAAAAAAACAGCGCGGCAGTATTCTTAGTAGCATTATAGATAAGCCCCGCTTAATAGCAGATGGGTTGCAAGCCTGCCAGATTTCAGGACTAATCACATCCGATGATAAGCTACGCAAAAGTGATATTGGCACTGGTATATTGCACCGTTGTTAATAAGCCGATGAAGAACGTCAATACAAAAGTACCAGGCGGTCATAACATCGAAGGAGTTGTCCAAGTCCACAAAGAAAATAACCCGGCCAAATAAAAGAACAACGCATCATCAGCGGCGACGAGTACATGCAGTGGACGAATGTGAAATGTCATGTTTTACGTCAGACTCTCTTCCTGGTGCTGACCCTAAGCTAAGTTTAGTGCCCGTGACGTCAATGTTGATCTAGTCTAGATTTAGAGTTACGTAACGACACGCGGTAAGCGAAACATCAAACAAATCGTCATTCGATTCGCTGTTATAATCGATTATTCTAGAATCCGAAAATAAAATTCAAATTCCTGACGGCCTTCAAAACGTTTCATCGCGTCTCGAATCCCCTAGAGTTTATGCGACCCTGGTAACTGAAGCGAGACGAACGCCCCAAATACCTATAAAACCACCCCCGCTTTTAATATACTATTTATTTACAATCCGCCCCTTATACATCTGTGATAATGCGTTGAATATCTCAAGGGGATTTCTCTAATAAAGAACCCATTGTTCGAATGCCAGGATTAAGTTCTTTGATATTATGTCGCCCTAGTATTTCGAACGAAATTTTCTTTTCATATCACACTTACTTTATTAAACGAATGTTGTTTGTTGTTCATGGACATCAACAATGACACTGACATGACCGAAAGCTCAAAAAGCTCCAAAAAGCTCCCAAAGCTCGAAAGCTCCAAAAAGTAACATGTTTGCAATTCACACGTGGTGGAAGTGAAACTTTAAAAAAATTTAGCTTCAAGATATTGAGACGAATGTAAAATTTCGGAAGAGGACAATTGAAGACACAAGTGGATGAAGGGGATATGATACAATTTATTAATTTTGAGAAAACGGGCAAACGAGAAACTATTCTTACTTGTACCTTTTCTTCGTACACAACTCCCTTCATCACATGCAATTTCTAAAAATAGCCTTTAAATCTAGAGATTTTAGGTCTAATATGGTTTAAAGTACTTTAAAGGCACATAACACCTTCATTAAATATAAAAACTCTCAAAAACCTTAAAAATGGTACTTACCTACTCATCCACTCATGTCTTCAATGGTAGGTTTTACTAATTATCATAGTGATACTAAGTTTGATAATTATTTCAGAATGTATTAAGTACGAATATTAAGTACTAGCTAGCGGCCCGCTCCGGCTCCGCTCGGGTCTTTAACAAAAATTTCAACGATATTTGACGTTGTTTTATTTTTTTAAATAAAAGAACACTTATTGCAGCATAACTATAATAGTTAGACATATGCTGTCGCGACACTTTTTGTAAATGATAATGTGTTCTACAAAGTCGTAGTACCTATATTATTTTATTCTATCGTCAATAGTTTTTGCAGGGCACGCGATGTAAAGAATATTTTAGGTAATTTTTTTACACCTCGGGTTACATTATTGGAGTTTTAGTAAGGATCCCTAATTATTTTCAAAAAAGATCATAGCCTATGTCACTCGGTAATAGTGTAGCTTCCAAACAGTGAAAGAATTTTTCAAATCGGTTCAGTAGTTTCGGAGCCTATTCAATACAAACAAACAAACAAATCTTTCCTCTTTATAATATTAGTATAGAAGTGTAGATGAAGCAGAGTGCAAAGAGAACCACGAATATAAGAAACACCGTATAATGTTTCCTATCTCATTTTGTTCCACGCTAAATCTTATGAATCTATGTTTCTGTCTCTTTTTACTGTCGCTTTTTCGTTTCATTAAAATCACAACGATGCTAAAGAAGTTTTCATTTCATATATATATTTTTTTTCTCCTACCTATGCTGAGAGCCTTGAGAGGTTATATCAGCTTCTCCTTGACGTCTAGGTGAGCTCACGGGGCTCAAACCGGAGGCGTTGCTAACACTGGCCCTAGCAAGAGCAGTGCTTCGCAGAATCTACCACCGGATCGGAAACGCGACCCACTGAGAAGATCCGGCGAGAAACTCAGTGGGCTGTGTCTGTGGGTGCTTCATTAATGTTTAATATTAACAACACATCATCAAACAAACTTTATTTTTAGCTGTTGCATTTGTTTTCATAGGAGCATATGTTGAGACGTTAACGTGCGCTCCAGGCTTTGTTTACTTCGCGTTGGAATGCGTTTGGGTTTCAGGTGACCCAAGCGATACGAGGCTTGAGGTCGAAGCTATGACTATCCGAAACTAGTAAGAGTTACTCTCATACCAAACGCTTATATCGTCCCCTAAAAAAACTATTTACTAGCCTGGAACAGGTCATAGCCGTGACGAGGAGTTCCACATCGCTGCCTAGAAACAGTAAGTACACGTACTGCTCGCGTCCTGCTCGCACGCTATACAATAACAATTAGGATCGATAAGGAGAGAAAAACCACTGTTTGCGGTTAGCGTTCTAAGCAAAGGGGTGATTTTTTACATCGACACACACATTAGATAGGTATCATAGAACGGCGTTGGCAATCACTTATAAAGGTTCGACATTTAGACCGAAACATGTGATGTCCAATGACTCTATTAATCACAAAGCACCAGATTTATCGTGAGATAGTTCGCCTACCCAACTACTGCGATGAAATAAATAATAGTTAAAAAAAAAACTAACAAAATACGCTTTTATAGAAAATCCAACTAAAAAATTGAAAATAAATTTTAATACATTTAAATTAAAAATGGTGTAAGAAAAATGATTTTATTGTAAAAAAAAAGCGTGGGGTGCTTTTCAGGATATTATCAAAATAACCCTTCTACTCATATCTGTTCATAAAATATTTATAACTACTGATACCATGCACCCCACGCTTTTTCTATAAAAGCGTATTTTGTTAGTTTTTTTTTAAATATTTTTTTTTTTTTTTTATTGAATTTCAATTTTTAATAAAAAAAATATATATATTGAATACTCATCAGTCCTTAACAAGTATACCAAATTTCGAGTTAATCCGACGGTTTGAAGGGGGTCAAAATCATGTTCAAAGATTCCGTTACGATTCGATCCTGTTTAGGGGCCTAAGTGGAAACTTAACATCAGCTATTTTCGTTCACCTGAATAAATAGCATAGAAAAAAAAAAGCAATAGCGCTCCAATAGCATTGCGTTATAACGTTTTTAATTAGAGACTTGAACATCCGTATAGATCAGGGGTGGGCAAATATTTTCATAGTCGGGCCACATTGCAAGCCACAGAGTCCGGTTTTCGGGGTTCCTCATCAATTTCTTGCCTTTCTCAAGGCATCAAATGGCCCATGTCATTTCCCATACCACATTTGCCTTTGCCACTCAAGAACCAGTCTGCTCCGGCACTAGATAGGACCTTATCACCGCTAGTATTAAGACTTTTTTTTATTGCTTAGATTGGTGGGCGAGCTCACAGCCCACCTGGTGTTAAGTTATTACTGGAACCCATAGACATCTACAACGTAAATACGCCACCCACCTTGAGACATAAGTTCTAAGGTCTCAAGTATAGTTACAACGGCTGCCCCGCCCTTCAAACCGAAACACATTACTGCTTCACGGCAGAAATAGGCGGGGCGGTGGTACCTGCCCGCGCGGACTCTCACGAGGTCCTACCACCAGTAAACCAATTTCTTGCCTTTCTCAAGGCATCAAATGGTCTATGGCATTTCCCATACCACGTTTGCCTTTACCACTCAATAAACCAGTCTGCTCCGGCAATAGATAGGACCTTATCACCGGTACTATTAAGACATTACGATCCAATGATTAGTATCGTCCAGTCAAGACACAAACTTTGCACATTCAGGTATTTGTGTTCACGTTACGCAGTCAGCGAGCTATCTGGTAAAAAAAACATACTTTTACCAGAACATCCACTTATATTGAGAGCTGTAAGGGTGGCTTGAGGGTGGCGTTCTGAACCCCAAACATGCCCCTTGAGACGGCCGTTCAATTTACTCGTAATAAGCAGCGCAGATGGCGTCCGGGTTTGGTCGTTTTTCGTAAGAGACCAATTTTTTTTTCTCGTTATTTTCCTACCTAGTAGCTGGATTAGCTTAAGAGGTTATTCCGAAGAGCTTAAGAGGCTATTCCTAATATCTTAAGAATCTAAAAGCTTAAGAGGCTATTCCTAAGATCTTAAGAGTCTAAGAGCTTAAGAAGATATTCCTAAGAGCTTAAGAGTCTAAAAGCTTAAGAGGCTATTCCTAAGAGCTTAAAATTCTAAGAGCTTATGAGGCTATTCCTAAGAGCTTAATTATTCTCCCCCCGCCAATCGAGCTGTGCTCACTAGCGATCACGGACGCTCACGGGCGCTCACGGACGATCACGACTGTCCGACACGCCGCGCCGGCAACGCAACCGAAACTTAATCCGTTAAATCGAAACGTGTCCAATTCGTAATTTTAATTCAATTATATTAGAAAGAAAAAAAAATGTATATAACTCTATCTATCCAGAGCGCGTAATTCGATTTTTCGCTTCATTCTTGATTCGGTCACGGAGACCGAGAGATCTGGAGGCTGTTGACCGACCTTCTAAGAAACATTCTTGGAATTGTAACATTTTTTATTCTTATGAGATCAAAAAAAAAACGTACCCAGGGTACACTTGATGCTAACCTTTTTTACTGGTGGTGGGACCTGTTAAGAGTCCGCGNGTGTCCAATTCGTAATTTTAATTCAATTATATTAGAAAGAAAGAAAAAAAATGTATATAACTCTATCTATCCGAAGCGCGTAATTCGATTTTTCGCTTCATTCTTGATTCGGTCACGGAGACCGAGAGATCTGGAGGCTGTTGACCGACCTTCTAAGAAACATTCTTGGAATTGTAACATTTTTTATTCTTATGAGATCAAAAAAAAAAACGTACCCACGGTACACCTGATGCTAACCTTTTTTACTGGTGGGGGGACCTCTTAAGAGTCCGCGCGGGTGGGTACCACCACCACCCTGCCTATTTCTGCCGTGAAGCAGTAATGCGTTTCGGTTTGAAGGGTTGGGCAGCCGTTGTCAGTATACTGAGACCTTAGAACTTATATCCCAAGGTGGGTGGCGCATTTACGTTGTACATGTCTATGGGCTCCAGTAACCACTTAACATTAGGTGGGCTGTGAGCTCGTCCACCCATTTAACGCCTTGGAAAACGGTAGTCAAATTCTGCCGCGAAATTGCGTCATTTGCATCGGTCCATGGACGCCGGTGAACACTACATACTAATCATTCCATTTCAATAATTCGCGCGCGTTGACATTATGCGGATTCTCTGAATCCTAACAATCTTCTATATATTAATACGTGAAACAAAAACTTTGTATCCCTTTTTACGAAAATTGCGCGGACGGAGGAGTATGAAATTTTCCACACTTATAGAGAATATAGAGAAGGAGTGCACAATGCTAATATTTTTTTTAAATAATGCTTAAAAGATACATTAAATCAATGAAGAAAACATTACACACACTACGTACCATGTATTTGACGCATACACACACGCATGCATACTATTTATTGTCAAACTTTTGTTCTTGACGTCTGTTGTCAAATTGAGATTAAATATTGTTTGTCTTTGTTAATATTTTTTATAGTGTAGTCTTGGCGAAATTTGTGATTATAGAAGTATAAAATACAATCATAATAGTGTACAAACTTACAATTCCAATTAATTATAGTCGAATTTCGACTACTACGGGACCTCTAGTACCAGTAATTATTTCACACGACACTCTTATAATTACGACCTTATCGGCAAAGACATAAAGCCTACATCGTTCACTCTTTACTTCTAGACGATTCTATGAAATGTCTTCCATTCACGTAATTCTTCACCGCTTCGCTTTTTAAAACTAGTTTAGAGGTTTTTTTTTTTCCGTTCGAGCGTGACGTGAGACTGTTATGGAATTTTCGTATTTACTACACTCAGTTTTAAGGGCGATATTACCTTAAAATAATTAAATGTTTTTAATGAGAACAATGTTTTTGGATATAAAAAAAAATACACGAAGTTAGAATTATATTTGTGGCGGGTAGCCATCATACAACGCAAGATAATTGACAGATGCCTGAATCTCGCTTACGACATTTTCAAGATAAAGCGCATATATACAAGTTCCGAACAACAACATTAGGACCGTCGGTCTACCGAGCAATATCATCCGCTCGGTGGAAGATCTTCCCTTTGTCGTTAAGATTCCCAAATATTAACCATTTTAATCTAAGTGCTCAGCTTAATTTCACATATTTATCTAAGGAATTTTTGAAAAAATTTGAAACCTTAGAAATTATATCTCAAGGTGAAGGGACTTATATCTCGCCCTAAGCACGTCAGTCAGGATCCTCCCGATCTACTAACGGTGCTTTTAGGTACCACAAGCACCGGTCATCGCTCTCGTCGAACCCGTCGCTTGCGACGAAGTAAATTAACCCACTGAGTTTCTCGCCAGATCTTCTCAGTGGGTCGCGTTTCCGATCCGGTGATAGACTCTGCGAAGCACTGCTCTTGCTATGGCCAGGTTGGCGACATCTCCGGACATCTCCGGTTTGAGTCCCGTGAGCTCACCTACACGCTAGGGTAACGCTGACATAGCCTCTCAAGGCTATCAGCATAGGTAGGAAAGAAAAAAAAGGTGCATTGTTTAAATCAACCCGAAGACATTGTCATAGCGTCGCGGGAGGGGTATTGGATAATGAAAACAAAAATAGACCGCGTCCCCCCGTAGACAAGGGATCCCCCTGGGTGTCGCCATCTGCCCCCAGTTTAACACCGACGGAATTAACTCTCGCGTACCCTCCTCGGAGACAAATGCGATCTTCCAAAATCGGAGACCGTATTTATAGCAAAATTGTGTGGGGCGACATATAATATTAATGTCTTTTTAAAGACTTTCTGTTACTTTTTTTTTTTTTCCTACCTAAGTTGATAGCCTTGAGAGGCTATTTCAGCGTAACCGTGGCTAGTAGGTGAGCTCACGGGGCTCAAACCTGATGACGTTGCTAACACGAACCCTAGCAAGAGCCGTGCTTCGCGGAATCTACCACCGGATCGGAAACGCGACCCACTGAGAAGATCCGGCGAGAAACTCAGTGGGCTGTGTCTGAGAGTTAATTTACTCGTCGAGCCCTTCGTCGCAAGCGACGGGTTCGACGAGAACGGTGACCGGTGCTTGAAGTACCTAAAAGCACCGTTAGTGGATCGGGAGGATCCGAGATGACGTGTTTTGGGCGACGTCGACTGCTTTCCATTCTGTCCGCAGGATCGGGAATGTAGTTACCGGCGGCCACGATGAGAGGGTTCTCGTGTCGTGCCGCTTTGTCGAAGTGATCCGAACCGTTTTTTTTTTTCCTGCCTAATCTGGTAGCCTGGAGCGGCTATTCCAGCGTAACCGTGGCTAGTAGGTGAGCTCACGGGGCTCAAACCTGATGACGTTGCTAACACGAACCCTAGCAAGAGCCGTGCTTCGCAGAATCTACCACCGGATCGGAAACGCGACCCACTGAGAAGATCCGGCGAGAAACTCAGTGGGCTGTGTCTGAGAGTTAATTTACTCGTCGAGCCCTTCGTCGCAAGCGACGGGTTCGACGAGAACGGTGACCGGTGCTTGAAGTACCTAAAAGCACCGTTAGTGGATCGGGAGGATCCGAGATGACGTGTTTTGGGCGACGTCGACTGCTTTCCATTCTGTCCGCAGGATCGGGAATGTAGTTACCGGCGGCCACGATGAGAGGGTTCTCGTGTCGTGCCGCTTTATCGAAGTGGTTCTTTTACTAATAAAACCCAATAAACACAGCCCATTGAGTTTTTCGCTGGATCTTCTCTGTGGGTCTCGATTTCGATCCGGTGGTAGATTCTTTTTTTTTTATTTTTTTATTGCTAGATGGGTGGACGAGCTCGCAGCCCACCTGGTGTTAAGTGGTTACTGGAGCCCATAGACATTACAACGTAAATGGGCCACCCACCTTGAGATATAAGTTCTAAGGTCTCAAGTATAGTTACAACGAAGCACTGCTCTTGTTAGAGCCAGTGTTAGCAACACTCTTTTAGGTTGAGTCCGTGAGCTCACGTACTCGCCCAGTGAATCAAGTATGACCCCTCGAGGTCTCTAGAATAGGTATGAAAAAACGAATTTACTTTTTTGTTTATTGCTAAGATGGGTGGGCGATCTCACAGGCCACCTGGTGTTAAGTGGTTACTGGAGCCCATAGACATTTACGACGTAAATACGCCACCCACCTTGAGATATAAGTTCTAAGCTCTCAAGTAAACCGTATTAATAGTTAACAGTGAAATTGTGTCAAAATACTAGGCGATAATACTAGATACGTCGTAAGATTAGGTTATCGCTGATCAGATATCGTTATCAAGTCCGCGCCGCTCGTAGATCGTGGGAAAACGGAATACTACTCTTAAGATACGTAAAGCTGTAAAGAGTTGTTCATAAAAGCTTTAACGCCTCGATTTATGTGTCTGTGTGTAAATGCTTCTTTAGTTCGGACGCTTTTTTAAAGCTAATAGAGCACGCAATGTATTACTATGGAAAGTGTACTCAAGTTTTTGGAACATGTCAGTTTTTTTTTTAGAGTAGACCATTTTCCTTTTCTGGGATAATTTTCGAATCTGGTCTATATGAATACCTCATTTTAGGGCTCGGGAATGATCAAAGAGAGTAGGCCTTATAAGTCTAAACTTGTCTGAACGACAGTGTAATCTTTGGCATCACGCCCTTAAAAAAAAAAAAAACTTGCATAACTAAACCCTTTGCCATAATAGGAAAAAAAAAAACAAGAACACACCTATTAATCTATGACCTGCATAATTAGACACTACTCTTGAAATCGGACGTCCTTTTCACACATATACACATCTCGCTCACGCATCGCCTTTAATAACAACACACGAATAGAACTAACTGCCTAGTCGTGTTTTTAAAAATGGAACACTGCTCTCGCCTGTTAATACGAGTACCGTGTGACAGGATGTTGTTATTTTTCATTATTGTAATGTTGGCGATGTTTTTGTTTTACTTTAATTGTCTATCTTTTAATGTTGGTAATTGTTGATCGTAATCAGTTTCGATCCGGTATTATAAGTGAAACGTTCTGAAGGCGTTTTCTTTTTTTAAATATTATGTTCTAAGTCTATTTATTATGTCGAAGGAATTGTTATACAAAACTCAAAACTTACGAACCTCTTTACAAAATCTATGGAATAAAAACGTACATAATAATTATGAGATGCTAAACTATTTATCATTCAAAAGTACATAATTGCCTTAAAAATTTAGTACTAAACGTAACATCATGACGGTTAATCATCGAGTTCAATTTCGGAAAGTAGCTCTTATGTCTGATGCTTTTAATGATCATAATCGACTTTCGTCGTTACGTTACCCTTTCTATGTGGCAACGGCCGAGTCTCACGGTCCGTGGGAACTTCACCTTTCCGATGTATCGATTACATTCGCATCTCGATACTAGGAGAGTAACGATTATGTCAGCCGGTGACACGTATCGATTTTGTGAAAATCGATTATTATTTTCATTAGTTATTAAAGTTAATTTTAATCTTCATATTAGTATGTACGTCAAGCAAAAACTTTGTACCGTTTTTTACGAAAATTGCGCGGGCGGAGGAGTAAGAAATTTCCCACACTTCTATAGAATATAGAGAAGGCGTGCATAATGTAAATATTTTTTTAATAAATACTCTTTTGTTTATTATTTAAAGTCTGTGGTCAAATTGAGAATAAATTATTATTGTTTGTCTTTACTAATATTTGCCTAAAGTGTAGTTTTGGCGAAATCTGTGATAATAGAAGTAGTCTTTGACAATAGAACCTTAATAATGTTCAAACATAAAATTTCAATTAATTATAGTCGAATTTCGATTACCGGGGGACTAGTTAAAGAAATGTTTTGTAAGCAGACGAGCACGCGGCCCTTCTGATGGTAAGTCGTCATCGTCGCTCATGGACATCAGCAAGACCAGGAGCACAACACTCTAAAGAAAACAGTAACAAGTACCAGGCGCTCATAAAGGCAAGGAACGTTCAATCATATTTCGAACGCCCGTTCAAAACACATTGTTATTGGCGGAAGCGTTCTCGTAATGTGCCAAAAACAGGTGAAATTACTTATAATAAATTCAATAGAACCAATATCCCGGAAGCGAAACATCTTGCAAATGAACCACAATACATTCACACAGCAAGCAGCGTACCTTTAGTATGCAAAGTATGAAAATTAAACCATTAGAATATGTACTCTATTCTTAATTTCATTAAATCTATATTCCCGTAAATGTAATTCGGTTGACTTTCAAAAAAACAATTTTAATTTTGGTATCGCTTTAAAGGAAAATGCGCTCTGTGCAACGGCGATAAGACTACGACAGTAATTTCTCGGTTGCATTATAAGGTACCGTCGAGTTTGAATAATGAGTTTCGTGTTTGTAAAACGAAATGACGTTCTCTGTTGTATTTTGAATTTAGAATTCGTTCTCACGATGGCGTCCGCTAGTGATACAAATTTTTTTTTTCATTTTCCGGGAAACAATTCAAAATACTGATTTTTGACAAAATTTAATTAAAACTTACATAAGTAAATAAAGATTTTCTTTGACCTTCTTAAAAATATATTTATTCAAAAAACGATTAAGATACAATTTTAGGAAACTTTTTTTGTCTATTGTTACTATTTATTTCATATCATTCACGAATGTTGCCAGGCTAAAAAATCATGACCTATAACGGTATAAGCGTTCAGAAATAACCGGGAAATAAGACTGGCAGTAAAAACACTCCCTTTACTATAAATAGGGTTGATAAGTTTAATGATTCTCAAACTTAATGACAATAAGAGTAAAGTGTCTTAAGTATAAAAAAAATCGATAATAATTTTTTCTCGATTTTTTTTTACTCTTTTAACACATGATCACTATCTCAAGACCGAGACGAGCTCACAGCCCACCTGGTGTTAAATGGTTACCGGAGTCCAGAGACATCTACAACATAAATGCGCCACCCACAATGAGATATAAGTTCTAAGGTCTCAGTATAGTTACAACGGCTGCTCCACCTTTCAAACCGAAACGCATTACTGCTTCACGGCTGCAATAGGCAGGGCGGGTAGTACCTACCCGTGCGGACTCACAAGAGGTCCTACTACCAGTAAGCTTCATGTATTAATATATCAGATACCTTTCGTGTGTGCATTAATATAATTTACTCAAGTGACTGTGAATCACTCAACTTCGAGTCCGGTCAATAAGTCATCTGAGAAAAAAGAGCAAACTTTAAAAAGCAAATCTCCCTCAATCTTTTCACGTAATCTAATATAATAAAAAAAAAAAAACGAGACAATGTTAGTATTCTAAGCACGCCCGTCGGAAAGAGACGGGACGACTCCGATCCTTAGCGTTAGAGAGGGACGGAAGATTTGCGGAATATTGTTCTACGACAGGCAGTTCCCATGGGCCGGTAATATATATATTTTTGGTGTACCTAATTCCAGTGTTATTGACTTCGAAATTCGAATTGCTCTGTTCGAATTCGTTCCGGTTCCGAAATTTGAATTGAATTTAAAAATATAAGTATTGAGACAAAAAAAAAAACTAAATGTAATTTTTATCATCTAAAAACACTTTGGAAAGTTACATTAAATTTTTATTATTTTTTATTTTATTTTAGTACAACGTTTAGTACTTTCTGTCGGTGCGTGCGATGTTCTACAAAATCTGAAGCAAAGATTGCAAATTTTTTAATATAATGTAATCTGACCCAACCATAATTCGACGGGTGAAAGTCTATTTGGTTTAAGCGACATTTATCTTTGCAATTAAAGGTCCGTTTTATTCGGTATTTGTACGAACAGTTCCATGTTTTTAATTGAACTTCAATTAAGTTTACTCCATTCCAATAGCTAAAGAACTTTTATTTGTTATTATATTTTTTTCAAAACTTTAACCTTTAAATTTCTCCCCTATAAAATATCAAAAATCTCGCAAAAATAGCCTATATCATTCCTCCGTTAAGAATAAATTCCCGCCAAAATGTTAGCATTAAAAACAATATCGAACGCAATGTATAGGAGCTACCAACACAATAAAAAAAAAACATTAAAAAAAATCAAGTCAAGACAACGTGACGCGACGGTTAAGCCTTGTTCGGACTAGGCGAGTATTTTAGTCGAGTACCGAGTAATTTAGTAGCTAAATGTGTCTGAGCACTAAAAATTTAGTCGAGTAGGTTAGTAAATAATTTATTCAAGTCAATCCATTTTGTTCTATTTTTTCGGGCGAGTAGAGAGTAGTTTAGCCACTAAATTACTCGGTACTCGACTAAAATACTCGCCTAGTCCGAACATGGCTTTAGCGACAGACATTAGTAGTACTAAATTCAAAATTTTTCGAATTTGGAATTTCGAACGCATTCATACAAACGTATCTCTCTATAACGCTCGCTCCGTTTTCTCACGATCATTAGTGTTGAATTTTTATAGGGCTGCCTCCTATGTTCACTATTTGATTTATTTTAATTATTTTTCTCGATGGGCTGATGAGATCACAGCTCGACTGGTGATAAGTTATCACAGGAACATCGTTGGTTTTAAGACATGAGATCCACGTTTCGATAGTGTTTTCCTGTCGTTTAAGCCGAAAAAAATATGGGATATTCCCACACGAAAAACAAACGCATCATGTTTGACATAACAATTCGCTTATTATATACTAGCGGACACGGCAGACTTCGTAGTGCCTCAATCGATAAATAAAATACCTAAACTTTGTATAAAATAAACTTCAAACAAACAAACAAACAAGCAAAAGAAATCCGTTCGACGGGGGACACATCAAAAGAAAAACAAAATTGTTATTTTTATTTAATTCCGAGCATTTTCATATTTATCTACCTTTTAAACCTTCTCTAGAATTCCACAAATAATTCAAGACGGAAATTAACCAAATCGGTCCAGCCGTTCTTAAGTTTTAGCGAGACTAACGAACAGCAATTCGTTTTTATTTATAAATATTACGGAGACGTTCCTTACAAATGTACAGGGTACAAATAGAAATAGATTAGTAGTATACAAAATACTCATTCATTGAAACAAACACACACAACATAACTCAGATTGCATTGAAGTTAGCTGTTAGAACTATACATCCAGGGGATTGAAAGGCTGTGTGGATTAAGCGACATTTTCGAACTTTACAAGGGAGCCATTTGAAGTTTATAATTTGGAGAAAATATTATGAAAAAAAAAACTTCTTCAATAGTCCAGTCATTATAGGTTTCATCTGGGGAAAAATTCCTAGTGAGCTGAATTTTTGTATACACACATTCACTACGGTGATATTATGAAGATGTGAAAAATCGACATCGATATCGTGCCGGCTAAAAAACTTAGGTACAAAGGTCAAAATGTCACGAAAATCAGTTTTTTGCAAATATTTCGCAACCTGTTGCTCGGAAGTCGCTAGAGGTCATTATAAAAATTGTTCCGCATAAAATTATCTACAAAAATGTCTCTTATAGTTTTTATGTAAAATTAACGGTTTTCGGATTAAAGCGCTGAGAAAGCGGCTAGAATGCACTCACACACGGTCTTGTATATCGTACACCAAGGGGTATACTCTAATGTTTTTTATTAATTTTTGTTAGTAAGATAAAAGATTTTGTCTTAAAATTTCAGCACTTTTTGGTAGAGAAAAATTGAAAGTCATGAAGATGTTTGAAAAAAGACCCGATTTAATCCACAACGGAACCACACGGGAAGCGTCAGCTTTCTAATAAAAAAAAAGAGAATCATCAAAATCTATTCACCCAGTCAAAAGTTATTAGATAACAAACATAAAAAAAAACATAGTCGAATTGAGAACCTCCTCCTTTTTTGAAGTCGGTTAAAAAGCAGTACGTGTCCTTTTTTTATTTACCAAACAACAGAGAGCCAGTAAGTGCGTTGTAAATACGCATTCTTAAATGAACACATACCTACCATTATTTTTTATATGTTTAATTATTAGTTTTAAATGTGCAATGCGTGAAGTTTGCTCAGATTGTATGACTGTGTGTCTGCGTATCTGAACATAAGCTTCGTGTAAGCAATAAACATTTGGCATGTGAATATAATGTAATAATTATAATGTTATTTGTGAGAGCACGACACAGCCCTGCCACATTATTATACCTCTTCGGCTAACTTCGGCTAATTTCGGTTAACCTCGGAACCAACACTGACGTTCGTTCTTGTTGTGTTCGAATTACGAAATTTCGAAAATGGTACGCGAACGGACCGTTGTAGATTAAAGTTAGGTAACACCAAATATTATGCAAATTCACAATTTGGCGTGTGTGCTGAAATAAACTGAAGGTAGCAATTTAAATATTTTTTTAGAAGCAAGGTGGTGGGTGGCCTATTCCTGCCGTGAACCAGTAATGCGTTTCGGTTAAAGGGTGCAGCCGTTGTAACTATACTTAGACTTAGACTTAGATAACTTAGAACTTATATCTCAAGGTGGGTGGCGTACTTACGTTATAGATGTCTATGGGCTCCAGTAACCACTTAACACCAAGTTAGCTGTGAGCTCATCCACTCATCTATGCAATAAGCAAAAATAAAAATATATTGTACTTATAGAATTATATTTTAGTCTAGAAAAGTACAAAGTACATTTTCCGTCTCTTTTTAAATCAATCGCGTATTTTAAGCCTTAAGCTGCGCGCTTTAAGGCTTAAATGATTAAAATTACAATTTTTTCAATTACCTACATTTTTGGCGTTTACAAAAAAACGAGAATTTTGGATTAGGCCACTTCTATTCTAATGGTTTTTTTTTTGCTTAGATGGTTGGACGAGCTCACACCCCACCTGATGTTAAGTGGTTACCTGGGGCCCATGGACATCTACAACGTAAATGCGCCACCTACCCTGAGATATAAGTTCTAAGATCTTAGTATAGTTACAACGGCTGCTCCGCCCTTCAAACCGAAACGCATTACTGCTTCACGGCAGAAATAGGCAATATAATGTTGAAACTTCAACAAAATTGAATCTACGGTAGAATATAGAGTACGTTGAACTTGAAATTGCGTTAAAAAAAAAAATTAACACAAAAATACATAATCAAAAAAGTACTTTACTTTATCTTGGATACACATGTCCTATACGCGTCTTGCTCTAACACGCTAGCCGAGCTATTGCTGTCTCTTTCGTGTGCGTTTATAAAGAACAGCTGTTTGAAAACGGGATCTCATGTGTGAGCTTGCTCTTTGAAATGTTAGGGTTGTCGAAGAAACTTAATTTAATGTTTCGAAATTATTTATATACAGTTTATTTTTCGGCATTGTAGTGTAATCGTTGAAGAGAACAGAGGCACTGATGTGAAAAAATACTCCATTAATATAGAAACACGTGTCTCACACGTTAAATCGGATCCACCAACGGTGCTTTTAGGTACGTCAAGCACCGGTCATCGTTCTCGTCGAACCGCGAATTAACCCCTAGACACAGCCCACTGATTTTCTCGCCGGATCTTCTCATTGTGTCGCGTTTCCGATCCTGCGAAGCACGGCTCTTGCTAGGGCCAGTGTTAGCAACGTCATCAGGTTAGAGCCCGTGAGCTCACCTACTCACTCTTTTAAGCTGCTATAACCCCCTAGGTAACCAGCATAGGCAGAAAAAAGGAGTACAAATCCATCAGATTCAATGCGTGCAAGAACGTCCACCGTACCGCCACCAGTAAAGTCGCGTAAATTTAAAAACACTAATTGGATCACAAAATCTATCTTAACTGATATGAATCGTTAACAGAGAGACCTCGCGTTGTAATCTAATTAATCGATAAAAACATTTCCGCAATTATAAACACGAGTATAATAAGCTATGATAAAACATTTACTGAACGAAAAACATAGTTCTATGTTTTTTATAATAGTACTAGCTGACCCGGCAGACTTCGTAGTGCCTCAATCGATAAATAAAATACCTAAACTTTTGTATAAAATAAAATTAAAACAAACCAAAGGAATCCGTCCGACGGGGAACACATCAAAGGGAAAACAAAATTGTTATTTTTATTTAATTCCGAGCATTTTCATATTTATCTACATATTAAAACCTTCTCTGGACTTCCACAAATAATTCAGGACCAAAATTAGCCAAATCGGTCCAGCCGTTCTCGAGTTTTAGCGAGACTAACGAACAGCAATTCATTTTTATATATATGTAGATGTCTTTTTTTTTTATTATAACACACCTCTATACATGTCATTTGGTCCTAGTACTATTAAAAAAATAATTAAAAGAAGTTATTCGGATACAATTTAATAGTTTGATTTTATATTTCTTTATCTTCTTACCCTTGTCTCAGTATGTAAAGTTTCCGCTATAGATAATACACATAAATTAGTTATAGGCACTCCAGCACTCAACAAAAATGTTTACGGGCGTCGGCCACTAGATGGCTTCGCTTTGATTAGTTTCTCATTGCTACTGTAGATGGCAGTAACATATTACCTATCTTAAATTTTATTTTTAATGAAGGATTTGATTTTCAGAAACCACAAATTGATAAAATTTAATCTTTTTGTCTATACCACATAAATACCTGTATGATTTATATTTTCTGTGTTTAGTTACACAATAATTAAATGCCTTAACTTTAACAACATGTAAGTTTAGGGGCATCCGCTACAAGATATCGCTAATTTCCATACAGAAAAATTTTGCCCCCTTTTTTTCCTACCCAATCGCGGGTGGCCTAAGGGGTTAGCTCACGGGCTCAACCTGAAAGAATTTGCTAACACTGGCCCTAGCAAGAGTAGTGCTTCGCAGAATCTACCACCGGATCGGAAACGCGACCCACTGAGGAGTTCCGACGAGAAACTCAGCGAGTTTCCTCCCTTTTCCATTCAGCCCTATAATACGTGATCTAAATCACTAACATCCGTCAATCGCATATCCTCTTTTTTGGTACAAGCTATGTAAGTGTTATTAAGACGTGCTCTCGGTACACTGCCCTTTTTGTATCGTAATAAAAGAAATAGATTATTTTAATTATAATGAGGTTGTTAAGAGAGTTTTAACTATGAATGTGAAGGCTTAAGAGGAAGAAGTAGACCAAAAAAGAAATAGATGGATTGCGTGAAAGACGATGTGTATAAGAGGGGAGCGAGCGAAGTAATGGTATAATAATATGATAAAGGAGTAGGGAAGGAGAAAGCATGTTGCGCCGACCCCAGGTGACTGGGAGAAAGGCAGGAGAATGGTGGTACAAATGCTTGACAATTTAAAACTGCATGACTTTGATTGCTGGTCGCGTAGCCGAGCCCTTGTGGCATTCCTAGTGTCCAGTTCTTTTCGGAGATCATAGACATCATTCGCCCGCTCCAAGTCTAAGTAATAAGGTCGAAATCTGGTTTGTGTCATACGCTTACCCTACCCACACATAAATGCATTTAAATTTCACATTAAAAACTTCGCAGTACCATCCCTAGGCGTTCGTCACAATCAGCTGTTGCGTTCGACATTATACTGTTTTTTTTTTCTTTCGTCCCGAATGTCGAACTTACGACCAGCTGTTCCTATTGTTCCCTTTTTTCTTCAAAGCCTTCTTGAACATTTGTTTCCCCATTGCGTTACTGCCAGGCTTTTCGCACATAACAATTACTTACGTAAAACATTTAAACTTAAAATTTTGCTTAAAAGTTCGCTTGGTTTTATCTAATCCGAACATTTTTACTGGTGGTAAGACTTCTTGTGAGTCCGCGCGGGTAGGTACCACCGCCCTACCTATTTCTGCCGTGAAGCAGTAATGCGTTTCGGTTCGAAGGGCAGGGCAGCCGTTGTAACTATACTGAGACCTTAGAGCTTATATCTCAAGGTGGGTGGCGCATTTACGTTGTAGTTGTCTATGGGCTCCAGTAACCACTCAACACCAGGTGGGCTGTGAGCTCGTCCACCCATCTAAGCAATACTCACGACAGACTCCTTCGACACGACTCACGACCGTTCGTAAAACACTAATAATAGTAAACCAATAATTAATTATGTATAATGGCGGAACGCTTAAAACGATTTTTCGTCACGTTTTTTTTTATTGACCTCCAGGGTTGCCAGATTTTTTTTCATCCTATAAGGGGCAAATGCTTAAGTAGGCGTAAAAATATGAGAATTTAGTTTTTTACCCGGGACAAATGAGAAAACAAAATTATATAGTGACATTCTTTATTTTGTTTGATATTTCTCCGAGGAGCAAGTCAGTTTTAACATACTTTTATCGATTTTAACATATTTATAAAAATCAATACAATTATTATACTCGTAATCGTACGGTTCGAATATGGGACAGAGTCAGTCCCACCGGGACATTTTAAAATAAGCCTAAAATACGGGACGTCTGGCAACCCTATAATGACCTCTACGGCTGTCAAAGAACACAAGATATAATATTACATAAATGTATACCTGTGTGCGTAATGCGATTTTTATACTCGAATAGTTTCTCTCGTTTGCCGCTAGGGGCGCTGTTCCAACTTCATACAAATTTGAGTTAACTTTCACGCGATCGAGAACGTTAAAAAACTCGCACTAAGCAAACTGAATCACGATGACGACATTTTCAAGATAATTTACGAATTTTTATGAAAGTTTTTTTTTATTGCCCTTGTAGGCAGACGAGCATACGGCCCACCTGATGGTGAGTGGTTACCGTCGCCCATGGACTTCAGCAATGCCAGGGGCAGAGCCAAGCCGCTGCCTACCGCTTAATACTCTCCACAAGCCTCGTTTGAAGAAAGACATGTCATAGCGCTCGGGAAACACCGTGGAGGGGAGCTCATTCCATAGCCGGATGGTACGTGGCAAAAAAGATCTCTGGAAAAGCACTGTGGATGACCGCAGTGGCTCCAGGTAGTATGGATGAACTCTACTCCGGTGGCGGGCGGTGCGATGGTTTATACAACAACATTGAGAGCGTCGGTCAACCAAGCATCTTTGACAGCTCCATGGAAGATCTTCTCATTAACATTTAACCCCAAAGTCAATATTCTGCCCCATACAGTCAATTTTTTATTTTTCATTACCAAAACAAAATGACGTGTAAAAAAAGTTATTATTGTTCTCAAACTAATCTACCGGATGTGCGGAAACCGACCGGAAGTCGACACAATGAGGGCGAGTCGGTACAAGTTCTCGGCCATTTGCTCATTTAAAACAGATGTGGAACATCAGTGTCTTCGAATTTCGAATGTTTTTCCTAATATTTTTAAAAACAAAGAACTTTTTCGAATTTGCGTGACGTCACAGCGGGTGTTAAGTATTATGCTCCTAGCACATTCTGAGCTCCTGGTACAATAGAAACGGGTCGGTGCAGTCGTCATTGTTATTGACAGAGCCAGAGTCGGTCCAGACATGTGGCGTGGGTCTAGAAAGACCTTGGTAATAATGGTCCCGAAAACGGACATATTGAAAGTAATCCCAAACAGCAGTAATTGTACCTTGAGATAAAATATGTGAATTAAATCACAATTATTGTTAACTAATTACTTGTGTTTACGAGCTCACCTCTTTAAGCGAATGAGTATGGTGATGTCCGTGGACACGTATAGAATCCATATCAGATTGAACGTAAACATTTCCCCGCTCGCAATTTTGTAAAAAAAAGAAATTCTAAGAATTCTAGAAGAATTCTAAATTCAAATAGTAAAACCGGTTTTATTGGTGGACTTCCCGGTTACCATTCTCGTCGAACCCTTCGCTTGGGACGAAGGGTTCGGCGAGTGAATTAACCCACAGACACAGCCCACTGAGTTTCTCGCCGGATCTTCTCAGTGGGTCGCGTTTCCGATCCCGTGGTAGATTCTGCGAAGCACGGCTCTTGCTAGGGTCAGTATTAGCAACAACTCTGGTTTGAGTCCCGTGAGCTCACCTACACGTCAAGGTGAAGCTGAAATGGCCTCTCAAGGCTATCAGAATAGGTAGAAAAAAAAAGCAGTAACTGTACCTACCCTCCCTGAGATCGCAGATATGAAATAAACAAAGTTAACTCGCACACAATTATTGTATAGATTGCACAACTTTTAAACTAATTACTTGGGTACTTACGAGTTCACCTCTTAAAGCGAATGAGTGTGGTGATGTCCACAGACACAAACCCAATCCTTATCAGATTGAACGTAAAGATTTCCCTGCAGGCATTTTTTGGTAAAAAAAAAAGAAATATCCAAACATATTCACCTAGTCCAACCGGCTTTATTGGTAGACTTCTATCGATACATTAATTATCATGAAGTAATACAAATAAAAGAATCCGAAATGGCTTCCAAAACAGCTGTTCAATATAACATTTTAGATGTCGCATTTATCAACGGCAGATGTCTTGAGATCTTCCTCGATTCTCATAGCAAGCGTAATTAAAGAAATAGCCGATATATTTGTATGAGGTTCATAATCCACCTGCTCTTCTAGGCAATAACTGTGAGTTCGAATCCCCACCTTTCAAAACGGAGCGCTTAATTAGCTCATTTAGCGTGCTTGCGAGTTTTTTAACGTTCTCGATAGCGTAAAAGTTAACTCAATTTTGTATGGAGTCGGAACGTTTGCCTACGTTAGCCGCTAGGGGCGCTGTTTCAACTGCATACAATTATGAGTTAACTTTTACGTTATCGAGAACGTTAAAAAACTCGCTTTTTTTTCCTACCTAAGCTGGTAGCCTGGAGCGGCTATTCCAGCATAACCGTAACTAGTAGGTGAGCTCACGGGGCTCAAACCTGACGACGATGCTAACACAAACCCTAGTAAGAGCCGTGCTTCGCAGAATCTACCACCGGATCGGAATCGCGACCTACTGAGAAGATCCGGCGAGAAACTCAGTGGGCTGTGTCTGAGAGTTAATTTACTCGTCGAGCCCTTCGTCGCAAGCGACGGGTTCGACGAGAACGATGACCGGTGCTTGAAGTACCTAAAAGCACCGTTAGTGGATCGGGAGGATCCGAGATGACGTGTTTTGGGCGACGTAGACTGCTTTCCATTCTGTCCAGAAACTCGCACTAAGCACACAGCCTACCTGGTGTTAAATTGTTACTGGAGCCCATAGACATCTACAACGTAAACGCGCCACCCACCTTGATATATAAGTTCTAAGGTTTAAGTATAGTTACAACGGCTGCCCCAGCCTTCAAACCGAAACGCATTACTGCTTCACGGTAGAGTCCCAACTTCTAATAATATTAAAAAAATTGTCCAACTTCTACTATTGTTAAAGAAAACTGACCTTACTACAACTACGCCTAAAGTATGTTTTTATTTTGTCACGTACATACGGAACGTATCCCCTATAATGCCTTAAACACATATTATTATATCGAGGGGTGAAAGGCCATTTGTGTATTAAGCGACATTTTTGTAACTTTACAGAAGAACAATTTAAAGTTTAAAAGTTGGAGAAAAAAAATCAGAAGCTTAGTCTAAGTCATTGATGTCCACGGACAGCTGAGAATTCACTACCTCAGAGTAGGTACCGTAAAATGGGGCGATTAGGGACAAATTCCAACTTTATGAGCAATTTTAAGGTAGGTGTTGATGTATATAATGCTATATCAGGATCAAAATGATTGAGTCTTGGGGGCATCTTTGTTGTCTAATTTAAAATTATGCAACTAGCATTCCAGTTTAAGCAAAAAATGCAAAAATAGGTGTAATCCCTATTTACCCGAAAATTGCGGTTAATTGGGACGAAATGAGAAATTTGCTAGGGTTGGCACTACTTTTTTTTATATATAATTTTAATTTATTTATTTATTTAGTTGCACCAACAAAGTGATCATCAATAAAAAATATTGAAAAACTGACAAAAGTACATGGCAGACATCACCTCAATTATAGGTGCAATCGACAGTGCATTAACAACAACAAATATATATATTTATATATATATAGTGGGCTTTCTTAGAAACGGTTTATATTTCTCCGTTCTTGATAAGTACTTAGGGGCTGATATTTCTATCTGGGTTAAGAGATTAGGTGTGTCGGTTATTCCATGGATTAATCAGATGAATACCCCCACTCTAAACAAATATTAAATATTTTATTATGTATTACTTAGACATTTTTGTCCACCTTGAGATTTCATTGATCTTGTTACATGTCTCTGCAAAATCGACTTACTTATATTAAATTGCTTATCTATTTCAACTAAAGACTTATTCCCAATTTCACTTCGAATAAACCAGATTTTTACCAACAAATTTAAAAAATATTGTTATAACTACATAGACNTCAGTACGAGGCTTTGTGGCGGACTGCCGGCGCAGCAGCCCGGCGTCACCTGCGATAACGCATTTCGTGTGACATGCGCAATCAGGCGCATAACGCATTTCGTGTGACATGCTAGTACGATTTTGGTCCCCATAATTTTCATACCCCGGGCCTATATATGTAAATCGATTCTAAAGGAGTAAACTCCAATAAACTCCAATATTCAAATTTCGAATAGAACGTTTCGGATAATCAATCAACTCCATACAAACTTGAGTTAACTTTTACGCAATCGAGAACGTTAAAAAACTGGCACTAAGCAAACTGAGTTGCGCTGACGAGATTTTAAAGATAATTTACTGATTTTTATAAAAGTTATACAATAAATAACATTGAGAGCGTCTGTCAATCGAGCATCTTTGACAGCTCAATGGAAGATCTTCTCATTAACATTTAACCCCCAAAGTCAATATTCTGCCCCACACAGCCAATTTTTTTAAATGAAATCTACTTTAAATTAAGTAAACTCACATATATTTCTTTGTTTACTTTAGGTCGCAGACAAAAATTTTCTTTTTCATTACCAAAATTAAATGACGTGTAAAAAAGTCATTATTGTTCTCAAACTAATTCTACCGGATGTGCGGAAACCGACCGGAAGTCGACACAATGAGGGCGAGTCGGTACAAGTTCTCGGCCATTTGCTCATTTAAAACAGATGTGGAACATCATTGTCTTCGAATTTCGAATGCTTTTCCTAATATTTTTAAAAACAAAGAACGTTTTCGAATTTGCGTGACGTCACAGCGGGTGTTAAGTATTAGGCTCCTAGCACATTCTGAGCTCCTGGTACAATAGAAACGGGTCGGTGCAGTCGTCATTGTTATTGACAGAGCCAGAGTCGGTCCAGACATGTGGCGTGGGTCTCGAAAGACCTTGGTGATAATGGTCCCAAAAACGGACATATTGGAAGTAATCCCAAACAACAGTAAGTGTACCCCGAGATCAAAGATATGAATTAAATTGCACACAATTATTGTTAACTAATTACTTGTGTTTACGAGTTCACCTCTTCAAGCGAATGAGTATGGTGATGTCCGTGGACACATATCGAATCTATATCAAACAAACTTAAACATTTCCCTGCACGCAATTTTTGGGTTAAAAAATGAAGACCTCTCGGTCACTGTTCTCCGAGTAAATTAACCCACAGACACAGCCCACTGAGTTTCTCGCAGGATCTTCTCAGTGGGTCGCGTTTCCGATCCGCTGGTAGATTCTGCGATGCACTGCTCTTGCAAGGGCCAGTGTTAGCAATTTATTGCTTCGATGGGTGGACGAGCTCACAGCCCACCTGGTGTTAAGTGGTTACTGGAGCCCATAGACATCTACGACGTAAATGCGCCATCCACCTTGAGATATAAGTTCTAAGTTCTAATACCTCCGGTTTGAGCCCCGCGAGATCACCTACACGTCAAGGAAAATCTGAAATAGACTCTCAAGGCTAGGTAGGAAAAAAAAGCAGTAACTGTACCTACCCTCCCTGAGATCGCAGATATGAATTAATTAAAGTTATCTCGCACACAATGATTGTATAGATTGTACAACTTTTAAACTAATTACTTGTGATTACGAGTTCACCTCTTAAAGCGAATGAGTGTGGTGATGTCCACAGACACATACCCAATCCTTATCAGATTGAACGTAAACATTTCCCTGCAGGCAATTTTTTGGTAAAAAAAAAAAGAAATATCCAAACATATTCACCTAGTCCAACCGGCTTTATTGGTAGACTTCTATAGATACATTAATTATCATGAAGTAATACAAATAAAAGAATCCAAAATGGCTTCCAAAACAGCTGTTCAATATAAAATTTTAGATGTCGCATTTATCAACGGCAGATGTCTTGAGATCTTCCTCGATTCTCATAGCAAGGGTAATTAAAGAAATAGCCGATATATTTGTATGAGGTTCATAATCCACCTGCTCTTCTAGGCAATAACTGTGAGTCCGAATCCCCACCTTTCAAAACGGAGCGCTTAATTAGCTCATTTAGCGCGCTTGCGAGTTTTTTAACGTTCTCGATAGCGTAAAAGTTAACTCAATTTTGTATGCAGTCGGAACGTTTGCCTACGTTAGCCGCTAGGGGCGCTGTTTCAACTGTATACAATTATGAGTTAACTTTTACGTTATCGAGAACGTTAAAAAAACTCGCACTAAGCACACTGGTATATATAAAGAGGTGTTTTTTTTAAATTGCTTAGATGGGTGGACGATCTCACAGCCCACCTGGTGTTAAGTGGTTACTGGAGCCCATACACATCTACAACGTAAACGCGCCACCCACCTTGAGATATAAGTTCTAAGGTCTAAGTATAGTTACAACGGCTGCCCCACCCTTCAAACCGAAACGCATTACTGCTTCACGGTAGAATTCCAACTTCTAATAATATAAAAAAAATGGTCCCACTTCTACTATTGTTAAAGAAAATTGACCTTACTACAACTACGCCTAAAGTATGTTTTTATTTTGTCACGTACATACGGAACGTATCCCCTAAAATGCCATATATATATCGAGGGGTGAAAGAAAGGCTATTGTGTATTAAGCGACATTTTTGTAACTTTACAGAAGAACAATTTAAAGTTTAAAAGTTGGAGAAAAAAAAAAAGAAGCTTAGTCTAAGTCATTGATGTCCACGGACAGCTGAGAATTCACTAACCTCAGAGTAGGTACCTATTGTAATGTATTTTGGCGGTAATTTGTCAAAACAAAATTGTTCTAAATTATACATAACATACCTCTACGTATCTCATGTTATCCTGGTACTTTTGCTCCTAATTACTTTTTTTTTAGGCAGACGAGCTTACGGCCCACCTGATGGTGAGTGGTTACCGTCGCCCATGGACTACAGCAATGTCAGGTGCAGAGCCAAGCCGCTGCCTACCGCTTAATACTCTCCACAAGCCTCGTTTGAAGAAGGGCATGGCATGGCGCTCGGGAAACACCGTGGAGGGGAGCTCATTCCAAAGTCGGATGGTAGGTAGCAGAAAAAATAAACTGACAGATGAAACTATCTTGGAGGGGAGCTCATTCCAAAGTCGGATGGTAGGTAGCAGAAAAAATAAACTGACAGATGAAACTATCTTGTTTAATACCTCCTCGCAGATCATAGTTGCCTGGTAATTTGTGTTTATATTACAATTTTAGCTGGCGGCCCGATTGATGTTAAGTGGTTGCCGGACCGTTTTCTTTATTGCCCTTACAGTCAGACGAGCATACGGCCCATCTGATGGTGAGTGATCACCGTCGCCCATGGACTTCAGCAATGTTAAAAATCGTACAGACATCATCACGAATGTCAGCCTCCCATCTCAAGATGTGCGCTACACTTTAAAATGTCTTACTTTAGGAGAAAGGTGGTAGCTAGCTTGTGGGAGAATGCAATTACCACCAGTATATTTGGTTCGTTTTACGTTACAATACTAAGAGATTGTTGTTGTCCATTCTCTGGTGAATCCTTTAATTTCCCTCAGGTTGAACCCGTGAGCTTACCTACCCGTCCGGGCGTAGCTGGAATGGCCCCTAAAAAAACCTTTAGTTTCTTAGCGCGCCCCAGGGAGAGACGAGGTGGTATTCAAGGATACCACGCCCTGGCTTCTATTAGATTACCCGCCAGATCTTCTCTGTGGGTCGCGATTCCGATCCGGTGGTAAATTAAGAGAAGTTCTGCCCTCGCTAGGGCCAGTGTTAGCAAATCCTCTTAGATTGGGCCCGTGAAGAACCTACATATACATAGGTTTAAGAAAACTATTAAAGAACGTCTGTGCAATAAAGCTTACTATAAAGTCAATGATTATCTAGAAGATTGTACAAAGTGGGAATGAGTTATTCGCTCCGGGCATTTCAATATTGCAATAATTGTTATGTTATAATACTCATTGTAAAAATTAATATTTAAAAAAAAATCTAATATTAAAAAAAAAAGAAAAAAGACAATATGTCCGCTGAGTTTCTTGCCAGTTCTTCTCAGGACGGAGGCTAGTTTTTCTGAATTGGCGGTAGTTCTTTTTGACGTTTATCAAGTATGTATGTATGTTGAATAATTTTTTTTGATTTGATTTGACTGTGAGCTCACCTACCCGTCAAGGCGTAGCTGGAAGAGCTTCTGTAGACTATCAGGAAATAGGTCGGGAAAAAAGCTATTTCCTTCCTTCCCCTTCCAAATCGAACAATTATTAAATGTTAAAAATGTGTAATGACCATATCGTCAAAATACCTCTATAAAGAATTATAATTGCATCAAATGATTTCCCTAATGTGGGTAATTAAAATTAAATTAATGCATTGTTAATTTAATGGCCGTTAAATTTTCATTATAAATCTTTAAAGGTGATCTTTTGTTGTATGAACAAAGCAGAGATTATTAGCTTCTGAACCCGACATGGTCCAAGTTCACGGGATCACAATAACTTGACCGGCACGGTGCAGACATCCCACGCATTTCGGCCACTAATCAATCGGTAGTTTCATCACACTTTATATTTCTATTAAACAGAGGGTAATTAGTTAACCCACAGACACAGCCCACTGAGTTTCTCGTCGGATTTTCTTAGTGGGTCGCGTTTCCGATCCGGTAGTAGATTTAGCGACTGCTCTTGCTAGGGCTAGTGTTAGCAACGTCGTCAAGTTAGAGTCCCGTGAGCTCACCCACTCTAGCATGGCCCCTCGAAGTTACTGGAATAAGTAGGAAAAAAAAAAGGGTAGTTATATTACAATCGCTCACCTAGGCCTATTTTCTTTTTGATTTTCTTCAAAACTTTCATTTTCGATCCTTTTTTGTCTTTCACCGGGGTAGTCTCCGGCTCCGTCATGGCCATCGGAGGTAGGACCAAGGTCTGAGGGGGCATCTGTCCTGAAGACCTGGGGCAGGCCGGGCAGTGGCACACACCTCTGGCCTGCCGAACGCTAACACAACCACCAACGCCCATCATTTAAACGATTTAACTTGATATTTTTTACGCGGGACAGTTTAATTCATCACTTTTTAACTTTTGATTATTTTATTATTATTATTTATTTACGCGGCGGCTGCGATCGCTCACGACGCGACGCGACAACCAACTGACTACTACGAAGCGTAACGCTCGACTGACGCCGCGGGGACGTCGGGAAAGCTGCGCGCGCATACAAAACGTGCCCTTAGCGTTTGTCTCTTTCGCATGCACTATATTAAAGCGAGACGCAAGAGAGCAGTTGCGTTATTACAGTCGCTCCACACTTCACGCTTCAGGTGAGCCGTGAACTCTACTGTATTTTTTTTTTAATATAATACTACTATTACTTGTGGACAGTGTCTTCATGTATTGAATTAATTCTATTTCATTCAACAACAATGACGGCCCGAAGCTTATTAGGAGATGCTTTTTTTTTATTCCAGACTAAAGAGACTATTAACTATTGAGACTTAAGAACTTATATCTCAAGGTGGGTGGCGCATTTACGTTGTAGATGTCTATGTCCAGTAACCACTTAACACCAGTTAGGCTGTGAGCTCGTCCACCCATCTAAACAATAAAAAAAAAACTCAAAACAGCACTATATAGTTAATTTTTTTATTCGCAGAATTTGAAGCAAACGAATCCACTAGACGCTTCGCGTTTTTGAAATACGAACGAAAAATAACGCCCTGCCGTTACATAATAATATACTATAAGAAGTATATTTTGGTAGACAGCGGCTTGGCTTTGCTCGTGCTATTGCTGATGTCCCATTCCCGATCCTGCGGAAAGAATGGAAAGCAGTCAACGTCGTCCCAGAGACGTCATTTCGGATCCTCCCGATCCACTAACGGTGCTTTTAGGTACCTCAAACGCCGGTCACCGTTCTCGTCGAACCCGTGGCTCGACGAGTAAATTAACCCACAGACACAGCCCACTGAGTTTCTCGCCGGATCTTCTCAGTGGGTCGCGTTTCCGATCCGGTGGTAGATTCTGCGAAGCGCGACTCTTGCTAGGGTTCGTTTTAGCAACGCCGCAGGTTTGAGCCCCGTGAGCTCACCTACTAGTTAAGGTTCCGCTGAAGTAGCCTCTCAAGGCTATCAGCTTAGGTAGGAAAAAAAAAAGCTGATGTCCGTGAGCGACGGTAACCACTCACCATCAGGTGGGCCGTTTGCTCGTCTGCAAAGACTACTCTACAAGGTCAATAAAAAAAAATCATGTTAATTTACGCTCATTAAAAAAAACCCAAAGACAATGTCGAATTTTGTATACATTAATTATCCTGTAAGGTTAAGTTGATAATAACTCGTAGTTTATAGGTAAAAAAACAATGAGTGTCATTCTATTTTATTCATAAACCCCTTCATCGCTTGTATACGGTAAAATTAGAAAAATAAAATAAAAAAAAAGGTAACACTGTTCCGCCCCAAACGTACTCTATGTAGTTTAAGTCCAATTCAAAAAATGTCTAGACCTTAAGTAATCTGTTTTTTAAAAACATAGAATATCATCTTTAATTTAATGAGTTAAACAATTTAACACGTGACTCAATGTATTGTGTAATAATAGTAATAATAATAATAAAAAAAAACTATAAATTAATTCCGGAAAAAAACAAATAAAAATATATAAAGACAATCGAATAATAAAATTTAATTGATCAAACAAATAGTAAAAAAAATAGTTAACCTATCGAATAAAAAAGAAAAGAAAAAAATGAGGAGCCAACTTGTAAAAATAAATTTGTTTAATTTTTTTTTAAAACCATATTAATCGAACGAATGAATTTTTTTTAAGGAACATTCAAGAACTTAAGTAATAATAATAAAAAATGATTTTCTTGTGCGAAATTATTCATAGAGGTAAAATATAACATCTCTATATCTTTAAACTATCATTTAAACAAGATTTGCCACTTAAAATAGTGCAAGGAGATAATAATATGTCAACTTGTTTTTTTTTTTCATCCGCGAGACAAAGGGATGTCGCGTTTCGTCTGGAGCTAATTTTAGTTTGTTTAAGGGGGGCTTTGTGATTGGGACACTCTTTGTCTGCCCGAAGGACATGTTTGGATGAAAGCACAAATCACCCTTATTTATTTTAATTTATAAAATGGGAACGCCTGAGACATGAATTCTAGGTCCCAATTATATTTTTTTTATTTTTTTATAGCTTACATGGTTGGACGAGCTCACAAACTACCTGGTGTTAAGTAGTTACTGGAGCCCATAGACATCTACAATGGAAATGCCGCCACCCACCTTAAGATATGAGTTCTAAGGTCTTATTATAGTTACAACGGCTGCCCATTCAAACCGAAACGCATTACTGCTTCACGGCTGAAATAGGCGGGGTGGTGGTACCCACCCGCGCGGACTCACAAGACGTCCTAACATCAGTATACCAGTTCTGCAATACAACGGCTGCCCCACCCTTGGAACGGGAACGCATTTACTACCCAAGCGACTCCTGAGCCTTACCACCAGTAAATTACTAAGTAGTAGCCTGCTAACAACAGACTATGCACTACCGCGACAATGCTATCGTATGATACGTCAATGGGCCACAATATTCGTATTTAGGGTCTTTGAACTCAAAAACACGACCAATTTCAGCGGATCCGCACTCCCTTTAATTCTGCCTACCTAACGGGGGTCTATCGATTTCGGATAGACGGCAGATGGCGAAAATTAAGAAAAAAAAACAACACAGGCGCATTTCTTTGGCGCAAGGTGCGCTCACACATCTGTTACGTTAGTAATACGTACGTACCTACCAGTTCTATTGGAGATATTTTACAAATTAATACTTTCTAATGTCGGCATAAAACAATGAAAAGCAAAAAAAAAAAAATGCCGCGTCCAAAATTATCAACACATTTATTAATGTGGGGTTATTTTTGAAATTCGCATTTTCTTTTCTAATGTTGGTACATTGTAAAAAATATTAATGAAAAAACATAATATAATAAGAAAACCTAGACTACCATTGGGAATGTTTTTGAAATTTAATATTAACGTTAAAATGTTGGTACACTGTATCGAATAATAATTCAATCCATTTACATAGAATACCTACATTAATTCTATTGAAGCATATTTTTCAAATAAATATACCATTTTATAATGTTGGTACACTGTAACAGAAAATATTCAATGACCTGTTTAAAAATTACACTTCTATTAGAGGTAATTTTTTTTATTTTCTTTTTTGTGTTGGTATACTGTAAGAACATCTGAGTTAATTTAAAGTCGTGTTCATATTCCTACACTAATTATTATATTATCGTTACATATTAAATATTAGTTAGTATTTTTTTTTTTGCATGTCTTTATAAAATACAATAAAACAACAATTTCAATCAATTTGACAACAATTTCACATAATTTAAAAAGTTTTTAACTCTTGTTTAAATATTTACTTCTTCATTTTGGTGAATCCATTCGGATTTTAAATTTTCGAATACTAATATTTCTTCCAAATCGAATTCAAACCGAACAGAGGTTAATAGGACATGAACAACTTTTTTTTTTTTGCAAATCTCAATGTCGTCTTTTGAGATCCTAGATAATTATACGAACTATATATGCCGAGAAGCAGTAATGCATTATAGTTTGGAATGTAGGGGAGCGATTTTACTACTAAAATGAAGACTTACACACCTCGAATTGGACGCCGGCATTTACTTTCCTGCTGTCCATGGGCTCTGGTCGCTTACCACCACATAGGGCCGTGAGCTCGTTCACTGTATGCATTCAGCATTACGTAACACTACTACACAGATACGTTCGAACTTAGCTAATTTAGAACAATTAATGTAATGACTAATTACTTAACTTGCGACCCAGTAAAGGTCAATTACATCCGACAGACAATGAACTCGAGATATTTAAGGCGTTGCATTACTGTATCGAGGGGACGAAAGGCTGTTCGGAACAAGCGACATTTCGCTTTACAAGCGACATTTATCTTTGTAATTAAAGGTCCGTTTTATTTGGTACTAGGTTTAACAAAAATTTCAACGATATTTGACGTTGTTTTATTTTTTTAAATAAAAGAAAACTTATTGCGGCATAACTATAATAGTTAGACATATGCTGTCGCAACACTTTTTGTAAATACTAATGTGTTCTACAAAGTCGTAGTACATTATTTTATTCTATCGTCAATAGTTTTTGCAGGGCACGCGATGTAAAGAATATTTTAGGTAATTTTTTTACACCTTGGCTTACATTATTGGAGTTTTAGTAAGGATCCCTAATTTTTTTTTTAAAAGGTCATAGCCTATGTCCTTCGGTAATAGTGTAGCTTCCAAACAGTGAAAGAATTTTTCAAATTGATTCAGTAGTTTCAGGGCCTATTCAATATAAACAAACAAAGAAATCTTTCCTCTTTATAATATTAATACAGAAGTATAGATCAGCATCAACAGTTCGATATTTTTAATTGAACTTCAATTAAGTTTACTACATTTGAATAGGTGAATATTTTTTTACACATATACCTTTCAATAGCTCTCTCCTGTGTAGTTGCAAAAATGTTGCTTAAAAACCAAATAGCCTTTTATCTCTTGACATCTATCTATCTATATATTATATAAAAATGAATTGCTGTTCGTTAGTCTCGCTAAAACTTGAGAACGGCTGGACCGATTTGGCTAATTTTGGTCTTGAATTATTCGTGGAAGTCCAGAGAAAAGGTGAAAAAATATCCTTCCGTAGTTTTTCCTTTGGTATGTCCTCCGTCGGATGGGTTCCTTTTGTTTGTTTTAAGTTTATTTTAGACAAAACTTTAGGTATTTTATTTATCGATTGAGGCACTACGAAGTCTGCCGGGTCAGCTAGTCGTGTAATAAAAATCGAATCCGCAAAATTATAAATTGCGTAATTACTGGAGGTGGGACGTCTTGTGAGTCCGCGCGGGTAGGTACACGTACGTAGGAGACAACCGTTTTACTGCATTAACTTCGTTGATGTCCATTGGCTCTTATAACTATATAACGCCCGACGAGCCGTGAGCTAGTTCACGATAAAACAGAAAAAGTCAAAATTATCCGCTTTGTTATTCAAACAACGACGCTAGAAAGGTGTCATGGCGTTTTAATTCAAACAACGCTTCCATCTTGTGACAGATGCACGCGCGCATACGACCGGAAGTCATGATCACGGCTGCTCTATTAGTGTTATGTTCGATGGCTTTTTTTTATAGGCCTTTTAGGCAACGGGTCGCTCGATTACGGCCACTAAGACTTACAAACAGCCAATGCCATCGAGTACTCTTTACGAAACCTCACTCAGTTACGCTAGCATAGCCTCTAAAGGCTAACTAACAGCTAGGGCAGAAAAAAAAAAGAAAACCATTCAAAGAAGGACGTCTTATAACTCTCAAGGAATACCAAGGGCGGACATTACCGACTATTACCGCCCACTGACCCACTGATAACTCTACGTGATAAGCCAAATCGTATTACCATAACCGAATATTTAAAAAAAAACAATAATTAACATAATAATCGTAAAAATAACATACCAACATATCGGACCACCAGCTGTTCTCATATAATAAAGAGAGGCTGCACGGGGAAGGTCGCGGGTTGAACGGAACGAAAAAAAAAAAAGAGAATATAAGCTTCCAATTTTGAATTTCGCATCTGTCGTGTAGGCACGCGCCGTCGCGTGTCCCTCGACCAATCACGAAGCTAGACGCACAGCTGATGTAGGGATGTGGGGATGTGTCGATAATATTAATGATTTATTTGTTTTGTTTTTAAACGCTTCACTTTTAATAATGAAATAGCGAATTCTGAGCCCGCACTGGTAGTTCCCAACAATCTGCCTATATCTACCACGAATATATAATGCGTTGCGGCTTAAAGCTTTTGTTCTGTACAAATGAGCCTCATTTCTTAGGGTGGATGGGAGCATTCACGTAGTGACGTCTTTAGGCTCTCGTAACTACTTAACATCAGGTGGGTCGTGAGCTCGTCCACCCATTTACGCAATAAAAGGACGGCTTAGATTTACTCGCGAGTGCAGTCGCGTCGAGGACCAGCCCAGGCTTTTCCACCGGGAATCCGATACAGTACCTCTAGTCATTAGAATTACAATAGCTAACAGAGTTAAAAGTGACACGGTCGACAGTACGACTTAAAAAATCGCTACTTTGCTCCTAATATATACACTGTGGGCGATTTATTATTGTCTTTTGGTAATCACGAGTCGCGCTTATCCGTACCGTGAATATTAGTATTAATAACATTATCCACTTTTACTCCAGCACTATTTAACTTTGAGTGCATTTAAGGCTTTAATTTTGAAATTCGAGCGCACTGGTAGCTGTTACCCACACACGCCATATTGCGAAGTTTTTTTTTTCTTTTTTTTTTAATAGCATTTGCGAAAAGGTCATCCTTCCCGCTGCCTCTCGAGGCATTTACAATATGGCGGATTTCTTGAATAAAAAAAAACGCGTTAAAATAATTTTTGACTTTCTTTTAAATTACTTAGGAAATGTTTTTTTTTAAGCGAATTAACTTAGTTAAACCCACCGCGATAGTACAATGTGTCGTTTCCAGAGCATAGCATCGTTCTCACAAATCTGTCGGTGAATTTAGATTATGTATTTTAATATCCAATCTTTTCTTCTGCTTCTTCATTAATTCTGCTTTGTTTGGCGACAATGAACTTTAATTAGTTACTGAGAGAGGTGAAAAATCAAAATTTTATTGCTTTTATGATTGTTTAATACAAAGGCAAATCGATTTTTTTTGTATTGATGCACAAAACAAATTACAATCATTACAGAACATGCTAAATCGTACAAGTAGTACCTAGATCTAATCTGGTTTGCAATCTAAATAGTATTTGTGCACTCAGCAAATCTATATATTAATACGTGAAGCAAAAACTTTGCCCTTTTTACGAAAATTGCGCGGACGGAGGAGTATGAAATTTTCCACACTTATAGAGAATATAGAGAAGAAGTGCACAATGCTAATATTTTTTTTAAATAATGCATAAAATATACATTAAATCAATAAAGAAAACATTACACACACTACATCATGGATTTGACGCACACACGCATGCATACTATTTATCGTCAAGCTCTTGTCCATATTAATTTACATAGCTTTGGCTATTGAAATTACAAATATTGATAACTAGCTATTGTTAAATGTGGTAATTAAGTTAATGAAACAGAAAATTCCCTATGTATGGCACGTCGCGGCGTCGCAACGAACTGCCCTAAGGAGGTGTGGCCTGAGGAGGGGTGACGTCGGCGTGTGGTCCCTGGGCATCACGACACGAGGACATGCCGCGTCGGACACACTGGATGTGGGAGAAGGACAAAGATAGAGTGAAGTCGATTTTTTTTTCTACCTAAGCTGATAGCCTTGAAGGGCTACTTCAGCGGAACCTTAACTAGTAGGTGAGCTCACGGGGCTCAAACCTGACGACGTTGCTAAAACGAACCCTAGCAAGAGCCATGCTTCGCTTTTAAGCGGTAGGCAGCGGCTTGGCTCTGCCCCTGGCATTGCTGAAGTTCATGGGCGATGGTAACCACTCACTATCAGATGGGCCGTATGCTCGTCTGCCTACAAGGGCAATAAAAAAAAATTCTACCACCGGATCGGAAACGCGACCCACTGAGAAGATCCGGCGAGAAACTCAATGGGCTGTGTCTGTGGGTTAATTTACTCGTCGAGCCCTTCTCGCAAGCGACGGGTTCGGCGAGAACGGTGACCGGTGCTTGAGGTACCTAAAAAACACCGTTAGTGGATCGGGAGGATCCGAGATGACGTGTTTTGGGCAACGTCGACTGTTTAAAATTTGGTCCGCAGGATCGGGAATTTAGTTACCGGCGCCGCGGCGGACACGATGGGAGGGTTCTTGTGTCGTGCCCTTTTGTCGAAGGTGGAATCGAGAAAATTGACGAATATTATTTTTAAGTTTATTTATTGCGTGCTTATTAGTCAAATCTACCCGGTGGACTTTGGCAGATTGACCTCAAAGAGGGTGCTTATAGATAACACACATTGTTTCCGTTCCAAGCTGGACTTATTACTAATACTGGCTGTTACACGCGGTTTCTCCTGCGTCGTCGACATGTCATTGTTTATGTGATGTTATGTGAATGTGTTGCGGGAATGTGTGATGTTATTTTGGGATTACAGGTAAAGTATAAACAAACAGACTTTCACATCTATCTATATATATAAAAATGAATTGCTGTTCGTTAGTCTCGCTAAAACTCGAGAACGACTGGAACGATTTGGCTAATTTTGGTCTTGAATTATTTTTGGAAGTCCAGGGAAGGTTTAAAAGGTATAAAAATTAATGGAAATGCTCGGAATTAAATGAAAATAACAATTTTGTTTTTCCTTTGATGTGTCCCCCCGTCGGACGGATTCCTTTTGTTTGTTTTAAGTTTATTTTACAGAAAAGTTTAGGTCTTTTATTTATCGATTGAGGCACTACGAAGTCTGCCGGGTCAGCTAGTTTATAATATTACTAAAGAAAAGTTCGGATATGAATTTAAAGGGACGTATAAACAGAATAATACTATTATTAAAATTCTTCCATCAAAGTGGAGTTTTGACGCTGGGAGGCTGTTGCAGAGAATGTCCAGGAACCCTTTCAATTCCAATGGGAAGAGAAGACCTTGCGTATGAAATGTTAGACCATGCTTTGATACCATAATGGTGTGAGAGAGATATGTAGTTACATCTAATTCACAAAGGTTTTTATTTTGTTTTTTATTGCTTAGGTGGGTGGACGAGCTCACGGCCCACCTGGTGTTAAGTGGTTACCGGAGCCCATAGACATCTAAAACGTAAACGCCGCCACCTATCTTGAGATATGCGTTCTTAGATCTGTGTTTTTACAGTACAACGGCTGCCCCGCCCTTCAAACCGAAACGCATTACTGCTTCACGGCAGAGATAGGCAGGGTGGTACCTACCCGTGCAGACTCACAAGACGTGCTACCACCACTAATCACCATTTATAATCGATTTTAATAAACTCGAACACTGAAATCGATTTTGTTAAAACTCACAACACTAATACTAGAGTATTTAATAACATAAGAATTCAAGAAACAGGTGCGCGCGCACTCATCTCACTTTGTTTCTAAATGTGATCGAGCAGGTGGATCGAGAAACGGTAAATGGTTATTTAATTTAATGTTCGTTCGTAACGTGATTCTGGCTTAACATCATGTATCCCGAACGAACAGACAACTCAAAGAAACCATTAATTTCGTTCACACAATACCCGCAGGTACCAGGCTAACATAAATCTAAGGAGCGAATGTTTCTTACGTAGCCGCAGAATTCAAAATATCGTTCGATGACACTTTTCATAGATCAACTGATTTGAATAGAAAGGCACACGAGACACCAGCTGATCGAAAGTAAGAAAAAAAAAAACTTTTTGCATAACCGATTTTTCAAAGAAGGAATTCTTTTGTGCAATTTCTGCAATAGCGAGCCGCTTGATTGACGAAAATAACCTTAAGAGTTGAGCACATGAATTCAATTTTCTATAACAAATAATTCACATTTTCAAAGTTATTTATTTGATAATCGACCTCGCGCATCGGTGTTAAGGTTCAAAATTACAAACCGTTTAAATTCTAAGATGCACGTGCGGGGTCTACGAAAAAAGCATGCAAACCAGCTGATCAAGTCAGCTGTTCGAAAAAAGAACCTTTTCAAACTTTATGATCGTTTTTATTTTACTCATTCATTGCCGACAATGGAACTAAGAATGTACTGCCTACGTTTATTACTTAAGATTTATAATATTAAAATTAATTTGAATGTATAAAAGCGAGAAATAAAAAAAAAAGTTTTAAAAATGAGTTATTTATCCAATAGGTTATAGGTTATAGGTATAGGTAGGAGAGAGAATTTATATATTAGGTTTGTACTATCATTGAATTATAAACTCTCATTTATTTTTCTAGTGGGGAGACTGGTTGCGGTAGGGCTGAAGATGTCGACGGCGAGCCTTCGGCGCGCACTGTGCGGTACCGTAGGTTTCGTGGAGTCGGAGTGGTGGAGCGATGGGGTTTAGTCGGTAGTCGGTTTTGCGGGGCGAGTCCTGCGTGGTAGACGCCGCGCAGCGCCTCGCGTTCTTTTCTCAAGGCGTAGTCTCCCGGTAGGAAGTGGAAGAAGAGGAGGACTTTGGTCTCCTTCTTCTCCCTCTTCTTTTGTCTAGAGGCGCCGGAGTCTGACATAACCCGGTCTGTTACCCCTCTCGACCAGGTATCCGTAAATGGATTACACCGGCGTTAAAAAAAAAAAAGATCTGAAGATGTACATACAGGATATTCCTTAGGACCCCAATGTTTTCGAGGATTATTTGAAGCGTTTCAAGCATGCTGGACCATGGTGGACTCAGTTACTACCTTTATCAGGTCAGTCTAGCGGGTTTGCCATCCAACAATCGATAGCCTCTTTGATAACAAAAGCTCTTTGTGCACACATCAACTCAACTAATCTGTTTTTAAGTTACAAACACCCAATATTGCCAGAGACCCTGCTCTGTTTTTTATCAGTAATACAATTTCAATCAGGTTATTTCCTTAATTTTTTTATTTCCAAGCACGAAATTTGGTTATTTGAATATTTCAGCCTGCTAGCATTCTCTGATGCTAAATAATAGCATTTTAAAATAGGATATTATACATGATTATTTTATATATTTATAATTATTGATTTATACATTTTTGTTTATTAATACATTACCTGAAGAAGTAATGTTTTATCTGAATTACTTATCTATTCTTATTATGTATTTTTAGTACCTTTTTAATATTTCAGACAGTACCTTTTTAATATTTCAGACTCAGACCGCCAAGGCGATTCCGATATCTATAGACTCGAGTGACATCAGCACTGGGTGTACCGTAAGTTTATTCCAAAGCAATAACAAAAAAGCGTTACACAAATTTCACCTGTTCTCTAATTCACTGTGATTATAGCTTAATCCATAGACACAGCCTACTGAGTTTCTCGACGGATCTTCTCAGTGGGTTGCATTTCCGATCCTGTGGTAGATTCTGCAAAGCACTGCTCTTGCTAGGGCTAGTGTTAGTGACGTCGTCAGGTATGAGCCCCGTGAATTCACCTAATCGCTCGGTTACGCTGACATAGCCTCTCAAGACAACAAGGACAGGTAGAAAAAAAAATTGTTTCAGAAACAAATACACATTAGAATGAATCTGTCTATTTTAAGGCAACGATAAAAAAGAAAATACTCAGCGTACTCAGGCTAGGCCATTTTTATATTTAGCTAAAGACGCAGACAACAGCACAAACTGTAAGCTGAAATACTTTAGCAACACATTAAACCTGTGTTTACATTTTCAAGTAAAACTTCCGGAACGAACAACTTCCGGTACAGTAAAAACGTGACTAGCATTAATTAGTGGATGAATTAGAACGTAATTACAAACTCACCAGGTATAGCGCTGCCGGATTGCCCCATATCACTATTTAGCACTTTTATGAATCACTCAGACAGTAGAATTTCTGTGTATATCACTTGCATAACTCGGTACGGACATGTTAACAATGCAACGCACTAATTGATTTGAACTATGACCTCTTTTAGTTTTTGTTTACTTTATTAAATTCAATTAAAAATTGTTGGTCGTGTGTAAGAAGGCACACGGTCGTAATAAATCTTCCATAACCTATATTATTCATGAAACGTGTTTGGATGGTTCCTGTATTTTAATTTAAAATTCATTTTTTTATTTATTTATTACGTTACATACTAAACATGAAAGGTTTTTTGTTTATAAATGATTTTTCATTTTTTAATTTTATTTACTATCGTGTCACGAATTTGACTTTGACATTTTTGACAGGTAAGTTCCGTTCCAATTGGATTTGGCTACAGTTAACTTAATATGCTCGGATACAACAGAACCGCACAATATTCATGAAAAAAAAACCTCGGAGGACGTATGTAAATTGCCCATTATTGTTTTGCTAATGATAATGTTACAAGCTGCTGCTAACTCAGCTGTAGATTGAGTATTTTCAGCTTCCATCATCCTCTTTAATTCGTTGTGCTTGACTTTAGTTAACGAGCGACCACAGAGTTCATTTTTAAAATCAAAATTTCCGCGTCGGAACCGTTCAAACTAATAACGAGAGTAGTTCATTCATTTGGAATGTTTACTCGTGTTCATTTATGATGATTACGTATTTTTATCGTGTCCATATTGATGAAAAAGATACAAATATAGTGAGAACAAAACACTAATCAATAAATAAATGACTGAATTTGAAAATATATCATGTATAACTTCATATTTTTAAAATAAAATCGAATTTATGATTTATTGTCTTATATAAATTACGTTTGAAATGATCAGCATTGGAAAAAAAGCAATTTCATAGGTGAAAACCTATTTTAAATACATATATATTTTTTCAATTACATTCTAAAGAGCTGCAATGCATCACATGAAACCCATTGCCATAGTGAAAAAGAAGAAGATACTTTTTTATTTAATCACTGGCAACAGTAACGATCAACGTCATGAAATGTTTTGACTTTTTGGCGGGAAGTCAAACAAGGCGCGCTTTTTTAATTTCGTAATTGAATTTAAATTATTTTCATCTGATATCTAAGTTAATAACTTTAAGTTTTGACGCTCTGCGTCCCATTTAGTAAAATGGGACAGCATAGTGACGGGGAAGAGCATTCAGACAAAAAGAAAAGAAAATACGCTAACACCAAAGATGTAAGTNATACCCCGCCACATGTACCTTGGTATAACAAATTTAAAGAAGCTAATTCCAGACAATTCATTACCACCATTAATAGATTGAGATTCGGTCATTGTAGAATTCCTGCTCATTTGTTTAAACTACGTTTAGCAACGGACAAAAACTGTCAATTTTGTGTCAATGAGGTCGCTGATCTGAAACATATTGTTATGAAATGTCATAAATATAGTTTAAATAGATTAATTTTAGTGTCTGAGCTGGACGATGTTTCTAAGGGTGACTCGCCTTTACAAACAGGCGTAAGGATGGACTTAGAAGAAATTTTATCAAACCCGTTGTACTTTAAACCAATTTATAGATATATCGTTAACACAATAGGAAATGTTTAAAAACAAACGAGTAATGTTAATACTTCAATTTGATGCTGTTTTGTTTAATAACTACTTGTAAATTTTTACGTACTTCATGCGTGAAAATTAATTTAAGATAGGCTATAAGGTCTTGTAACCATTGGCCGTAAATAAATTTAAAAAAAAAAAAACGTCATGAAAAATGGCGTTATTTTGAAACTAAGCATCTCAAAAAGTGTATACATTAATTGAAAGGAATTGTTTAAAAAACAACAAATAAAATGCCCATAAACAAAATACATTATGATAAAAAGACATTACTACTAGAGAAACAGAGTTTACTTGATAATATCGTGTATTGTGAAACGAGAATTGCTGAGTTATTGACAAAAAAATGCACAAATTACATAGAAGATAGCGATAGGTAAGGTTTTAGTGGCTTAAACTACATATTATCAACTTAGTGGAGTACAGTAATGGAAATATGAGTATACTGCTACGGGGTATTTCGAGTGTCTAAGGTTAAGAGATTCCAGAAGTCAATCTGTTTCATCAACGGCTCGCTGCGCGGACCGGGCGAAATAGACAAGACGGTGGTACTCAACTCCGAGGGCCCACGAGACGCTCTATCTCTAGTAAATAAATATAACTTTTATGATTTAAATAAAAATTGGACACAAATCTGACAGAACCATCTGGCGCCAAAACGAGTCGCTATGGGAATCAGATACTGTATACATTCATAAATACGCTTAAATATATAAATATGTATATATAAAAAACCCAGACAGAGCAAATAGATTCAACACACAAATGGGAATTGAACCCATGATCCTCAGGGCTACCATGGGAACTTAGTACTTCACTACCAAGCCATCAGTTGTATTTTTGTTTAACGCATTTTTTGATACTTCTATTTGCTATTATACAATAGATTTAACAGTAAGCCAATGGGCTTGGCTTTGCCCCTGGCAATGCTGATGTTTGACGTCCATGAGCAACGGTAACTAATCACCATCATATAGACCGTCTGCATACAGGGGCAATAATATTTTTTTTTTTTTTTTTTTTTCTCTCTTTTTATCTACAATCAGTATCCAGTACTTTTATTAGATGAGTTGAAATTTTCTAAGTCAGTAAGAGCGTGACTCCAGCGAGCCATCTACTCTAAATTTAAGATTTGTCATTGAACTATATGACGTCTTTTCTCTTGAGCCGTTTACCGTAACTTCGTTTTTTCAAGGCGGCAGNTACTAATGATACTTTCCCAAGGTACCATCGCCACTCTTATTGAGGGAATTTAGTCCTCATGGTTTGTGGTTACCATTATTCAGGTTAATTAACCGCCGCCTGTAGCTCGGCGTTGTTGCTCATTTTGCACCACCCGGAGGGCACGTGTAGGGAGGGTCTAGGAAAAGATGGTAATCCTACGGACGCGAGCAACATCTACCCCCCAAATATAATAATAAAAATATTTTAGTCTACACACCGATTTAATACAAAATTATGTGAATTTACAGCTCAGGCTCTGAAGATGGTTTCACATTGTCAATCGATCCAGGTCCAACTGTAAGCCAATTGAAACTTCTTCAGTCATCACTACAGACCTGTCTGCAGGCTACACAAGAACTAACTAATCTTCAAGTTCTGCAATCGGAAGTTAATGTGATGATAACTGAGCCAGAATTGGAAGGGTGAGTTTGGCGAATACATGTGTCTACGAGACTTTTGTTTCTAGTTGGGTGTATGATATTGCAGTGATACTAAGTCTGTATCAGCCGGCCATAATGTCTGTCACATCTTTGAAATCATAGTGTACTAGCAGATCCGGCCACACGTTGCTTTGTCTAAGATTTTTGTTTCTATACAACACGTGGCCGGCTATGCTAATACCAAAAATTAACAAAGTAAGAACAATTGGATTTCACTGTATTGTGCTTACTATGAAATAAATTTAATTTATACTTTAGTCTCAGCAACACGTGGTGTTTATGCATTAAATTGTAGCTTACGTGAAACGTTGGTATTTTTAACACAGCGCCATCTATGAGATATTAATGTCAGACAGTATTACAATTGTCTGTGAAAACTGATTTAAGGCGCCATCTGTTTTAGACTTATGAAACTTACAATTAATAACAATAATCAACATAAGAAATAATTTTACTGTTAATTAATAAATATTGCGACCATTAATCGAAATAAAAACCATCCTATGGCCTAAGTTGGAACAAAATACATATTTGAAAAGAAAAAAAATTAAAATCTGTTTACTACTTTAGGTGTCTATCGCGGACAAACAATCTGACACGTAATTTACATATATTAAGATTGTTGCTTTACAGCAGACTTGTGACGGTGGCACCAATGCCCCACCACCAGTGTGGCTTCTATATTATTACCAAATGCTATCATTGTGTTGCTGACAAACTCAGATATTGAGTCTGCTATTTCTCAATTCTTAGTAAAACCGTTTTTTTTTTGTAATATAACAGAGAGCCACCGGTTACTGAATCAGGTACATGGCGTGAAGTGACAGCCGACTGTAGAATCGATCTAGTTCCGTTCTCGGTTCAGTTCTATATGCATCAACCAGTAAGTTCATATTTTAAATTTAGTCTCTAATTTTTGGATTTTTTTTGTTTTTTTTTTATTGCTTAGATGGGTGGTGTTAAGTGGTTACTGGAGCCCATAGACATCTAGAACGTAAATGCGCTCACCCACCTTGAGATATAAGTTCTAAGGTCTCAAGTATAGTTACAACGGCTGCTCCACTCTTCAAACCGAAACGCATTACTGCTTCACGGCAGAACTAGGCAGGCTGGTGGTACCTACCCGTGCGGACTCAAAATACGTTCTACCACCAGTAATTACGCAAATTATAATTTTGCGGGTTTGAATTTTATTATACGATGTTATTCCTTCACCGTGGAAGTCAATCGTGAACATTTGTAAATTACAAAAACTTTAGATGTTTACTGATTATTAGACTGATTATAGTTGCCTAGGTGCCGAAATTATACAATTTTAAGCACCGGTCACTATTCTCGAGAAAGGGTTTGTTGTGCAACTTAACCTACAGACAAAACACCCTGAAGTNCGGCACTGATTTTTATTATACGATGTTATTCCTTCACCGTGGAAGTCAATCGTGAACATTTGTAAATTACAAAAACTTTAGATGTTTACTGATTATTAGACTGATTATAGTTGCCTAGGTGCCGAAATTATACAATTTTAAGCACCGGTCACTATTCTCGAGAAAGGGTTTGTTGTGCAACTTAACCTACAGACAAAACACCCTGAAGTTCTTGCCAGACCTCCTCAGTGGATTGTGGTTCTGATGTGGTGGTAGATTCAGCGAAACCTTTGATAAGGCTAGTGTTAGAAAATTCGCCAGGCCTAACCCCATGAGCCTACACATACGATGAAGCTAGTATATTCCATTAATACTGGTAGTATAGGTAGAAAAAAAAAATGATTAGATGTTTGTGTATGAAATGTATAATATACAATCAAATCAAATCTATATATATAAAATGAATTGCTGTTCGTTAGTCTCGCTAAAACTCGAGAACGGCTGGACCGATTTGGCTAATTTTGGTCTTGAATATTTGTGGAAGTCCAAAGAAGGTTTAAAAGGTAGATAAATATAAAAATGCTCGGAATTAATTAAAAATAACAATTTTGTTTTCCCTTTGATGTGTCCCCCGTCGACGGATTCCTTTAGTTTGTTTTAAGTTTATTTTATACAAAAGTTTAGATCTTTTATTTGTCGATTGAGTGCCTATGAAGTCTGCCGGGTCAGCTAGTAGTAAATAAATCTCTCATACAACAATTTATAGACATTTCAATTATTAAATTTTCAGGATCGTAAGTTCTCTGCGCCTTCGTATCGAAAGCTCTGTGTGATACTGGTGAAGGCGGCTCATGAAACCGAACTAGCCAAATCTGTGCTACCACATCTGACCAGACCCAGTGATGTTGTTGAGGTATTTTATCTTTGTTTATACTTGTTTATACTTTATATCTTTGTTTATACTGGTGGTAGGACCTGTTGTGAGTCCGCGCGGGTAGGTACCACCGCCCTGCCTATTTCTGCCGTGAAGCAGTAATGCGTTTCGGTTTGAAGGGTGGGGCAGCCGTTGTAACTATACTGAGACCTTAGAACTTATATCTCAAGGTGGGTGGCGCATTTACGCTGTTGATGTCTATGGGCTCCAGTAACCACTTAACATCAGGTGGGCTGTGAGCTCGTCCACCCATCTAAACAATAAAAAAAAAAAAAATAGTTCTCAAGCTAAACTTGGGTTTTCTTATAGGTTGATATTCTTGTAGGTCACCGATGACCTACGCGGCATACTGAAGTAATCTTCTTCTTCTTCTCCCATTGCTTCTCTCACATGATATGATTTAAAATTCTCGGTAGCAGAGTGCAGGCAGTTACGAAATAATATACTAACACACTTTTATATATTAGTATTAGTTACGTCGATTTTTTTGAATTTATTATCGAAATCACAGTTTTCTTGTTTTATTTTACTTCACGAAGTGACAGACATTTCTTCACTTATTCTTATGACACCTCTTGTCATTGCTTTCTATGTATATGTTTTCTTTTGATAAGGAGTTTCTATACTATTAACTCCAATATCACATTCATAGTTAACTAAAACATAAAAACTAAAAGATAATCTTGTTAGTGAAAATTATTATCACATTAAACGATTTTCTTTGGGACGACAATTCCAAATAAATGGTTTTTTTAAATTATTTGTTCAATTATGTATGAATGAATGGTAAATTATGTATTAACATAATATCTTGCACCTAAAATTAGCTGGTCAAATAATGACAGAGCATACACGCTGCTTTTAACTTCTGTGATAACTCATTTACCCTATTTATTTATTTATTTTATTTTATTTTATTCGGACGACAAACAGTGAACTTAAACTAAATAAACTCTAACCTAACAACTAAACACCATTTAAATGTCTCCGCATTTAAATAACTACAAACGATTGGGGCGTCGCATCGCCTAGAATTAAATAATTAAAGTAAAACGTAAAACAAAAACAAAAATAACAACAATTTGAGAGAAAAAAAAAACAGAATAACGTAGTAAATAGAAAATAATTAATTAAATATTTGCATTCAACCATCGACTGACCAATGTTCTCCTATATGCTTAGCGAAGAAATTATTTCTTTCTTTCAATAATCTCGAATGACTATTCTAGGTGTTGAAGAGTTATTCTGTGGCGTATAGATCGCGTCGGACGTCCCTGGCCAGACTCGCGGAGAAATACGAGTCCTCTCTGTACATGGAGCCTGCGGTGAGTGGACCACACCCACGCACTTATATCTCAAGGTGGGTGGCGCATTTACGTTGTAGATGTCCACGGGCTCCAGTAACCACTTAACACCAGGAGGGCTGTGAGCTCGTCCGCCCATCTAAGCAATAAAAAAAACTCATTCCTGGTATAATATGGCAGAGAGCCTTATAATAGAGTGTTTAGCTCCATTAGAATTGATTTGTTAGTTCTCATGGCAGTTAATTAATTATAATAACTTAAATCGTGTTTCAGGCCGAAGGTGGTTATCTGTTGAGATGCGCGAACCTTCTGGAAGTCCACTGGCGCCTGGAGAACAAGGTCTCGGCGGTGGCTCCGTTCTACCACAGAATGAAATTCGATCTAGAATATATGAGTATGTATGAACAATACAACACATTTCTAACATTCATAATATCTACTATTTCTTTTTGAAGTGAAACTTCTTTAGGCGCATGAGGGTAAAATTTTTACAGAACGTCACGCAGGTATGCAACGGAAGTGACATCAAACTACTATTGAAATTNCAAGGTCTCGGCGGTGGCTCCGTTCTACCACAGAATGAAATTCGATCTAGAATATATGAGTATGTATGAACAATACAACACATTTCTAACATTCATAATATCTACTATTTCTTTTTGAAGTGAAACTTCTTTAGGCGCATGAGGGTAAAATTTTTACAGAACGTCACGCAGGTATGCAACGGAAGTGACATCAAACTACTATTGAAATTCAGTACTTGTCAAATGTCAGTAGTAGTAGTTGTTGTATTTTTCCAACTGGAAAGGCAAATGCATACCATACAGCCTAATATTTTATAATTTTTTTGTGAAAAATGTTAATAGGAATTGAAATGAAATGAAAAGAATTTGGAACATTAATCAAATAGCATGAAATTAAATTAGTCAATTCAATTGGCAAAATATTAGTCATTTACAATTTAGAAATCTAAACATAATGTGACTGTCAACACTGAGGTTTGAGATTGACATTTGTCAGACTTTTGGCGGAAACATGTCTTCCTTTTTCCCTTCCTCTAAGTCTCGGAAATCTAAAGTTTTAGATTTGTATAAATATAAGCAAGACTTATAAATTACTTCGCCAAAAAAGTTTCACTTCTGACATGTGTACTTTGTACGCACGCACTTTTTAATGCCCTTGTAGGCAGACGATCATACGGCCCACCTAATGGTGAGTGGTTACCGTCGCCCATGGACTTCAGCAATACCAGGGGCAGAGCCAAGCCGCTACCTACCGCAAATGACTGCGAAAATGGCAAGAGAATGCCAATGAAGCCCTAAATGACTTAAGGTCGTGTTTACTTTAATTATTCGTAATTCTTTCAAACAGACGAGTCCTACGTTGCTAAAATATCGGAAGCCCACAAGCAGCTGTCCGACCCAGCGCTCTCCACCGACGAACGCACCCTCTTACTGTCAAAAATCATAACCGTATGCCTCGAGGTGAATGGACAGGAGACGGTGGAGCCAAGTCGCCTGGACACCAGACAGGACGCCCTCGACGGAGACCCAGCGTCACACATCATGGCCCCACCCAAGGAGATACCGAGGAAGCTGGCAAAAAAACCCTCAAAAAGCCTTAAAAGGTCTCAGCCTGACACCGCCAATGTCAGTGCTAAAAAAGGTAAAAGCGCCCCTGAAGATACCACACAAAATCAATCAGACAACATAAATATTCACAATTTGGTTGATAATATAGATAGTAAGAAAAAGAATTTTGAAGCGACCACAAAAAATGTAGTTACCAGTCAAGTTACTAATAAAGATAAAGATTCCGGTAATGTTGTACTTGAAAAAGCTCAAATGATAAAAAAGCCTATTGCTGAGAATGGAGGTCGTGGAAATAAGCAGAGTTCAAACTCAGAGGTTAACGTGAAGAGTGTAAAAAGCAATGCAGCATCCAAAAAAATCCCCACACACAAGTCTCGGCTAGCGGAAAAGTCTAGTGTTGCCAGTGCTGAAATTAAATCTACCTCAAAAAATGTAGCCGCAGTCAAAAGTAGAACCGAGAAATTAAACTTGAATGAAAACGATAAGAATGTTATGAATACTAATAATAATAATAATGGTAATGAATTAATCGATAAAGTAACAGAGAGAAATAAAATTATCACACCCAATAAAAGGGAAAACGTAGCCAACATCAATGTAGATAACTCAAGAGATAAACAGAAAAACGATTTACAAAATAAAAAGATACAGAAAAAGATATCGATAAAGTCTCATAAGAATCCAAGCGGTAAAATGAAGGCTGGCAACAATAATGTCCTGAGTGCTGGCAACACAGACGCGGCTAAGAAATCCAAGATACCCCAGAAGGTTTCTTCCCCGGTCGTGGATAGTATTATCAAGAAGAACATGCTAAGAATAAGTCCGAGTAAGTTCCAAGTACTTTCATTTTTAATACACTTTTATTAGCTTCAGACTTTATTTGAACATGATTTTGACCCCCTTCAAAACGTCGGATTAACTCGAAATTTGGTATACTTATTAAGGACGGATGACAATACAATATTTAAAAAAAATAGAAAAAATTTAAAATCAACTAAAAAATGAAAAATAAATAATAGTTTAAAAAACTAACAAAATACGCTTCTATAGAAAATCCCAGAAAAAAATACAAAATAAATATTAATAAATTTGAATTAAAAATAATGTAAGAAAAAATGAATTTGATTATTTATTTTTAATAATTACAATATCGAATGAATTCGTGGTCTAATAGACGATAAGTGGTCACACATTGCAAACGTCATGTCTAAATGTAGATAGTGAAATTCACCAATGTCATATTGGTATAGCTTCAGTAGACCAATAAAAATTAGTCGTAGAATATAAAACAAAATATTAACCTAAATTGTTTTTGTAAATCACGGCAATATCAGTCAATTACTACATTCGCTACAGCTGGAGGATGCAAAAAAAATCATGTTTATTTAAAAGTAAAAAAAATGGTGCACGTGCAACTTTGTGCACGTGATAGAAGTGAAACTTCTTTTGCGGTGTGTAGTATTGTGGTTTTCTTCATTTTTCACCCTTAAATCAAATTTCTCTTGTAACAGAGAATGCTTTGTATAAGAGAAATGACCTCTTCACCATTTATTTTAAATTATATCTAGAAAAACAAACCTTTTTTTTTAAATCCTTCATTAAAATAAAATATAAGTTAACATGTTACTGCCATCTACAGGAGCAATGAGGAACTAACAACGGGCCCTCTAGTGGCCGACGCCCGCAAACAGAATGTGCATGAAAGAAACGATCTAGCTCGCTCTGTCCTCTCCCTCTCTCCAAGGTCGAGTGGTTCGCGAGACGCTATATCTGTTCTTTCACTTCCGCTCGTCCTAAATTGTATCTTTTCTCTCTAGCCGTAACGAATCTGTCGCGAGTTAAATTTTACTCTCAACGCGCCTAAAGAAGTTTCACTAGAAAATTGCTATTTTCAAAAGCTGTACATTAATCTGAGATGAAGTTTCTTGGTCAGTTATATTTGGCCCCATAGTCCTGTCTCATATACAAAGCGAACTCCTGACTGCTAATCATGTAGACCACTCGTGTGGTTCTGACAGGCGACGGCTGTCAGAATTGTTATTACTGGTGGTAGGATCTCTTGTGAGTCCGCGCGGGTAGGTACCAGCGCCCTGCTTCTTTCTGCCGTGAAGCAGTAATGCGTTTCGGTCTGAAGGGCGGGACAGCCGTTGTAACTATACTGAGACCTTAGAACTCATATCTCAAGATGGGTGGCGCATTTACGTCATAGATGTCTATGGGCTCCAGTAACCACTTAAACCCAGGTGGGCTGTGAGCTCGTTTAAACATCAGAATACTGAAAAGTACATACAAGCTGCTTCTATCTACTAGCCTTACGTACCAAGTATTTTATTGTTGTCGCCATTTTCAGGACGTCTGCCAGCCAACATTAAGAGCTCTTCGGAAACGAGTAATAAACAGAGATTGATTAAGACCTCAACGAGTATACCGCGTGAGTGGAGTTTGTATTCGTAGATATTGAATTTAAGTCGTCGTGGCCTAAAGGATAAGACGTCCGGTGCATTCGTGTGTAGCGATGCACCGGTGTTCGAATCCCGCAGGCGGGTACCAATTTTTCTAATGAAATACGTACTTCACAAATGTTCACGATTGACTTCCACGATGAAAGAATAACATCGTGTAATAAAATCAAACCCGCCAAATTGTAATTTGCGTAGTTACTGGTGGCAGGACCTCTTGTGAGTCTGCACGGGTAGGTACCACCGCCCTGCCTATCTGAAGCGAAGCAGTAATGTCTTTGAGTTTGAAGGGTGAGGCAGCCCTTATACTGTAAAAACTGAAACCTTTGACTTATGTCTCAAGGTGTGTGTCGGCATTTACATGGTATATGTCTATGGGCTCCGGTAACCACTTAACACCAGGTGGGCTGTGAGTTCGTTCATTCATTTAAGGAATAATAAAAAATGTGCCAATAAAAAAAAAGTAAGCGCCATCTTGTGTCAAGTAACACAGTAACGCCATCTAGCAGGCAGGAGACGAACGACATAGAACTTCACTCTTCACTCACATCCTGTGTGTCCGACGCGATATGTCCTCGTATCGGCGGCTCTGTCCATGGTATTGCCGATGTCCATGGGCGATAGTAACTCAAGATGAGGTTGTCCGCGTTCAAAAAAAAATTTTGTAAGCAATGTAGTAGTTAGTACCAAAAACAAATTACAAGGTACATATTGTTTCTCACATTGTGCAGTTTTAAAAAATATTAGGAAATTTATTTTAATCTTAGTGGTTATGATCAAAAAATCCCCTTTCACTTACACAAGAAGATTGTTAGGAAGGACACAAGTGTCAATGATTTTATAATTATGATTTGTATATGTCAGTGGCTCTCAACCTTTTTCGTGTCGCATTTCATTTTTTGTTATTTAAGAATGTCACAGCAATAAAAAGAATAAGTAAAATTTAAAAATTCATTACTCACCTTACTCAGCCATTTAAAAAATATTTTGATGCAATAATTTCTTTTAAATTCTCTTTTAATATATAGTATATATAGTATTTAAGTATCTAAATTTAAACATTAGTCGTGAAAAAAATTAAAAGTTTGGACACAAGCTGGGAATCACCGATCTCAACGAACAAGAAAATAATGTTAATATTTTTTAAGAAAAAAAAGCTTTATATATTTAAATTCATTTTTTCCACAGGATTATTGAAGCCAACGTCAAAGATTAAATAGAAGGAAATGAAAAAAAAAAGTTTGATGAAATTGTATTTTTTTTTAAATAAAGTTTTTTTTTATTATTCATTATTTTTTAATTACTTTACCAACGGAATCTCGTACTTTCGTAATAATTGTATGTGTGTATAAGACTTATTGGCACCGCTATTCCCACATCATACTCAAAGCCTTTTAAATGCAAACATCAACTGTATGAAATACATATCTATATATATAAAAAGAATTGCTGGAGAACGGCTGGACCGATTTAATTAATTTTGGTCTTGAATTATTTGTGGAAGTCCAGAGAAGGTTTAAAAGGTAGATAAATATGAAAATGCAATAAAAAAATGGTGTTTGAGACTCTTGTGGGCTCACTAAGCCCCCTACCACCAGAACATATGCCATAATGATTTTAACCACATTTAGAAAATGTGTGTTCTGTGAACAATTAAAAAAAAAAGCAATGGAAGTTCAATAAAAGTCATTATAATTTTAAAAAAAATTGTATTCATAAATTGACATTATTACATCATTAATTATTTTATTACCATGTCAATATTAGGCCGCCAGCTATAATAATCACTTAATGGAATGAATACAAAAAAAAAACTTTCAAAATATTCTACCGCGTCACATGTGCCATTAATTACGTTCGTTAACAAGAGATGGCGCTGTATTAAAATTATTTTAATACTAAAATATTGTTTGACAATGCTCTGTATTGAGTGAGAATTACGTTAGAAACCAATGTTATTATTATCCCGACTATTATTATTTGATGTCAGTGACGACGAAAACCGATACGCTCCAAGTTTTTTTTTAATATTTCAAAATATTCTTTACACGACCATATGTTCAATTAGTTATGTTTGTTAATAGGAGATGGCGCTGTCTTAAAAATATCATAAAAATTCAAAAATATACTCTGATAATGCTCTGTACGGTAAAGTTGTTATTAATGTCCCGACAATTATTATTGTGACGACGAAGACCGATACGCTCCAAGTTTTGATAATATTTAATAATTAGGGAATTTTTATATATTGCATGTATACAAAACAGAAATAATGAAACTTATGATTCGTTTAAAACTATACTTGTGACGTTTTTTCCCTACTCACTTATTCTAGAGTTACTTAATTTTTAATCCGTCCAGCCATATTTTGCGAGGCATTCAGTAAAAAAAATGTAATAATATATTAATAAAATAATACCAGTGCGTATTTACAAGTGTTAATAAAAAGTCAAAATACGCCATTTTGAAAAATGTGTCTGGACGTTTGAACTAATTTGAAGACTTACAAGTAATATTACAACGACATCGTTCGTTGAAACGCAAAAAATAATAATATTATAATGTCAAAATAATACTTAAAACTATAAAATTATGTCAAAATAAAAATGAAAAAAATGAAAGAAACATGAATGTTTTGTAAATTTAAAATGGCGCTAAAAACGGGTAGTTTTTGTGAGTTTCGCCCATTCTGTAACAATAAACTTAAAGTTAGTTATAGTAGTAGAGATTGCGTATTATGTTTCATTCTATCTATGGAGGGTAGAGGTAAGGTATATCACTACATAGTATAAAACAAAGTCGCTTTCTCTGTCCCTATATCTGTCTGTCCCTGTGTATATCTAAATCTTTAAAACTACGCAACGCATTTTGATGCGGTTTTTTTTAATAGATAGAGTGATTGAAGAGGAAGGTTTGTATGTATAATAACATCCATTAAATAGTGGAGAAATCAAAAATAAATTACAGTTTCCGAAGCGAAGTGACGGCGGGTCGCTAGTTAAGGTATATTTAAGTGTCCGCCGAAATGGAGCTTATCAAGGTGGCCATATTAGCAAGAGGAGAGATTTTAAACACAGCGCCATAAAATACTAGACTTCACTTCAACCCAGCACACTTAGCTCTGTTTAAAACTGCTATATTCATATCGTTTCCACTTCTTACATTACTGCTATTTCGGTGATCCTTGACACATGCGGACACTTTCCAATTTGTCTCATAAACAGGATGGTACTCTTTAATTCTACCGTTTGAGTAGCCTCGAGGGGCTACCCTGGCTTCACTGTGACCGGTGGAAGAGCTCATGAGGTTCAGCCTGAGAGAGTTTGCTAACAACTTTCTCAGCAAGAGCAGTGCTTCGCAGAATCTACCACGGAATCGAAATCGCGACTCGCTGAGAAGATCCGGCGAGAAACTCAGAATGGATTGGGTCTACGGGGGCGGTTGGAAGCTTAGTAAGAAAAATGTTCAGCTATTGTGGCATTTGGCGTATAATAAACCTTTGATTTTTCGGGATGAACCTTTGCATTCGTCCATCCCGCCTAGCGAAAGGGCCAAAGATATTACTGAATATTTTTATAGCCTCCAGATTTTATATATCAAAACGGGAAAATAGACATGTCCTTGAACCTAACCTTTTATATATCTGTGTGTGCACGATGCTCTGCACTCAGCTGCAGATAGGAACAGCTGGCGGTGCATTATAAAAAACAAACTGTTTCAAGGCCATGACCACGACCCTCAGTAATGAGGAAACCGACGCAAGGAGGAGGAGGAGGAGGAGGAGGAGGAGTAGTCAGTAAACAGTCAAACCAAATCTAAGGAATTAACGGTAGCTCCAGTAGCTTTTAGCATTACACAAGAATCGCTGCAAGCATTATTTTATGTCGAGCAGCTGGGTAACAAAATAGACACCTTTGCCTATTTGTCTATTTAACTTTTTGCCTATTTCCAACTCCTTCGATCAGGGTTAGAAATAGGCGATACATTGATGCATTCACAGACAGCCGTAGATGCCGATCTACTTGAGACACTTTGATATGTCTCAAGCTTCCTATGGACTCCTACAAATTTACTTAAGTACCAGGAACGCATAAACGATAGGCTGTATCTATGACAAATAATTATGAAAAATAATAGTATAATAATAGCTTTAGAAGCGAAACTGTCAGAAATATTCTGCCTCGTTCACTCGCGTCGCATACGTATCGTTTGTCTCTTTCTAAGATCCAATTTGGAGCGTCGTTTCATTCGATTTTCAAATCATTTGAATCAGCACAGTTTGTACAGTACAGTCATATTTAACTCACCCAACGAATGTGAAGGTTCGCTTATTTTTGTTTAGGGCGTTCAATGCGTTTATATGTTCCGTGGTTAAGTCTACATTCAGCGCCTGAAGGTTGTCCCACAGGTGGGCTCCGGTGGAGGCTTTCACAATGGCGTTATGACCGCATTGGATCTGGTATCTGTAATTGTAAATTTTATTAAAGTTGTTAGTTATTGTTAGTCTAAGGGGATTATTCAAATCGCGCTAAGATTAGTAGGTGATCACGGGCTCAACCTGGGAGGAGTTGCTAACCCTGGCCTTAGTAAGAGCACTGCTTCGCAGAGTCTACCACTGGATCGGAAAGGGACCCACTAAGAAAATCCGGCGAGAAACTCAGTGGGCTGTGTCTATGGGTTAGTTCGCACATAGTTGAAGTAACATTTAAAATAAATAAATAAAACAGACAAAGTCGCGAATCAATACACGTAAGTATTATTTTTATATTCTGAGGTCTGGCGGTTTCATTTCAACACCTTTGAGACATCGACCTCAACTCTCAAGTTGAATTTGTTCTATTTTTTGTGCTTTTTAAGTTCTTCGGTAGCCAGCAATAATTGGAGCCCATGGACCCTGCCAAACTATGGGCAAACATTGGTAATCTGTGTTTCGTCTACCAGGAGCGCATGAGCAGTAAGGAGTTCTATCGAAACTAACTTGATGAGCAGCTGGGCGGGCGTGATCCCGAGGCCGGAAGCCATCACTTGTACCAGGGGATCATCGATGACGGAGAAGTTGTTGCTCTTGTATTCTGTCGGAGTTCCCTTCGACCCTAGTACGCTGAAGCAGCTTAGAATAATCTCCTTTTCCTCGCAGAACTTGTGGAGGCGCTGCTGAGTCAGGTACGGATGACACTCGACCTAAGTTCAGTATATATAATCAGTTCAGTATAAAGTAAGTTTATATTATATAGTACATAATAAAGTAAGTTTTTAACTTCAAATTCAGTTTTTTAAACATCACTTTCAATTTAGTAAGCATCAAATTGAATTTTATAAATATCGAATTATATTTTGTAAAAATCACATTCAATGTTATAAACATGAAATTAAATTTTATAAACGATCAAATGCAATTTCTATTCAAAGGTTAGTTTTTTATTTATTTATTACCTACAAAAAACTAATAATAAAAAATAACAAGTTTTTAATTTAAAATTCATTTTTATAAACCTACTAGCTGACCCGGCAGACTTCGTAGTGCCTCAATCGATAAATAAAAGACCTAAACTTAATTAATTCCAATTTTCATATTTATGGGTCATACACAAATAGAGAACAAAAAAGTGCAGCAAAAAAAAAATCTCAGAATCAGTGTGAAACAAATTATTTATTATTTAACTATTGATTATCAATCTTTTAATCACTGTAACCGAGATCAATGTGTCTTTTTTTGGCATAATCGCAATTTTTATATTTTTGCGGACCACAGAAGAGACGATTTAGTCTACAAGAGATGAAAAGCTGTGATGCAGCGTAAGCTAAAATATATGAAGACAACGTTATCAAACACATGTAGCCACTGATATAAACGAATACCGAAACGCAAATAAAATGTCAAAATAATCACATTAATTGGAATATAAAAAATAAAATAATAATGTCTACAGAAAGGAAAATCCCTTCGGTGGACTTATGAAACAAAACAAAAGGACAAACCCGAAATCCATACAAACTTGGGCCTGGCGTTACAGTGCTAGAATTTGGGCATAAGTTACAATACCTAAGAAGGTTTCATGAGCCCAATTTTCAGGTCTCCCAGCAATGGCCAAATTGGTAAAATCAGACAATGTTTACATTTTAGGTTATGTTTATTGTTCGAGATATTTTAATAAAAACGATATNGAAAGAAACCGTTATCGAAATCGTAACCAAAAAACCAGCAGCATTCTAATATCATTAATGACATATTATATCATACTGTATTTGATTACCTATAATAAATGGTCATACTCAGTAAAAAAATGTTATTATAATTCGCTTTTTTTACTTTCCAAAAGGGCCTCAAATTCTTGTGTGCCCAAGGGCCCCATCCTAGTTTAAGACGTCCCTGATTACACCCCTTGGGAAGGAAAATAAGGAAAGCCTCTGATCACATGTAATTGTTGGCCAACAATTACATGTGATCTGAGGTTTACTTTTTTACTTTCCAAGGGCTGTATCTTATTTTTTTGCCCGACAAAGGCGGAAAGCGGCATCTTTGTTTAGCGTAGCGTGACGAAAGTTGCCACTTTCCATCCGGAGCGGAAAATAAATAAGTTAGGGGCTTAGTTAGTCCCAGATGGAGTAGCCTCCATCCCAGCCACGTACCTGATTGACGGCAGGCTTGACTTTGCCTTTGTCCAAAATCTTCTGGATCTGGGTCGAATTGAAGTTGCTGACCCCGATGCTCTTGGCCAAGCCTTTCGCTACGAGGTCTTCCATGCCGAACCAGGCGTCCATGTAGTCGAACTCCGAGTATTGGATCACTGATGATATCTTCGGTATAGAATTGTTGCCTTCCTGTGCACGGACATGAATTTGTAGGTTTCTTTTATTGCTTAGATGGGTGGACGAGCTCACAGCCCACCTGGTGTTAAGTGGTTACTGGAGCCCATAGCCATCTACGAAGTAAATGCGCCACCCACCTTGAGATATAAGTTCTAAGGTCTCAGTATAGTTACGACGGCTGCCCCACCATTCAAACCGAACCGCATTACTGCTTCACGGCAGAAATAGACAGGGTGGTGGTACCTACCCGTGCGGACTCAAGACGTCCTAGCAAAAGTAATTATGCAAATTAAAATTTTTCGGGTTTGATTTTTATTACACGATGTTATTCCTTCACCGTGGAAGTCAATTGTGAACATTTGTTAAGTATGTATTTCATTAGAAAAACTGGTACCCGCCTGCGGGATCCGAACACCGATGCATCGCTACATACGAATGCACCGGACGTCTTATCTTTTTAGGCCGCGACGACTTCAATTAAGGAATGATTTAATTAAAAAACAGTTTACGAATTTATTTTTAATCTCGCTTTTATTAGTTTTCATTAGGTATATTGTTTATAGAATTTAACCACGGCAACTGTAAAGTATTTTGTACAAACTTAAGATGCGTAAATATAGTTACGCCGGTGTGAATAACGCCATCTGTCATTAAATAATCCTACCTATGCTGATAGCCTTGAGAGGCTATTTCAGCTTCGCCCTAACATGTAGGTAAGCTCACGGGGCTCAAACCGGAGTGATGCTAACACTGGACCTAGCAAGAGCAGTGCTTCGCAGAATCTACCACCGGATCGGAAACGCGACCCACTGAGAAGTTCCGGCGAGAAACTCAGTGGGCTGTGTCTATGGGTTAAACCGACTGTTTCAGCTATAACAAAACAACTAGAGCCAGCGAGCACGTTGCTCAGATAGATGGACGAACTCATGGACCACCTAGTATTAAGTGGTTACCGGAGCCCATAGACATCAAAAACGTAAATGCCGCCACTTACCTTGAGACATGAGTGCTAAAGTCTCACTTTTTTAACAGTACAACGGCGGCCCACCCGTCAAACCGAAACGCATTACTGCTTCACGGCAGAAAAAGGCAGGGCGGTGGTACCTACCCGTGCGGACTCAAAAGTAATTAATTGAGATGAAATCAAGTCTTAGTAAAATGGTGGTTATTTAGTGGGACTTCAGTGGAGTTTTCAGAGGAGAAGCCAGGTCTGGTAACTCTGTTCCATCTCCCCCCACTGGTGCTTATTCAGATACAAAGCTGTCAATAAGCCAACATTAACGTGACCCTGAAGAGACTTAACAAGAAACATTCACACAACTTTGCTTCCGCCAAAAAGTCCGCCACCATATTTACCTTCAACGACATCGGATTGTGGATGAGAAATAGGTCGAAAAACTCCAAGCCCAGGTCTGCCAGTGAAATCCTGCAGGCCGTCTCCACCAGATCGGTGCGATGGAATGTACTCCACAATTTACCCATAATGAAGAGCTCGTCTCTGGTCAAGATATTTTTACCTTATTTTAGTATGATACTAATATGTTCACCTGGTAGGCAGCGGCTTGGCTCTGCCCCTGGCATTGCTGATGTCCATGGGCGACGGTAACCACTCACCATCAGGTGGGCCGTATGCTAGTCTGCCTACAAGGGCAATAAAAAAATTAATTAGGAGTAAAAGTACCAGGATAACATGAGATACGTAGAGGTATGTTAAGTATAATTTAGAACAATTTTGGTTGGACAAATTACCGCCATAATACATTACAATGGGTACCTACTCTGAGGTGGTGAATCCTCAGTTGTCCGTGGACATCAATGACTTAGACTAAGCTTCTGTTTTTTTTCTCCAATGGTTCCAAACTAGGATCCTCTGTACCATGAAATATGCTTGTATACGTTTAAATATGTATATATGTATGTAGATCTTGCAAGACACAGACGAATAGCAAACAAAATTTGTGGGAATCGAACCCACGACTCTTGATCTTAATTTGATCAAAACACAATTGGAGATTTTGTTCTACTTGTCACCCGGTCTTGGAGTTTCCAAAGCGTTTCTCTACTCAAGATCATTACAGAGAATCCTAACAACTCTACTAGATATATCTTGGTTGCATCCCTGGCAATGTGGCTACATACGAGTTCAAGTGATCACTTACGATCACATGGGCCGCACATAGTCTGGCTTCGAAAGCACTAATGAAACTAGGTTACACTAATCATCAGATGAGAATTAAACCAGTGTTTGTTATGAGTGAAGTACCAGGCGCACATATACGCGAAGAGGTTTGATTTATGGATCAATTAAATTGACAATTTGTTGCGTTTATTTTGAATGGCACTATGAGAGTCCTGAGTGCTATGAGACAATGAGGTCCAATTTGAGACAATTTGAAAAAAATTGGCGGAACAGTCAGAGCCGCTAACCACTAACATCACCGAGTCAGTCTCTCTACACGCATATTATTAAGAATGATCTAGAAGACTTGAATCACGAGAACTAATTAGAAAACTGCGAGATATCGCTTCGTTCGCATCACTGACTTTGTGGGTGCACGAGTTCGCGGCCCACCTGATTTTAAGTTACCGAATCCCATAGACATCTACAAAATGCCGCCACCCACCTTGAGATGAGTTCTTGGTTCTCAGTATAGTTACAACGGCTGCTCCACCCTTCAAACCGAAACGCATTACTGCTTCACGGCAGAAATAGGCAGGGCGGTGGTACCTACCCGTGCGGCCTCACAAGAGGTCCTACCACCAGTAATTACGCAAATTATAATTTTGCGGGTTTGATTTTTTTTACGCGATGTTATTCCTTCACCGTGAAAGTCAATTGTGAACTTAAGTATGTATTTCATTAGAAAAATTGGTACCCGCCTGCGGGATTCGAACACCGGTGCATCGCTACATACGAAAGCACCGGACGTCTTATCCTTTAGGCCACGACGACTTCAAAGATACTTCATAGATGACTTACCGCCGCACGGTGCCGTCGTCAATCTTGTTCTTGATCGCTTTTCCTATGAGCTTTTCGTTGCCGTAAATATAAGCGGTATCTATAGCTCTGTAGCCCATATCAATAGCTGTCTCGACTATTTCCGTTGTTAACCGTGGAGGAAGCTAAAATTTTGCAAATCAAAATGCACTTATTTATTTAGTGGTCTAGGCGACCGTGTCTAGGTGATCTAGGTCTAGGTGATCGAAATTCGAATATAATTAATTGAAGTTATTACATGACATACTTTGAACATTATAAGGTTCTATTGTCGAAGACAAAGGTTTTACAGATAAATATTGTAATAATAAAGACAAACAATATTAATCTATTCTCAATTAGACCACCGTTTTTAACAATAAATAAAAGATTAAATATGCGTGTGTGTAATGTTTTTTATTTATTGATTTAATGCATTTATTTATGTATAATTTAAAAAAAAAACTATTAGCATATTGCACTCCTTCTCTATATTCTCTATAAGTGTGAGAAATTTCATACTCCTCCGTCCGTGCAATTTTCGTAAAAAGGGGTACAAAGTTTTTGCTTCACGTATTAATTTAAAGATTGTCTTGATGGGTGCAATATCTGACGGTCTATCCGGTGTGAAGGTCAGTGCAGCTAACAACCGTCTCGAGGTATGGGGTCCGACATATTATGCTGAATTTCCCACCTTCAATCATTGAGTTCCTACCACCAGTATGGTTTATCCGAGAACCCTGCTGCCTATTCTCTGGTGAGTGACTTAGGCTAGTGGTATTGAACCTCTTTCTCCTGACGATACACACTAACGCACCTACACACAAGATTATCCACCCCTTTTTTTTTTTCTCTTACTTATGGTGAAAGCCTTGAAAGGCTATTTTAGCTTCTTGACGTGTAGGTGAGCTCAACCTGAGAGAGTGTTACTAACACCGGTCCTAGCAAGAGCCGTGCTTCGCAGAATCTACCACTGGATCGGAAACGCGACCCACTGAGAAGATCCGGCGAGAAACTCAGTGGGCTGTGTCTGTGGGTTAATTTACTCGCCGAGCCCTTCGTCGCAAGCGACGGGTTCGACGAGAACGATGATCGATGAATTTACTGGTGGTAAGATCACTCAGAAATACAATCACCCCGCTTATATCTGCCACGAAGCAGTAAGGCGTGTCGAGTCTCACGTTGCTGATGTCTATGGACCCCGATAACCACTTAACACTATATGGGACGCGAGCTCATTCATCTATCTATTATCTATCTGTTTATTTTATTCAGTTTTTTTATTGTTTTTATAGATGTTTTATTGTTCAATTGTACCAGGAATGCATAAAAAACAAGGAGACTTACCAAAGCTGTGCCCAAGGCTATGACCGGCATGAATGTCCCGTCGCGTAGTTTCAAAGTAGCCACTTCCTTCACGCTCCCTTTCAGCTTAGCTTCGTTCAGTTCTGCGATCCTGGTCTTATATTGTTCATCTGTGAGGTCTCCCGTGTCTCGCTTCTGTTTGCCGTTGTCCAAACGCCGCCGCCCGCTTCCGGGAGACTCCTCCATCTTGACCGAAGTTATCTTCCTCTGGATGCGAGTGAACAAGTAAGTTATTTCTCCCACGAAAATATATCATCTTTTTCTCCACCTTATCCCACTAGGTGGGGTAGGGACAGCAATTTTTTCTATTCCATTCTCTTCTATCAGCCGTCATCTCAACACTGACCTCAGTCTCTCTCTCTCTCTCTCTCTCTCTCTCTCTCTCTCTCTCTCATATCGCCATTCACACACTCCATCCATGAATATAAGATCCAAAATATTTGATTTTCTATAAAAACCTATGATGGTTTATGAGTTTTATAAAAAAATGCTGATACCTAACAAAAAACGGCAAAACAAAAAAATAGCTTAAAAAAAACGAAATAATAGAAAATAAATTTTAATACATTTGAATGAAAAATAGTGTATGAAAAATTATTTTATTGTAAATAAGCTTGGGGTGCTTTTCAGGATATTATCAAAATAACCCTTGTACTCATACCTGTTCGTAAAAAATTTATAACTACTGATACCATGCACCCCACGCTTTATTAAAAATTTTTAGTTGGATTTTCTATAAAAGCGTATTTTGTTAGTTTTTTTAAACTATTCTTTATTTTTATTTTTTTAGTACAATTTCAATTTTTTTCATTTTTTTTAAATACTGATTTCTCATCGGTCCTTAATAAGTATACCAAATTTCGAGTTAATCCGACGTTTTGAAGGGGGTCAAAATCATGTTCAAAGATTCCGTTACATACTAACACACGTATGAAGCTAATAAAAGCGCATTAAAATATAAACAATTGATTTAGAGTTTAAAAAATTATGGAAATAATGTCAAATACTCCAAATTTCACGTCGGAAACAGCTAAACAAACTAGTTTCTATCATCAAAATCGCATGTAAGTAGTCAGTGAAAAAAAAAGTCATCTATAGATTTAAGTTTACAGAAGAAGAAAAAAGCCACAAATACGCACATAATGTACCTACATCCACCTCTACAAGTAATAAACAAAAGTGCTCACAGGAGAGCAGTTTAAAGTTTAAAATTATAAATAAATAATGTCGAAGACTGGAAATTAGCTAACTATACAACTTTTTTACTGGTGGTAGGATCTCTTGTGAGTCCGCGCGGGTAGGTATCACCACCCTGCCTATTTCTGTCGTGAAGCAGTAATGCGTTTCGGTTTGAAGGGCGGGGCAGCCGTTGTAGCCAAACTGAGACCTTAGAACTTATATCTCAAGTATGCGGCGGCATTTACATTGTAGATGTCTATGAGCTCCAGTAACCACTTAACACCGGGTGGGCTGTGAGCTCGTACACCCATCTAAGTAATAAATAAAAAATACTTACCGAGATCCTACCTGAGTCCACAGAATATTGGAGACTAAATGATGAACACGAAAAAAATTACGCTACAACTATTTTATCTGGATGTTTTGAAATATTCACATTTCTAGGGCAATGATATTGGTTTTTTTTTAAAACCGATAAGATTATTATCGATCGACCAGAGCAGAATGCATATTTTGAAATGATTTCGAAATTATCTTATAGAAGATTATAGATTTGGTTAAGCAACTTTTTTCAACGTGGTGGGGTTTTATGTGAAGTACCACTGATTCTCTCGCAAAGCCAGACCTTCAGATTTCTCGATTTATAGTAAAAACTAGCTGACCCGGCGGACTTAGTAGTGCCTTAATCAATAAATAAAAGACCTAAACTTTTGTATAAAATGAACTTAAAAACAAACAAAAGGAATCCGTCGGACGGGGGACACATCAAAGGAAAAACATGATTGTTATTTTTATTTAATTCCGAGCAGTTTCATATTATTATCTACTTTTTAAACCTTCTCTGGACTTCCACAAATAATTTAAGACCAAAATTAGCCAAATCGGTCGAGCCGTTCTCGACTTTTAGCGAGACTAACGAACAGCAATTCATTTTTATATATTATTATATAGATTATTGATTTGATTGATCGATGGGTAAGAGTGCTTAAGTGAGAGTTTTTTAACGTTCTCGATAGCGTAAAAGTTAACTCGAAATTTGTATGGAGTTGGAACAGTTTTTTTTTTGCTTAGATGGGTGGACGAGCTCACGGCCCACCTGATGTTAAGTGGTTACTGCAGCCCATAGACATCTACAACGTAAATGCGCCACCCACCTTGAGATATAAGTTCTAAGGTCTCAGTATAGTTACAACGGCTGCCCCACCCTTCAAACTGAAACGCATTACTGCTTCACGGCAGAAATAGGTAGGGCTGTGGTACCTATGTGGTACCTACCCGCGCGAACTCACAAGACGTCCTACCACCAGTAATTACGCAAATTACTTTTTTGCGGGTTTGATTTTTATTATTCCTTCACCGTGAAAGTCAATCTTTTTTTTTATGTTTGAAGGATTACTGGCCCGGAGGCCTTTCCAGTTTCACCAGAACAGGTGGGCGAGCAAAGGCTCAGCCAGGAGGAGTGGGATTTGCTAACAGCTACCCGAGCGCCTCCGAAGGAGACCTAACAACTCAAGAGCAGCGTTAGATGCAAAGGTTGGAAGTCAATCGTGAAGATTTCTTAAGTACGTATTTCATTAGAAAAATTGGTGCCCGCCTGCGGGATTCGAACACCGGTGCATCGCTACATACGAATGCACCGGACGTGTTATCCTTTAGGCCACGACGACTTCAAATTTCATTTTCGCTCAGCAGCTAGTTTATCGTTGACACGGTATCGCGAGCGACATTCGCGAATTATTTTTCACTTTACCACCATTTTGGTTAAATGAGGGTACATGTAAAAAATAATTGAAATGAGAGAAAATTCTCGAATTTTTAATTACGAAGTTCTTAGAACGAATTAAATTGGTGGTAGGGTATCTTTTGAGCTGGCTCGGGTAGGCACCACCGGTCTGCGTGTTTCTGCTACGAAGCTATAATGTTGGTTAGAGTTAAGAGAGCGCGGTAACTGTCATACTAAGAATTGAGATTCAAAACTCACGTCTCGAGGAGGGCATTTACGTTGTTGATGTCCACGGTCTTCTTTAGTCACTTAACAAGAGGCTCAAGAAGGCCAGGCGATTCACCCCCTTCAAACCGTGGGGCAGCCGTTGTAACTATACTGAGACCTTAGAGTCATATCTCAAGGTGGGTGGCGGCATTTACGTTGTAGATGTCTATGAGCTCCAGTAACCACTTAACACCAGGTGGGCTGTGAGCTCGTCCAACCATATAAGGATTAAAAAAAAACAGATTGAAAGATTCGTATCGAATTAAAATGTTTCTAAGAGGTCGAATTAGAAAAAATTTGGCGGGTAGATATTATTATAATTCATTTAAGTACATACATAGAAATTAAATGATAATTCTACTTACGAACACGAAGAAGCACAATATGAACCAGATTATCTTCATTTTGTTTGTTCTTACTAAAGATTTCCAAAACAAAAATTAGAAAATCTTCGATTTTCTAAAACTAGGCGTCTTCTCTCGACGACGGCTCGGCGAGTAAAGGAACGAACAACTTCGGCAGTTTTCATTCGAGAAACTTAATTTAAAAAAAAAAATGTAAATTAAGCTTGGCTTACACAAGTGCTTTTGGTTTAGTACGATACAACAGACTAGTATCTTACAAGGTTGTCACTATTGGTTGACAGTTGCGGGAATCAGGTGAATGCTAGCAGCGCCGGACCAGGCATTATGGCTAATCCTGGAGGAAGCTTATGTCTAGCTAAACCTAGTCTAAGATGATACAGACAGCACAGTGAAATTGTAAGTTAGAACTAGGACGAGAAGCTATTGTTACGCCGGTAAGAGTAACGCCATCTATCGCCGAATAGTCGAACGAATATCGAAGGACCTAGAACGATCGAGAAGTACAACGCCATCTATTGTCAGATAGCGAGAACTACTACTAGAGATGTGTGGATTATTCTGGATATTTCTAGGGATGAGGTATCGGCTATAAAAGCGTTGTAGTGATGGCTCGCAGTTAGTCAGTAATCGGAACTACCTGAAGCGAAACAGCGAATGGATCACCAGAAGCGAAGCGGAACAAGCGAATTAAGAACTTTAAAGTGTTAGTTCAGTGTTTAAGTGTTCTAAGTGTTGAATACAGTTTTAAGTTGTACTTTGGTGAAATTTTATTTATCCCGAACTCCAGCGCGTAACACAGCTAATAAACTCAACCGGTCATCGCTCTCGTTGAACCCGTCGTTTGCGATGAAGAGATCGGCGAGTAAATGAACCCTCACACACAGCCCACCGAGTTTCTCACCGGATCTTCTTAGTGGGTCGCGTTTCCGATCCGGTGGTAGATTCCGCGAAGCACGGCTCTTGCTAAGGTTCGTGTTAGCAACGTCGTCAGGTTTGAGCCCCGTGAGCTCACCTACTAGATAAGGTTACGCTGATATGGTCTCTATAGTTCAACCTCATAATTCTCTTCAGAATGTTCTACAAACCGACTTCGCCCTATTTTGCGAAAAATCACACTATAGAACATCGAACTGGAAAAATTAGACCAAAAATCCCAAAGCTCTTGTAAAGCGTTCAATAAGTATGGGACTCGACCATACACGTCCTTAAGGATCCATCAGATCCAATAACCTTTGCATTAGACACCTTCAAATCTAACACTAGGAGCAGGCTTAGGGACCCCGGTAACTGTACTCTGCAACCCTGCAACCCTCGCTCAGTTTCTCGCCGGATCTTCTCAGCGGGTTGCTATTCCGATCCGGTAGTAGATGCATTCGCGAAGCAGCTGCTCTTGAGTTGTTAGGTCTCCTTCGGACGCATTCGGGCAGCTGTTAGCAAATCCCACTCCTCCTGGCTGAGCCTTTGCTCGCCCACCTGTGCTAGTGAAACTGAAAAGGCCTCCGGGCCACCAGTAAACCTTCAATAATAAAAAAAGACTCGAATATGATCTACGATACTGCACATCGACTTTTAGAAAGAGATACTCGGCTAATTTAGGTTTCGTAGCGCACTATCTCTGTCTACAACCAAACACGCATTTAGTGATACTCATAGCGAAGTGAGGTCCTCAGGTAACTAACTATACCTGAGACCTTAGAACTTATGTCTCAAGGTAGGTGGCGCATTTACGTTGTAGATGTCTAAGTTGTCTAACTATTTAGTATTAAAATTGTTTAACTTGAGAAAATTTTGAAAAAATCTGATATTTTATGTCTAATAATATGATAATGTAAGGAAAATTGTAACATAATTCAAAAAGATATATGAATACTTAGGAGTTACATACGCTCTCAGTACCGCTGCCGTATGCGTGAGAGAAAGGGATGCCAGACAGTCCGGCGCCGTAACGCGTCACGTAACGAATCGGCTTACCTATCCTTAAGAAGTTATCACTTCAAAAAAGATGAGAAATTTAATCGTAGGAAAACTAGACCCATACGAAGCGATTTTTTTTTTAAATACAATATAATGAAAAGTTATTTAGCTCAAAATGGAAGTTACGACATTTGCGCTTTCTGCCATCGATAAACACAACATTTAAACCTTTTTGTGTACATAAATAAATCTGCGACATGTAAACCGAACTTTATCTAAATAATTTTTTTTTAAATCCTACCGCCATTTTAATAATGTGTCGATCAGTTGATATAGCGATTGAAAGGTTTTTTTGTTTGTTGCAATATGAAATGCGACGTTATTTCTGTTGAATAAAGAAATCATTTAATTGATTTGATCAGGTAATTGAAGGATATTATAGAGTTTTGAAATGAGTGTTTTTTAATACGCTTTGTAGCAAACCGACCGGTACGTCACTCTCGCGGCCGTATGCCCGCTCGCTATACATAGTTAGCATCTATGTCAATCTTTTCAACAGTGTATAATCTATGTTCCGGGCGCTTCCGTTTTGAGTGTGAATAGCGTGCGCCCGCGTCTAAATGGAATTATTGTTTAAAATTGAAAATTGTTTGTGATAAAGGAAGATTAAAATTCGAAATTCGATATTGGTGACTAACCCATAGTTTTAAATACCCCTGAGATCTACCCCTCACTATATCTGGCTGCCCAACGTTTCCTAATTTTTTTCTTGCTTGGACTAACAAAATGGCGCGCACGCTTTTGTGAAAAATTTGCTAACTATTGTATNTAATGAGATGCTAGTCCAGGAGCGAGGGCGTCCTCCAGGACTAGAGGGGGAGTATGTAGCAAACCGACCGGTACGTCACTCTCGCGGCCGTATGCCCGCTCGCTATACATAGTTAGCATCTATGTCAATCTTTTCAACAGTGTATAATCTATGTTCCGGGCGCTTCCGTTTTGAGTGTGAATAGCGTGCGCCCGCGTCTAAATGGAATTATTGTTTAAAATTGAAAATTGTTTGTGATAAAGGAAGATTAAAATTCGAAATTCGATATTGGTGACTAACCCATAGTTTTAAATACCCCTGAGATCTACCCCTCACTATAGCTTTTATTATTAGCTTCAGACGTATGTATGTTAGTATGTAACGGAATCTTTGAACATTATTTTGACCCCCTTCAAAACGTCGGATTAACTCGAAATTTAAAAAAGGCTACTAAAAAACGACTATTAAAAAAAGGAATTGAAAAAAAAGAATTGAAAAAAAAGAATTGAAAAAATTGAAATTTAATAAAAATAAAAAAAGTTTAAAAAACTAACAAAATGCGCTTTTTTAGAAAATCCAACTAAAAAATGGAAAATAAATTTGAAATAAAAATAGTGTAAGAAAAAATGATTTTATTTTGTTAGTTTTTTAAACTATTGTGAGTCCTCTTGTGAGGGTAGATACCACCATCTTGCCTATTTCTGTCGTGAAGCAGTAATGTGTTTCGGTTTAAAGGGTGGGGCAGCCGTTGTAACTATACTGAGACCTTAGAACTGATATCTCAAGGTGGGTGACGGCATTTACGTTGTAGATGTCTATTGGCTCCGGAAACCACTTAACGCCCGGTGGGTTGTGAGCTCGTCCATCCATCTATGCATTTTTTTTTATCACAACTAATATTATTATAATGTTACCTTTTTCACCATTAGCCACCACCGATTCACTCATAAATCAAAACAGAATCAATGCTTGGAGGTACAATTATGGTTTTTCCCGTTATGAACGAACGAGCTCGCGGCCCATCTGATTTTAAGTGGTCAGAGACACAGGCACACAGGGACACATACAAAATTCTCAGTAGCTCGCTTGCTTTACGAGCGATTGCTCGTTTCGCGAAATTCCAGGCGCATATTTAGACGTCTGGTGAAGCGCACCACCAACCCAAGTGATGACCACGACCACTCTGCCAAGAGTGCATACGACTGAGAAGAAGAATTTAGACGTTGCACCACTTACGATCAGATGGACCGCGGTCGAGTGCGCTAGAACTCACTTCGAACAAGGCGATTCTCTCCGACACTGAAAGTTTTCCCGCCAAATCTTTGACGCCGCCATCCCGTTTGACGTTTTCAAATCTGTCAACTGATTTCATTCGGCTTAAAAAACTATTATTCGCTTTACCGACAGTTTGAGAATCGGCGAGCGACTTCGAGCGTTTCTCCACGTCGACGATTCTGTGCCTTACGCTACAAAGATTAGGCTCATTTTTGTCTGAACTAAAAACGCTTTCATCGTTGTATTTAGTGACGTTCAAATTATTATTTAAACTGTGGTAATTCCTTCCGGCGTCATTTTCGAATTTGATGTAATTTTCGTCTTTATTTCTAACGTGACTGGGTTTATATTCAAATGATTTGTTCGTCCATAATTCTTTTTCAAAAATTGGCGTTCGAATATCTGTTCTAATTTTAATGTCCTTATTGTTTGAGACATAAGGTTTGTTTTCATTTGTAGTCTTTTTAACGTCGAATCTGTTTATCATTTCTTCTGTGCTCGGTCTGTCGAAGATTCTAGGCGATTTGGGTTCCTTAATTATTCTATTTTCAACATTATATTGTTGGATTCTAAGTCTATTATCGAACGATTCACTTATTCGATTTGTTGAGAATTCAAACTTGCTTCCAGTGAATCTTATATCAATATCATTGGGTATGGGAGTATCGGTTTTATGTTTCGGTGAAATAAGATTATTTTCGTGTGAAGCGGTCCTAGAAAATTTACTCATACTTTTTGTTCTCCAATCAATAGTTTCATTTGAATATCGAATCTCCGCAGTGGGCTTTTGGTCGAAATTCCTGTGAACAGGCGTTAATATTTCTTTCGAAATGATATTCTGTTCGGTCACAACGGTTTTTGAAATTTCATCTCTATTGACGCCGTCGAATGATTTTCCAATTACGTTTGGTGACGGTAAAATTACCGGCGCATCAACTAACATGGGACTATCGCTGTTATTCAATATGGCATTAAAGTCTATTTTCCAAATAGGACTAGTGGCTCTTTCGACTTTTGTCTCCGTTACTTTTATATAGTCAACGTCAGCGCGTTTTGTTTCAATTTTCTCTATAGTTTCAAGGGAAGCATTATGTAAGATTTTATTTGTGGATATAACATTGCCCTTTATTTCTGAGTCGTTAACGTTTATTTTTTCTTGCACTGGTTTCAGGACTTCGTCCACGATTTTTGGAGTGTGCACGTGCACTTTTTCTACTGCATTCTTATTGTAAATTTCAATTTTAGGTGGACGATTTTTTCTCTTTGGACTCAGGTCATTGACATCTTGACGCTGTTGAAAAATATCGGTATTAATAAGGTTATTTATTTCTTGTAATGAAATAATATCGATTTGTTTACATTTGTTTAGGTTTTAATTACAATTATTTTCTGCAGTTTCAATTAATGTTTGTACTAATATAATCAGACCAGCGTTGTTCGCTTCGCATAGAAAATTAACAATAGTAATAAAATTAGCAAAAATAAAAATCTAACATTGATATTTAATTATAGAAAGAAACAAGAGATATAATTTTATATATCACTTATTCTGTCTTTCATGCACTAAAGACTTTGATAGTGGATATCCATTGTGGTGGAATATTAGAACAAGACCCATGAGTGCATCCAACAAGGCAATTAGTATATAACCTAACTTTACTGTTATTTCGACCTCATAGACCTCAAGTCTCAAAGCCAGCAATCACGCCTTCCAGTCTATGGGTTTTCGTAGCTTCTAAATAAGGTTGATTCGGTATTAAAATTAATTTGTTTACCTCAAACAAAGCTATCTTGGATAATATACTTTTCTTCTTAGGGACTTCGCAGTTTTGTTCTGAAATCTTTCTTTCGGTGCCACCCTCCGAGTCAAGCTTGGCCAACCTAGCCACATTTCCTTTTACCACTCCTAATTCACCTTTTACGTCTAATTCTCTGTTAGAAATGTCAGATTTATCTTTTATATCTTTTTTGTCTATTTGGTATTTAGCTGGACTTATTGTGTCATCTTTAGCATTTCCTTTTACCACTTCGAATTCACCTTTCACATCTAACTCTCTGTTAGAGATCTCGTATTTATCTTTTATATCTTGTTTACCTATTTCGTATTTAGCGGCCGGATTTATTGTGTCATCTTTATTTTCTTTTACCACTTCGAATTCACCTTTTTCGTCTAGTTCTCTGTTAGAGATGTCGGATTTATCTTTTGTATCTTTTTTGTCTATTTCGTATTTAGCGGCTGGATTTATTGTGTCATCTTTAGTGTTTCCAGAAATTTGTTTTGTTATTACAGCTAGACTTTCTACATCTGTTTGTTCGCGTGTGTTGTTATTGTCTTTAATGTTCATTGGTTTTTGATTAAGCTGTTCATTATCATCGTCAATTCGATTGTAGTGATTTAAATCTTCTACACTTCTTCCATTGTTGTTTAGTTCGGTAAAATGATTTTCTGTGTTTATATTAAATTTACGTGTGGTTGCTTCTAAAGTTTTTGTATCTTTTCGTAATCCGTGTAGATTTGCAGGTGTAGTTACATTGGAATTTTGGATAGCATCTTCAGATTTTCTGTCATCACTAATAATCATGTCGCTTGGTGCGTCTGGTACATCTTGATTAGTGTCAGTCTCGTTGAAATTCGGTATTTTATCTGCACTGTGTTCATGACTGTTTTGTTTCACAACTGCATCTTCAATGTACTTTGATGCTTGGGAAATATCTTGAGGAATTTTGGCTTCTATGACAGCATTAGCCTGTAACATTCTATCGTCTTCGGCTGTTACGTTATTGTTAATATTTGCTGTATCCGCAGTGGCAGTGGTAAATTCGTCGGATTGACTCATTTTAAGGTCTTCTATTTTAAAATTAGTTGTTGTTTTAGTGTATTTAAAAGAGTTTTCGTTATTAGGAGTTTTTTCGATAGCTTCACTAATCGATACACTTCGTTTACTATCAGAGCCAAGTTCTATTGAGTATGTGGTTTGCTTTAGATCACGTATTGCATCAACACTAAGGGTCCTTACGTATTTAGTGTTCCCGAGATTTTCATTGTCGTCCTGGACACGCGTTGCTAATTCTTTCAATTTAGGATTGCGTATTTTAATCCTTTCGTTATTGATTTTAGGTAGATTTTCGCTTGTACGATGCGTGAGGCGTCTCGGAAACTTTGGGATCCTGATTGGTTGGATTCTGTTTTCGTCGTAATCATGAACGATCTCCTCAAATTTGCTTTCTAGATTCTCGGGATCTTCGATTCTAACGTCTAGTATGTTAGTGTCAATTTCGCTTGCACTATTCGCTAGCTCTTCGTATATCTTTTCGAATTCATCGTCCGGCTCTGAGTCTGTCAGCTTCCTCGTTTCGCGTTTCACAACAACCGGCTTCGCAGTCAATGCCGGTGTTCCGCCGAACCGGCTTCGCTTCACGGTCGAGGATTTCGCTACTGGTATGAGACTCTGAAAAAATATAGCAACGGTACATTCGCTGCGTGTGCTAATTGTTCTTCGGGACTGTTGCTGGAGTAATGTGACGGTAGCCATGAGAGAACATAAGACATTTGACTAATGACTCAATCTCGCTAAGGATATTTTCAAGATAAGTTTGCTTAAATACAAGTTTCGAACGATTTGGAACGTCGGTCTACTGAGCAATTTCACTGGCTAAATGGAAGGTCTTCTCTTTGTCGTAGTCTCCCCAAAATGGTGACATGACTGAACACGTAGTCTTAGTCTTCTGATTTGGAGTCAGAAAGCCCCATAAATGTGTCCTTGATTCTGCCACGCACCCACAAGATAAATTCTTAGTTGACTGTGGAAAGGATTTGTTTATAATCCATTTTGGTTGATTAGAGTGAGTCCTTTGCTTGACAATAAAATATTGCGCCCCAAAGACTTGTCTTGTGAGCTTTAGATCAGCATTGAGGCATGAGGTCGATGGAACGCGTGATTGCATTGCGGCCGCAATACTTGGGGGAGGTATAGCGATGACAAAGTTCATATTGATGTTACCCACCTCCAATTTCGGCTTCTCCTGCTGTTGCCTGTTCCTTCTCCTTTCAGCAGCGAGTCTCTCTGCTGCTTGTCTGAATTTTAATTTAGGTATTCTGGTTTTTGGACGCGCATCTTCCGTGGTCTCTTTTCCTGGAATTAAATTTTCTTGTGAGCTGTGGAAGGACCGTCATTCTCCGACCTGAAGGTGGCATCCACGTTACGTTAGGTATTCGGTAGTCATTTAGGTGAGTTCGCAGCAGGCCAATAATTAGCGTCAGTCAAATAGTAGTTACGACTTCAAAATACTAGGAGCACAGAAACCGCTAAGAGGTTACCTTGATTCGTTTCGGCGGATAACGTGACTGTCGTTTTTGTGGTCTTAATTCCTTCGACGGTTTCACTGATCTCCTGGTAAGACGTCCTCGTAACTGTGTAGCCGCCATTTTGAATTTCCTAAAACAATATTTCGATTTAGTGCGTTCGGCGTATGTTAATGTCAGGTGTCAAGTTAACTTCAAAAACTGTCTGTCACAATAACTTTGTCAATGCAAACAGTTATTTTAGTGCAGTAAGGTAAATTATGTACTATGTATTTATTTAGTATTCGTTTTTTGAATAAACATTTCATTTTGAGCAATGAGAAAAGAAAAACCAAAAAAATAATTAACAATTAAATTCTCATAAATAAATTAATTGCAATTTCGGTAATTAGTCTTTTTTTATTTATAAATTTAATTGCAATAAAAGTTTCTTCTGTAATTTGAAATTGACAAAATCCAAAAGTTCAATTATTCGTTCAATGTACTAGGACTACATAATTGCAAGAAGGCGCGTGATTCGCGGCACGGGAATAAAATAACACCATACAACTTTTGTTATTTAATATTTATATTCAAATTTCTGTACACTCGTGATCACAGTTTTGCCGGGCGCCGTGTCCTTCTTGAACAAATGCTGGTATTTAACTGAAATGTCTTCTGTTACAGTGACCTTTTGCAACTTCAGATCGCCTTTCGAGAACATTGCCTCCTTCTTAGTGACGGTAATGACCGGGGACAGAGTGAAGCGGTCGGTCGACGCGGTCCCATTACTTACGGCATCTAGTTGCGTGATCGTGGAACTGGTTGTGGCGCCATCTACCTCTCTAAGTTCCTGCGTCCCTGGTACTATCGCATGTACGTTATCGGGATCATGATAGTCATGTTGTACTTTTAATGTCGGCGAGGATAGCTTATCATCATCCATGTCGTGCCTGTTCAATAAAAAATAATAAAAAATCAATAATTAAAACACATTATTTACTAATGAAGTTTTTTTTTTTTAATTATATCCATTACAATAAAATAAGTTTCGTCATAATTTTTTGTTGGAACTGGCATCGCGGATTTGTTCCGATTTTCAGAACTTATCTACTACTCTAATCTGATAACGAAAATATCGAACATTAATGGCGTATTATATCACACGATTGTTACGATGAACAAGACGTTCAATAAATTTAAAATTAAAATAATCTATTACGTACATAGTTATGTAGTTTAGAAACTATTAATATCATGTTTTTGTTTATCCCGTCAATACTGGTCAGGATATTAGAGCGAAGCTACAAAGTTATTGTGTCGTCTAGCTGAATTGTCTCAAAGTTAGTGAGAATTAATTAACAAACACAAGCTAATAAAAGTGTTTTAATAAATTCAACCTAATATAGGTTATTAAATGACTACAACTTTAATATCATTAAAACGGCCCAACGTAGCGACTTAATAAAAAAAAACAGTAATTAGCACTTTTTTGAATTGTGTTAATTAAAAAAAAAAACGCAAAGCTAGTCCGTTCAGTATCCCGTTGCCAAATTAAAAAGAAAAACAGCGCTAAACAAATTATGGCGGCTGTCAAAATATTAATTCAAAAATGGAATAAATAAAGGAAGAATGAAATATTGCTTTAAAAAGACAACCTACTTGTTATCGTCTCCTGGTACAAGAAACTTCAACAGGCGACTGTGTTCCATATGATAAATAATTTATTTTATCATTATATATTTTATTATATTGATAACATTCGAGATAAAAGAATTAATAACATGTGTGAATTGCGATAGATTTCCTTTCGTTCATTTTTCTGAAACAACATTCCTTAGCTGAGAAAATACCTATTACTAATTACTGGTGGTAGGATCTCTTGTGAGTCCGCGCGGGTAGGTACCACCGCCCCGCCTATTTCTGCCGTGAAGCAGTAAAGCGTTTCGGTTTGAAGGGCGGGGCGGCCGTTGTAACTATACTGAGACCTCAGAACTTATATCTCAAGGTGGGTGGCGCATTTACGTTGTAGATGTGTATGGGCTCCAGTAACCACTTAACATCAGGTTGGCTATGTGTTCGTCCGCCCTTCTAAGCAATGAAAAAAAATATATCGAGAAGTGAAAGGATATTTGGTACAAGTGATATCGCACTCAGAATTTAAACGGACAAATTTTACAGTCTTGTTTTGATTTAATCTTTCACACAAAATCACCACAAAATTTTTTACATACTTACAAATGTCGTCGAATATTTAATGAAGAATTTGAATATATCAATCACTAAATATATATTATTTTCACTCTTAATTAAGTAACAGCGAAACTGAACACACGTCAAACTTGACTCATTGGATTTATCTTTCAGATAATACATAATAATTATTGATTTTCCCTGATAAATAACGGGACGGGTTAATGCGGAATGTAGCAATGATTATCATTACTTTTTTTGCGATCAGTAAATCAGATGGTTCTTATCCATTAGTTGGTTATTTGAGAGGATCAAGGGCGAGATCGGACAAATCTGTCTTTTGGTTTTTTTTGTTTTTTTTGACGTGACAACGTCTTATAATTCGATGGAGCCGGCTGCACGCACGAAAAACATGACTCATGCGGCGTTACCTCGCTCTGAGGCGTTCCATTTTAGGCTCGAAGTGTAAGCGAGAGCGCGCAACGACCGACAAAGGGGCACATCGGCAAATCGGCATCCGCGTTCAGCAGCGTTCGACATCTGTCTCTCTCCTACTTGAGTAAGCGATGCATCCGCGTGGACAGCTGCTATATAATAATACATTTACATGTTTTCGTCAAGTATGAAGTTCAGTGAAAAGTGAATGTGGTGTCAATTGTTTATAGCAACGATAATTGCGATAATTGAAAAATGAAACCATTAAATCAGTATTTTTTTATGACGTTTTCACGTTCAACTATCGTCAGTAAGCCGACTTTACAGACAACTTTTTACTACTTAAAACTATTTTTTTTTTTTTTTTTTCCCTACCTAAGCTGAGAGCCTTAAGAGGCTATTTCAGCGTAACCCTAACTTTTGTAGGTGAGCTCACGGGGCTCAAACCTGATGACGTTGCTAACACGAACCCTAGCAAGAGCCGTGCTTCGCAGAATCTGCCACCGGATCGGAAACGCGACCCACTGAGAAGATCCGGCGAGAAACTCAGTGGGCTGTGTCTGAGAGTTAATTTACTCGTCGAGCCCTTCGTCGCAAGCGACGGGTTCGACGAGAACGGTGACCGGTGCTTGAAGTACCTAAAAGCACCGTTAGTGGATCGGGAGGATCCGAGATGACGTGTTTTGGGCGACGTCGACTGCTTTCCATTCTGTCCGCAGGATCGGGAATGTAGTTACCGGCGGCCACGATGAGAGGGCTCTCGTGTCGTGCCGCTTTATCGAAGTGGCGCATCGACGCCGACTGCATATACTTACTGGTGGACTCTAAGTCCAGGTCGTCGTGGAGGTCGACATTCCTGACGGAACCACGGGGCTCCGACGGCTAACCTGCAAAAACGGGATTGAATAATTTGGAAGGATTTTAAGTGAGTGCGGGCCGCGTGAGCGAACACTACACTTGCATAGGTCATGACGGGGCGTATGCAAGTTTTGTAGAGTGTCACCTTATTTCTAAGGGACATTTTACTTCGCCTACATATCATCGGGTAGAACAACTAATTACTTTGATTATAATGGTATAAAATAAAATCTTCTTAATCAATGCACGCGATTTTTGGTGCTGGTATCGTATGGTATCATCATGGAACATTTCTGGAGAATATTAGTTAGGCCATTTGTCTCAAATTGCAAAAACATAACAATTTAGTAATAGTCGAAACGATTATAAAGGATTGATATAGACCACATGATGTTTCTATTCGCAAATTTTATTAGCGAAGCGAACATTTTAAGTTTCACTATTGTCATTGTCATAACATTGTTACGGATATTGTTACAGATACTTTAACTGGTGGTAGGACCTCTTGTGAGCCCGTGCGGGTGGGTACCACCGCCCTGCCTATTTCTGCCGTGAAGCAGTAATGCGTTTCGGTTTGAAGGGTGGGGCATTATTTTATTTTTTAACTTAGATGGCTGGACGATCTCACAGCCCACGTGCTGTTAAGTGGTTACCGGAGCCCATAGACATCTACAACGTAAATGCGTCACCCATTTTGAGATATAAGTGCTAAGGTCTCAGTATAGTTACAACGGCTGCCCCATTCTTCACACCGAAAGACATTACTGCTTCACGGCAGAAATAGGCAGGGCGGTGGTACCTACCCGTGTAGACTCACAAGAGGTCCTACCATTAGTTAAAGTATCTGTAACAATATCATGACAATGCAATGTTCACAATTTCACTTTGGTGAAACTGTAAAATTTTTAGTGCCACTGTGTCAGGAATTGCCATTTCTGCTTCGAATTAACTCTATCTTACATAAACCCCTTCGATTATCGTCGATAAGATATTTCGTTCAAAAATGCAGTGACATGTTTCATGACGATGTTTTTGGCTTACATTTTTTTAAAATGAAGTAAATCAGCTCAGTTCACGGCTCATTTGATGTTAAGTGGTGACCGAAAACATCATAACGAGAATGTCTTTACTTGCCTTGGTTCGAGATTATAGTCTGAATTGGGAAATTAGCTAAACTATCCGAAGATGGCGGGGCGTTTGCTCACTCTGTCCTCAAAATCCATTCTCAAGTTATTAATACAACAAAATATAAATTGGGTTAGATAAACTGTCATGTTTATAATGAAAACTGACCTTAAGAAGACTCCATTTCGATAAAGCGGCAAGACACGAGAACCCTCTCATCGTGGCCGCCGGTAAGTACATTCCCGATCCCACGGACTAAATTTTAAACAGTCGACGTCGCCCTAAACACGTCATCTCGGATGCTCCTGATCCATTAACGGTGCTTTTAGGTACCTCAAGCACCGGTCATCGTCCTCGTCGAACTCGTCGCTTGCGACGAAGGGCTCGGCGAGTGAATTAACCCACAGACACAGCCCACTGAGTTTCTCGCCGGATCTTCTCAGTGGGTCGCGTTTCCGATCCTGTGGTAGATTCTGCGAAGCACGGCTATTGCTAGGGTTCGTGTTAGCAACGTCATCAGATTTGAGCCCCGTGAGCTCACCTACTAGCCCGGCGAAGCTGACATGGTATCTCTAGATCATCAGCTTGGGTAGAAAAAAAAAGAAGACAGTATGAGATATCATCAAGTTAGTCAAAGTTAATAAAAAAAAAAATTGCTAAAATGGGTGGACGATTTCACGGTCCACCTAGTGCTAAGCGGTCACCGGAGACCATAGAGATTAACAACCTAAGTGTCGCCACTCATGGTGGCGGTACCTACCCGCGCGGACTCATGAGTAGTCCTATCAGCAGTATATAACGCTTTATTATGGATAACACAAAGACTACTAAAAGGGTCATGAGAAGCTTCAGATATTAATTAAATAAAAGATCATAGCACACATGAATAAAAACACATTAAGAACCTCCTCCTTTTTTGAAGTCAGTTCAATTTAGGGTTGGCTCTTTGGCTTAATTACCCTTGAAAATTGGCCTGGAATATAAACAATAGCAGTAGATGACTAGGCAATCGCCTTTGTTGTTTATTTCTGCAACTTGATTGATTTGGTTGGACATTACAATCAGATTTGGGGTTGAGTGTCACGTTTGGACCTCATGACCTCATGTGGGTCAGGGAGGTGGGGGTTCAGGAGATCAAGAAGGTCGGTCATCAGGCTTATGACTGGTCGACCTAAGCACGCAATAAAAACTGTTAGTACAATAAAAAAGTACCAGGATATGATGAGCTGCTAGGAGGTGTCAAGACGAACAGGACGCCTTGTAAAGTCATCGAAGCACTGCTCTTGCTAGGGCCAGTGTCAGCAAACTCTCTCAAGTTAAGGCCGTAAGCTCACCTACCATTAGCTGGAATAACCCTTTTAACTGGGCCTTTACCTACCTTTTACTGGTAGTAGGATTTCTTTTGAGTCCGCACAGTTAAGTACCATCAACCCTAGGTGGGTTCAGCTGCGAAGCAGTAATGCGTTTCGGTTTGAAGGTTTTAAACTAAGACCTTAGAACTTATATCTCAAGGTCGGTGGCGCATTTACGTTGTAGATGTCTATGGGTTTCAGCAACCACTTAACACCAGGAGGGCCGTAAGCTCGTCCACCCATCTAAGCAATAAAATAAATAAGTACCAGGGTATGATGAGTCGCTAGGAGGTAGGTGTCAAGACGAACAAAACGTCTCATAGATTCAGCGAAGCACTGCACTAGGGCCAGTTCTCTTAGGTTGAGTCCGTGAACTCACCGACCCTTCCGGGCGTAGCTAAAATATAACCTCTTAGACTACCAGCGCATAAGTAGGGGATTACAGTAGAATATTAAAATCATCGGTGGTGCAATTCAAAATATCTCTTCTCCTATGAAAACCGGAGTCGAACTTAAGCCTTATGCCTTTAGTAAATAAAACTTTCTCGTGCTCCTTACGAAAGCTTTAAGCTGTTAAGGACTTTGTAACCAGATACGGATGATATAAGGCAGTGATTGATTTTGATTTAAAACTTATAAATTATGTTTTACGGATAGTCAGATCTTTACGAGTCTAGTATTAGTGAGCACCAGTGAACTATATCATGTTTCAACTAACGTTAAATGGCTATCGGAGTCCATGGACATCGACAGCGTGAATACCGCCATTCACTTGTATTTAATAAGGGTTGTCCAATTTTTCAACCTGTAATCTCTCATTTTTTTTGGTTATTAATGTTTTCAAGCGTAAAAACCATAATTTAATATACAATTTCATTTGGTCTAATGAAAAAAAATAGTTTAAAAAAACTAACAAAATACGCTGTTATAGAAAATATAACTATAAAATAGGAAATAAATTTTAATAAATTTCAATTAAATATAGTGTAAGAAAAATGATTTTATTGGAAAAAAGCGTGGGGTGCTTTTCAGGATATTATCAAAATAACCCTTCTACTAATATCTGTTCATAAAATATTTATAACTACTGATACCATGCACCCCACGCTTTTTTTTACAATAAAATAATTTTTTCTTACACTATTTTTAATTCAAATTTATTAAAAAAAATTTCTATTTTTAGTTGGATTTTCTTTAAAAGCGTATTTTTTATTTATTTTTTAAACTATTACTTATTTTTAATTTTTTAGTTGAATTTGAATATTTTTTTCAGTATATTTTTTTAATATTGATTTCTCATCGGTCCTTAATAAGTACACCAAATTTCGAGTTAATCCGACGTTTTGAAGGGGGTCAAAATCATGTTCAAAGTTGCCGTTACAAACATACATACATACGTCTGAAGCTAATAAAAGCGTATTAAAATCTTCATTTTTGTTCGGCGAACCATTGTGCTTACAGCCTTATAACTAAGTTCTCATGGGCGAGCCAATGTGGGAATTAAGTTTTGTTTGTAATTCAGTCGTTTTCCGACGTTCACGAGGAGAAATCCTGAATGATATCTCGCTGGGATAATGTAGAATTCTTGAAGTTCACACGTCGCGAAAATTTACTAAAAGATACGTGGAGTTATCTTTTTATCGCTTAAAACAGTTTTTTTGTAAGTTTGTGTCTAAGTTGTTGTTAAGTGGCATTGTTTTTTTATTGCTTAAAATGCCGCCACCCAACTTGAGATATAAGTTCTAAGGTCTCAGTATAGTTAAAACGGGTGCCCCGCCCTTCAAACTGAAACGCATTACTGCTTCACGGCAGAAACAGGCAGGGTGTTGGCACCTACCCGTGCAGACTCACAAGAGGACCTACCACCAGTAGCGTTTTCTCCGAAGGCTGCTTTCGAACTTTAGTTTAGATTTTCGTGAGCTCCAAAAGATAGAACGGGGTAAAAGTGAGTGGAGGCTGTGTTCTATAGTGACCAACTTAAGATAAATACCATCTGAATCTATAGGTCACCAAATATCGCCAAATCCTGTCCTGTTTTCTTCTTCAAATACATTTATTTGTAGCTCCTCAATATGATGATTAGTGGTTGGAAGGACTTTGTGACGTCATGCCGGAAGTCGAGGAAACTGGTGGCTCTGATCGTGGCCATCGCGTTACTGTTGGACAACATGCTCTTGACGACGGTTGGTAAGTGAGCTCTGTTCTAGTTATGCGCTCCTATTACTTGATTTGGAATTTATATCATTTATATTTTTATTTTATGAAGGAAAAACATTATTTTAAGTCGGGAAATGTGATTATTAATATATTACTAGCTGACCCGGCAGACTTCGTAGTGCCTCAATCGATAAATAAAAGACCTAAACTTTTGTTTAAGATAAACTTAAAACAAACAAAAGGAATCCCTCCGATGGGGGACACATCAAAGGAAAAACAAAATTGTTATTTTTATTTAATTCCGAATATTTTTATATTTATCTAACCTTTTATACCTTCTCTGGACTTCAACAAATAATTCAAGATCAAAATTAGCCAAATCGGTCAAGCCGTTTTCATGTTATGTCGTGACAACGGAAAACGGGTTTCATTTTTATATATATAGATTTGGATTGTCTTGGAATTTCTGAAATGATAACTTCATATGGGAAAGTAAGCCGTATGTTACGTGACGCGTTACGGCGCCTGTCTGTCTTGCTTCTCTTTCTCTCACGCATACGGCAGCGGTACTGAGAGCGTATGTAACTCCTAAGTATTTATATATCTTTTTCAAGTTACGTTATAACTTTCTTTGCATTATAAATACTTTGTACACATATATATAAAATTTAAGTAATAAACTAGGCTTTTCTCAATTTAAGCAATTTCAATATTAAATAGTTCGACTTAAACTAGTTTGAGTTATTACTTCTGTCGGGCGTCCCGAGAAGCACTGGTTCTTTTTTATTGCGAAGGTGTAAAATATCTATTATTTACAACAAATAATGCTACTTTGTAAGGTTATACATAATTTTCTCGCAAAAGTACCAGGACCACATAGCTAAGAAGGAGACGGCGATTATTAAATTTCTTGTCGCAAACAACGCATTTTCATACCACAAGCTCATTAAATTACATAAAAAATTAGCTTCAGTGTTGCTATTATTAAAATAAAATTATTATTATAAAATGGATATTTTACACCTTCGTAATAAAAAAAACAAAATGTGTGCAATTCACACGTGGTAGAAGTGAAACCTTCCAAAATTAAAATACAATTATCCTAAACGTCTTAAGTATATGTAAAATTTTGTCATTAGTAAATAATTGTAAGGTAGCGCCCTCTGTGAATTGATATTTTAATTTCACGTATAATCCTAAATTAAAATTCACTACAAGAGCTTTCATACACACGTTAGTATTAAAAAATCTCACAGATGGCGCTGTATTAAATAGTATGTATATTTCTGTCTCATTCTTTGCTGGCTTCATCCTACACATTTTTGTATTTGTGTCTCTTACCTGTCGTTTTTTCCGTTGCATCCGGTTTGAAATCACAACGATTCTAAAGAAGTTTTCACTTCAAAAAAAACTATTGCTTCTCGGGACGCTCGACAGAAGTGATAAATAATTTAATTAATATAATTTAATTTAATAATACTATAAAATTGTATTTATATCATTTAATTAGTTTGCAACTTAACATAATAATACGTTGCATACATACAGACGGACACAAAGTAGATTTGTTGAGAAACAAAAAGCAAATCTCACAAACAAATTACCAGGAATACATGAAACTAAAGATTTGATTTTTATTAATAATACAGTGCCTATCATTCCGGAGTTCTTGTACGACATAGAACATCCCGGATCTCCGTTGTCGGTTTCGCTGGATGACGTCACGACTGCAACGCCGAGCCCCACCCCCCACTGCCCCTGTCTGGAAAAGAACGAATTTAAAGTCACCGAGAACAACACGAACAGTGAGTTTTGTTATTGCTTATGAATCATGACGTCCTAGTACATGAAATTTTAAAATCTATTATTTCCACTAGATCAAATTTTGAGTTACTTATTTTTTGTTTGAGGTTTTTGAGGTTCTTTGAGGTCAACGGCTATTTATTTACAAAGTTTAAAATATACAATTTTACTTTTTCCAATTCTTGTTATTTAATAGTATCAAGCCGTATTGTGGGTCTGCACGGGTAGATACCAGTATCCTGCACATCTGGGCCACGAAGCAGACACGTGTTGCCGTCAGGAAGACAGAATAGTTAACTGTTATCGTCCTCATCAAACTCATCGATTACGACGAACGACTCGGCGAGTAAATTAACCCACAGACACAGCCTATTGGGTTTCTCGCCGGATCTTCTCAGCGGGTCGCGATTCCGATCCGGCGATAGATTCTACTAAGCACTGCGCTTTGCTAGGTCCAGTGTTAGCAACATTCCCTCAGGTTGAGCCCGTGAGCGTAGCTAGAATAGCCAACTTAAAATTCCTACGAAATAACCGCGTCGTTAACAGACTTTTTTAAGTTTCTGACGTAACATTTTTATAAAATTTCATGATATTATTGATTGGAATATTTTTGGAGGGAAATTGCGCGTCAATTAGTTATTAACGCGATTATATATTTTTTACAAGTGATTTTAGCTTAAACACATTTAGAACACCAAATTCATAAACACGTTTTAAATTTTTTATTATAGCTCAGATATATTTGAAGTGTGTATATTTTTTATTATATGTAATTAAAAATATTAAAAACATTTTGTGAAAATGTAGTTTTCATTACATAATCTTTTTATTTGATTTAAATTTAATTTACTCATACAAACTGATAGATTTACCATATGAGACGCCACTGTTTCATTATCCCATGTACAAACATTTGAGGCTTTCATGTCTCAAGGTGACCTCATGATGTCTATGGGCCCTGGGAGACACTTACTCTCAAGTTGCGGCGCGAGCTTATCCGTAAAAGCGATAAAAAAAGTTAAATTAGTACCCACATTTTTCGTGAAACTACCAGGATAGCATAAGTAATTAAGAGCCTATTCTTTGTTCAGTTAACCTCACAATGGCACGGGAGCTGCGTCACAACGATCTGGTCCGAGAGTCCTTCCCCGTTGGGGTCATGTTCGCCAGTAAAGCAGTGGTCCAACTATTGACAAACATATTTATTGGCCCGTTGACTCACAGGTATGCATTTTTTGCTTTGATGGGGGGACGAGCTCACAGCCCACTGGTGTTAAGTGGTTACTAGAGCCATAGACATCTACAACGTAAATGCGCCACCCATCTTGAGATATAAGTTCTAAGGTCTCAGTATAACGGCTGCCCCGCCCTTCAAACCGAAACACATTACTGCTTCACGGCAGAAATAGGCGGGCTGGTGGTACCTACCCGTGCGGACTCACAAGAGGTCCTAACCACCCGTAATTACGAAAATTATAATTTTGCGAGTTTGATTTTTACTACGCGATGTTATTACTTCACCGTGGAAGTCAATCGTGAACATTTGTCAAGTAAGTATGTCATTAGATAAATTGGTACCCGCCTGCGGGATTCGAACACCGGTGCATCGCTACACACGAATGCAACGGACGTCTTATCCTTTAGGCCACGACAACTTCAGCATATAAAAATAACCTGAATAATGCATTTTATACATGGTCCAATAGATAAGGCATCGAGTTTCATAACGAGCGATTAAGTATACCCAGGTTCAAATATCACAACCGGGACCTTTTTTTTAAATATACAACAGCCGTGATAAAATATAAATGAAATTTCGACAGCTTTCACTTTGTGTTGTCCATGGACTCCCTTGAACACTAAACAGCGAAATGGCTGAGATTCGTTCACTCAAACAAAAGAGAAAACTATATTAAGATTAATTATGAAAAATATTATATCTTCTAGTAGTTGACAAACATATTTATTGGCCCGTTGACTCATAGGTATGCATTTTTTTATTGCTTACATGGGTGGACGAGCTCACAGCTCACCCGGTGTTAAGTGGTTACTGGAGCCCATAGACATCCACAACGTAAATGCGCCACCCAAAATTTCGCATTATAGTATGTATGAACTTGTAATAAATACTTTTTGGCTATACTATTTGTATCTGGCTGGTTTTGGTATCATTAAAAGTTTAAATAAGATAATTCCAAATTAAATTTAGGAAAATGTGTGATTTTTATTTATTTTTCGTACTGTTAAGATGAGAGAATCTAATGAAGAAATTCGATACATTTTAAAATTTTATTACAAAAAAGGTAAAAATGTTGTGAATTTTCTTAAAAAATGCGAAGAAACTTTTTCCCCGACCTATTTACATACAAATATAATATATATGTTTAATATAATGTTTGTTTGTCTAGAATCGGTTATGGAGTGCCAATGTTCATTGGATTCGTGATTCTATTCATATCAACTATAAGTAAGTACTTGAGTTTGTCTAAGCATTACCTAAAATCTAATATTTAATTCTTATATACTTTGCTTTTTACATTTTTTTAACACAATTTTATGAGCTTAGTATGTTTGTATGTGAGGGCATCTTTGAACGTAATTTTCGTCGACCTTGAGACGTCCTATCAACTGGACAGCTCGTGCAAGCCTCAAGGACCAATGACGACCCAATAATTCCACAACTTCAGATTGAACAAAAACATGCTAAAAGTTTTTAAGCTTCATTTGCGTCGGGTAATTTTCAGGATATTATCAAAATAACCCTTCTACTCATATCTGTTCATAAAATATTTATAACTTCCGATACCGTGCACCCCACGCTTTTTTTATTACAATAAAATTATTTTTTCTTACATTATTTTTAATTCAAATTTATTAAAATTTATTTTCTATTTTTTAGTTCGATTTTCTATAAAAGCGTATTTTTTTAGTTTTTTTAAACTATTATTTATTTTTCATTTTTTAGTTGAATTTCAATATTTTCAATATTTTTTTAAATATTGAATTGTCATCGGCCCTTAATAAGTACACCAAATTTCGAGTTAATCCGACGTTTTGAAGGGGGTCAAAATCATGTTCAAAGATTCCGTTACATACTAACATACATACGTCTGAAGCTAATAAAAGCGTATATTAAAAGAGAAAGAAAATGTATGCTCCTATCTCTCTCTCTCTCTCTCCCCTACACGAAAAATAACTCTTTCTCTTTCTATTTTCACTAATTTATATCTCCCTCTCAATTTCCATTCGCCTCGCCCGATCACACCTTTCGTAACGTTCTTGTCATGCATCCACCAGCTTACTATCCAAGTCAAACGTGCGTCGATAATCCCATTCTCACGGATCGTTTGGAACTTCTGGGCCTGCGGAAGCAATTCGGTTCCCTCTGTATTTTGTACCGTATGTTCCATGAGGAGTGCTTTTAGGAATTGTTTGAGATGATCCCCTCATCTCCTTTTTACCATCGCACCTCCCGCCATCGGAGCTGAGTTCATCCAGATCATCTGGAACCGCTGCGTTCATCCACAGTGCGTTTCCAGAGATCTTTCTTGCCACGTACCATCCGGCTTTGGAATGAGCTCCCTCCACGGTGTTTCCCGAGCGCTATAACATGTCCTTCCTTAAAAGAGGCTTGTGGAAAGTATTAAGCGCTAGGCAGCGGCTTGGCTCTGCCCCTGGCATTGCTGGAGTCCATGGGCGACGGTAACCACTTGCCATCAGGTGGGCCGTATGCTCGTCTGCCTACACGGGCAATAAAAAAAAGCATAAAGAAGTTTTACTTTAAAATTTTGTTTGTTTTTCAGTATTCGCCTTCGGTCATTCATACGGAGTGCTATTCATGGCTCGTGCGCTCCAAGGCGTGGGTTCGTCCTGTTCCTCTGTATCCGGGATGGGAATGCTCGCCGAACGATATCCAGACGACAAGGTAACGTTATACCCGCCACTGCAATCACTTGTTTCCACCAATCCTTCAAAACGATGCCTGTCTGATCTATATATTTATTGATACGTGAAGCAAAAACTTGGTACACACCCCTTATTACGAAAATTGCGCGGACGGAGGAGTATGAAATTTCCCACACTTATAGAGAATATGCTGAATGTTAATTATTCTTTTTAATTAAGCATAAAAAGAAAATACATTAATTCTTCTCTGGCAACATTTACTGTCGCCGCTTCCTTATAGACTTTTTGGCGGGAACGCGTGGAGTAAAGTTGTGTGATATGTTTTATTTTATCCATTTAGTGTTTGTTCAGGTTTAAATGTGTAATAATGGTGGTTTATTATCTTTATAATCTCTGTCAAAGTTCACATATATGGGAAAATGAAACAAACCAACAAGTCCATTGAAATAATCCCAGTAAATGAACACCATTTTACTGAGATTATATTTCATCCCATATAATCTCATCTCATTTCATTTAATTTCACCTTAGTTGATTAATGTCTCAAATTAATCATCTTCATTTCATTTAATATCATCATATTCCTTAAAAATAAGATTAAGAATTAAAATAAAACTTGACCTAAAGGTCTTAGTTACCAGGTCATAAAATCCCTTAAAAAAACTCTTGAAGATTTTGGCAGGAACACGACGACTGGAGTTGTATTATTTGTTTTTTATTGTTAATTTAGCGTCTCTTCAGAGTCACATGTTAATGTTGGCTTATTGACCGTTTGCGTTTAGTAATAGCGTTAAAGCGCTCAAGTGTGTTGTGATGAGACAAAGTCGTCGGACCTGGCTTGTCGGGTTCCTCCGAAAACTCCACTGAAGTCTCAGTAAGAAATAACCACCATTTTACTGAGACTATATTTCATCTCATTCCATCTAGGTTTATTTAATTTCATCCCAATTGATTAAAGTATCAAATTAATCAACTCCGTTTCTTTTTCATTTAATATAGTTTAAAGATCTTTATGAACTCGACACAGGCAACAATGGCGTCGCAAGAACAAAATTGCCATACTAAAAAAAAAACTTATTGGAATGTGATATAACAAAATAGCCAATTCGGTTAAACTGTTGTCAGATAGATTTGATTTTTTTTCCCTATCTAAGCGGATATCAATACGCGAAAGCCGACACCTTTTTTTTTTTTTTTTTTTTCCGGGCCGAGGGCCGAACCTCCTACGAGGTCCCCGCGCCTAGGGGGCGCGCGGGGTATGTGAGACTCAACGATCTGCAGGTGTTGAGAGCAGACCGCGGGCCCAAGGAATTTAAGGCCCACCCACTAAACGACTCCCCTGCACTCTTACACCCGGCGTCCGATCTCCGTCCGGGGTCAAAACCCGGTCAGAGTAGGGGGGTTCCCGCGGTCAACACTACAACCAGACACGCGGCGCCACCCCGAGGACGCCCGACCGACGGGTCGTCGAGGCGATAGTCGACGACCAACGAC